>CM053595.1:153464309-153497150 GCA_028646575.1 Pseudocheirus occidentalis
ACACACACACACACACACACACACACTCACACACTCTCTCTCTCTCAGGCATCTTCTTCTACAACAAGCAGGATACTTCTTACTACAAATTTATTCTCTCCAGTTGTAACAAGAGCATATAAGCACCACAGATAATGCTGTAAACAAAATTTTAACAACTAAGGGCAAATATCCATTTCCCTTTATTACAATATTTAATAGATCGTGATTTAAGAGTTTCTATTTACTACAATTTCATTTTCATAATTAAAAATTCAGGCATATTTATACAAACAAGAAACAGTTACATATATTAAAAAAAAGCATATTAGCTGGGTCTAAGACTTTTAGCATACAAAGTGAGCACACGAAACCTATAAAATGTTACTGTATGCAATGTATAAAAAATCCAATAACCTCTTATTTTAAAGCTTGGTTGAATAGATTAATCACTAGTAAGAAATAAGGATGGTAGTTCTGCTGGCTTATAAGTATTCCTGTAAACAGTCTGAAAGAAGCAAAAAATTAGAAATGTTTTAGTCAATAACTTACCCCTTTTCTTCCCTTCTAAACCAGTATAACAGTGGTTATTATTGGCTCTTTTAAATAGATTGATTCTAGGAGAAAACAAATTAGGACCATGGAAAAGCACTGTAATTGATTCTTTACAAATATACTAAAAGTAAAAAAAAAAAAATATTGTACTCTAAATGAGAACTGGGCTAGCTACGAGTTGTGTGAAAAAGAGTTACTACTCAGATTTACTGGAGTTTTGTTATCAAACTGATCAATCATTTGGTAACAATATAATAGGAAAAAAAGGTGAGGGGAACCCAAGTGCTAAATAATGTACTTACAGATGTATACAACTAAAAAATCCCAATATAGAGAATGCTTTTTCCTATTCCTGTTGCATAGGGAACAAATTTAATTTGGCACAATGGACTGAATTTTGAGAAATAAAATAAACTTACAGCATTTGGCATTCCAATTAGATGTTGTAGTTGTGTCCCAACTGTGGGATAGGGTAATGGGAAAAATAATATGTGTTGAAGGGAAAAAAAAGTGAGAAGACAGAAGACCAAAGGTCCTGGTGCCTTCTACCATTCAATGTCTCTGGAATACTTTTATCTGTAACAACATATATAAATTATTCACACCATGATTAAACTGCTAGAAGATCTTAATCACTTTTTATTGTGCTCTAATTTACAGTACCCAGCAAGTAAACCCTGACTATAAAGGCAAGGATGCCTTAAACAGCAAAAGTATTCTATTCACATTGTACGTTTTTATTCAAATTTGCTTTCTGGTTCAGTTTCAAGTTTAGTGCACAAATAGTTGTGAGAATCGTATGATCCCATAGATTTAGGCCAAATTTCAGCAGTTTAAACCAGCTGCTCCTTGCAAATAATGTTTTTCCTTCTTGGCAGGTAAACATAATCTCCTCAGTTTCACACAAGTACTTCTTTAAACTGTAGTATCTCCAAAGTCCTTGTTCCAACGGATATATGCTTCTAGGGTTTGAGGGCTCACACTGCGCTTTATCTTTTTCAAGGACTCAGTAAAATCAGATAATCGAATATTTCTCATCTGTATTTCAAAGAATAAGAACAGAATATTTTTATAAATACATGCAGAATTATCAAATATTTTCTTTAGCACACACATACAAGACTAAAATTATTCATTCTGTCCATTAATGCTACAAATAGATTTTACCTTACCCACCATATTCTTCAAAAAAGTGTATGAAAATGATTTATTAGTGCTAATGTTTTAAACACACAAAGAGAAAAAAAGAACTCTGAACTTTTATGTTTCTTTTTTTGTACAATTTTTTTTCTTTTTGTTTTTTTGGGAGCACAATTGGGGTTAAGTGACTTGCCCAAGGTCACATGGCTAGTTTTGTGTTAAGTGCCTGCAGTCAAATTTGAACTCAGGTCCTCCCAACTCCAGAACCAATGCTCTATTATTCACTGTGTCACCTAGCTGCCCCTCAATTTTATGTTTCTTAAAGCGAGGGCACAGCTATATGAGAAGCTGAAGCACTTTTGTGCCCACCTGCAATTTTAAAGATTATAAAGGTCAACTTGGACATTTAAAAAATATAGGAGGCAGCATGGTAGGTAGAAGGGATACTGAACTTGAGGTCAATAATTCTGAACATCAAATTTCCTTGTATTACTTACTTCAGAGGGATTTTGAAAGGAAAATTATTGTAAATTCATGTAAAGAGTTACATAATCAAGCTAATATAAAGTATAGGTTTCCAAATACAATTATTTTGTTTTTTTAATATGAGAACCTTGTATGCAAAAGAATAAAATTTGAAAGGACCCCATCTTTATTATTTCAGTGCTTCAAAAAATTTCTCCTGTGTGGTTCTTCCTTCCATCAAAACAGACTACAATACACTTCCTTGCTTTATTAGTCTGCTTACTTAAAGTTGCAATGGCAGGAAAGAAAAAAATCACCTGTAACCTCATGGTGACAATGTTTCCAAATTTAGCTAAGCTGATACTTGTATGCAAGATGTGTATAAAGACTTTCTAGTAGAATTCTTAAGTGAAACAAAGCAAATTTTACCTCACTTGATAGAAAATTAGTTTAAAGAATTAAATTAGCTTTAATAAATTAGTTTTAAATTTAATCAAAATAATATAGTAATTAATTGATTAAATATTAAAACAAATTTAATTTTTAATCAATTAATTACTATATTATTTTAAATTAATTTAAATTTACATTCAATTTAAATTAAATAAACAATTCAGGTAAGTCATGTGACTTTTTTTTTTTAAATATAAGGAGAATGATAAAGCACTATACCTCACTGGCAGACATATTCTTCACTTGTTCTGGCTTCAGTTCTACAAAATACAAAGAATTTTTGTAAGAAAATGAAACTAAGGTTTCTGTTGCATAACAATAAAATACAAGAATATTTGTAAGATATGTTTGATAAGAAGACACACTATAATTTGCCAACACATAAAATCCTTCAAAATGTTAAAAAGAATAATTCCTTTGCTCATTAACTTTTAGATACCCAATTATTATGTACAATGTTGAAGAATAGATTGTTATTCCTCTCTTAATAATTCTGAAGAGCACAATTTGTCATTTATATAAACAACCATTCAAATACTGTTATAGTTTGTTTCAAAATAGCAAAAAATGTTTAAAAAATATAAATGACTTATCTTTGCCAATAATCTTGGCTCTACTGTGACAAGGTTTGAGTTGAATAGTTGGGATAGAATTTCTTTTTTTTTTTTAACTTTTGTTTATTTGTTTATTTTTTGGTTTACATCATTGATTTCCACAAGATTTGGAGTTACAAATTTTCTCCCCGTCTTTCCCCTACTAACCACCCCAAAATAGCAACCCCACTAGATACCCCTTCCCCCAATCTACTCTCTCCTATATCTTCCCCCATCACCTCTCTAACTTTCTGGTAGGGCAAGATGGATCTCCCTATCCCAGTGCCTGTACATCTTATTTCCCAGTTGCATGTAAATAATAATAATAAATATTTTTTAATCATTTGATTTTAGAACTTTAAATTCTGGATTCTTTCCATTCCTCCTTTGTCACCCACCTCCACTGGAAAGTCAGGTAATTCAATACAGACCGTACATGATTAATTACGCAGAACATCTCCACAATGAACATATTGTGTAACGCTAACTGTATTTCCCTCTTTCCTATTGCCCCGCCCGCCTTATTCTGTTCTCTACTTTGTACCTGTCCCTTTACAGAAATGTGTGCTTCTAACAACCCTCCCCATCTATCCTCCCCCCTCTCATTTCCATCCCCCCAGTCTCCTGTAAGGCAAGATACCCGAGTGTATGTCATTCCTTCCCTAAGCCAAATTCAATGAGAGTAAGGTTGACGCATTCCCTTTTGCCTTTCTGTTCTTCCCCTCCATTGTAACAGTTATCCTTGAGAAAGGAAATTCTTAAGTAAATATGTTGTAAATACAATAAGATAGGAGTAGTGTTAAACTTTAACAGATAAAGTATTAATTGAAATTACAGGTCCAGAGTATCTGTGTTTCCTTTACCATTAACATGACATAACATCATATATGTTCATAAAATACTTAAGAAAAGTTCAATTATTCAAGACAGTGTCTCATCCCAGGTGTCCTGTCCTTAATGTCTTTAGTGAACATAAGAATGCTCTTGGTCAGCTTCAACAAGACTTATTTGTTATGCCAGAGCACTGCAAAACATTATGGAAGATTAAGCTCAGAGATGGCCACAATGCTTCTCCTGACTGGCCAATCCCAGTTTTAGGCCTCTCAGATCTTGGGAGTTCAAAATGGTTTGGGGAGGGGTCTACAGATTATAGGTACAAACTACCAAGTTAAGGGTACTTTGCCCTAATAGCTCCCATTCAAACTGAAAATTTGTTTGGGACAGAATTTAACATCCATAAGCTTGAAAGGCATAAAATTGTCAGCCTCACTATTATCCAGAGTCACCGAAGTCTAGGGGCAAGACAAAAGTCAAGCTAACTGGTGATGGCCCAGGATGCACTGAATGATCACCTGGTGTCTTTGATGTCTGACCAAACTCTAAGCCCTCCACAGCACTTGCTTCAGCTGCCTTCATGGTCACTGGCACAAACGGTTTTCATTCACCCACATTCCACTAGGGGAAATCTTCACATGCTTAGAGGTAATCCCTTTGGGGACTTACTATATTAATGAAATCACAAGGACAGTCCTTAGAACCTGTCCATACATTTACCTATGACTAGTCACATATATTGTTTTTTTAAGTTGCTTTTTAAAAAAAATATAGCCAAAGAGATAGGAATATTTCTAATGTCAACTAATATTTCTTATGTCAACTATAGTGGAAGATTTATAAGTACGTAGTACTAAACAATTTTTTTCAAAATCAATTAAAACCATTATCTAGCAACTGAAAATTACTAGAAATCTATAATTAAATAGGTAAGGGGAGAGGCTGCTAAGGAAAGCTGGCACTTCTGAGTCAAGCACCATGAGTCAAGTCTCAAAATCTCCTAGGCATGTAAAGGAGGTCTGAGGAGTCCAGAAATAGTAAAAGATAGTTTTACTGTGTTGTGGCTGCATTCAAAGGTAGCTCACTCTATCACAGGATGAAGACATTCACTCAATACGGATGACAGCAGTAAAAGCTATAGTTCAAATAGGAAAGAATATCCTCTAATGGTTATGACCAAAGTATCCAGAAGAAATTACTAGAGTTGGCAATAAGAGCCAGGATGTTTCCTCTTGACATCCACATAATGAATAAATGATGAACATTAATTAAATACTGAACAGTTCTTGTTGACAAGGAGCTTACTTTCTTTTTTTAAAAAATTGATTTGTTTGTTTACTTTTAGTTTACAAGATTCAGTTCCATAATCCCTTGAGTTTCAAATTTTCTCCCCTTCCTCCTTCCCATTGCATGCCATGGCAGCACGCAATCAAGCAGAGGATCTGCAAATACTTTTACATTACACATTACTCAGGTTATAAAGAAAGATTGTAACAAATGGAATGAACAATGGGAAAGAGGAAACAAAAACAAACAAGAAAAAGAGAGCAGGTAGTTTGCTTCAACCTGCATTCAAACTCTGTTCTTTCTAGTTCTTTCTCTGAATGTATACACTTTCTCCATCGTGAGTAAGGAGCTTACTTTCTAATGGGAGATTGAACAAACAGGTGTGTCTTGGATGAGGAAAGGAATTATGCTGGGAAGTAAAAAAGATGGCTATCAGAACAATATAATTATATTTCTCCCAGTCTAGAAAATGAAGAAAGAAGAATCCTTTTTTTCTTTTTACTACTGGAATGTTCATGTTAATGTTTTATTCTCTTGTGGACTCTTTATTTTTCAATTAAAAACGAACTGCTGTTTAGAAACTGCTTTATTCCACATTTTCTAGTCATGGCCATGCTAACTCTGCCTTAGAATGAATAATCTTTGTAAGTAATTTTAAGTTAATTTTAAATTTAAATTTTAAATGCTTATGGTACCCATAAGCTTTGATAGCAAAATATCTACAAGGTAACTCTCAAAAGATAGAATAAAATAGATAGAAATGGAACATATCTGTTTATCGCCTACCTCGTATGGGACCCAAGGCTGCGTCTTTTGCAAGTGCTGTCAAATCACTTCCTGAGTATCCTTCAGTCATTCTTGGAGAAAGGGAAAGAAAAACACCAGAACACTTATACCACAGGAAATATTAAATCTTAATGATGGCAAGTTTGGCACACTGTATGGAAAACAGCTGCTTACATGGCATGGTCTGCCGCCCCCCCTCCCCCAAATCTTCCACACTGGTTTGAAGCTTCTATGATTATTTTAGGTTAAACTATTTCTTCTGCCTTCAGAAAGATCTTGTAATTTGTGTTTACTGGAAACAATGAAATCTTTCAACCAATGGAATTCATTAGAAAATTAACAACAGATCTGTTAATATAGATTAACTGCTACCTTGGCAATAAGCCTAGGTAGAAGGGACAAGGACACCGCCTAAAGATTAGGAAACATATATGTAGATGGGAATGTCTTGGTGGAAACAAGGGAAGCTCTCCTTCATAAGTGGGGAGGAAAATTTCATTATCTGTTCTCAGGGAATATTACCAGTTCTTTGAGTTACTCTGAGTTTGGCATCCTATTAGTGATCTTTTCCTTTTCCTTGCTGTAGTAATATGTACATTGCTCTTTTGATTGTGCTTATTTCACTCAGCACTAGTTGATATGAATTTCCCTCATTCTTCAAACATGTCATTTCAACGATTTCCTTAAGTCTACTCTAAATCTATTTCTTTGCAACTTCTACTCTTTGCTCCTAGTTCAGTACTCTGGGGCCAAATAGAATAAATAAAATTTCTTTTCAATGGCAGCCACTCAAATACTTGAAAACTCATACCATTTCTGCCAGTACCTTCAATCCATCCT
The DNA here is from genome assembly GCA_028646575.1 of Pseudocheirus occidentalis. Classification (NCBI taxonomy): domain Eukaryota; kingdom Metazoa; phylum Chordata; class Mammalia; order Diprotodontia; family Pseudocheiridae; genus Pseudocheirus; species Pseudocheirus occidentalis. Next base: position 153,471,242 of record CM053595.1, read on the forward strand.
TGTCACAATCTCGTCTCTTTACCACCCTGATTTGACTTCTAAAAATTCTTTAACTTCATATTCTTCCTAAAATGTGGTACTCACGGCTGAATACAATACTTCACATATAGTCTAACCAAATTAGAGTACAGGTCACTATTAATGCAGCCTAAAACTGCAGTGGCATTTTGTGCTTCCATGTCACACAGAACTTAATACTAAGATGTCAGTTCAATAAAACTTCTAGATCTTTTTCAAAAGAGATGACATCTGTTTTATTCCTATCCCATATTATAGCTGGGTCCAAACATATGAACTTCACAAATGTACTTGAAGTTTATTTCTATTATCATATTCCAACTCCTTCAATCCTTTAATGCAGAAGCTGCAAGATCTTGTGTTATCCTGATTGTATTTTCACAATACTCAATTTTTTTCTTCCTGACTGCCTCTAATATTTTCTCCTTGAACTGGGGACTCTGGAATTTGGCTATAATATGTCTAGGAGTTTTCTTTTTGGGATCTTTAAAGAGGCAATCAGTGAATACTTTCAATTTCTATTTTGCCCTCTGATTGTAGAATATCAGGGCAGTTTTCCTTGATAATTTCTTGAAAGATGATGTTGAGGCTGTTTTTTTTTTTAACATAGCTTTCAGGTAGTCCAGTAATTTTTAAATGATCTCTCCTGGATCTATTTTCTAGGTCAATGGTTTTTCCAATGAGATATTTTACATTGCCTTTTACTTTTTCATTCCTTTGGATCTGTTTTATAATATCTTGATTTCTCATAAAGTCATTAGCTTCCATTGGCTTTTTAAGCATTCTTCTATTCACTGACTTTTTGGACCTCTTTTTCATTTGTGTTAGTCTATTTTTTTAAGGTGTATTTTCTTTAGTATTTTTTGGGTCTCCTTTAGCAAGCTGTTGACTTGTTTTTCATGATTTTCTTGCATCACTCTCATTTCTCTTCCCAATTTTTCCTCTATTTCTCTTGATTTTCAAAATCCTTCTTGAGCTCCTCAATGGCCTGTGACCACTTCATATTTTTCTTGGAGGCTTTTGATGTCAAATTTGAAAGTCAAAGCTTTGACTTTGTTGTCTTCTTCTGGTTCTATGTTTTGATTGTCTTTGTCACCAAAGAATGATTCTATGGTCTGATTTCTCTTCCTCTGCTCATCTTGTCAGCCAGTTACTTGACTATTGAGCTCTTTGTCATGGTAGGACTTTGCTTCCAAAGTGGAAAGTGCTGCATCCCAAATTTCTGGGATTTTGCACAGCTGTGATCAGAGCTTCTTCTAGGCATCTGCCTCAGAACTGTGAGGAGGATGACCTCTCCACAACCATCACAAACTCTGCCTGGCCAGTGCTCCTCTTCATCTAGGACCAATACCCAAGACTGCAACCCAGATCCAAGCAGGGCAAAGCAAGAGAATCCTGCCTCAGTGCCATCAAAGAGATTTCTGCATTTGTCCTCTGATCAGCTGCTTGGTCCCTCTACTAACTGTGGGCCTAGAGCTCTGGAAGCAGCCAGTGTCACAGCTGCTGCAGTCACTTCCACTTCTGCCTCCCTGGGGGGAGGATCTGTACTGTGCTCTTTTCTCACCCAGGGTTTCTGCACTGACCTTTTACTTTTTCTTTGGTGTTTATGGGTTGAGAAGTCTGGAAACCTCCAGAGCTGCCAGTAATTCAGTCCTGAGGTCTGTGCTGCCTGGTCTATGCCTGCATAGTATGGCCCACACAGGACTACATTCTGTTCCCAGCCTGGTGCTGCCTTCCTGTCGGCCTGCCAGACTGCCTTTAGCAGGAGATTTGTTTCGCTCTATCATTTTTTTGTGTTCTGTAGCTCTAAAATTTACTTAGAGTAATTTTTTTACAGGTATTGGAGGTGGTCGGGGCATGAGCTCAAGCAAATTCCTGCTTTTACTCTGCCATCTTGGCTCTTTCCCCTCAAATTTATTTCTATTAAATAAATTTTTCAGATTTGACCCATCTTTTTAGCCTACTGTTTGGATCCTACGTCATTCAGAGTGTGAGTTATTGCTCCCAGCTTTATGTCATTTGCACATCTCACAAGAATGCCAATTATTCTTTTATCTAAGTCACTGGTAGAAATGTTGAACAGTACAGTAGTACAGTCGTGAACAGCTCCTTACAGCATGCTAGCATACCTTTTTTCAAGCTGACGTCATTAAAAAATTTCTGAATGTCTAACCATTAGTCTCACATCTCACTCATTTTGTCAGTTAACAAGCATTTCTTAAACACCTACTATAAAAGGCACCATGCTAACGATAGAGGAAACAAAGAAAGGCAAAAACAATAACAAAATGTCTTTGTTCTAAAGATGTTCAGCCTAATTGGGGAGACTGCATGAAAATAACTATAAACAAACAAGATCTAGACAGGATAAGCTGCAGGTAAGTCAATGGAGGGAAGGCGCTAACAATAAGGGGTATTGGGTTAAGTTTTTTTGAAAAAGGTAAAAATTTAGCTGGAACTTGAAAGAAGACAGAAAAGCCAGGAGGCCTAGATGAGGAAGGAGGCAATTCTAGAGGACACCCAGTAAAAATGCATGAAATCAGGATGTGAAATATCAAGTTCAAGGAATGGCAAAGAGGCCAATGTCACAGGATCTGAGAGTATATGTGGGGATGAATAGAGTATAACAAGATTAAAAAGGCAGAAGGAAGGTCAAATTATGAAAGGCTTTGAAAGTCAGAGAATTTTCTATTTGATCCTGGAGGGAACAGAGAACTATTGGATTTTATTAAATAAAAGGGTGACATGGAAAGAACAGCGTGTTAATCTCAATTTAGCAGCTGAATGTAAGATGGAAAGGAGTGGAGAGAGAGAAAGTAGGAAGGCAAAGCAGAAGAGTACTGAAGTAGTCTGGATACAAAAAGATGAGGGTCAACAACAGGTGGCAGTGTTAGAGGGAACGTAGGCAATTGAGAACGAGAGAGAGAGAGAAAGAAAGAGAGAAAGAGAGAGAGAGAGAGAGAGAGTGTGTGTGTGTGTGTGTAGTCAAATATATCAACCAAAGTTTGAGCCTGGGTGACTGAGATGGGGGTGTCCACAGAGATTTTACGAAAGGGAAGCTGGAAGGTAAAGGAGAAGAGAAAAATAATGAGTGCAATTTTTAAGATACGTATAAGATATCCAGTGTGAGATATTCACTAAATATTTGGAGATGTGATGAAGGTTAGGGCTGGACAGATTATAGATGAAAACTGAATTCATAGGAGTTGATGACCTCACCAAGAAAAAAACAGTACAGACTGTCTACTATAGAGGAAAAAGAGAAGAGGGTATTCAGGACAGAGCCCTGGAGGAAAAATATAAACTGAACAATTTAGCTCTATTACTATCAGGTCATACAAAACATATTCCTTTTGAGAAAATAGAAATATTTAGGTAGAAATTTTATATTATACAGAAACTTGCATCTCCTTATCATAAAACTTACTTTAAATCAAACAAAAAAATCACTTCTTCACAAAAATGCTGAAATAATCCAAACAGAATTACTTACCTAGCTAGCTGAGCTAGCTCTTTTTGGGTCAATGGGCTTCCTTGCTTGCTTAATAGATTTTTTAGTAAAAGTAGTCTAGTCTGAAAAATGAGAAGAAAAATCTACTAGTTACAAAGATTATCAGTTGAAAATCATCTTAAGAAACAAATATCTCCATTCAGATGCTTCTCAGATTTCTAAATCTTATAGATCTCTTTTGAGCTCCAGTCCCACATCATCAACTATTTACCAGACATTTTGAACCAGATACCTTGAAGACATCTTGAACTTAACATGTTCAAAACAGAATGTTTCGCAAAACCTTTCTCTCTTCCCAATTCCCCTATTTCTGAAGCTCAGGTCCAATCATATTGCCCCTCCATTCAATAAACTCCAGTGGCTTCCTGTTGTCTCCAAGAGCAAATACAAAATTCTATGTTTAGCATTCAAAACCTTTCACAACCATGCACCCTCCTACCTTTCCAGCCTTCTTTTCCTTACTCCTCCTGATAGACACTCTTTGATCCAAAGACACACTCTTTGATCCAAAGACACTGGTCTCTTGGCTGTTCCAGAAATAGGACATTCCTATTTGGCTCCAGGCATTTTTCTCTAGCTGTACTCCATGCCTGGAATATGCTCCCCTCCTCCACTCAGTCTATTGACCTCCCTGTCTTCCTTTAAATTCTAACCAAAATTCTACCTTTAAAAGGAAGCCTCCCCCAATCCTTCTTAATTCCAGTGCCTTCCCTCAGTTAATTATTTGCTAGTTATCCAGTATATCTTGCTTTGCATTAGATTGTAAGCTCTTTGAGGGCAGGGACTTTCTTTCGTCTCTTTTTGTTTTCCCTAGCCTAGCACTCAGAACAATTCCTGGCACATAGAAAATGCTTAATAAATGCTTACTGATGATCCACTGATGCCCTCAACAGAAACTGGGGAGTTGGGAAGAGAGGAAGGTTTTGCAAAAAGGATAATAAATTCTGTTTTGAACATGATGAGTTCAAGATGTCAACTTTTTCTTTTCTCTTTTTGTATATATCTATATATTTTCTTTTGTAACATGGCTAATACGAAACTATATTTTGCATTATTTTACATGTACAATTAATATCATATTGCTTGCCTTCTCAAACAGAAGGGTGAGGACAGAGACCTTAAAACTCAAATAAAAAAATCAATGTTAAAAATTATAAATGTAATTGGGAAATATTTAATTTTAAATAATAACACATTAAAAAAATAAAAAATTGATAAAAGTGAGGATGATGGAAGAGACAATCTGATGGAAGACATGGGATGGAATTAGTTCACTTGAACAGGCAGAGGGGTTAGCCTTGGTAAGGAATAAGTCTCATTATGAGACACAGGGATGAAAGAGGAGATAATGGCAGAAGGCACAAGTATGGCAAGAGATAAGAAAGGAGTTCATGGTGATTACTTTCCACTTTTTTTCTATAAAATATGGAACAAAGTTCTCAGCTAACAGAGCAGAAGAAGGGTAGACATGGGAGGTATGAAGAGAGATGAAAAGGTCTGTCAGAGCCACGATGCTGTGGAAAGTGGGCAACAATATGATAAGAGGGTTAGGGAGGCAAGAGAGGAAGACAGTAAAGAACCGAATTGGCTCACCAAGGAGTTGAGATGGGGAGGAGAGGAGAGAGTGGATAGTATAGGGGAGATGGTCTGAGAAAGAACTGAGGAATCAAGGGATTGGAGGTTATAATTCTTATGAAGAGTAGGACTGGCAACCTTGTTGCCATCAACTTCTCCCTTAAACTGATGACACATAGCCAGCCCATCTACTATCAAGTGTTGCCAATTGTACCTTCACAATATCTCTCACTTTATCTCACAATATCTCATTCACTTTTTTTCCATTCACAGAGCAACCACCCTTGTATAGAGTTTTACCCTCTTTGGCTTGAAGTATTATAATAGTCTTCTGTAGTCTCCCTGCCTCTATTCTCTCCCTACTCCAATCCAACTTCCACTTAACTGCCATAGGGAATCTTGCTAAAGCATAGGTCTGACCATGTCATTATTCCCCTATTCAATATACTCTAGTGGCTCCCTATTATCTCTAGGATCAAATATAAAATCCTGTGTTTGAGTTTTAAAGCCCTTCACATTTCCTACATTTCAAGTCTTCTTACACTAGCCTCCCCTCCTGTACCATCCAATCTCCCTATGCTGGTCTACTTGCTGATTCTGGAACATTACACTCTATCTCCAGTCTTCAGTCTCCTTGCCTTTGCCCTGGCTGTCCCCCATGCCTGAAATGTTCTCTCTGCTCACTTCTGTGCCTTCATTTCCATGGATCCCTTCAGAACTTAGTTCAAATCCCACTTCTGCAAGAGGCCTTTCCTTCCCCCTCCTGATCCCACACTTACCTCCTTCAGCTAAAGCCTTTCTCCTCTAAGTTTACCTTCCACCTGTTCTGCATATATATCTTATACTTATATAATCACATGCATTTTGTTTCTCCATAGAACATTAACTTTTTGAAAATAGAGGCCACATTTTTCTCTTTCTTTGTATTTGTAGTGCTCTGGTACATAGTAAACCTTAATAAATGCTTGGACTGACTGGATGACATACTTCTTCCTTCAGTTCAGCTTTTTTCTTATATTCACAAATAGATATTTAGCCCTCTTTTCTATTGGTTAACCAAGGTATTATGCTCCTAATCATACAAGTTCAACAACCTCCCTCCCTCTAACCCTTCATATTCAACTGAACCATCGTTTAATAAACGAAGGAATGTTATGCACAAGGTACCAGAATACAAAGTAGAAATGAGATAGTTCTTGCTAGCTTGCTAAGGAAGACAAGACATGCATATAAGTAATACAAACAAAAATACAAACGGAAAGAAAACATTCAAATTATATGCTATAAGGAAGTATAGGAGAGAGAGGTCATTTCCAGATTTAGAAGGTGTGGATAGGGACCAAAGAAATGATCTTTTAAGAGACTATGCTTGAGGTTGAACCTGAAAGAAGAGAAAAATTAGAAAGGTAGGGATGAGGGATGGGAAGGCTTCCAGGCACTGGGTATTAGCTAAACAAAGGCACAGAAATATGGGGAAAAAGAGAACGAGGACAGAAAATAGCAGGCACACAAAGCTTTAAGGCTTGCAAAGTGTTTTACACACATTTTGTCATTTGATCCTTATAGCAACTTTGTGAAGCAGGTGCTAATGGTATCCCTGTGTTACAGATGAAGTAAACATCAGGGACTAACAGACTTGCCTAAGGTCACACAGCTATGAAATATCATGAGGTGGAATTCAAAGTCAAGTCTTCCTGACTCCAAGTCCACCATGGAATAGTTTACATGGAATAGAACTAGTGAGCTGGCGTACTGGAGTAGTGTTAAGTAAATGGAGGCAACATAGACCAAAACTAGGTTGTAAAAGCTCTTGAATTCCAAGTTAGGGCGTTAAACTACTGAAGGCTGCTGACCATGAAAGTTATGTGATATGAGTAGGAAATAAAGAACATTCCAAGTACTGGAGTATAAAAGATGACCAGAAATAGAAAGACCAGTCAAATAGCCTATTACAACAGACTACATAGTTAAAAAGTGGTGATGGTCTGAATTAGGATGGTCAAGTAGAAAGGAAGGGTGACTTGAGAATTACTGCACAGGTAGAATTAACAAAACCTGGGAAGTGAACAGGAGCAGGTAATGGGGTGGGGCAGAGAGGGAGGAAAGGACCAAAGATGGCTATGATTTTGAGCCTAGGTGATTGGGATAATAGTTTTATAAATAAAAATGGAGACATTAGCAGATTTGGGGTAGTGGAAAGGAAAGGGTTAAGTTCAGTTTCAGATACGTTGTTGAATTTGAGATATTCCTGAGATGTTCAAGCACAGATACTTAGATTGTAGTCTGAAATATGAGACTAGAGCTCTGGAAAAGGTTGGGGCTAGAAGTAAAAGACATGGGAATTATTCTCAAAGAGTTAACTAAACCATGAAAGTGAATGGGGTTGCCAAAGAAAAGAATAATTAAAATTAAAAGTACATAGTCTCTCTATATAAGTGCTATGTAACGTAAAAAAAAAAACCAAGCCTATATATTTATAATTTCAAATTCCACATTCTCAATGAAATCTTCTCTGATTACCCTGGCTATATGTGATCCCTATTTCCTCTCAATGCCTACGGCACACAAAACCACTCTTGTGATACAAACCATAGCACTTGTCATAAGATAATTTCTCCTACTAGAATGTAAAATCCTTGAGGATAAAAACTGTCTTACTTATTCATTTTTTTAAATTTAAATTAATTTTTATTTTTCAACATTCATTTGAACAAGATTTTGAGTTCCAAATTTTCTCCCCATCTCTCCCTTTCCTCCCACCCCAGGATGGCATGTATTCTGATTACACCTTCCCCAAGTCTGCCCTCCCTTATATCACCCGACTCCTCTCCCTCTCTTATGCCCTTCCCCTTTATTTTCTTGTAGGGAGTGTTAGATTTCTATGCCTCATTGTCTATCTTATTTCCCAGTTGCATGTAAAATCAATTTTTAACATTTGGGTTTTTTCCCCCAGAATTTATTTATTTTAACTTTCAACATTCACTTCCATGAAATTTTGAGTTCCAAATTTTCTTCCCATATCTCCCTTACCCCCCTCTCCAAGATGGCAAGCAAACTGATTAATTTTTCCCCCAGTGTGCCTTCTCTTCTATCACCCCTATCCTCCCCCTAATACCCTTATCCCTCACTTTCTTATAGGGCAAGATAGATTTCTGTACCCCACTGCCTGTATGTCTTATTTCCCAGTTGTATGTAAAAACAATTTTTTTAACATTTGTTTTTAAAACTCTGAGTTTCAAATTCTTTCCCTTCTTCCCTCCCCACTGACCCTTACTGAGAAGGCAAGCCATTCAATTCAGGTTATATGTGTCTTACTCATTCTTATTCATCTTCTTCTTCTTTTAACAAAACATAATCAATACCTTACTTATCAAATACTTAAGATTTAAAATTAAAGATTCCCTCCACCCTCAAAAGGATCTCTTTCAACTTCTACAACAGCATAGTAATTAAATGAAATGAAACCAAGAAATCTGGTGTGTTTTTTAAGAAAAGAGGCACAATTGTATAATTGGAAGTAAAAATATATACTTACCTCCTCATTTGGTAAAGATACATACACTCGTTTGATGAAACGCCTAAAAAAATGTTTTGACCAATTAAGAAAAATTTGATTCAAAATGTTAAATTCACTTTAAAATAAAATCTAAATTCAAGACATTTTAGAGAAGACTTGAAAGAGGTTGCATAGAAAAATTATTTTATATAACTTTCAAAGACTTGGGGACTCAGATCAACACTATGACCAAACACAATTCCAGGTCTCATGACAAAACATCTACACGGTTCCAAGCGAAGACGTGATGAATTCAGAGTGCAGACTGAGGCATATTTTTTTTCAAATATGGTCAATGTGGGAATCTGTTTTACTTGCGAATACATTTTTATAACAGGTTTTGATTTTCTTGCCTTCTCAAAGGGTGAAAGAGGGGAAAGGAGGAAGAGAATGCAAACCTAAAAATAAAACTGAATTTTTTTAAAAAAGAAAAATGCTTTAAAGAAGTGCTTTTTTATATCATTTACTGTTTAAATTTATCGACTTAACACTGTCATAAACAGATCAAACTTTTGTGACAGACAAAAATTATGAACAAATGGGTTCCCAAAGTGAGAGGATGGTTGAACTATAACATATGAATGTAATGGAACACTCTTACACTGTGAGAAATGACAAATATAAAGAACTGAAAGAAGCATGGAAAAAGTTGTATGAGAGAATGAAGTAGGTATAATTAGAAAAAATATATACAATGACCATTAAAACGTAAATAAAAACACCGAAATGCAGATAAAATGATTAATTGTAATAGCTTTTTTGTTTAGAACAGATAAGAGGTGAGAGACTATGAATGCTGAATGTTGCATATACTATCAAACGATTTGCTTTAATTTTGCATAACTTTTGTTTTTTTGGACAAGGGATGTTCAATGGGTGGGGGTTTCTGGAAATGACTGTGGTAAGAGAACAAAAGGCACTAATACAGCTTTAAAAAATAATAGGTGGCATTGATCTATTTTTGGTAATAGGAAAGAAAAAGAAACATGCTGTAATGGTAAAATAAGTAATTAATCAACTAATTCAACATATAGACCTAAACTACAAATATTTTATACAACTTTGCCATAAAAATATTTTTAAAATAATGTTAATTTCTTAAATCTAGCTGCTTCATCATTCCAAGTGTTGGCTCTCTCACATTTCTGTTTTAGAGAAAACCCTTCTATCTTATTTTTGGTAAGAGGCAAGTATGACCAATCCATAAACAGGTATTGAACTTATTTTCTGCCCAAAGGAGTTTCCATCTAGAAGCATCTTCTTTTATCATTATACACTTTAAAAGTTCTCACACTAAGAGATTTAGGTGCTCAAAGTAAATTTCTCATTTATAAAATTGCTCTTATTGAACGAATTTCTTTCTATTCTGTTTTACCTAACATTATGTTTTAAAAAAAATCAACTGACTTCATTTGGGTAGACATATATATATATATATATATATACTATGGAAATAGAAACAACTGGGAGGAAAACTGAAAAAAAAAAGTCAAATCCTATTATGCTATGGATTTAATTTTGCTATTATGTAAATCATGTTCCTCATGAACAGAATGACAGAATAACTATACAATAGATGGTGGATTCCTGCTCCTCAATAGCATCATGCTAGGATCTTCTTATAATGGAAAATATTCTGAAATCTTGTAAAATAGTATGCTTCTTGAACTACCAGCAAGAACTTACTTGGCAGCGCAATTTTCCTGTGTTACTGACTACTATTTCTCTCTTTCTATTCTACATTTCCACAGCTGGGAATTCATAAGAAAGTCAGAAAGTAATAGGGAACTGCAATATAACTTCTCTACAAACCAAGCAGTCACAATGACATCCATGATGCTAGGACTATTATATGCACTCAAAGAAACCCTACAAAAACAAAGAATTTATCAATTTGAAGCCTGCTTACAGAACTCCAATTTAACTTTATTTGAATGGTTGAATGCTTATTCATCTGAAAGCTTATATGTAATAGTAGTATGTAACTGAGTGAAAATATATTGAAATGCCTCATATTTTTTATAAAGGGCACCAGACTTGGTCAATATTTTCCTAGGCACCTCCATACTCTGGCTTCATCTATATCCACACATAGTATTAAACTAATATGAACATTATAAAATTAATGTTAGTTTTTTTTTGTTTTTCAGTCATGTAATGTTCAGAATATAATTATGTGCTCTAGGAAAAACATTTCTTAAAAGTGTATAAATCTTGAGTTCGAAATGTAAAACACAAGTTCAAATATAATAAGTCAATATATATATATACTCATATAATTCCCATTTTCTTCCACCTATATTTTACTACTAGAAGAAGAAAGCACAGGTAAGGGTGATAATTCTCAATTAGGAAAAGTAAAATACAGTTACTTTTGGTTGTAAATGGAAAGTTTTCAACTATGCTGATTTACTATAAGTAGTCCTTATAGATAACTCAAGATGAGTTAAGCACTTGTGTGAACCATTTAACACAATGGAAAGAAATATAAATGATAACAACAATATAGTCTCCCTTCAAAGAGCTGATATAATTGATAACTAATATAACAAAGGAAACCATGAGAGGGGAAAAAATATTATCCCTTCCTCACAATTAAGTGACAGAAGAATCAGGGGGAGAAGGCAAATGAGGGAAAAGGAAAGTAAAATTGTAACGCAGCTATTAAAAATACAGAAAAACATACAAACATTTACCTGAGAACAGCCTCATCAAGCTCTTGTGGCCTATTAGTTGCACCCATTACAAGGACTCTGTCATCTCCAGCAGACTGTACCTTTAAGATGAATCAAAAAAGTTTTTTTAAAAGTTTAATAAAGTGACATAGAAGAATACATAGAAATAATATATACTATACACAAAAATTATATTTGTAATTTTGGTTATTTAAAAGAAAAATATTTATGTTAAAAATAATAAAGATCACAAAGAACACTTACACCATCAAATTCTATTAAAAATTCAGTTTTTAAACGTCTACTAGCATCATGTTCTCCTTCTCTTCTTTCACATAAAAGACTATCAACTTCATCTGAAAAAGACAAAGATGATACCATTATCAATGGCCAAACTAACCAAATCATTTAAAATTATTTATATGTAGTTTATTTCTTGTTTAAAGAGCTAAATGTTTCAAGTTGCTAACAGAGGGAAACCAATTTAAGTCATCATGTAGTCTTTAACATGACTTTTTTTTTTTTCCCCCTTTCTGGAGGGGGGAATGCAGGGCAATTGGGGTTAAGGGACTTGCCCAATATCACATGGCTAGTTTTGTGTTAAGTGTCTGAGGCTGGATTTGAACTCAGGTACTCCTGATTCCATGGCCGGCACTCTATTCACTGTGCCACCTAGCTGCCCCCTAACGTGACTCTTTGAACTTTTCTATCTTGAATGATGCTTGGTAACTGGTATCCCTTCTCCTCCACAAAAGTCCAATTTCAACGTCCTCTAGGGGCAAAGAAATAAATTTGGGCTCTTGAAGACTCAGTCATTGGAGAATAATAAACTCTCTTGAGTTCTACTATGTTGAAATGGTTTGAAGTAACAAAATAAGTCTGCTTTTAAAAAATGTTTTATTGATAAAATTTTTATGTTTAACATGATAAATTTTTATGTACTTAATCTCAGTACAAAGAAACTCATTATCAGCAAGCAATGAATTCAATGGTCATACCACTGTGTGAAACAAAGAAATACAAAAAATAGCCCTCAATCTTGTTCTACTCTTGACAGTCAGGCTGTGGTTAGAAATAATGCAGAGTGCTACAAATTAAAAAATCAAAACTGTCTTACAACAGAAAAGTTGTAACATAATTAACATTAATTAGCTGCTGGTACTTTTAATGTGAAGTTGTTGCCCTATTACTGGGTGTCCACTGAACTGAAACCAAAACACTGATAACACTGAAAAGAATCATAAAAATACTGGTATTGTTATTATAAAAGAAATTATGATATAAGATTGTTCCAGTTAAACTGAAAGATTGCTCACCAGTTCTTCAAGAAGGTGGTTTTATGACACCTATAATGGCTAAATGAAATATAATTTCAAAGAATACCTGATTGTTTGGTTCTACAAAACACATGAAGACCATTTGGAAAAGGATCACCAAAGATATGTGACGACCTCTGTCACAAATGATGCAGCGGTAGAGAAGTTTATGGAAAACTTATTCAGATTTTCCTAAATTAAATCAATACATACTTTAATACTCAAAGGTCTTCAATGCAAAGATGACTGTAGGAAAGGACAATGAAAAATATGGTTCAGGGATAAGACAGAAGAATGGTAAAAAAACTCATTGTATTCAGAAATCATACACCTATAAATTATGAACATTTTCTTCAAATAGAGAATCATGCTCTGGGCATGGTAAAGATAGAATGTCATCAAAAAAATTAAACTTCCCAAACTTTAACAGATAAGAAAAGAATGGTTACTAATCTACAGTCAGACAGTCCACTGACTTGTTATAGCAACAGCCAAAACCCAACAAATTTAGAAGGATAAAAATGAGAAAAATGCTATATCTTAATATTTTGAATCTGACCTATTGAAAGAAATCTATTGATGCATAAAAATGGAAATTAACAGACAAAGAAAGAGACTTCTCATTTCCAAAGTAAGTTTAATCAACACAAGTCAACTGCCACAGTGAAGGAACCAAAACAGTTTAGAAATCACCTTGGATGGCAAACATCTACATATCCTTGATAACTGGAGAGCAATAATAGCTAAGAATAATACCAGTTTAGAAGATACTCATTTGAAAAATAGAAAAAAAACATACGTAATCCCATTTACCAGGGATTATTGGGAAAATGAAGCTGGCAGATCACTTAAATTAGAAGTTTTGAGGTACACTTGAATATATCTATCAGTTGTTTGCACTAAACTGTGAATTAAAATGATGAACTCTGGGTTGGGGAGGGGGTAGAAGGAGAGCCAAAAATTATTACAAAAGGGTTGAACTGTCCTAGGTCAGAAATGAAGCAGGTCAAAGCTCCCATGCTGATCAACAAATGGGGTCTGTGAGTAGTTTTACACTTCTATCCTGAGCAAGATAGGGAGACAGGACAGAACAAAGGAAAGGACAGAGAATGGACAAAGGAAGGGAAAGGCAAAGAATTACATAGTTTCTATAACAAAAATGATAATGGAGTCATACTGCCTGATATAATTTATGAGTTTGTGGAAATGGCACTAAAAAAATACAGAGATGGGAAAACCAAGAGACAATCTAGAGGGCACTAAGGGATCAATTCTTAAGGTATCTGAAAGAGGGAGAAAAAAATCAAAGCTGCTATTATTACAAGAGAATAAGAGGAGAACTCACGAATATATCAGTAACAAATAATTTGTATATCTATTGTTGCGACTCTACAACATCTTTATGAGAATTTACATACATAAAAGACATTTTTGATGAAGAACTAAGAAGAGAACAGGCAGGCTGCAAATTATATTCTGTGGCAGATGACATTTTTATAGTCAAACAATTGACTGAAAATTATAAAGCCTAAAAGAACCCTGTTTATTGAATGAAAAAGCATCTAGTCTGGCAGAAGCAGATGTTAGCCTTAAAAGTCTCCTTCATCAAGTGTCTCCCAATCATACATTAAGATCATATAAGGTTCCTTGAAAGATGCAACAATAGAGAAATGCTGACAAATCCTCCGATTATTAATATCAAGTGAGGCATAAAACAGGGAGACATATGCTCACCAAAGGTGTTTGTCACTGTCATGAAGGATGTCCAGTACAAAGTCCAAATAGAAGAGTGATTCCCTAAAGATGAGGTCTTCCAGAAGCTCCTGTTTGTGGATGACATAGTGCTGGCTGCATCAAGCCCCATAACACTGCAGAGCAGCCAAAATGAAATCCATAATCACTCAAAAGAGTTTGGCCTAACTATCCATGCAAGAAATACAAAGTAGATGAAGAATTCATATTGGCCAGACTACAATATACAGTCAACAGGATAATCTATAAAGCACATCATACACTTTAACTGGAAAACATGGTAGATGGACAATGAACTGGGCTCAGAATTGAATAGGAGAAAGGAATGGGTAAGATTGCCTATACTGTTCTCAATTGCTCCAAATTTCTCCATCTTATCTTTTTAACATCACTATTTTTCTAGTGATTCTACATAATTCATGAGGAATCAAAATTTTAAGTCAAGGGTAATAATAAGATGTGCAGTGGTAAACATACTGCAGCACATTATCAATAATAAACAATGTACCCAGAGCAATCTAAAGGATATAGAAAGAGATTTCTGAACAGAAAAAGTGGTAGATTTGTTGTAAATCAGTTATATATGGACAGCCTACATGCTGCAGAGATACCCATATAAAATCAAAAGATCTAGATGGAGTTCCTCAGCATGTTGGGTGAATCACTTGTGAAGGATTTACAAGAAGACATGAATAAGAATCAAATAGCAAGCAAGGGTTTTGATAGGTTGCTATCTTTATCCATAGCAATGATACCATAGTTCTATTTAAGTACTGAAAAAAAAAGAGCCCTCTCATGTTTGGAGAAAGGGATTTCATGAATGTTATTTTTCAGGACAACATTGTCTTACCTATGAAAATTATAGAAGGCTGAAGTTCTCTAGCCACAGCAAAAAGAGCTCTTACCAGTTTCTCTCCTTCACCTACCTAAAAACAAAGAATTAAACATTTTGTTACATATTAAAATTCACAATTATTTCACCTTTTGTCATTTCTATGACTGTAATCTTAGGACAAATAGACTTGATTTTTCTCCCTTTGTTTCAATATAAATTTAGGGGGTAGAGAAAGAAGAAAACATTTATCAAGATTTAATTTGGGTTTGAAAATTAAAACTAAAAAATAAAGACAACTTTGGTTTTCTTTTCTCTTATGAACAAATAGAATTTGAAAGAGCACAGAGGGTAGGGAAGAGTATAGGAATAAGTTAATTTTATACACATACAATTTTTTTTAAGGGGGGAGAAAGGGAAATGAAGGAGAATCACTCTTACAATGAATAATTCCAGGGAAACTTCCTGAAAAGTTAGTATCATAAACACCAACAGTAAGCAACAATTCCAAAAAAATCTCTTTTGCCTCTCTGAAATACTCCTAAAGTGGCAAATCTAGTCAACTTAGGCTATTCCCAGATGCCACAGTACTTAGTGCTACATACGGAACCAACTGGTATATAGACAAGCCTAGCTGGATATATATTTCTTTTTTTCTTTTTTTGATTTTTGGAGGGCAGTTGGGGGTTAAGTGACTTGCCCAAGGTCACACAGCTAGTTTTTGTGTTAAGTGTCTGAGGCCAGATTTGAACTCAGGTCCTCCTGACTCCAGGGCCAGTGCACTATTCATGGTGCCACCTAGCTGCCCCTGGATATATATTTCTGTGATGCCTCTCCTCCCTTTCCTTACCTGTTTCCACAACTCCATCATCAAAAGAACTTGCTATTTGGCCAAGGAGGCCCAAATTTATGGATACCCAATCTTTGTACAGTTTGCTTTGATGACTGTTTTAGTTTACACATCTCAAGTAGAAGCTAAGGTGCTATTAGTGCAATGACTACCTTTAAAAGTTATTCTAAATTTTTTTTAAAACAACATATTAAGTTGTACAGCTCCTTTTTTTAAACATTTAAACAATACACACCAACATTCATGTACTCTAGCTAAAAAAAGGTAATATAATTTTGGACTATATTAAGAGAAATACATCATCTGGACAATGTGAAATAAAATAAGTTATACATTTTAGAACTAGACAGGACTTTAAAAACATTTAGTCCAAACTCTTCATTTTATAAATGAGAAAAGTGAAATCTAGAGAGTTTCCAAAGTTTTTCAGTTCCTCTACATTTTGTGCTACTCACACATTTGCAGGAATATGCCTAGTTCTGTCAGATTTTAAGAGAAGTATCAGCAAATCACTGTATTAGTTCTCAGAGGTTGGGAAACAAGGATAATGAAAAAGTCTAGACCCCTTGACCTTTAAGAAGTAGCAAAAGCAAAAAGATATGTTTAGCTTGGAAATAAGAATAAAGGCAGATGTAGAAGAGAGTACATAGTCTTGTTTTGTGCTGCTTTTGAAAGGAATAGTTAGAAAGAAGCAGATCTGAGTTCAAAATAAGGAAAAACCTTAAAATAAGTAGCACAATCCAGTAACTAAACAAGCTAACATGTCTAAACAGGTAATGAGATTTCCTCAAAGTATCTAAGTCAAGACTGGGGAGCCAGATTTGTCAGGAATTCCTTATTGAGTGTGATATTAAATTGGTTGACCTCAAAAAGTCCTTGGTACTGTAAGGCTTTTAATATACATTCACCCAACTGGATTTGTAGAATGATTCTAAGACTACACTAGTGGAAGGCCCTACAACACACTACTCCATAGTCGGAAAACAATTTTAGTTCAGCTGCTTTAATGAGTCATTCCCTAACTACTGCTATAAATACTTAATAACTATAGAATTTATATGCATACTTTCATCAAAGAAATCTACAATCAAATCAGACCATCATCTAGGACAATCACAACACAGTATGACTTGATGGGAACCAGAAAGGTTTTCTTCCTCAGAATTATCACATTCTTTGACCTGCCACCTTACAGCTAAAATTCCACCATTAGCATTCATTCCTATGGCTTAAAGCTTTGACTTCTATTGAAATCTAAACACCTCTGGGAAAATTAATATAGTATATATCATCATTCACAAATCTAAGCATGAATGAAATTAAAGTTTTTCCATAAAAAAGTATAATGTTACTAAGTTTTATTTCCTTGTTTGCAAAAGAAACTTAATTTAAAAAAATTTTTTTATTATTTTTTAAAATTTTCTCTCTCTTTTTTTTCTTTTTGCTTTTTGGAGGGCAGTTGGGGTTAAGTGACTTGCCCAAGGTCACACGGCTAGTTTTTGTGTTAAGTGTCTGAGGCTGGATTTGAACTCAGGTCCTCCTGACTCCAGGGCCAGTGCTCTATTCACTGCGCCACCTAGCTGCCCCTGAAACTTAATTTTTTTAAAAAGCTATGCATATGAAGTAAACAAATCATCTTCAAAGTATTCCTCTTAGCAAGAACACATTATTTCCAACTTCTGATATAGACAGAATTATTTCCACAACTACTTAAACTTTTCATTTCTGTTGGCTATTATAATTTTTGCATGTTTTTCAAGCTACCATAATGATTTTTAAAAGGTTTTAAAATTTTTTTAAATATTGGAGATTTCTGCAGTAGGATTATAGTTCACCATGCTAATCCAGGTTTGCATCACCTCTCACCTCGACTACTGCAAAAAAGCCTACGCTTTTCCTTGCCTCAAGCTTCTCCCTACATTAGTCTATACTCCACATAACTGCTGAAGTAATTTTCCTAAAGCTCAGGTCTGGTTGTGTCACTCTCTTACTCAACAAACTCTAGTAGCTCCTGATTTCCCCTGTGATGAAATAGTGGGTATTCCTGGAAGTCTTTGTGCAGTTTTAAGACAGTTAAGGCTAAAATGGCACAAAGACTTCCAGGACACCCTACATAAACTCTTCCGATTGTACCTAAGCTCTTCACAACGTGGCTTCTTCCTACTTTTAAGTCTTACACCTCACTCTACAATGCAGCCATACTGGCTGACTTCACACAACACTCCATCTTCCATCTCCATGTCTTTGTCCTCAATTGAACCCCATGCCTGGATTTAATTCCCTCTTCATCTCTGCCTTTTGGAAATCCTAGTTTCTTCAACACCATGCTTCAGTGCTTCTCCCTCCACCACTGTGGCCACTTTTTCTCATTGATCAGCTCTACTCAGAACCTCCATTTGGAGAAAGGACTCAGAAGGTCATACTTCAACCTCCAGACTTTACCATAATCCATACCCCCTACCATGGGTACATTCCTTCTTTAAATCCTTCCTACTTCTCAGTCCTCTTTTATGTGTTATCTTCCTCCACTAAAAAGTAACTGCCTTGAGGTTAGGAGTTATCTTTCTTTTTGCTTGCATCTGTATACCCATCACTAAGCAAAGGACTTGGCACAGAGAAAGGGCTGAAAAAATGCTTGTTGATTCAACTCAAGTACCAGTTTTTCCATGTAGTCATTCCTGGTTCCCCCAGCTGTTAGGGTTAGCATACACTATGAATATATTCCTATAAGTACATATTTTCTCCCCAATTAGAAAATAAACTCCTTGACAGCAGAGACTTTAGTCTCTGAATCCCCTGGTACTTCAGCACTATGCCTTGTACACCATAAGTCCTTATTGACCGACTGAAGGTTGGAAGCAAAAGTCAAATTATCATACTCACAATTTTGCCTGGCACTGACCCTGCTAATATGTCTGTTGTGTAACTGACACTGCTACTCTTAAAGTTCTTGTCATTGAATATACTAATACCAAATTAAGTTCTTTTTGGAATACCGTTATAGACATTATAAAGCAAATGGAGAAAGGACACAAAATATGTATATGTATAAATATGTATATATATATATATAGATAGATAGATAGATAGAAAAATAGATATAGATATAGAAATAACAGAAGCAAAATAAGGGAGAAGCTTAGGAAGGGTATATAGAAAACCCTAGTACTGGGGTAGGGCAGGGAGGAGTCTCAGACAATTTGGGCACCTCCTTTCTGGTAACTAATATTATCTATTACTCCCTTCCCTTTAGGATAAAAACAAAACCTTTACCCTGGAATTTGAAGCCCTCTGTTATCTGGCTATCATCTAGCTCTCCAGTTTTACATTATTTATTTTTATAGAAGTTCTATTTCAAATAAACCAGCCTATCAACTATTCCATTTACAATACAAATCTGTTGGTTGCCTCTTGCACCTTCAGTCAAACACACCCACATGTCTTCTTACTCCTGCTTTATGAAATCCTTACCTTCCTTCAAAGCATAGCTCAGGCATTACTTCTTACACGAAGTATTTCTTGATTTCCTCCTACTAGTAATTAGTGCTCTCATCCTCTTGAGGATTTTTTTTATACATTTTATATTCATATTTTTACTTACTCTGTACATATTGTATTCTCTCAAAAGAAATTTAATCTCTGTTTTGTGTTTTACTTCATATCCTTGATGCTTGAACTTAATAACGTTTGTTGAATTGAATGTTTAGAGGTAAAATGATTATGTTCCACAAAAGGGAAATATTAAGAAGAGTGACAAACACAAATAAAGTAATTACTTTCAAGTGTCTAAGTTCTTGTTATATCTTCAAAGTAGGTTCAAGGTCCTAAGAGAACATTCTTATTTACACTTCCATTATTAGTATTCAATATATTAAAATTTACACATTAACTTAATCAATACTGAAAGTAGTTACTTACATATTTTGAGGTTAAACTTGCAGCACTTATATTAAAAAAAGTTGCATTGGACTCTGCAGCTACTGCTTTGGCCTTTAAGAAATATAAAAAAAGCAGGTATAAAGTCACAAGAGCATATAAGGACCTAAAGCATCACAATATCTATTTCAACAGGACCTAATTTGGGATATTAAAATAACTAACAAAGATTTTCTAAAAATTAAAGACATGACTAATGATATTACAAAACAAATATGATGTTTTTCTCTGTTATGTAAAAGGGGAAGCTTCCTGTCAGTCCTTTTCTTAAAAAGACTAGAAGGAAAAGAAGAGGATGCTGGCTTTTCTCCTTTCTATTATGGAAATGGCAGCTTGCAATAAAGAGAGCTGAGTCGACAGCAAAAAACAGTGCCAAGTCTGTTTATTCTTTTTGGCAAAGATATCCAGGAGAGCAGAAACACCTGGAAATGTAAGCAGGAAAAAAAAGTCTTGGCAATTTTGACAACCAGGTTTCTGTATAACTTGAACAAACTTTATGTACTTCTTGCTCATTATTTTTTAGTCTACTAAAGTAGCTAAGAATTAAAAAATCTTCAACATAGTAGGGTATATACAGTGTATATTTTGTTATTTGGTCCACAAGTGATTTCACTGGTGTGAAGAACTTAAAACCTAAATATTCTCTCCACAGACACAAGCTGGCCATGCTTACAGAGTTGCCTGGAGTCACTGAGAAATAGTGACTTCCCACTGGTCTACACTAGTATGTTTTAGAGGCAGAACTTTAATACAGGAATTCATAACTGCAAGGCCAGTCTTCGAGTCACTCTGAAATGTTGCTTATTGTATGCTTTTATAAATAAAGTTTTAAAATAATGAAAATTATCCCACAACTTCTTTCAGCTGTCCCAAAACACATACTGAGCAAAATGCATGTCAACCATCATGTAAATCTGTTTGTGAGGTCTTTAATAGGAAAGATGGGAAGCAGAAAAAAAAAAAGCACATCAAAAAGAAAACTACAGTTTTCCCATCTACACCATGGGGGTTAGGGGTATGGAGCCCAGGCCATCTGAAAAAAATTGCATAAAATTTTTTGGCCCTTCCTTTGTAACAGAAGAGGTGTGAATATTTTCTTTTTCTTTTATGGGGTATTTACAGCACCTTAATGTAAAATTTCAGGTATTTGGTCATAGGTTCTGTATTGTCAACTGGCCTTCACATTTTATATGTGACTTCTTCAAAACTCCCCCATAATTCCTGATTAATTTCTTGTGGATTTGTAAAAGGCTATTAAGCTGTCCTCTGAACTTGTCTTTTTGAATTGTCATATTTTCCAGAAACACTGAACCCAGAGCATGCAGAAGGCCCTGAATGTGCCACAGATAAAATCCCACTCTTACCCCTACCAGGTTGACATAATTTGTTGTCTGCACCCTAAGCTGGATTCCCTGTGTGTCTTTGGGGGACAAGGTAGGCGTTAGCCCCAGTCTGTACTAGGATAGGAAAAATGCTTGTGCACCTGGGGTCTTTTGCAGATAAGTAGATTCTCCTATCTTCATAGCCTAGCAGTTCCCAAGGGAAAAGAATGTGGCTTTTGCCATCACCTTCTTCCTCCCCTTCAGGAGAGGTCATTGCACCTTTCCCTTCCTTGCCATGCCTCTTCCTGTTTTCTTCTCCTTTTGTTGTACTGTCATAAACATGTGATATTCTGTAAGGACTGTGAACTCTTTGGATTCCACATGCATGTTTATTTCTCTTATAATAAACCCGGTTTTCACACAAGTCTTGTGACATTGTGATTGCCTGTTGACATGCTGACCCACAATATATAGAAACCACAATCAGGAAAGTTGAGATGTGGAAAGGATAACTGTATTCAGTTACAATTAAGGAAAAATTATCAAATACTACACAGGATGCAACTATTAAGAAAATATCTATTTATTATTGATTCACCAACTCACTTATACAGTTCTCTAAGGAACACAAAAACTTTCTTCAGTAAAATCAGGACAATAATATTTGTTTTATGAATCTCATAAGATTATTATGAGCTAGCTTAGGCACAGAACAATTAAGTGACTTGCCAATGATCATATCAGTAAATGTCAAAGGAGAAGAAGGGATGTAGGTCAAACTTAGTCTAGTTCTTCCATTGCACCAAAAAGTCTCTCCAGCATTAACATTATTTTACAGTTATCTATTTAAACATTACTACAGTTTGTGGATAGTGATAAATCTTTTAGAAAGAAAAATCAAAGAAACTATCTAGGAAAGAAAAAGAATTTCTAGAATATAATTCTATATTTCTCAAATACAAAAGATTCAAACATATTATAGCATTTCTTACCAGCATAGTTTTTCCATTTCCAGGTGGGCCGAATAGCAACAATCCCCGAGCTGGAGCTCTAAGCCCTGTGAATAACTTTTAAAAGCACAAGGACATATTTTAGTATAAAACTTTGTTCTACAGGGAGATGAAAATCACTAAATCTGAGGAAATAATCATCAACAAAATAGAAAAAAAGAACTTATACAAAATAAAGACAAACATTTCCCAATCATTTTCATTCAGACATAAGACATACAACATCAGAATCTGAAACCCAGGGAGATGTTAGGACAAAGAATAAGACACTCTTAATTAGAAAGAGCAATAGGTTTCTTTCTTTTTTTTTTCCTACTGAAGGTGAATATAATAGAAGAATAAACCGGGCTAAAGTAAAGCAAAAGTTCTAAGTACAGACACAGATATGTTCAAGTCACACAAAAGAGAAGCCGGTGATACTGACTCATGTTACAATATCATAGACTATTATTCTGAACTAATTTGTAAGTTAATTGTACAAATACATTCATGCCTCTATCTTCTTCACCCTCTTCCTTCTTTCTATGCACTCCCCATCCGAAACCCAACTTCCTCCAGGGAGACATTTAGCTCACAATGATCTTGTCCTGTTTCAAAATTTCAACAGCACTTAAAAGTTTGAACCATTCATTTGAAATCCAACAGCATAGGATTTTATGGCATTTATTTCTATTATTAATGCATTTGATTATTACTTTTACCTCTTATAATGCTATTTAAGTTCTTTTATAATAATACACTTATATTTTAAGTTGCTTATATTCCAAATTAGACTATAATTTCCTTGAGCATTACACATTATGGGAGATAAAAATGAGTAAGAGATTCCCTATATGTAAGGACCTTATCAAGTGGTAGAAAGAAAAACAAATAATTATAAAGGAGGAAAATGATTATTGCCACAAAAGAAGTATACATAAAAGGGTACAGAAGCTAAAGAACAGAACACTGGACTTGGAGTCAGAAGATCTGAATTTGAATTCTGGCTTAAATATTTACTAGAGGTGAGATCCTAGGCAAGTCACTTAATTTCTCTAAAACTCAGTTTTCTCATCTATAAAATGAAAATAATAATAGCACCAATCTCACAGTGTTATTTTGAGGACATAACAACAAGAGGTAACATTTATATAACACCTACTACATGTCAAGCACTGTACTAAGTACTTTACAAAGTATCTTTTTTAATCCTCACAACCTCCCTAGGAGGTAGGTCAATAATACATGAGCTAACATATGTAAAGAACTTTGCCAACTATGAAGGACAATATAGATATTAGCTATACTCAATTATAACCACTTACATAGGAAGTCTTTCTAAGAGCTGAAAGAATATGGAAACCCTTCAGTGAGGAAATGGTCTTTAATATATGCCTTAACATAAGTGTACAAACAGCAGGAATGGCACAGGAAAAGCTTTCCAGGTACATGGAACAGAATGAGTGAAAAGTGGAGGTAGTAAAGGGAATAGCAAGCAAAATGGTACTTTGCTCCTTGTTTCAGCTATTCAAGTACCTTTGCATCCTGCATGTGATTATATCAAGTCTTTGTTGGAAACAGTATACACTCTGTTGCTCTTAATAGGCCAAAGGGAGTTTGGAGACCCTCCCTGCCCTTAATAGGCCTAACTTCATCACATAGTAGGAGGAACTTGCTGAAAGAGCACATCAGGAAGGACACAACAGGAAGGGTGGAACAGGAAGGAGCAGAGTAGATAAAAACTTGAACATGAGCTAGGATCAAGTAGAACTGAGATCAAGAATGCTTGTGATGTTGGCTCTTGTATCTGTTGGTCTGACAAAAGCATTGTCTGTTGTTTTTAGACAAAAGTTACCAAAGAGGACTTTATTACTGATACAGAAGCCCTGGAAGAGGACTTTCCTGCCGATCCACAAGCCCTGAAAGAGGACTCTACTGCTGTTTACAGAAGTCCTGAAAGAGGGCTTTACTGCTGATTTGTCTGACAGAAGATTTGTCTGTTGTTTGTGTAACTTTGTCAGACAGAAAGTGAATTGAGATGATAGTGCCAGCAATGTGTGTGGATGTTGTTGTAACTCTGCTAAGTTTAATGTGTAAATATTGTGGCTCTGTTAAGTTTTGTCTTCTCAGAAACAGAAACTGTGAAGGGCTTAGAATGGACTAGTCACCATGAGCTGCTATTGGAGAGCTGCCTACCTGTGAATCCAGGTAAGAGTCAAGTGAATCCAGGCAAGAGCTGGGATCATGGAAGAGGAGTCATGGAGTCTGGAAGTCAGCCTTAAGTTAACATGAAAGGACTTTTACTCAAGTACTTAGGGCTGACTGATGAGATTGCAATTTCCTTTTGATAGAGCTTAGATGGCCTTTGTACTTTCTACAACCCCTTAAGAGCTTACTTAGTAGTGACTGCTGATATTGTAACTTAATTGTGACCTAGGGGTGGATGGCCTTTGTACTTTCCCCTACCCCTTAAGGATGACTGACTTAAGGATGATTGCTCCTTAAGGATGATTAACTTAAGAATGACTGGAAACCAGCCTCTACTTAAGGATGAAAGGAGACTTCACTTGGGTACTCTCTGATTGATGAGATTGTGACTTCTTGAATGATATGTTTACTTTAAGACTATGTGGCCACCTTAGTAATAACTTGCTATATTGTTGTGAATGTTTTGCTTTAGTTTATTGCTGAATAGAGAGTTCACTATACTATGTGATCAGAACCTTAGTTATTCACAGCAACTGTCCTCAGGAGAGCTGCTCATGCTTGGCTTTACATAACGTTAAATGTTTTAGGGATGAACTGTATGGTTGTAGTTTTAATTGACTGTATGCGTGTGTAGTTACATTCAACTCAGAAAATACATATTAAGTACCTGCCACCTGAAAGGTACCAACAAGGTGCTAGGAACAGGACAAAAATTAAATAGTCCCTGCTCTCAAAGAGGTAGAATGTTGCAGATGGGGAATGCCAAATAACTAGAGGGTACACTAGGGAGGCTAATACGAAATAAATTTGAAAAGAAAGTTTGAGACAAGATTGTGAAAGGCTGTAAATGCCAAAGAGCTTGCATTTTAATCTACAGGCAATAGCAAGTCACTTAAGCTTCTTGAGCAGGAAAGTTGCACTGTCAAACCTGTAATGTAGGAAGATAATTTTTGTCTTTGGGCTTCCAGGAGGTGGAGCCAAGATGGCGGCGCAGAAGCAACAAAGTCTCGCAGCTCCCACAGAGCCACCCTAAATACCCATAAAATATGACTCCCAAACTCACAAAAATACAGAAAACACATCTCTCACTGAAGGCAGCTCTGCAGCAGGGGCTCATTGCAGCAGGCTGTGAGCCAAGGCCAGCCCAGCCTGAAACAGCTTCAGAGCTCCTGGTCTGCCAATTGCAGGGGGGATGAGTCGATTGATCAGGGCCAAGGGCTCTTGTGTTGAGCAGCCTAGATCCAGATCATGGTCTTGGGTGGTGGTCCTGGGGTGTGCTTTCAGCAAGCCAAAGCTGATGGGGGCTGCAGCACCTCCCTAATAGCTCCAGCAGCTGTGAAAACCCCAGGGATTTTGGACAGAGCTTTAC
>CM053595.1:153497650-153542413 GCA_028646575.1 Pseudocheirus occidentalis
CCATCTGACCTTGGGTAAGTCACTTAACTCCAATTGCCCTGTCCTCTCCCCTCCAAAAAAAAAAAAAAAAAAAGGCAAATTGAATTGGTTCCCAGGAGGCTGAAATAAAGAAGGGAGGACATTGTGGACAGTGCAGGGGTTAATGCCTGGGGAAAAAACTAAGATGTAGAATGAATGGAAGTCATAATGAGGATGAAAAATAGGATTAGGGCTTTTAAGGTATAGGAAAAGTAGAATGATAAACTAATGTGATGAGATAAATTTTGGAGTTTACAAATATGAAACTGGAACATTTTGGACCAAGAGTATGACCACCTCAATGTGTTGCTTAGTGGAGGAATAGTTCATGGGAACTGAGTATATTAAGAATCTTAAAAAGTTAGGGTAGTGGAAGGAGTGTTAGTATGTATATTGAATCCCCCTAATATGTGGGCAGGAGTTGGATTAGAGAGAGACTGTAAGTTAGGCATTGAACTAATTGAGGAAAGGGGAATGTCCTGAAGGTTTTTAAATAATGGCCACCAGGATCTGTATTAGGTGATTTTTTTTTTAAACAGGAGATTGTAGTTTATACCAACAGCTGTGGGAGAAAGGGAGAGTATTTATAAAAGTACCTGTACAAGATGGATTACATATGCAAAATGAAGCATTTCAAAACTACTAGACAGTGAACTCTCCTCCCTTTCCAAAGGTCCCCACTGTGGCAGGCATGCAAAAGTGAGTGATGCATAGAAGGACAAAAGTCATACTACAAAACCCTTTTGCATACTTAGACACATGAGTGGCTGCAGGGTAGACAGTACCCTGTCTACCTATGGTACTGCAGAGAGCTATAGGAAACAAAATCCACATACATAGAACCTGTACTAAGTGAAAGAAAAGGGAGAGAGACCTGGGAAAAACTCCTAACCCAACATTTAAAGAGCATCGAGCCCTTTTTCCCCAGAGGGAAAGAACTAGTTCTTAAACATCCCTGCTGGGCCAGACTCATCTCATAGTCCATCAGGGAGTGGACCAAGTCTTGCTGGGAGAATTGGAGAAAGATGGGCAAGTCATTGTGGGAAATATACCTAAATTGTTTCCTAGATCTCCCACTTTAGACAAGTAGGGAAAAGGTAGGAACCACCTTTATAACCCAGAATTATAACTCAGAGTTATAACTCAGAGAGCATCCATGGGATCTTGGGAACTATAGCTGTCTCTCAAAAGGTTGAGGGTTCCATGGCCTCACAGAAGGCACTCAATCTGGCCCTCTTTCCAAACATACCCACTTCCTGTTTCCATGATATGATTTGGAAGGGCTAAAGGATATTGAGTTCCCTCCTGTGAAAGAGGAGGGATATGGAAAAGGGGGGGCAGTGTTTACTTTGGATCCAGGCTGCACTGTTGCTTATATACTCAGATTTGGCTTTTTTTTTCCTTCCTTTTTTGAACTAAAAAAAAAAAAACCAATCTGTAACTAAAGTCAGGACCTGTCCAAAACAGCTTAGGTAGGTGGTAAATTAAGGTACTTAAAGGGTTCAAGCCCAGTCTTCTGCTTCTGTTAGCCTTCCAGGACCCACTCAGATTTGTTAAACCAATCCAAAATACTAGTTGACTAGATCAGCAATGGTGCCTCCATCTTGGTAGGAGCAGAAAGGTACATCCCTATCTCTGTTGAGGTTTCTTAGGATACTTTCTCCTTCTTGTTTAGTATTCCTACCAACTTTAAAAACTTGTATGTTGTTGTTGTTCAGTCGTTTCAGTCATGTCCAGCTCTTTGTGACCCCATTTGATTTTTTTTCCAGTCACATCCAACTCTCTGTGAGCCTTTTTTGGGGTTTCCTTGGCAAAGATACTAGAGTGGTTTGCCATTTCCTTCTCCAGCTTGTTTTACAGGTGAGGAAATAAAGGCAAACAGGATTAAGGAAAGCAAGGTCGCACAATTAGTAAGTATTTGAAGTCGAATTTGAAGTCAAGTCTTCCTGACTTCAGACCCAGCATTCAGTTTACTCTGCCAGCTAGCTGCAGTTATAATTCAAAAGTTATAATTCGACCTCCATCTCTGATGGTTTAGATACTAGAAGTGGCATTGATTGAGTGAAGGGATTTGGAAAGAAGTCAGTACCTTCATCCCAACTTTTCAGTCACTAATGAGTTATATCTGGTTTAAATACTACCCCCTTTCCTCCTCTGCCATATACCAGGGGTGCTATGTTTGCCCTCTTCCTACCCCACGTAGAGAAGGGCAAAAGATCAAGATTTTCTTCAGAATTTTAGATCATAAGACCAGAATAAATAATAGGAATAGAGGGTGGAAAGAGGAACATCTGAGGAGACAGAGATAGAGATGAACTAAAGCACAATAGTGAAAAAGGGCAGTAAATGGCAAATGTAGATCTGAGTGATATCTGAACTTGGGACTACCTTGAGAATTAGTCTGAGAGTCCTTTCCCAGGATAGGAGATGAGGTAAGAAAACATTTTTTAGAATACAACTCCATCCCCTCTAACTTTGTAATACCTGCCTGTTATGGACTTAGAGCTAAAATTAGAGGGGAAAAGGAAAGTTCTGATAAACATTTTACCTTTCCTCCCATTTAGATGATAAATTTGGAAATCATTAACCTCAAATGAGTACAGACTGTTGAGTGACAATGGTACAGGGAGACACTGAAAGTAGTAATGGGGAGCAGTTAGTATTCCAACCCCTCTATCCATGGTTCATAATGAGGATTAGTAAAAATACAACAATTATTGGAAAGGGTAATGAAGAAAGCGGTATTATCAAGAAGGACCGAGGTCTCAATGAAAATCAGAAGATAGGAGTAAGAAAGGTAGAGGTTAAAATGAAAGGAAGTTGGTTAATTATGGTCCAGGTATTATAGAAGCCTTTATGGAAAGGGCAGATCTGGAGTGGGGCTTTCTGTGTAGTAAGGTTGAGGAGGATGGGAACAAATTGGAGATGGGGAATGGGGTTTGTGCATTGGCATTGGGAGGTCAGAATTATTTTGAATAGAAGAATCTAAGAGGGTAGAGTATACTAACCTTGGAGGAATGAGTCCAGGCAGAATATTAGTGATTATTAGATAGAGGTCAGTTGAGGGAAATGTGATTAAACTGTTGAAGGTTCTGCCTTAAGGGCCAGTCTTGTGGCAGGTAGTAATGTCCTGTGAAGCCCATAGACGCCTGCCTTACAGTATGTAGGAGTAGGAAAAAGTATGGAAGCCTAGTTAGGAGAAATTTTTTTACGTTATTTTCATTTAATTACAGTTCTATCTGTAGGCCAAGTCACTTTTCCATTTAGAATAGCTACCCCTAGTTGTATTAGTTACATTACAGATTTTTTAAAAGCTCCAACTGAATAAAACTTATTAAAAACTCTTTACTTCAGAATGAAAGCTTCAGTAATTAACTACAAGTTATCACATTTAAGGCAGATGTGAACTCCCCTTGAGATGGTTGTTAATAAGTCTAAATTTTTACCAAGAATCATAGTAACTAAAACTATTAGTATCATTGTTTGTTGTCATCCTTCATTCTTGAAGAGGACCAAAATGATATCACTATGTTAGAGTCAAGTTACAATGCATCTGACTATGGCGAATCAGATCAGTATGAGTTCAGAATGCTCTGTCACAAGTTGGGCATAGATAGTCCATGTGAACATTTGGGGTAGATTCTCAAAACTTGTCCATCTCACTTCAGTTCTGCTTTGCTTATAGAGCATACCACCTTCTCTAATGAGGGCATGCCATGCTGGGCGGTCCTGTGTCAGTGTCTTTCACGTGTCATACAATTACAAAGTTCCTAAGAGAGACCTTGAGAGTATCCTTGTGTTTCTTCTTCTGACCACCATGTGAGCACTTGCCTGGTGTGAGTTCTCTATAAAATAGTCTTCTAGGCAGGCATACATTTGGCATTTGAACAATGTTGCCAGTCCATTGTAATTGTACTCTCTGCAACAGAGTTTGACTCCTTGGCAGTTCAGTTCGAGAAAGGGTCTTGGTGTCTGATATCTTATCCTGCCAGGTGATCTTCAGAATCTTCCTAAAGGCAATTCAAATGGAAGTGATTCTGTTTCCTGGCATGGTGCTGGTATACTATCCAGGCATGCAGCAATGAGATCAGCACAACAGCTCCACAGGCCTTCAGTTTGATAGTCTAATACGGCTTCTTTTCCATACTTTCTTTTGGAGCCTACAAACACTGAGCTAGCTCTGGAAGTGAGTGTATCAAACTCATTATTAATATGTAGAACCCTAGAAAGTATACTGCCAGGGTAAGTGAACTTACACAGAGCATTAAGAACTTCTCTATTTGGTGTAACCAGTTGTTCCATATGTGGGTGGTGTAGTGCTGGCTGATGGAGTACCTGTGTTTTCTTGGTGTTACTTGTTAGGCCAAAATTAGCACAAGTTGCAGAGAAAAGATCCATACTTTGTTGCATCTCGGCTTCAGAGGCTGCATTGAGTGCACATTCATCTACAAAGAAAAAATCACGCACCAACACTCCCACCACTTTGGTCTTGGCTTGTAGCCTTTTCAAGTTGAAGAATTTACCATCTATGTGTTAGCTCACCTTGATACCATTTTTTGTCCTTACGGAAGGTGTTTGACAACAAGACTGAAAACATGCTAAAAAGCAAGCAAAAACATTGCTGAAGAGCAGGCACACAATCTTGTTTCACAACATTGGTAACTGGGAAAGTATGAGAGCATTCTCCATTATCCAGAACTTGGGCAAGCATGCCATTGTGAAATTGACATACAATACTGATGAACTTCTCTGGACAACCACATTTTGACATAATTTTCCATAAACCTTCACAAATGATTGCATCAAAGGCCTTGGTCAAATCTACAAACATTGTATATAGACCTCTGTTCTGCTCTTGGCATTTCTTCTAAGTATTCTCTTGGAGTTGTTCAGCAACAAACACCATATCAGCCCTTTCAGAAGCCACAGTGGCACTCAGGTAGATGACCATCTTCTAGGTGAAGGATCAGTCCATTAAGGAAGACTCTGGCAAGAATCTTACCAGCACTAACTAAGAGAAAGGAACCCCCCCTCCCAACCGCCTGTGATCATCACAGGACAATCTATTTCCTTTACCTGCGTAGAGGTGGACAATGGAGATGTCCTTGAACTCCTGGGGGGTAATACCCTCTTACCATATAAGTCAGAAAATTTCAGTCAGTTTTTGTATGAGCAGTGGACCTCCCCACCTTGCAAATCTCAGCTGGAATTGAATCAGCACCAACTGCTTTGCCACATGAGAAGTGCCTAATGGCTTTCAAAACCTTCTCTTCAGTTAGAAGTTCAATTAGGGAGGGACTGATTTCAACCTGAGGTAAATGATCAGTAGCTTCAGCATTGATTGGTGACAGTCCGTTGAGAATGCTATGGAAATGTGCAGCCCATCTCTTTGGAATCATGTCCTTATCACTAATCAATGTGGCAGCTTCAGCCATCAGTAGTTGTTACACCATAGGTGTTTAGCTCGTAAATAGCCTTTAGGGCATCATAAAAGTGCTTTGGATTGTTACTATCAGCATAAAACAGAATTCCTTCTGCCTTCTTGCTGAGCCAAGAGTCCTGCATGCCTCTAAGCCTCATTTACACTTTACTTTTGATGGAATTAAATGTTGGCTTTGAGATGGATGAACTATACTGCTAGTAAACTCTGTAGAGTTCTAGTTTTTTCATTTAGCAACTTCTAAATTTCCCCATCATTTTTATCAAACCAATCTAGCTGTTTGTGACTATTCTGACCTAAATGAGCAAATGTAGTGCTGTACACCAAATCAATGAAAAGTGCCGCCCTTTTTCTGTTCCACTGTTGCCAACCTTGTTTGTGTTGGCTTAACTTTCCCTCCAGTTTAGCAACTAACTGTTCCCTTAGAGAAGTGCTTTAATCTGTTGACATTAATTCTTCTGGTAATCATTTTGCTTGGGGCCTCTGCTTTTGTTGAATGTGAATATTTAGCTTGGGAAGGATAAAATCTCCAATCAGTCTCCAGCACTCTGCACCACATATTGCCTTCGTTACTCTCATATCTTGGCTGTCTCTTCTCCTTACAATAAGGTAGTCAGTTAAATGCCATGTTTGCTGCAAGGGTGCATCCACAAAGTTTTATTGCATTTAGGTAAACAGTGTTGGTGATGAGAAGTTCATGAGATGCAAAAGTCTTCATTAGTAAGTGATCGGTGCTGTTGCTGTTTACATCTGTTCTTCCTGAGGACTCTACCACATCTGGTGGTCTGAGCCTACTCAAGCATTAAAGTCACCCAGAATTATAAGTTTATCTTCTTTTAACATGTTCATAATAAGGGTCTCCAGGTCTTTGTAGAAGTTTTCTTTGACCACATCAGGGTTCATCATGGTAGGATCATAGGCATTGATGACGGTGGCGTGGTGTTTTCCTGCAAGTGGTAATCGCATTGTCATGAGTCTGTTATTCACTCTTCTTGGTAGGTGTACAAGCTTGTTGACTTGATTAATTTTGATTGCAAAACCTACACCAGCTTCATGGCATTCCCTTTTACTGCAGTCACTTCAGAAAAAGTTGTATCTAATTCTGACTTATGTAAACTGACCTTCATTTGTCAGCATTGTTTTACTCAGAGCTGCTATTTGGATGTGATACCTGCTAAGTTCTCTCACAACAAGAGCTATTCATCTTCCAGGTCTGCTGGATTTTGTCTTATCTATAAGTGTGTACACATTCCATGTACTGGTGCTGAGTGGAATCATCTTTGCAGAAGTTTATGTACATTTTTTGTGTGTGTTTCAACCACAGGGTGGAATCCCCACCTGCCTCAGTAATCAGGCCAGAGTTGGTTAAGTAGACAATTTTTAGGGCACCTTTTCTAGCCCCTTCCTCACACCAGAAGGTAAGCAGTGTGACCCTTAAAAGGCTGCTCAGACACCCAGGGACCTACCAAATCCCACTGCTGCTTCCAATGAGAAGATGACCCTATGACCTGGGCTACCTGGGTGCAGGATTGTGACTACAGCTTCCAGTGTATCTGCACCTGCTGCTTTGTCACTTGCCTGTCACCACAGGACTTTGAGATAGGTAAAAATGGTAAAATGTGATGTTTTTTGATTCATGTGTAAATTGGACGTAAATGAGGCAGAGTTGCATGAAGTTGTTGGCCTCACTGTCTTCCAGAGTCATTGAAGTCCAGTGGCAGGACAGAGTCGAGATGACTAATGATGGCTTTGAAATGTGGATGACCTTGGCATCTTTGATGTTTAACCAAACTCTAAGAGCTGCTTGGTGCCTGCTTCTACCACCTTCATGGCTGTTGGAGCAAAGTGTTCTCATCTACCCATTCTACCAGAGGAAGTCTTCACTTGCTTAGGGTAGACACCTCCCCTAACTCACTGATGAGTCTAAGACACCTCCATTACCTTTAATCTGGTTTTAGCCCATCTGCTGAAACAGTTTACTGGGATGTGGCTGCTGTGCATACTGCAGCTTTTTGGAGCCACAGATATAAGGTGAATCAGGTAGACACCAACAGTGGAAAGCAGGCCTGAAAAGGGCTCTGCAGTCATCACACTAGAGGTTTTAATCTTCTTTGAACACACCCTACACCCCAGTAGAGGCATATATGTAAAAGGAAACCACTGCCTACCTTGTATTCAGTTTCTTTCCATCCTCTAATCCCTCCATCATCTTGCTGCCAAATTAAACTTTCTTATAAATAAATCTTGGTCTTATTGCCTTTATCTTAAAGCCCTTTATTACTCCCTATTCTCTATCAGATGAGGGGGATTGCACATATGATCTCTTAAGTCATCTAGCTCCTTGAACCTGGAATATCCTTTCTTTGCCTCCATATGATATATTTCTGTCTAATCTTTAAAACTCCATTCAAATGCCACTTTTTCATAAAGTCTTCCCTGAATTTCCCCAGATGGTAATGATCTTTTATCTCTGGGACTTAGGTAATGCACTTACATTTTACTTTGTAACTAAACATAATTCTGTGTTTGCCCCTCACCCTAATAGATTATATGCCTAATGAGGACGAGACTTTACCTATATTTTGTGTGTTATCTTATATCTAGCACAATGTTCCACAACTAGATAATTGTTTGTTTCAATATAATTCCATATTTATTCCACCTTACTGTACATATAGAAATATTAGGAGAAGGTGGGGGCATATGAAGTTCATATCATAGGATTATAAGATTATTGTTAGAAGGGACTTTTAAATATTATCTAGCCTGACTCCTTTCAATTTTTTAAAAATGGATTTGTTTATTTACTTTTAGTTTACAAGATTCAGTTCCAGAATCCCTTGAGTTTCAGATTTTCTCCCTTTTTTCCCTCCTACCCCATGGCGGCATGCGATCAAGTATGACTCCTTTCAATTGTGCTGATAAGAAAACTTAGTCCCAGAGAGTAGTAAGTAGTACAGATGGGATTTGGATCCAGTTCTCTGATTCCAAATTTAACACTCTTTCCACTGGACCACACTGAAGAAAAAGTTTGGGACAAATTCTTTGGGGAGTAAAATAAGGAAGTACTAGGAATGGAATGAACGAATTGTCAAGCAGGAATACAAGCCCAACTTCCACTTTACATTAAGTAGTTCACTTTGTGAATCTCTACAGTGAGGCTTAGTAATACTGGAATAGGAAATAGAAATTGAATAGTAAAGAAAACCACTGGGATGTTGATTTGCAGTTGAAGAATGGTGGAAGATCAGTATTCTAGGGTAACATAACCACAGAAACATAAAAAATATTAAGCAGGTTGTAGTGAAAAGACAACTGGACATGGAGTCTGAAAAACAGGTTTAACATTCTGGCTCTTTGATTTATTAACTATGTGACCTTGGGCAAGTCAGTTCACCTTTCTGGGCCTCGGTTTCTTCATCTGTAAAATGAAGGAGCTGCATTATAGAATGTTTAAGATCTTTTCCTCTAAATTTCTTTGACTTCACAATTCACTTCAAACTATGGGACAAGTGAAGCACTGAAGTAGGGTGAGAGTATTTATTGGATTTGAGGAATTAAAGAGTCATCATCATGTGTGTATGTATATATGTATGTATGTATGTATGTATATATGTATGTATGTGGTTGGTTGGCCTTCATTCTCAAAGAGGACCAAAATGACATCAATATGCTAGAGTCAAGCTTCAGTGACTCTGACTGGCTTATCAGACCAGTATGATCTCAGAATGTTCTACGACATGTTGGGAACAAATAGTATGTATGTATGAGAAGTCCCTGAATATAATGGGAGATGATGAAATAGAGGAAGATTATGAACCAGGTTATATAGTCATTCAGAAAGTTGAGAAATGACCTGGGATTTAGTAGTGAAAGTAACAAAGATGGAGTAGGTGATAGAGACAGATCATATGTACCTCAAAAGAGGAGAGGTCATTGGGGGATGGAGTTAGTGAAATGGTTTGAAAGCTATAAGAGGGGACTGAGGAGTTTACTGATCCTACTCCTAGCCTTGTGAGTTGAGAGAAGTAAGAAGAATAGCATCTATTGCAGAGGATTACAAGAGATGTGATATCATCACTGGAGAGCTAGTTTTTTAAATTAAGGAAATTGAAGGTAGGTCTTTGGTTGAACAGATCAAGGACATAGGAGACTTCATTGGGTGATCAAGGATGCAGAATTTAAAGAGCACAGTGGAATGGGCAAAAAAAAAAATAAAAAACAGGCCTAATCCATTTGGAATCAGTGTAGGGAGGAATAGGGGCTGTTTAGAAATGGATTCGGGATGGGGAAATGTAGGCATGAAGTATGCATCTACTGCAGGTAAGACTGAATGACTAGGACTGGAAAACTAATGCAAAATGAAGGACTAGGTCTGGCAACAGAATTGAAAGAATAAAAGACTAGCAAGTTATATTTGTCTCAAAGTTTGAAATGGAGTTCCAAAATGAAATGTCATGAAAGATAGTCTTTAATGGTCCTATGGCTCTTACTGTGATTGGTTTGGGGGAGAAGATAGGAAGCTAAACAGAAAAGACCTTAATGAAGTTTATTCCAGGTGAAGGTCCATTTGTATAACTGTGACAGTCCAAATTCCTTAGCCTGTCATTCGAGATCTCTGCCTTTCCAGACCTTTCTTCTTTTCTACATGTGCTATACTTCAGCCAAAGTAGATAGCTCATCATTCTTAATGTATGTCCACTACTTTCTTTCTTGTGCCCTTTTTATATCAGTTTTCTGTACCTAGAATGTCCTTCCTTCCCCCCTCATTCAATTCCCCCTGTTGTTTCCCCTATCTCTCAAATCTTTGCAGCAGGTTTCCCTGTTTACTGCACAATTTCCAAGATATATAAGGAATTGGTTCAAATGTATGTGATTTTTAAGGTCTAGCCCAAATGCCGCTTCCACTAAGCCTTCCCTGTTTCCTTTCCTTTCACTTGGAAATTTTTTCTTTACTTGGAACTTGCATCCTATTTTGTACAACTTTTATGCACTTAACGTTTTCTGTTTAGCATTATAGTAATTATATAGTTGCATATATTTATATATATATATATATATATATATATATATATATATATATACACATATGTTTCTTTCCTAGCATCTAGAATAATGTTTTGTATACATAGTAGATACGTAAAAAATAATAGTTAAAGTAACTATTATTTATTAAATATAAGTCAATAATATAATAATAAGAATAAATAATAATAGTCAAGTAATTTGTAGGACCCTTTATGCACCACATCCTAAAAGGCTTAAGTAAATGCCTTTGATAATGAAAGAATCCTGTTTGTTAATTTATCAGTTTGCTCTTTCACGTTATTATGTTTAAAGTCTTTTGAATTTTGTGTATTTCTATCTATATTTTCAAGAAGTAGGATGTAGGAGCTCATTAACTAGAAAATGGGAATATCTAAGTTTTAATTCTAGTACATCACTAAATTCCTATGTGACCTAAAATATAAAATATAATCTCTCTGGGCCTCTTTCCCTCATTTATATATTGAGGGAGTTGAACTGGATGATATTTAGGTACTTAACCAGTTCCAAAATTCTTTAAATTCTCAGTGTTCACGATTAGAAGTATTTGTATTTTAATGAGTTATTTGAAGACTGAAACTGTCAACCTGTCCTATTTATCTTTTTATCTTTTCCAGGTGTTGTTGTACTCTAGTCCAATGTTGCACATAAGTGTTTAATATGTTTGTTAAGTAAACGAGTGAAGTTGCATGTAAACTTTTTTCAATTAAATCATGAACATTTTATTTAACCTCCCCATCTCTTTTTTTCTCCTTTTTAAGATCTCAGTGGTTCAATAGCATCCCCAGAAGTCAAACTAAACCTTGGTGGAGACTTCATCAAAGAATCTACAGCAACTACATTTCTGAGACAGAGAGGATATGGCTGGCTCTTAGAAGTGGAAGACGATGACCCTGAAGATAATAAGCCTCTCTTGTATGTTCAAATGATGCTATTCTTTCTTTTGGTTGTTTGAAGGTAGTTTTACTCAGTGAATACTGGTATTCATCTTTCATTTTATTTAGAAACAGATGGGAGAAAGCTTAAAGGTTGTTTTAAATTAATGGATTTTATTAAAACCAAAGGCTTTTAGAGCTGGGGCAAATCTCAGAAGTCATCTAGTCTAATCTCTAACTGAAGCAAAAAAATCTTCTGTAGCGTCCTCAGAGGGAAATCCCTCTACCAATGTAGATCTGTATCATTTCTTCAAGTTATAGTTTTATACTTGCCTAGAATACAAAAAAAGTTAAGTGACATATCCAAGGTCACACAGCCATTCTGTTTCAGAGATGGAACTTGAATTCCTGTTTTCCTAGCTTCAAGGTTGACTGTCATTAGACCATGCTTTCTCTCCTTTATATTGCACATAAATCTGGTTTTCTATA
The DNA here is from genome assembly GCA_028646575.1 of Pseudocheirus occidentalis. Taxonomy (NCBI): domain Eukaryota; kingdom Metazoa; phylum Chordata; class Mammalia; order Diprotodontia; family Pseudocheiridae; genus Pseudocheirus; species Pseudocheirus occidentalis. The sequence goes on from CM053595.1 coordinate 153,509,519, forward strand.
GCTTTCATCCCTTGGTTCTTTTTCTCCCTCTAGGTCCAAAAAGAATAAGATATAACAACCCCTTTGAAGAAAGCGATTTCTCCTAACTTTTCTAAGGTCTCCTTTTCCTTTGGTTAAATGTCAGCAGATATTTTCATCAGAATTTAGATGATGTGGTTTTTAGTCCCTTCACCATCCTAGTCACCTTTTGGCCAGCCTCTAATTCAATAAAGATAGCAGAGAATTGGAAATAGTACTCCAAATGTAATTATCTAAGCTGGACTGAATACAAGAAAACTATCACCTCCCTTGTTCAGAGCTCTTTTTCTATTAAGGTGATTTCTATGTCATATTGTTTCTTCCTGTGTCATCATAAAATATACAAGCTCTGCATTTAGTTAGTAACTCGGAGGAAGTCAGAAAATGTTCCCCTTTCCTTTCTCTAATGAATCTTGTAATTAACAGTTCAGGTCGGCTTGATATTCAGTGAAAGTAAAGATGACATGCGGGATCTCTAATTACAGATGGAAAGACATACTATTAAAAGTTGGCTTCCAGATACAACCCTGTATAGACTTATACCCAGGCTCAAGATTACTGGCCCTTTCCCTAACTCCAGTAATTGTGAAGTGACCACATTCCATATATTTTAAATTACAGGGAGGAACTGGACATTGATCTGAAGGATATTTACTACAAAATTCGATGTGTATTGATGCCAATGCCATCGCTTGGTTTTAATAGACAAGTGGTGAGGGACAATCCTGATTTTTGGGGCCCTTTAGCAGTTGTTCTTTTCTTCTCAATGATTTCATTATATGGACAGTTCAGGGTAAGTACACCGCTTTATTTGATACATATTTTAAGCTTTTGAAAGTGTTTGGATATTGAATATAGATAAGTATTTGTTTTTCCTGGTTAACTGAGGATAGGTACCTTAGAATAATAAAAATTTTTGGTCAGTCAAAAATTTTGCCAAACTAAGTTATTCTTCCTCATTTGTTTTGCTTGCAGAATTAGTGAAGAAGTCCAGAAGGCTGATTTGTTAAGAAGTATTGGTCTATTAAATCAACCAGTTTGGCTTTTCCCCCCACTAACAAAGGATAATAAATACATTCAGAGGTTTTTAACTTGGGATCCACAGACCCCGCCCCTAAGAAACACTGAATAGATTTTAGGGGATCCCTGAGGTTGGATTGGAAAAACTATATTTCAGTATACTTGTTGGGTTTTTTTTGTAGTCTAATGTATTTTGTTTAATGCTCCTAAAAATACTCTTTTGAAAAGAAATCTGAAGGATTCAGCAGACTGCCAGAGAGGTGTCTATCACAGGAAAAAGAAAGTAAACTGCTGGGGTGGCTAGGTGGTGCAGTGAATAGAGCACTGGCCCTGGAGTCAGGAGGACCTGAGTTCAAATCTGGCCTCGGACACTTAACACAAAAACTAGCCGTGTGACCTTGGGCAAGTCACTTAACCCCCAATTGCCCTCCAAAAAAAAAGCAAAAAAAAAAAGTAAACTGCTGAACTTGATGTGTCCGAGTTTTACTCATACTTTATTTAATATCCAATATTCAAGTAAGTGAAATTCTACAATTTGTATACTATTTTTGTAGGTCACTGAAACAGTTCCTTCAGCCTCCATACCTGTTATTTGTGGTTCCTTTCAACTTTCAGCAGCCCTTATTTTTATAGGCCACTGATTTCCTCCTCTCCACTACTCCTCCTATATTCTCAGTCTCCTAAATTTGGACAGTGAGCATTTTACAAATCTTTGCCAGTGTGTTTATTGTCCCCATTACAAACAGATGTCTCTTAGAGAAGTCTTGCCAAGCTCACGGACCTCTTCCCTTTCCTCTGTTTTCTGCTACCAGTTCTTTATTTTGCGCTCAGTCTGCTCCATGTTTTTAGAAAATCACAATAGTTTACTACTTAGTTATTTTACTCATACACATGTCAGAATTACTTATGATAGATATATCTCTAAGATATCTAGTAAGAGGAAACTGAACACTTTAGGTCCAGACTTATTGCTTTTATAAGTTAGTACAGTGTTTATTTATAGACATTCAGTGTTTGAGATAAAATCTTCATGTTGATGTTTCTTTTTCTCTTTTCTTAGATTTTATGCCAGTTATTTGAAATAAATAGTTAGAAAACTTATGACAGGGGTCTCCAACAGTTTGATTATAGGAACTCTCTCAGGTTTTAGGCCTCAAACCAAAACACTACTTTTATCCTATCTTCTTTTTCCATATTCATCTTCCCACTCCTGAGACTTCATCTTTAGTACACACATAACCACACCCCCCCACATACCCACCCACACCCCTCTGGGTGACCTCAAGGCTTTCGGTAAATAGCAGCTTTCTCTAAAAACTTAGCAACTCCAGAGTGGTGCTACTTCCTAATTGTGAAGGGGAGAGCACTGTTTTCCAGTCTTCCCAGCCTCTAGCATGCACTTTTTATAACCAGTGACTTATATATAGCCTTTAAGTTTGAACCTTGATGTTTGACAATTACTATGTACCTTGTATGAGGAAAAAAATTGTGTTTAATTTTTTATTTTCTATTAAGGTGGTTTCATGGATTATAACTATCTGGATATTTGGCTCTCTGACAATTTTCTTATTAGCCAGAGTACTTGGTGGAGAAGTAAGTAACTCTTTATGAAAAATATCTTTTACTTAGGTGATAAATTTTTATGTTCTATAGACCCATTATAATTTGTGGTTTTAAGAATAATTCATTTGTTAATAATATAAAGTAATCTAAACTGTGACAACATTTTCTCACTACATATACTTGACTTTTAACAATTCTCTGAGAACTTTAACTTGTTGGGGAAGGAATGACCAAAAATTTGAGAACTGGAAAGGACCTTAAAGGTCATCTAAAAGAACATGTTTATGTTCTTATAAATGAAGAAAAAAGGTACATTAGAAGGACTCACTAGTCTAGAGGATGATCCTGAAGGTAGGGAGAAAATTTGAACTGACTTTCCAAATTCAGAGAAGATTTCACATCATATTATGTGTCTCATCTTACCCCCAATTAAAATGATCAGTATTTTAGGTTATCAATTTTTACTAAATTTTTACCTTCTAAAAATTTCATTAATTCTAGATTCCCTTTCATCAAACCAGGAATAATTGAATATGCCAAAGCTGTCAGCAACCTCTGTGTAATTTAAAATCTAAGAGACTGGGTGAAACTCAAAGAGTTCAAGTGACTTGCCCATGGTCACAAAGCTGCCCAGTATCAGAAATGGAATTTGAATTCAATTCTTTCTAAGTCTACATTTTATTTATTATGGTACTTTACTCTGTAACTGAACATAGAAGGAACTGGAACAGTTACAAATTTTGGGGGGTGGAGGTAAAGGGAGGTATCTCTGCAGCCATGTTTCTATGCTCAAGTTTTAGAGTTTTTTAATTAATTTTTTTCAATTAATAAGCATTTGTTTTCTTTCCCTCTTACCGCTCCCCACACTGTAAAAAAAACAAAACAAAACAACACAACTCTTGTAACATATGTACATAGTTAAGAAAAACACAACATTGACCATGTCTGGTTTCTCTAAATTATAAGGGGGAAGATCTATTTTGATTTCACATCCTTGCTTGCTGTCCTGAAATATACTTCTAGTAAAGCAGTTGCTTTTCCCTCCCATCTTACAAATATAATTCACTCTAATCCTGTATCAGGACCAGACTGATTTGGGTAATAATATGCGAAGTATGATTTATATGTTGCTTCATAATTATTTCCTAATTCTTACATGTTAATTCTAAGTAAATAGTGTAAGTGTTCAAAAGTTATTATGGTATCCTGGATTCCTATAATATTAATTTTTAAAATTCACAGGTTGCATATGGTCAAGTTCTTGGTGTCATAGGATATTCATTACTTCCCCTCATTGTAATAGCTCCTCTACTTTTGGTGGTTGGATCATTTGACGTTGTATCAACACTAATAAAAGTAAGTTATACAGTGCATATTTTATTTTTAAAACTATATTGTATTTTGAAGTGGAAAATCATTGTCCTAGTTCCCTAGCTTTAAAAAATACTGAGGCAACAACAAAATTGATTTTTACTTAGTATCACACTTTTCCCCCCAAATAATATGAATCAATGAACAAATGAATTTATGAAGCAAGTATTTATTATATGTACACTATGTGCAAAGCACTGTGTTAAGCCCTGGGGATACGGATAGAAAACTAAGCCAGTCCCTCTTCTCAAGGAGGTCACCGTCTCTTGACAGAGACAATACATAATGAAAGTTTCAACTTTAAGTCAAATGGAAAGATCCTGAGGTCCTTAGGGTGCAATGGCAAAGCAGATGATGATGCTTCTATAATGTCATTTTTACTAAAGTCATATACTTTTCTCATGTTGAAGCATTTGACAGTTCGAAGGACTTTTAATGACAAAACTTTCCTCTTTGAGTCTTTAATATATAACTATAGCATTTGTAGGAGCAATAGCCAGGCTTCATCTTCACCGGACTTGTTTCCCAGGATGATAGCTCTTGGCACTGGGTTGGAAACATTGCTATTCTAAAGATTCGTGGGTTCAGGTTCCTGGGCTGTCTTCATCTGGGTCCAAGGAAAGATAGTGGTCAACGTGGTGTTTGAGTTGGTATTGGTCGTTTGAGTGGTCATGAACATGCTCCTTCCTTGTCTCTCTCAGAGTGCCCCCTGCTTCAACTAGACTGACTCACCTTCCCTGTGAGTGACAGTTGATGGGGGATGGGTTGACTCTGCTCCATAGGATTTGTTTTTGGGGGTAGGCATTGAGATGATGAGGCTGGAAACAGACAGGTGTTTCTTGGGGGGACAGAGGTGGGGTACATGATACTGCTTATCCCAGGGCTTTTGTGCTCATCTGTCCATTGGTGGCAGTGGAGCACTTGTTGCTAGTGGTGATGAGGAAAATGCACACTTTAATTGTTTATAAAGCCAACTTTGTGTAAAATATGGTGCTTGGTTTTGGAAATACAATGATAAATAAAGTAATCTCTGCCTTCAAGGAGTTTACTTTCTACTGGGGGGTGTGGAATACTTGAACATAAGTAAGTAAATACAAGGGGCAGCTAGGTGGTGAAGTACTAAGTACTGGGCCTAGAATCATCTTCATGAATTCAGATCTAGTCTCAGATACTTACTAGCTATGTGACCCTAGAAAAGTCACTTAACCCTGTTTGCCTTAGTGTCTTCATCTATAAAATGAGTTGGAGAAGGAAATGGCAAACTACTCCAGTGTATTTGCCAAGGAAACCCCAAATGGGGTCTTGAAGAGTTGGACATGACTTAAACTTTAGCAAGTTAAATACAAAGTAACTTCAAGTGAGGGAGCTAAAAACTTGAGACTGAAGATACTTTGAAAGAAGTGAGATTTTTTTGTTTTGTTTAATTTAATTGACTTAAATTAGTAGCCTTCTCAGTTCTATTATAGAGTGGTCAGCAAGAGGTTTTACATTCTTGTTTGTGCTTCACCTACTGAAATAAATTTTTGTGAGGAGAAAAACATCTCTTCCTCAGTGATATTCCTACTCCCCCCGCCCCCAATTTGTAGGGAAAGTATTTTGAAAATGTAAACTATTATTATTTCTCTAGTTCAAGGTCTCAGTCATTTGAAAGGTCTAAGAAGCAAAAACAAGGGTATACAAACAATCCAATTTAGTATGTATAGGCCATTAGAGTTGGTAAGAATATAGTCCATTCATCTTCTAGCCCCTTTTGTTTTTCTCAGTTGAGCAAAATGAGTCTCAAAGAGGTGAAATGATTTATCCAGTGGTGCACCCACCACCAGATAATAACATATCTAGGACTGGAATCTAGGTATGCTGACTCCCAGGTTCATTCTTTCTACTAGAGCATGAGTGTCCTTGGAGTGCTATTTAAATCTTTTGCAATAATCAGTTGAATAGGATTTGTCAGTAGTAGATAAATTAGGTTTTTTTCCTTATTTGTAGAATTTTATTTGCTAATATAATATCTTTTTCTCCCCATAAGCTGTTTGGAGTCTTTTGGGCCGCCTACAGCGCAGCTTCCCTCTTAGTTGGTGAAGAATTCAAGACAAAGAAGCCTCTCCTGATTTATCCAATTTTTTTACTATATATCTATTTCTTGTCCTTATATACTGGGGTGTGATCTGAAAAAAGTCATACATAGGTAGAAAGTTAATACATACATATGCAGGCTGGAAATTCATGCAGAATAGATTGGAGAAAACATGTAGATGGTGGATTCTTATATGTTCCAGTTTTAAAGACAGGTTTAAGATTAAAAGCCTGTTTGTCCATTCTGTTTAAGCAGTGTAGCTATATAGATGTGTCAGAATTCTAGATTTTGTTTAAAATTCTTCATATTTCAGTGCATAAAATATAAAAGCATTGTGTTTATAAGATTGTGTCAACATATACCCAAATACCTGTGCCAAAAGCACCAGAACTAGCTTATTGTATTACACTTGAAGGGTAAATATGGCAAGATCTTGATAATCTAAAAATGCATTTTTTTCATTTAATAAGCTGGATTTTTTTCGCACAGCAAATTCTGTAGGTATATATATATATTTATATATACACATATATATTTATGAAATAATCCTGATTATTCACAGAATATATTTCTGTATGACCTAAAAATGAAGATATTTTAAATTTGATGCTTAAAATTTCTTTAATTTGGCCATTGAGTTTTATAAGTTTAAATTTGTTTTTTAAATTGTACATAACATTTTTGTATCTATTGCACAGCTTTGACACTTCCTTGTTAAGGATTCTTGATGGTAACTACTGAAATAATTTTAGTAGTTACTACAATAGATTGAGTTTGTGCTTTTAAAAACCATTTTTGAATATCCAGAAACCTGATTTAAAGTTCCTATTTATATTTCTGACCAAAGGAGCAAACAAATGTATTGTGTATGGCATTTATTAAAATTGTTAATATTAGGAAAACAGTATATTTACAAGATTAGTAAATAATTTTAAAGTGTGAATCTTAAGTTTGACTGTAAAATGGTTAGGTTTTTTTTAGTCATTAAAAATTGAAGGTGGCAGAGAGAAGCTTAAAATTCATATGTTAAATTGTTATTTGAAATAGAAAAAAAATAAAATGTTTCCCAACTGTGTGTGTGTTTTATAACACCTTGTTTTATGTTACATTTGATGGTCTAGTGTTTTAACAAGTAAGATGTGCTTTACCAATTATGCAAATTTTCAAAGAGAAATGTTTAGAACTTATAAATAACAGCTGATTTTGTTGCAATAATTAAACTGTAGAGATCAAATTATCTAATTATATTGTTTTATAAAAAAACAGATGAAATGTTTTCTTGTATGTTTTAGGGTTAAAGGCCATAAACTGGCAAATGTCTATCAACTATTGTCAAATCAGTATTTTATACCTATTTTAACTGTACCCTTCACAACCAGATAATATGTTTGCTGAACTTCAGTCTTCTTAACTGGAGCTTCATTAGTGACTCTTACCAAATTAATATTCCTACTTCCATGAACTTGGAAAACAAGAGTGAAAAAGGCTTATAAGGAAAATAGTTCTCACAGATCTGATGTTTTGTATTCTTTAGGAAAGGCATGAAGCCAGTGTGGGTTTAGAGTTCTGTGAAAAATGAGCTTACTGATTTTATAAACTTAGGATGGATAGCAGATTAAAAGTAATAGGAGAGGGGAGAGAGGTTTCTAGAAAACAAAATATTGAGAAGTACTGTAACAGCAGAGTGAGGAAGGAGGCAGAAGAATCAGCAACAATGTAAAAAAGGACTTTATAGACTTCAATAGTCCTGGAAGTCACCAGTCTCTCACAATACAGTGAAAGTAATTGAGATTGGTGATAATTAACCTTGCATCAAGAAAGGTTAAATTGCATATAGGAAGACAGGAAAGTAAAGCATTTTAGATACATAGCGACTACAAAATAGCTAAGATGCTTTAGGCATTAAACTTATGTTATCTGGAAAATTGATTTATGTGAAATATTACTGAAAGTTGCCAAATAAATTGCTTTGGTATTGTGCATACATGTCTGGGGTGTTTAAAAAGCACACCTTTTAAAAAAAAGGAGTTAGGGTTAAGAACAAGAGTAAACAAGAGCATATTTTCCCATTTTTTTGAGGCTCAATATAAAATTTTGATATATGAGAGCCATGAATAAGGAAATTTGCTTAAATAAAAGATTAGACTGAAGATAGTAAGTACAGATTTATATTATTTTAGTACTGGTATACTGACAGACTGAAATCATTGTTTTTCAATTTTGTGCAGTGTCGTATTGATTGAAGATTATTGATGGATTAGTGTAAGAATTTTTAGATCATGTCTTAGTTGATTTAGGAAAAGTAAGACTAGTCAATATATTTGCACATTTTGCCTTATCAAATCTGCTTTTCAGATAGTAAATAAAAAAGTAATAACATATAGGTTTTAGCTTGTTTCATGGCTACAAAAAATAGGTGTTTTTTTAAAAAGATGATAATACAGTGCCCTTGTTTTTATTTGAAGAAGAAAAAAATCTCTCACATTCATTTTAAATATAATTGTCTTTAGACTGTCACAGGTTTGTACATTTTTAAAGGCAGGATTCATTGCTACACTTTGTCTAATACATTTGACAGATAGCTGTTTTAGTTAATAAAAAATTACTATTTTATTTTTACTTAAGGCATATGTAATAATGAAAACAATAACTGAAATTCATGCAGTTCTTTCAGGTTTTAAGTGCTTTACACAAGTTATCTCATTTGGTCCTCACAAAAACCTGTGTAGATGCTATTATCATTCCCATTTTATGGATAAAGAAACTGAGGCTAAGGGATTGTGATTTACCTATAATCATAGCCACTAGGTATCTGAGGAAGAATTTGAACTTAGGTTTCCCAAACACCAAATCTACTTTATTCACTCTACCACTTGGCTTCCCCAATATGTGTGCTGTATGTATGTTATAAGTAACATGTAAAATCTATAGGATTATTTTCATTCAACTTAATAACAGTAATATTTCTAAACTTACCCTGGATACCAACAATTAAATAAAGATCATTTTTATTTACTAGGTAGTGTACATTTTGGCCAGCCATATATCTATACCTTAAGTCAACTGGTTTATCATCTTTCAATTGGCAGACCCCACCTGTGCTGTCTCTTCCTTTTATAATCTTGAACAAACCCCTCCACTCTTATGGGCCTTAGTTTCCTGCTCTATGAAATGAGGGATTTGGACTAAGTGATCTCTAAGTTCTCATTCCCACTTTAAATTTTTGATCCTGTGTTTTAAGATTGCTACACAGTCTGGTGAGATTGACTCTGCAGCAAACTGAGTCCTTGTTTTGGTACAAGCAGAAGTCTCAGTAGTGTTCTGTGGAAGGGTTATTTCAGGCATAGATTTATAGCCATCCTATTTTATTCTTCGTTCTCTATTTACCTGAGCGTGTAGGTAATATCACCTTTTTAAATTTTACATAGAACTTGAATTAAACAAAAAAACAACAATTTTTGTTTTGTGGTAAATACTTAGTGGGTACTAGTTGCTATTTTTTTTGAGTAAATGGTTAAAATTTGGCTGTTTAGTATAAATCAATTAGTTAAAGCTTTAAAAATACTGACATATCTAACCATATTTTCTGAGTAAGGAGTTCTAGATGTGGCTACTACATTTTTTAAAATGCACACACTTTATATTCTTTGTAACAAACCAGTATGAAATCTGTTTATGATTTTACCTTGTATTTTTGCAGATTGGGAAAAGATAAATTTAGTATTACATGAAAGAAATTGTAGTTGAACTAGAATCTACTGAAAAGAAGGATTAAAAGTTATTTGCTTACATAAATCATACTCATTTTTGACTTATTAAATTTTCTTTTGGAAGTTAAGTATTTTTAGAGTTTATAGTAGCAGTGGTTTCTGGACTGTAGTTGTTAAAATGATTACCTCCAAGATTTTTATTGATCAATGGTTTATCCATAACTAAGCTATAATTTATAGTAGAGCATATAGTTTTTTTTTCTTTTGAGGTGTTTAATCTTGAGTTTTGAAAATGCTATGCAAAAAAAGAAAAGCAATTAAGCATCCTGTTTAAATAGTTTGATATAACTAGAAATGAATATAAAAGCCATGAAATCTATTTTATAAAAATTATTTTGAATTAACTTGTTTATAGAATGTATCAAGTTTGTTAATACTTTTGAAACTATGTATACATTCCTACTTGTAATCGTTAACTTTGGAATAAATCAGTCAGGTTTATCAAGTATACAAACCTTGGTTTTTCTGTAATCATGGCCACTGGTCACCTTTTAGTTCTAGAAGATAACTTATAAACCAATTTATTTATATAAAGTCAGGGGAAATTCACTCAAATGACTCATTCTAGGAAGAGATTTTGTCATCTAGAAATAAAGGAAAGAAGGCTGAAAAAATTGCTAAAAGAATAAAGATTCTTTTACACATAGGTCGATACTGTTGATTGATCAAAAATTTGGCACTTTGCCCTGTTTTGTACTGCAGGTATAGTGATTGTAATTGTAATAATTGCATACTATAAGTAATTGAATTATAATGGTTCTTTATAAAATGACATTCTCCCATAAAGACCATAGAATGTTTCTGCTTGTCTTGTTCCATATACAGAAGAAATTTTAGAATGAATAATCTTTTAATCATGAAAACAAGTGATTATTTATGAAGATGGATTATTTCATGTTCCTTCATACTTTTCTCAGGCCTGTTTCTAGAAAATAATTTGATAAATGTGCCAGATCTCTCAGATACAAAAAGCAAATAAATGAATAAAAGGAAAAATGGTGCAGTGGTGGCATAACAATGAAACTTTGAGAACAAAAGATATTCTAGATCTCATCTTGAATTTTAAATAGTAATAGATATTCATGAGACTGGACTGAACTGAAAGATTTGATGTGTGAAGAGGTAGGTGATAGAGAGGTTTTCCTAGGATGAATTTGCAAATTATTAAAGGGAATATTGTTATTCAAGAAGGATTCATGAGAGAGGAGAAAGTACTAAATAGTGTAACCCTGCATATTGAGGACTGACCTTATCAGACCCCAAGTCCAGCTAGAGAAAGGGCCTCATTTTTTTGCATAAAAAAATCTTTTAAATGGAGATCAGCACATAGGTCCCTTATGTGTATTCTTGTTACCAACATCAAGAATAATGAATAGATGATTCATGCCCAATTTGTATTCATCCCAGCTATGACTATTGTGGGAAAGGGGAAGAGGAAATTATGAGTAAGTATAACCTGTCGGGTCTACTTCATTTTACTGCACTTCACAGATTTTTTTTTTTTGGTCTTCTTTTGGAGGAGGGAAGGCAGAGCAATTGGGGTTAAGTGACTTGCCCAAGGTCACCCCGCTAGTAAGTGTTAAGTGCCCGAGGCCAGATTTGAACTCGGGTCCCCCTGACTCTAGGGCCGGTACTATATTCACTGTACCACCTATTTGCCCCTCACAGACTTTTTAAAAAATAAATTGAATGGTTGTGGAAATGCTGCATAAAGCATGTTTTCTGCGTCCGTTTTTCTAACTGTATGTGCTCACATGGTGTTTTTGTCACGTTTTGGAAATTCTTCCAGTATTTCAAACTTTTTCACTATCATTATTATTATTATTTCTGTTGTGGTGATCTGTGATCAGTGAGTGATCTTTAGTGTTAAACTATTGTAATTGTTTTGGGGTGCCACAAACTGCATCCATATAAGACAGTGAACTTGATCAACAAATGTTGTATGTGTCTGATTGCTTCACTGACTGCCTGTTTCCCCATCTCTTTCCCTCTATTTGGGCCTCCCTGTTCCCTAAGACACAACAATATTGAAGAATATTACATAAACTTAGTTGATAAAGCAAAGGCAGGGTTTGAGAGTATTAACTTCAATTTTGAATGAAGTTCTACTATAGGTAAAATGCTATCAAACCACATGCTACACAGAAATTTTTTGTAGAAGAGTCAGTTGGTGTGGCAGACTTGAATGTTGTCTTAAAGAAATTGCCACAGCTACCCTAAACTTCAGCAGCCACCATCCTTGTCAGCAGTCATCAACAGAGATGAGACCTACCAAAAAAGAACTTTGACTCACTGAAGGCTCAGATTATGGTTAGCATTTTTTTTTAGCAATAAAGTATTTTTAATTAAGGTTTTATACATTGCTTTTTAAGACTACTATTGCATACTTAATAGACTACAATATGGTGTAAACATTTAGCTTATATGCACTGGGAAACCAAAAAATTTGCAACTCGCTTTATTGTGATACTTCCCTTATTGTGGTGGTCTGGAACCAAACCCAAATATTTCTGAGATATGTCTCTACTGGCTAGAGAATACAGTGTTGGGGTGGCTAGGTGGTGCAATAAATAGAGCACTGGCCCTGGATTCAGGAGTACCTGAGTTCAAATCAAACCTCAGACAACACAAAAACTAGCCATGTGACCCTGGGCAAGTTACTTAACCTCAATTGCCCTACCTTCCCCCCTCCAAAAAGAAAAAAGAAAAAACAAAGAAAAGAAAAAAAGAGAATACAATGTTAACCGTTGAGAAATGAGTCCAGGTAGAGGGTCTGGCTAGAAAGAGGTTTGTTGAAGTAGACAGCTTAGACTAGTGGTTCTCAACTTTTCTAATGCTGTGACCCTTTAATATAGTTCCTCATGTTGTGATGACCCTCAACCATAAAATTATTTTCATTGCTACTTCATAACTGTAATTTTGCTACTGTTATGAATTGTAATGTAAATATCTGATATGCAGGATATATTTTCGTTGTTACAAATTGAACATAAACCACAGGTTGAGAACCACTGGCTTAGACTGTTGCTCCAAATTCCCAATTTCTACCTTTACTCAACCTGTCTTCAGCAATTAACTAAGCTAGGTTTAGGAAAGGCTTCAGATACAAAGTGCACAAGAACTGAACTTAAAGAAACTAGGGATTCTGGGAGACATGAGGAATTGCTTATGTAAAGTCTCATGCTTATCAAAAAAGCAGTGAGGACAGAGGACAGCTGGAATGTAACACTTAAGATTGGAAGTAATGTATAATAAGCTTGGAAAGGTAGTTTGGAGACAGGTTGTGAAGGGCTTTAAATGCCAAAAAGGAATGTGCATTTGATCTTAAAAATAATAAGTAGCAACTAAAGCTTATTGAGTCAGGGAGTGGCAGAGTTAGTGTTACATTTTAGCAAAATCACTGTAGCAGCTGTGTGGAGGTTTGATTAAAGAGGAGAGAAACTTAAAGCAAGTTAGATCAATTAGGGAGCTATTATAATAGTCCAGACAAAAGGTGATGAGCACTTTTACTAGGGTGGTGGCATGTGTAGAGAAAAAAAATAACAGGTGCAAGTGAGAAAAAGGTAAAGGTAAAATTGATAAGATTGGGTGATTAAATGGGTTAAAGGAAAGGAAAAATTGAAGATGACTGATGTTGCAAATTTGTGTGACTGTATAGAGGAACACAACAAAAATAGGAGTTTTAGTGGAAAAACAATGATTTCTGATTTGGACATGCTGAATTTTAGATGTCTATGGGACATCCAGTTGGAAATGTTCATTAGACATTTGGTGAAATGGAAATGAAACTCAGGAGGCAAACCAGAACCAAATAAATAGATCTGAGAAATAGATAAGAGAGTTAATCCCAAAGGAGTTGCAGAGGTCCCAAAGTGAAGAGAGAAAAGAGGAGTCCAGGACACAAAGATTGGGGTGTTTCTGTGATAAAGGGTCATGAAATGGATAATGAACCCACCAAGGCAACTGAGAATAGGAAGAGCAATATCAGGAGATTATCTCTTTCACAAAAGGTGTCAGGGAGTTGGGAAGAAAGGGAACATAATGTGTTGTCTGCATCTAAAAAGATTTCCCCCACCTTCCTAATGTTCATACTAAAATTGCCATTTTATAGCATGGCCCACCTCTTAATGGAGTCACATCCTAATTTTTTTTACTTTCATCATATTGAAAACAAAGTCCTTAAACTTGTGTAGCAGTTTCTTCATGTTGGCAGTGAAATTTGGCCTTGATGAGGTAGGCAATTGAGATAACTATTATCATAGGTAGCATGTTTTTCCATAACATAGGCATTATATCCAGATGAATGACATGAAGAATGTAGTGTTTAAATGCCTGGTGGTTTTAGATGAGGGATTATGAGAGATCAGATGTAGGGAATTTAGAAGGTTGTTGAAGCAGTATCAGCAGGCCAAAGAGCCCGAGCTAGTATGGTTACATTAGAAATAGAAAAAAACTCATCTGAGATATTTTGGAGAAATAACAGTAATTTACAACTTGAATATAGGGGTTAAAGGAGATGAAATTTCAGAATAAAAGTTAATTCCACAATTTTTCACTGTGGAAATTATGGAAATGTTGATAACCCACCAACAGAAGCAAGATAGTTGGGAAGGAACATTTGTGTAAGGAGGAAGAAAGCATGTTCTATTTTGAATGTGTTGAATTTCATGTCTCAATAAGGCACCCTAGTGCAAATAATACTGGAGTTGAAAGTGGCCTGGAGCATATAATGAGTGACATCTTATACTTAAGAACTGTCATAATTTTAAAAAGTATATTCCAAAAAGGAGTTGGGTCATATGAAAGAATGCTCTAAATCATTATATAAGAATAAAATAAATTCAAGCAATTATTGAATTTTTTCTTCACACCTATCAGATTGGCTCAGATGAAAAATGTTAAGTGTCAGAGGAACTACAGAAGTATAAATATTAATGCACCTTTGGTGGAGCTGTGAATTGGTGTGACTGTTCCATAAATCAATTTTGAATTATACTAAAAGTTACAAAACTATGTATGCTTTGACTCAATGGTACCACTACTAGGCATATACCTCCAAGAACATAAAAAAGAGAAAAGGGCACATATACAAGGATATTGCAGCACTTTTTATAGTAGCAAAGAAATCTAAAAGGAAAATGGATGAACTTTGACTGGGGCAATGACTGAACAAATGGTGGTATGTGAATATAATAACGCATGTCATAAGAAATAAGAGATACAAAGAGTTCAAAGAAACTGGAGCACTTGAACCTGCTGATACAGAGCAAAATAAGCAGAACCAAGAGAACAACTTACAGGATGATCCCAGTAATGTAAAGAATAACGTGTAAGGACTTGAGAACTCTGATTAACGCAGTGATCAGTCATGACTTCACGGGTCTGATGGTAAAACATGCCTCTGGCCTTTTGGCAGAGATGGCAGGCTATAGGTGTAAAATGAAACATGCATTTTAGACTGAGAGTGTTTTCCTTAACTTTACTTTTTGTTGTTGTTATAAGGGAAGGCTGTCATGGGGGAGGGAGATGGAAGAAGGAAGTCACTGGAAAGTAATAATAGTAATATATGAAAAGATGCAAAGAAGAAAAGGAGCCAGTATTATGGCAAGAATGAGGAGAAAGAAGTGATTGGCCTGAGTCCACTGGTACGCACAAAATGTAAAACAACCTAGAGGAGGGGTTCTTAACCTAGAATTTGGGTATATGAGGCATTTTTTAAACAATTTCCATTAAGACATTCCCTTTGCAGTCTTATTTTGTACATTTAAAATCATTATTCTGAAAAGGCATCCATAAGCTTCACTAGAATGTTAAAGGGTTTCATGACACAAAAGGTTAACTTTACCCTAAAAGAAGGCCTCGTGGAATTATTTTAGATTTGGAAGGCACCTTAGAAATCCTCTAGTCTAATTCCCTAATTTTATAGGTGAGGAAACTGAGGCCCAGAGAAGATAAATAACTTGCCCAAGTTAGCACATGTATTAAGTGGCAGATTCATATTTTACACATGTTCTCTAATCCCAGATCAGGGATCTTTCCACTTTACCCTTGGCAATCACTGGGAACATGCTGCAACACACTTGGCACTCACCATGTTTCTCTCCATTGCTGTTCAGATAATTTGTAATTTTGATTCTTCAGAGATTGTAGTGTCCCAAGCTTTGCAATCACACAGCAGTAGGAGAACATTTGTATCAAAAAAGACAGGTCTCTATTATAGTGAACAGCTTGGGATCATTAAAATCCAGACAAGTCTGGTACCTAGGACAGATTAAGCTGAGTAATCTTGAGAGGATGGAAGTGTCTAAACTCTGACATCCTATGTGTGCTTTAGATAGACTAGAGACAGAGGTCATGAGGTTGAGAATCTGGGGTTGAGAGGACAATGTTTTAAAGAGATCAGGAGTTGTACTGAAGGGGATAAAAAAGGATGTGAAGCAGGTACTCTACTTGTTGGAGAGGAGGGAGAGTGACCTGGAGATCTAGAAATAACAGCAACAAGTTTGTGGACAAGATACAATGGTCTTTAAAAGAAGTTGTTGCTGAGTCATGTAGACAGTCTGATAATAAGAGTGGGAAACTAAAAGTATTCTTGTTCTTCCTGACCTTTATGAAAGAGGATTTTGGAGAGAGTGTCAAAAGATAGGAATCTTCAGGAGAAACCTAGGTTTCCATGAGTATCTGGACATGAAAGCAACATAAGAAATATAGGATGATGGAAATTTTGTTAACAATGGAGAAATGTTCCAGAGTCCACAGCGGAAAGGGAAAGCAGAGGGAGAGATGAAAAATTGTATGTATAAATATGTAGACCAGCAATAAAGCATAAAATATACACAGAAGAAAATTTTTAAAAGGGTCAAAAAGTAATTTTAACTATCTTGTTAAATATAATATGCACATTTTAGAAATGTGAAAGTTAATGGTTTCTTATACAATCCTCCTTTTTGTCCTTTGTATTTTGGAATGTTTGTGTTTGTTAATGATTGTTAAGTTCATAATAAAAAGAAAAAAATTTAAGGAAGCAGAGGGGAATACTGCACAGCTTCATTCTAGCATGAAGATGACCTTGTGCTCTTAAAAGCTATGCCAGAGGAACTTAAGCAGTGAAGTTCTACCAAGCTACATAGGCTCTGACCATGATCCAACAACAGAATGAGACTGCTGTCCAAGAACCATAATCCCCTTCCATTTCCACAGTGATAGTGGTGGGAATGGCTAAAAAGGGGTTCCATGTACTTAGCATCATATTGTTTTTAGACTAGAAAGATTTGCTTACCTGTAGGTACTCTAAATATGGCATCTTTGTCCTGTGACTCAATATGCTATTAGAACTGAATGTCAATATTGATCTTCCCATAATAAATGAAACCAGAAAACAAAAAATGTTGCCACTAAATTTAAGGGTGGCTCACAAGTTTTCCTTTGAAAGATAAAGGATTTGGTGGAGTTGTCTTCACTAAGTTAATAAGAAACATTCCATAGGACTTTGGTAGTCCTGTTTTTACAAAGCTCATGAGAAGGATAACAAAAACAACATCCATGAAGATAATTACAGTTTATGTGTCTATAACTGTAGCAAAGGATGAGGAGGAAGAGGACTTCTACAAAGAATTTGATGAAATTTTCCAAAACAAGGAAATATACATTTTAATACTTGGTGACTGCAGTGCAAAAGGGAGTCAAGAGAAGAATGGCAAAAAGTGTGCTAGAAAATGTGGCTCATTTTGGAGTAATGAAAGAGGCTGAAGGCAGGCAGGAAAAGAGCATTTATTGTGTTCCTACTATGTGCCAGGCACTGTGCTAAGCACTGGGAATATAAATACAAGTAAAAAGAAAGTTCTTATCCTCAATGAGACTGGGGAATTCCAGTGGGGAAAGACAGGACACAAAAGGAAATGAAAAAGCAGGATGTGGAATATAGGGACCCATTCAGGGCCATAGTCATTCTACAAAGTCCAAAGCAGATCCAAGAAGAAAATGAAGGTTAGCAGACCTGTGTCCTTCCCCAAAATGAGGCCCTGGGAGGAACTCACCAATGGAAGGAAACTGGTATGGTAGAGGAGGGAGGAGGCACTAGGTACTAAGGGAAGTTCTAGGATGAGACTGAAAGTTTGGCATTGTGGCAAAGTCCAGGAAGTCAGAAGTGGGGCCAGGAGAATGGCCAGCAGCACAGTATGGTAGGTTTGGAGTTGGAAGATTTTGGTTTGACTTCTGCCTCAGACTTGGCTATTGGATCTTGGGCAAGTGACTTATCCTCACCTAGCTTCAATTTCTTATCTATAAAGTAGATTCATAATAGCACCTATTTCACAGGGTTGATGTGAGCATTAAGTGAGATGGGTATATATAAAGTTCTTTGCAAATCTTAAAACACTATAAATGTGAGCTGTTGCTATTAAATTATTACTCTGAAGCTTTGTGCCTATTTATCATGAATATTTTCTTTCAGAAGGCACTGAACATGGCAGGCACAAAAATATTAAAATGACTACTTCATTACAAACAAAAAGCAACTGAATACATACTTGAGACATTTCAGAATTAGTGATCTATGTTTAGGCATTGACTTATTGTTAGTTATAGCAAAGGTCACAATCAGGATTAAATTTTAAGTCTAATAAAGCACTGCAAACAAGTACAAAAGATTTTATCTGAGTTATTCAGAGTAATTGTTGAAGTTGAAAAATAAGGAATGGAAAAGGCAAAGATGCTGACCTTGATTCTCACAAATATAAGTCACCATGTTGAGCAAGCCAAAAATAGCATAGAAACTACCTCCCTCAACAAATGCTTCATTTTCTTGCCAAAGAAGAAATGGAAGACAAAGGTAACACTGGTTTAAAATATAAACCCTTTGATAAAAAAAAAAAAACAAAAAAACAAAAAAAAACTACAGAGGAGAATAGTAGAAGGTTATAAACAGTATTATCTCACAAAAAAGCAGTGGAAACCAAATAATGTTTTCTAGAACCAGAAAATATAATAATGCAATTCATCTGGAAGAATAAAAGGTCAAGAATCTGAAGGGTAGTGATGAAAAAAAGTGGAATGGAAGGACTTCTGTTCATACCATAATTCAAAATGTATTAGAAAATAGTAATTTGAAATGATTTGTCACCAGTTAAAAAACAGAAAGGTCAATCAGTGGAAAAAATTAGTTATACAACATACAGAAGCAAACAAGAACAGCCAGCATAGTGTTTGATAAATCCAAAGAACCCAGTTACGGAGGAAAGGACTCTATTGGACAAAAACTCCTGGGAAAGAAGTAGATAGTCCAGCAGAAATTAGACAACAGCTCATGTCATATACCTAGTTGAGTTCCAAAGGGATATATGACCTAGACATGAAAGGATATATAATAAACTAATTAGAACAGTGGTTCTCAACCCGTGGGTCATGACCCCTTTGGGGGTCAAACAATCCTTTGACAGGGGTCACCTAAGACCATCAGAAAACCCATATTTCCACCGGTCTTAGGAACCGAGACACCGCTCCTCTATCCATCTCCAGGCAGATCTGCCCACGTGCAGTTAGACCCACATACGAATATTAAAGGGTTGCGACATTCAAAAGATTGAGAACCACTGAACTAGAGGATCAAGGAAGATATTATTTTTTGGATCTATTAATTAGAGAAAAGTTCATGATTAAACAAGTAATAGAGAGGATTACATGAGATAAAATAGTTTTGTTTATATTAAATTAAAATCTTTTCACAAATCGAATGAAGCTAAAATAAGAAAGTAAATAGGTAAATGGAAAAAAATCTTGGCAATAAATTTCTCTGATAAAGGTCTCATATCTAAGCTATATAAGGAATTGCTTCAAATTTAAATTCCCCAATAAATAAATGATCAAAGATACAGAGAGTTTTCATCCAATAAATCCAAGCTATTAACAATCATGAAAAAGTGCTCTAATCACTAATTTAAATCACTAATCACTCTAAATCAGCCATTCTTAACCTGTGGGTTATGTTAAATTTGTAACATTGAAAATACATCCTGCATATCAGATATTTACATTATGATTCATAACAGTAGCAAAATTACAGTTATGAAGTAGCAACAAAAATAATCTTATCGTTGGGGATCCCCACAACATGAACTGTATTAAAGGGCTGCAGCATTAGGAAGGGTGAGAACCACTGCACTAAATCACTAATAACTCTACAAGTGCAAATTTGAGTTTCCTCCCATCAGAACGGCAAAGATGATAATGGGAAAATGGCAAATGTCGGAGGATTTGTGGAGAAACAGTCACACTAGTGTTCCAGCCATTCTGTAAAGCAATTTGGAACAATACGAAGAAAAAGTCACTAAATTGCAAACCTTTGACCCATCTTTACACTACTAGGCCTGACCTCAAAGAGATCAGACAAAACGGAAAAGAATCTATGTGTCCAAAAATATTTATAGCAGTTCTTTTCATAGTAGCCCAAAATTGGCAACCAAGAGGCTCTCTTCCTATTGGAAAATGACTAAATAAACTGTGCTATATCAGTGGTTCTCAACCTTCCTAATGCCCTGACCCTTGAATTCTCATTCATGGGTGTATCTGCATGTGGGCGGACCTGCCTGGAGACAGATAGAGGAGCAGTGTCTCGGTTCCTAATCGAGACGCATGTGTTTTCCAATGGTCTTAGGTGACTCCTGTGACCCCTGTGAAAGGGTTGTTTGACCCCCAAAGGGGTCATGACCCACAGGTTGAGAACCACTGTACTATATGAAGGTAATAGAATATTATTGTACTACAAGAAATGATGGAATGGACAGATTCAAAGGAAACTGAGAAGTCCTCTATGAACAGATGCTCAAAATGAGCAGAACATACACTGACAACAATGTTCTAGGAAAAACAATTTTGAAAGACTTTTTTTCCTTTAAAAAAGTCATTTTTAACATTCTTTTCTTCTCAAATTTTGAGTTCCAAATTCCCTCCTCTACCCACTGAGAGGGCAAACAAACAATGATATGAATTATACATGTGAAATCAAGCAAAATATATTTCTATATTAGCTATATTGCAAAAAAAGTGAGAAAATTATAGTTGAATTTGCACTCAGAGTTCATCAGTCCTCTTCTCTAGAAATAGCATTTTTCATTATTAGTCCTCTGAAATTGTCTTGGATCGTTGTATTAATCAGAGTAGTCAAGTCTTTCACAGCTGATCATCATTACAACACTGCTGTTACTGTGCACAGTGATCTCCCAATTCTTCTCACTTTGCATCAGTTCATGTAGGTCTTGCCATATTTTTCTGAAACTACCCCTTTTTCATTTCTTATAATAGTACTCCATCACAGTCATATGCCACATCTTGTTCTGCTATTCCCCAATTGATGAGTGTCCTTCAATTTCTGATTCTTTGCTACCATGAAAAAAAAAGTTGATATAAATATTTTTGTACTTATAGGTCCTTTTCCTTTTTCTTTGATCTCTTTGCGATACCTAGTAGTGATATTGCTGGTTCAAAGAGTTTGCACAGTTTTATAATCATTTGGATGGACATAGTTCCAAATTGTTCTCTAGAATGGCTGAACCAGGTCATTGCTTCACTAACAGTTCATTAATGTACCTATATTCCCTCATCCTGTCCAGGATCTGTCATTTCCAAAAGGTATGAGGTGGTACCTCAGAGTTGTTTTAATTTCTATTTCTCTAATCAATAGTAGTTTGGACCATTTTTTCATATAATTATAGATAGCCTTGATTTCTTCTTCCAAAAACTGCCTACTCATATCTTTAGACCACTTATTGATCAGGAACTGGCTCTTATTTTGATAAAATTGACTCATTTGTCAATATATTTGAGAAATAAGGTACTTATCAGAAAAATTTGTAAATTTTTTTGCTCATCTTGTCTCTGGTACCTTTTAGTATGGTGTAGTTTCCTTGATTCTCTCTTTTAATTAGATCTGTTTTTGCTTTTGCTTTGTCTGAGATCATGATTACTACCCACTGCATTTTTTTTAACTTCAGCTGAAACATATTAGATTCTGCTCCAGCCCTTTATTTTATCTCTGTGTATGTCTTATGTTTCAATTGTTTTTTCCTGAAAACAACATATTGGATTGGTTTCTAATCCATTTTGCTATCTGCTTCCATTTAATGGGCAAAGTCATCCCATTCCCATTCCCAGTTATGACTACTAACTTTGTATTTCCCTCCATCCCATTTTCTTTTATTTATTCTTCTCTCTCTTTATCATGTCCCTCCTCAAAAAATGTAGTTTGCTTCTAACCACTGCATCCTTTAATCTACCTGCCCTTTTATCATACACCCTCCCCTTTTTTCTCATATCCTTTTTCGCTTTTTAGAGGGCAATTGGGGTTAAATGACCTGCCCAAAGTCACATGGCTAGTAAGTGTCAAGTGTCTGAGGCCAAATTTGAATTCAGGTCCTCCTGACTCCAGGGCCAGTGCTCTACTCACTGCACCACCTAGCTGCTCCCTCATATCCTTTTTCACTCACTTCCTTACTGGGTAAGACAGATTTTTATATACAATCGAATGTATATACATACATATGTGTATATATGCATATATGTGTGTATACATACACATGTGTGTATACACAACATATGTTTATTATTTATTCTTCCCTCTTTGAAACAATTCCAAAGAGAGTAAGGTTCAAGCATTGCCCCTCATCCCTCCCCTGACCATTTCCCCCTCCACTGTAAAAGCTCTTCCTTTCATGCCTCTTTTATGTGAGAAAATTTTTCTTATTCTTCCTCTCCCTCTCCACTTCTGCCACTGCATCCCTTTCTTTCATACCTTCATTTTTTGGGAAGACAGATTCCAATAAAATCAACTCTAAGTGAATTTTTTGACTGTTTTAATAAGGATTAAGTTTTTAGGAGTTACTTAATCATCTTACCATAGAGGGATGTAAACAGTCTAACCTTATTGAATCCCTTTTGATTTCTCTTTTATGTTTATTCTTTTGTGCTTCTCTTGAGTCTTGTATTTAAAAGTCAAATTTTCTATTCAGCTCTGGTCTTTTTATCAGGAATTCTTGAAAGCCCTTTATTTCATTAAATATCTATTTTCCCCCCTGAAGGATTAAACAGGCATACCTTGGAGATATTGTAGGTTCAGTTCCAGACCACTGCAATAAAGCAAGTCACACAATTTTTTTGGTTTCCCAGAGCATATAAAAATTATGTTTACACTATGCCATAGTCTATTAAGAGTGCAATGGTATTATGTCTTTAAAAAGTACATTATTTAATTAAAATACTTTATTGTTTAAAAATACTAACCATATCTGAGCCTTCAGTAAATCATAATCTTTTTGTGGGGGAAGGGTCTTGCCTTGTTGTTGATGGCTGGTGACTGATCAAGGTAATGGTTGCTGAAGGTTGGGGTGACTGTGGTAATTTGTTAAAATAAGACAATAATGAAATTTGCTTCATTTATTGACTCTTCTTTCACTTGAACATTTAGAGGCCATTGTAGGGTTATTAAATACCTCAATTTCAATATTGTTGTATCTCAAGGAATAGGGAAGCCCAAAGAAAGGGAGAGAGACTAAAATGCTGGTTGTTGGAGAAGTAAAAACACATACAACATATATCAATTTAAGTTCACCATTGTATATGGGCACGTTCATGGCACCCCAAAACAATTACAATAGTAACATCAAAGATCACTAATCATAGATCACCATAACAGACATAATAATAATGAAAAAGTTTGAAATATTGGGAGAATTATCAAAATGTGACACAGAGATATGATGTGAGCACATTATTAGAAAAATGGTATTGAAAGACTTGTTTGACTCAGGGATGCCACAAACCTTCAATAAAAAAATACATATGTATTGCCACAAACCTTCAATAAATATATATAAATATAAATATACATAAATATATATATGTAACTAAATCTTGGCATATATATGTATGTATGTATACATATATACACACATAAATGTGTATTTATATAGACATATACACACACACACACAGTGTAATAAAGTAAAACTCAATGAAAGAAGGATTGCCTGTACTCATTTTTGCTGGGTGGGTTATTCTTGGTTGTAATCCTAGCTCCTTTGCCTTCCAAAATGTCATATTCCAAGCCATCTAATACTTTAATATTGAAGCTGCTAAATCTCATGTTGTCCTCACTGTAGCTCCCCAGAATTTAAATAGTTTCTTTCTGACTGCTGGAAGTATTTTCTCTTTGACCTGGGAGCTCTAGAATTCGGCTATAATATTCTGGGGAGTTTTGATTTGGGAATCTCTTTCAGGAGGTGATTGGTCAACTCTTGATTTCTACTTTATTGAGGCAGGCTTCCTTGATAATTTCTTGGAACAGGATGACAAGTCTCTTTGATCATGACTTCTGGGTAGTCCTAATTTCAGAATTATCTCTCCTTGATCTATTTTCTAGGTTTTTCCTCTAAGATAATTAACATTTCCTCCTATTTTTTCACTCTTTTCACTTTATTTTATTGTTTCTCACTGTCTCATGGAGTTATTAGCTTCCACTTCTCCAATTCTAATTTTTAAGGAATTATATTTTTCTTTTTTTTTTCTTTTGCTTTTTTTTTTGGAGGGCAGTTGGGGTTAAGTAACTTACCCAAGGTCACACAGCTAGTTTTTTTTGTGTTAAGTGTCTGAGGCCGGATTTGAACTCAGGTACTCCTGACTCCAGGGCCGGTGCTCTATTCACTGCGCCACCTAGCCGCCCCCAGGAATTATATTTTTCAATGAGATATTGTACCTCTTTTTCCATTTAGTCACTTCTGTTTTTTAAGGAGCTCTTTTTTTTTTGGTTTATGCAACTTTATTGAAGAAAAATAAATCAATTACTAGCAGAGCTATTAGTTGATCACTCATCCATTGACAACTTGCATCATTTATTCAGTGCTATATTAAACAGTGTATTGGAAGATAGATTAACTAATATAAGGAGCTCTTTTCTACAGTAAATTTTATACTTCATTTTCCATTTGGCCTAGTCTGCTTTAAAGGAATTCTTTTCTTTAGTGAATTTTTGTACCTCTTTTACCCTTAGACCAATTCTGGTTTTTAAGGTGTTATTTTCTTCAATATTTTTTGTGCTTCTTTTACTAAGCTGTTAATTCTCTTTTCATAATTTTCTTCCATCACTCATTTCTCTCTGCAATTTTTTCCTTGCCATTCTTAAACTCTTCCAGCAATTTTTGCTGGGCTTGTGTCCAATTAGTATTTTTCTCTGAGGCTTTGATTGTAGCTGTTTTTGCTTCATCTTCTGAGTTTGTATCATGGTCTTTTTATATTTATGTTGTTGTTTGCTCATTTTTCCAGTCTATTTCTTGACTTTGAACTTAATGTTAAAGTTGATCTCTGCTCACTTGAGGTAAAGAGATCTTGTCCCAAGCTTCAGGGCTTTTGTGCTGCTGCTTTCAGGCCTAATTCTGGAGGTCTACAAGTTTTCAATGCTTCCAAGGTGGTGTGATCCAAGGAGAGGTGTGACCACTCCTCTCCTGGACTGCATTCTGGTTTTTACCTGTGAAGGGCCCTAGCTCCCCTGTAGCTGCAACAAGCACTAGCACTCCTTTTTGCCCTGGAACTGTGACCAGGTCCTTGGTTCCCTACTGCAGCAAATGATAATGCTCCTTTTGACCCTGGAGCTGTGACTAGGACCCCTGCTCCCTTCTGATTGATCAGAAGCCCTCCTCTCTGCCCTGGAACCATCACCTAGAACTGTGTATGGGCAATAGTTACCATTTAGCACCAGCTGCACCGAGCACTAGCAAAGTGTCCTCTACAATTTCTTTCTGACCAGTTGTCATATCCTCTTATTGTTTTTGGACTTAGAACTCCTGAATCTACTGCTACTGCAGCCATTGTTGTTGCCATTCCATGTGTGTGGTCCAGACAGGTCTTCACCTAGGTATTACAGACTTCTCCAAATATCCTAAGTTTTCTTGGGCAAGAAAAAATGACTCACTCTGATCTTTTGCTGGCTCTGCCATTCCAAAATTTGATTTGAGGCATTATTTTAAAGCTGTTTGGAGGGGAATGTTGGGAGAGTTCAACTGGGCTGCTGCCTTTAATCCACCATCTTGGTTCTATCTACATCCAAAGCAATCCTTTGAAAGATTTTAGAACTCTCATCAATGCAATAACAAACAATGAGTTCTGAAGACTGAAAATGAAATACATCATTCACCTCCTCTTTAGAGAGGTACTGAACTTAAAATGCAGGAAGAAGCATACATTTTCCAGCATGATGAATGTGAGATTTTGTTTTGCTTGAC
The DNA here is from genome assembly GCA_028646575.1 of Pseudocheirus occidentalis. Lineage (NCBI taxonomy): Eukaryota > Metazoa > Chordata > Mammalia > Diprotodontia > Pseudocheiridae > Pseudocheirus > Pseudocheirus occidentalis. The sequence goes on from CM053595.1 coordinate 153,535,600, forward strand.
CAACAATCATTCTGAGGGGAGTTTAATTTTTCAGTGTTTTGAATTTTGTTTTGGTTTTTGGTCCATTTTTGTTCAAAGATGGTGGGGAGTGGGAGGGAGAGAGCTCATAATACATATAAAAACAAATGTTTCTTTAGAAGGGGGGAAAGCAATGAAGACATAGAGAAATCTTGGCACAAGACTCAACCAAATCCCGTGATCATTCATAAATTAAATTGGCAGAAGTATAAGTAGAAAATGGAATAAAATTACCAACATTTCTATAAATATCTACTTTTCATCATAAGTGATAGAACAACCACATTTGAACCCTACCTTCTCAATTACTGATGTAAATATGAGGAAATTGAAATGGTATTTAAGAAGATTAAGTCAGAAAGTCCAGCAAAACTGTATTAAGTGCACCCTGAGGAAATCTATGCTGGAGGCAAGATACTCTTGAAGTCATTGAAGGCACATTTTACAAGATGTCTTGGGGAGAAAAAGATAAAGCATAAGACCTGGAGTCAGAAAGCCCTGAGTCCAAATCTCCCTTCAGACATTTACTAGCACTGGGAACCTGGGAAAGCCTCTTAATTTCCCTGTGCCTCATTTTCCTCAGTTATAAAATGAAAGGGTTGGATACATTGGTCTTCAAGGTTGTTGTAAAACTCTGATCCTATCAATGGGGAAAAGAATCACAAATTATATTACTGCCCAAAAAGGTAAGAGATCAACACTAAGCTGGGAAGACTGCATTCTGTGCAACACAATGGAGAGAACATTTGACAAAGACTTAGAAGACTTGAATTCATATCCAGACTCCATGCAATAGCTTTGTGATTTTGGACATCACCAACATCATCTAATATTACAAGGCCTCAGTTTCCTCATCAGTAAAATAAGCAGGTTAACTTTCTAAGGTCCTTTGAACTTTATCATCTCATAACAATTTCATAATATTTGTGCCTTTTATTATCTTTGTAAGATCTTAATGAGAATGATCTACTTACAAATCAAAGGGGTCTTTGAAGAACATTTGAGAAGGAAACAGACTGATTTTCAAATGATTCTCCATAAAAACCGCATCTTTGCAATCATAGTTTTCTCATAGAAAACACAAGATTCTGCTGTGTTGATAGTTTGTATATTATTAATTTTGTTTTTAAAAGTACTAGACTCAGTAGCACAAAATGAACCCTTAAAGGTACTTCTCCAGCAAGGAATCTCTTACACATATGTTAAAATCATACATGATTCCTTGATAAATGCAATCACAGAGATAATTCTTTTCAATAACCCTCTGATTCTTAGTGCCAAGTGAAGTATAAACAAGGGATGGGTGTTTTATTGCCAAAAGTACCAATACATTCATGGAGAATGTTTTATGTAAGGTACAAGAAGATATTCCCTGTAGAAGAGGAGATCTTCTGGGTGCTCCTGTGTACGGATGTTATATTGATTTCATCAAGTTCTACAATATTGCAGGGTCTCCTGAAAGAGGTCAATGATTATTCAAAAGAATCAGTTTAACAGTCCATGCAGAAACAGAAAATGGACATAATGTTGTTCAGGCTATGATGAGCAATTAGATGACCAATTTATTGACTTAGTTTGTCAGTGCACAAATCTGGAAGAGGCATTGTGGATAGATTAAAAAACAAACAAACAATAAGCTGAGCCCAGAACTGAACAAGAGGGAGACAGTGATCAGGATGGCATTAAGGAAACCATATAGTGCCTTTAACAAATCAAGAACTAGAGTTAGGGTTCTGGGCCTTTGACCTCAGGTACCAACAACCAAAAGAGTATATATGTGTGTGTACATATATATATATACATACATGTATGTGTGTGTGTATGTATGTATGTGTATGTATTTCCTCCTCAGAAAAGTAACAGCCTCTGTCTGATCACCCCCTTTCCTCTGGGATGCTCTATCTGTAATTCTCATTCCTTACTAGAAGACTTACCCTTTGACCAAGGAAGTCTGACTGTCCCTGGCTTCCTGTTGCCTCTTGGAAAAAATTTAAACTCTTCTATTTAGATTTAAAGCCCTTTATAACCTAGCCCAAACATATATTTTCAAATTCATTGGACATTATTCTTCCTTATGCACAATGCAATCCAGAAAAATTAGTTTTCTGTTTCTCACACACATTCCCTCTCCTGTTTTCTTGTTTTGTACTGGTCATACCATATGTCTGGAAGGCTCCATACCACTGCCTCATATCCCTCTAAGTTGCAGCTCAAATATAATTTCCTCTATGGAACCTTTCTTGATTCTTCCAACTCCTAGTGATTTGCCTCTAAATTATCTTGTATGTAACTTCCCCATTAGAATGTGACCTTAATTCTGAGTAGGGATTATTCTACTCTTTATATGTGTATTGCTAGACCTAGAAGAACACCAGGGTTATAGGAGACACAATACATGCATGTTAATCGACTAGAGATCAACATAGGACCTGGGGTATGTGTGTGAGATGGGGGGTAGTGTCAGCATGGGAGGAGTGGGGAGATCATTGAACACCTGATGCCCTCCACTATCTATGGTAAAGAGCCTGGCCCTCCTTGGTGCCTCCCTTCCTCTGCCCTTCCTTTGCACTGGGAGAGCGTGGCACCAATGTAATATCCATAGCACAATGGTGACCAAATATGCCGGCATGGTTCTCAATCACAAAATATAACAGACTCTCCATATAGAAGACAGAAGCAAAACATTTGTCCAGACACTAGAAAACCAAATCCCAACACCAGAAAGTCAAATCTATTGTAGTAATAGAGAAGTCAATACACCATACCACAGCAGGGAGCCAGACTATCCTTCAGATTTCCCACAAACAAACATTCACAAGCCTAGCTGTCTCCTTGGATGTGCATCTTCTCCTCTCTCCAGCTTTAACTGCTCTGACTCCCAGCTTCCTGTGTGCTCTGTTTCACCCTTCAGCAAACTCCTACTACAGTCTCCAGGTAATTACAGTCTGTTAGGTCTATCAAGGGCCAAAGAAGATCTTCAAATTCTTATTACCATTACAGAGTGCCACTCTGACATTAACAAATTCTCTTTCATCCTAGCTCTTTTCCTCTTATATTACTTCCATGTTCTGATACTCTGATACTTAGCTTACTCCTTAATTTACTGCCTCTCTTTCTGTCTTCTCCAAGATTCACTCCAAGGTACTAATACACCCTAACATGCCTGTCTAGGAAGATAAGTCTTCATACTCTTTGTTCTCCATTTCCACTTTCAGACCCTGGCTTAGTCTATCACTGAGCAGTCACTTCTTTTAGGCAATGGTCCAAATAAAGGACCCAGGTAACATTTGGGCAGGGAAATATTCTTATACTCTTGGCTTAGTAACTCCTTGGGTACTCCTGGAAATTTAAAGGCTCCCTCCAGTGAACAGATCTTACTACAGATCGTCAGAGTCTATATACAATGTCATTCAGGAATATGTAGTCCACCTCCACCCCCTAGGTTTCAGAGAAAGAATGACAGTACAGTACAAAGGAGAGGGGCAACCAAGGAAATCAGTCAGTGAATAAGTCAAACATTTATTAAGTGTTGACTATTTGTCAGATGCTGCAAGTGATAAAGACGGGAAGAAAGGTTAAAAACATTGGGCCCAAGGCCCCACCCCCGTTCTCTCAACCCGGTGGCCGGCGGGGAAGGCGCCTCAGTAGTTCGCGGCTGCTGAGCCCCTAGGACGCGGCCCCAGGAGGGGCAGCGTCCTGGCTCCGGCCCCGGGAACAGAACAGCGACGGGGACAGGGACATGGCCTCCGCCTCTCGGCCCGCAGCCCCCCCAGTGCCCGTGCCAGGGACCCGGGCCGCCGCCGCCACGGCCTGGCGCTGAGGACTATGAGCCCTTCGCCGGAGCAGTCAGGCCTCGCTCTGGTCCCGCCGCGGCCTCAGTGTCAAACCAGAATAGAAAAACTCAACAAGAATTTAAGATGTGAAGAGTCCTTTCTTAAAAGAAGAAAAAAGTGATTGTTGGGACTATGTATCGGAGCAAGTGGAATTCTATTGCAGCATTTCCTCCCCGTTTAGAGCGTCTGGAAGATTTGGAAGGGGTCAGTGGAGGAGAAGGAAATGTGGCCCAGCTGGGAAGAGTGTGGCCATCTTCGTATCGTGCTCTCATAAGTGCCTTTTCTAGACTTACACGTTTAGATGACTTCACCAGGGAAAAGATTGGGTCTAGCTTCTCCGAAGTGTTCAAGGTGCGCCACAGAGTGTCGCACCAAGTGATGGCTCTGAAGATGAGCGTTTTAAGCAGTAACCGGGCAAACATGCTGAAGGAAGTCCAGCTTATGAACAGACTCTCTCATCCAAATATCCTGAGGTTCATGGGGGTGTGTGTACACCAAGGGCAGTTGCATGCACTTACAGAGTATATCAACTGCGGGAACCTGGAACAGCTCTTGGACAGTGACCGACGTCTACCCTGGACTGTGAGAGTGAAGCTGGCGTGTGGTATAGCTATGGGACTCCGCTACCTTCATTTTAAGGGCATTTTCCATCGGGACCTCACGTCTAAGAACTGCCTGATTAAGAATGAGGAGAACAGTTACTCCGCTGTAGTGGCTGATTTTGGCCTGGCTGAGAAAATCCCTGATTGCAGTGCAGGAAGGGAGAAGCTGGCAGTGGTGGGATCACCTTTCTGGATGGCACCAGAGTTTCTCAGAGATGAACCCTACAATGAAAAGGCTGACGTGTTCTCCTACTGGATCATCCTTTGTGAGATTATTGCCCGAATCCAGGCTGATCCAGACTATCTGCCCCGGACAGAGAACTTCGGCCTGGACTATGACGCCTTCCAGCACATGGTGGGAGACTGTCCCCCAGACTTCCTGCAGCTCGCCTTTAACTGTTGCAATATGGACCCAAAGCTCCGCCCCCGTTTGCTGAAATTGTAAAGACCTTAGAAGAGACTCTGAGCTGCTTACAGGAGGAAGAACTGGAGAAAGACAGAAAGCCCATGTCCATTACCAAGGGCCTCCTGGAGAAGGGCCCTGGTGTGAAGCGACCAAGCTCCCTGGATGACAAGATTCTGCCCAAGTCTCCTCGCCCACGCGGCACCATCTGGTTGTCCCGAAGCCAGTCAGACGTCTTCGCTCACAAAGCCCCACGTGCAGTGAGCGTACTAGATCCTCCTAGGTGCCCCATCGTGGTGGAGGGACCCATGTGCCCAAGATCAATCCTTTCAGTGCCCGCCAGGACCTCAAGGGGGGCAAAATCAAATTCTTTGACATGCCCAGCAAGTCAGTCATTTCTCTGGTGTTTGACCTGGATGCCTCTGGGCCTGGGGGCTCTGGGGGAGGGGGGACATCAGCATCAGCCGGCTTCCAGCAGAGTGGCAGGAGCCTGTGGCTGCGCCTCTCCGCCGCTGGCGCTCTTTGCCCAGCTGCCCCGAGTTCCTGCAGCAGGAAGCTTGCCCCTTTGGGGGACGAGAAGAGACCCCTTTTGAGGGCCCTCTGCGGCTACTCAGCAGCCTTAAATATGGGGTCACGGCAATCCTGCCCTTCCGGGGCCCAGCCTCCTCACATCCGTTCGAGCAGGAAGCCATGGACTGTTCTTGTGCTGTTAGCCCCCAGGAAGAGAATGGCTTTGGACCCCCAGCCCCAGAGGCCATGGAAGTGGAGAATTCCCAGGTGCCCCAGAACCTGCTAGCTAGCCAGGTTGGGGCTATAGCAGGCAGCAGGGGCAGTCAAGGGCAGGTAGAATGCGATGGGTGAGCCTGACCAGGGCTTGGCCCCCTTTCCAGACCAGGGGGCCAGAAACTTTGGTTTAGGGCAACTTCTTACAAAAGCTGAGTCTGGGCTCCATGATCTTTGGCATCCTGTACACCCCAGCCCCAGCTGAGGCCTGCTGCATCCTTCTTCTCCTTGAGGAGTGGACAGGAGCAGGTCAGTGGAAGGGACAAGCAGTTAGCCTGCCTCATGTGGGGCCAGTAGAGCCAGACGCTCATCACTGGTTCAGACCTCAGCCTCAGCTAAATCAAAGTCTAGGTGAGGAGCTGCCAAGGCCCTCCAAACCTTGAACCAGCATTCTGTGCCGCCTCACCAATCCTATCTCCTGGGCACCAGACAGGCCATCCCAATCCCCAGCTAACTCTAAAGGAGCAGCTTTCCTCACTTCCCAGCACAGCTCAGTTGGGGGCAGGGTGGGGGTGTGCACACTAGGCTCTCCATCCCCACTACAAGGTGGGTGGTGGCGGTACATAAGCTCCTATTTGGAGTCTGGGGCTAAGATTTGATGGAGATATGGACAAATGAATAGCAGCAGCAAGCTCCCACCTGAGTACATGGACACTTCTTGCCAGTACACAACACTTGAATTTCAAATCTTGTTTGCACTTACCGCTCTAGTCCTACTGTCCTGAGGGTGGATTCTATGCAAGGGGAGGGTGGGGGGAAGGGCAGGCAGGACCTGGCAGGCCTGCCTAACCTTGGGGTTCATGAATTTAGAACAGTTCAGATGATGTGTCTATTTTCATATTTATGAAGGAGTCTTAAAACTTGGCCATCTATAAATGGCTCACCTTGTGACCAGGAGCAAGGGCTCTGACCACACTCCCTGGGCCTCAGCCCTCAACCCCATGTCTTAACACTGCCCAAGCTGGCTTTGCAAACCACGTTTCTAATGTGTATGTTTAGGGATGTGTCAAGCAAATGAGTTGTTTAGGTGGGAGGGAGAGCTATTCTGGTGGAGCCTCGAACAGAACCAAAGATGAAACGGTTAAATTGTTCCATTATTTTTCTTTCTTTTTTGTAAAACTTTACCAAGTTGCTTTCAGATTTAAAAACTAAAAGAGCTGCAGGTAAAAAAAAAA
>CM053595.1:153542913-153560028 GCA_028646575.1 Pseudocheirus occidentalis
AACATAAACTCTTGGGGATTTAATACCTGTCTTCAAGTATTTGAAAGACTGTCTTGTGGAAGAGATATTTGGCATAGTCAGCTTGGTCTCAGAGGAAACGAGTAGAATTAAATTTTGACTTGATATTAGGAAAAACTTCTTAACAATTAGGGTGATAATTAGAGTGATAGAGGGATAAATCAAAAGTGAAAGGGGCTATATACAGTTTGGATATTTTAAAATATAGGCATATATGTAATATACATTTATGATCTATTTCTTTTCACATATATCTGTATATGTGTATAAATTTATATCAATCTATGTGTAAAACTTAAGATAGTAATAAAATTCTTCCACTTGTTTATGTTCCCTTCTAAATTGGTTTTTTTACCCTGTGGATTTCTAAAACTTCCTTATCACTGACCTCTAGTCTGAAGCACTCTCCTTAACTCTTCCTAGATCTTCTTGACCTTGAAGTTGACCTTGCTCTATTGGTTCAAAGATCTATCTCACTTGAAACCTAATGAATGCATAACATCCACCATCCTTTGGGTCCTATTTCTTGCATCCACTTTTCTGTATCTCATCTAACTCTCTTCTCCACATAAAAGCATATTTGATAGGGTTTTTTTATGAAGAAAAAAAGAATATACAAATTCATAAATAACATATCTAGGTAAGGCACCAGTTGCACATATAAAACAAATATACCTAGTCTCAGTCAAAATGGCCCTGAACTTTACAGAATCATAGATTTAGAACTAGAAAGGACCTTGGAGGTCTTCTGGGCCAACTTCCTCATTTTACAGATGGAGAAACTGAGACCTAGAGAGTTTAACTTGTGTAGGGTCCACAAATATATATATATAAGCAAAACTGATGTCTGAAACTAGGTCAGTTGATTCCTTACTCAGTGCATTTTTCTCAATGAAATCTATCTAGTTAGAATTCTCTAGGCCTGCCTTGGCTCCTAATGATTTTCTCTTGTTAGAGAGTACTTCCTTTTTACTCTTCTTTCAGATTAATTACTTGAGAAAAATGACACAGAGGGAAATTGTGTATTATATGCTCTGTTCCCACAATGCATAGTACAGCAATGGGGAGTGGTGGGAGTGTGTTTGCTCATCTGTCCACATTCTACATGTGGATGAATCTGAAAAAAAAGGAAAAATTCTGAAAACAAACATATACAATTAGGGTAAGTTAAACATTTTCCATAGGAAAGGATTTATCAGAAGCTATTTATGTCAACATGAGTCAGTAGTTGAAGTTCATCTATGCATCTTTAACCTAACATAAAAAATGTTCAGTATGTTAGAGTCAATGACTGTTTCATCTTACTCTGAATTTCTGAACTGAGACTATTTAAATGGATTTGTTATTTCTGTCAATAAAAGCATTTCCTTCATTGATTTATTCTGCAAGCTGTTCAGACCCACCCATGCATATTGTCCCACAGACTTACCTTAGAGCAGGCCTGCAGAACCTTTGGCCTATGGGCTGTAGACCACTTGTGAGAATGCTAAAAGATTTTGGGTGGCCCGTGAAAGATGATCCTCTATGTTTTTTTATGGGCCACCCAAAATCCTTTGGCAAGCCAAGTGACTCTCCTGTCACAAGTTGTGTGGACTTGCCATAGATGATTTAGCTAGTATGCTGGAAGCCTACCTTTAGGTACCTTTTCTATTTGGTGCATAGGGAGGGAGTGCTTAGGCTGTCTAGCTGTAACACCATGCACCAGCAGATTCCCAAAAGAATGCTACTGTGAACAGCTTTTAAGGTTCGGATTACACAGTAATAGTGAACACTCTGTTTATTCCATTACAAATCAAGGCAAACATTCACAATACATTACATCTTTATATTCACAATATATCAAGGTATAGTACAATATTCAGTCTTCCACTCATGGGGCAAATCAATAATCATTCAAACAATTCACAATACAATAATCAAATTTCTACTCATAGGGTAACCACACATCAACTCAATCACTAAACACAATCATTAGAAAACCACACAAATTCTCCACCCCTTGGTGTCCAGCAGACCTCAATTTCATCCAAGGGGAGGCCTTTCCTTCATCTTGACTCTTGGTGATCCCTCTGATTCCCTGGATCCCCTTCCATGGTCCCAGTTCCCTCTTGAATCTACCAAACAGTCACCTGGACTCAGAAGCAGACAGCTGCCAGATTCTCGTTCAGTCCTCAGAGGTAGACAGTTCCCAAGTCCTTGTCTAGTCCTCAGGGCAATCCCCGGTACACACTAAAGTTCACAGGGTTCAGCACATCTCAAACTCTTTACCACTTCTCTTGCTTGGAACTCAAGGATCAGCCAGGCTACAAACAAACAAAGTCTTATCCTGGTCATGCTTCTTCAGTCCTCCAGCAGTTCAGTTGGCCCTAGGACCCAGAAGAAATATCAGCTTTCTGGATGGCCTTCACCAGATTCTGGTCTCAGGAAAACTCCATCTCAGGTCTCAGTCAGCTTCCAGATGCTGGAAGAGAAACTCTCTCTCTCTCTCTCTCTCTCTCTCTCTCTCTCTCTCTCTGTCTCTGTCTCAAGAAAACTCCAACTCACTTCTTCAGCTCCCAGATGCTGAAACAATCCTGCTTCCTCCACCTGGAAAATTCCAATTGTGTTTCACTGTCTCTGAGATTCTTCTTTATATACAGCACTGGCCTCCTGTCTCAGCCAATCCCCTTCTTCTACCAACAGAGGAGTTCACACCTTCTCAACAGTAGACAGGGCCCACACCTTCCAGATAGGGCTCACACTTTCCATACAGAGCTCACACCTTCCATACTTAGCCCTAAGTCTGCTAAAATGATTGCTCTTACAGATCCTTCACTCTTGAAGAGGGAAATAAGTGAAAATTAGTCATATGCAAATTGTTGTTTCAGAGACTTTTGTGTCATCAAAGGCCTGTGTACATTGTAGCCCCTTCCTAGGAAACCCTGAGGAAATGTAAACATAGGATTTTCCAGTATACCTAACCAATTTACACTTGTAAGCACAGAATCAGTTAATAAACAAGCATTTATTAAGTGCCAGGTACCAAAGATATAAATTAAATGAATGGAACAATTTCTATTCACAAGGAGATTACATTCTAATAAGGAAGATAAGTATGTCTAGAATAAGTATGAGGGAATAAATTCAAAGAAGTTACATATAAGGTAGTTTGAGAGGGAGGGCACTAGTGGTGGGAGAATCAGGAGAAGTTTCATCTTTTAGAAGGTGGTACTTGAGCTAAATCTTAAAGGAAGAGAGTTTCTGTGAGGCAGCAGTGAGGAAGGAGTGAATTGCAGGAATGGGGAAAGGTCAGTGCATGGAGATGGGAGATGTCCTGTGTGATGAAGAGAGTTTGGATAGATCACAGAATACAATTAAAGGAGTAATGTTCAAAGAGTCTGGAAAGACAGGTGAAAACAGGTAGTAAGGGACTTTGAGAACTAAACAAAGTAGTTTAGATTTGAATTTAGAGGCATTATGGAGCTATTGGAATTCCCCTAATGACTAGGGGAATGACATGTTAGGAAAATCACTTTGGCACAGTATGTAGGATGAACTGAAATGTCAGAGATTTGAGGCAGGCAAACTAATTGGGAAGGGGGTTGTTGTAATAATCTAGGAACAAGGTGATGAGCATCTGAATTAGGTTGGCAGCTGTGAGAGCAGAGAGAAGGGATTAGATGCAAGAGTTGTAGAGGCAGAAGTGGCAAGATTTGGGGGCAGCTAGGTGATGCAGTGAATAGAGAGCAACGGCCCTAGAGTCAAGAGGACCTGAATTCAAATCCAGCCTCAGACACTTAATACTTACTAGCTGTGTGATCCTGGGCAAGTCACTTAACCCCAATTGCCCTGCCTTCCCCCCTCCAAAAAAGAAAAAAAAAGAAGTGGTTAGTTTTGGTTTCTGATTGAATATGTGAGGTAAGAGTGAAGAATCGAGAATAACAATGCTAAGGTTATAAATCTGGAAGAATCAAAGGATAGTGCTACCTTTGACAGAAATAAGAGAAGTATAGAAGAGGGGAAGGGTTGGGAAGAAAAGATAATCACTTCAGTTTTTAATATGTTGGATTTGAGATATCTCTGGGACGTGCAATTTGAAACATCGAATAGACAATTTGTGATATTGGACTGAAGCTCTGGTGAAAGACTGGAGTTGGATATACAGATTGGTGAGTCATCTTCATAGAGACGATTTAGTATCACCAAGAAAGAGGATGTAGGAAGGAAAAAGAATCAAGGACAAACTTTCAGGTACAGCCACAGTTTGGAGGTACAATATGGAAAATGAGGCAGCAAAAGAGACTGGAAAGAAGCAGACAGGTATGAGGAGGACCAGGAGAATGGAGTATTATGAAGACCCAGAGAGATAAACAGTGACAAATTCAACAAAGTGATAGAGAAGGATGTGAGGACTGAGAAAAGACCATCAATTAGATACTATTCATAAATTTAGAAAGAGCAGTTTCAGTTGAACAATAAGTTCAGAAACCAGACCACGAAGGGTTGAGCAGTAAAATTCGAAGAGAGGAAGTGGAGGCAGTAAGTATAGATAACTTTTTCTAGGAGTTGGACTGAAAAAGGAAGAAGAGATAGATAAAGGTCCAGCCCTCAAAGAGCTTATATTCTGTGGGAAGAAACAACATGCATAGGTAAATACACATATATGTAGTATATATACATATACATATGTGTGTATATTATTACAAGATACAAACAAAATAAATATCTTGAAGGCATATTAGAGCCTAGTTAAGGTTTTTTAGGGATGGGGAGATTTGAGAATGTTTGAAACTAGAAGGGAAAGAACCAATAGATAAGGAGAAGTTGAAAATTCAAGGACGAGGGGATGCTTGAAGTATGCAATCTGCTGGAGAAGATTGGAGGGGATGGAATCTGGCACACATGTAAGACAAGTTGGCCATAGTTCACAATATTATAGAAAAAAAAAGTTAATTTAAGTAAAGGAGGAAAGGAAACCAATAGATTAATGGTTAATCCCAGAGAAGGATGCAAATATCCAGAGTTACTTATAATCCCAAATAAAATGAAGTGTCTGTCCAGAACTTAACACTCCCTCAACAATCTCAAGTCATTTCTTGGTTTCTGTTTTCCTGTGATTGGAAGGGGAGAGAATAGTAGCCTCTCTGACTCCTTGCCATTCTGTAGCGTATGGTCATCCTAGCTCTGGGAAATGGCTAATTCATCTGCTACTTTCCCAGGCAAGATGAGGACAAAGTCCTAGATTTTTGGTACAATTTACCCTGAGCAAGAGTCAATTCAATTCAATTAATCTAGAATTGATTAAAGTGTTTCCTGTGTGCCTGACATTATGTTAAGTGCTGAGTAGAAAGAGATAAAAGTTTTGTGTTTACAAAACAGCTCCTGCCCTCAAATAGATTATATTTTGATGAGGGAGACAACATGTACATATATAAAAATATACAGAAGACACACACAAAATGTGTCAATACAAGGTAATATTGGGGAATAAGGACTAACAGCTGGAGGAATTAGGAAAGGTTTCATGTAGGAGATGGTGCTTGAAAAGTTTTAAGGGAAACATGGGATTCCATGAGGTAGAAGTGAAAAGGGAGTACATTCTAGGCATGGGGAATAGTTAGCATAAATGCACATAGATAAGTGAATATAAAACACATGGGGAAAAAAAGCCCCAACAAAATGATTTTGGGGCTGAGACACTAACAGTTTGATGGGAAATCAGTAGAGGCCTCTTTTAGGAAGTGGCACCTGAACTATGAGCTGAAAGGGGCAGGTAAAGAAATACATACCAATTGATAGGGATAGCCTGGGTAGAGCCTCAGAGATGGGAGAAGGAATGTTGAGTAGGTCAGTTTGGTGGAAGCCTAGTGTGTGTGAAAGGGAGTGATGTAAAACTGGCATAGAAAGATAAGATGTACACAGTATTGTGAGGAGCTTTAAATGCTAAGTAGAATTGTGTATATTTTATTGTAAAGAGGTGAAGGATGATTCCTCCTCTTCTCTAAAAGCTGGTGTCTTTGATGTTCCCAAATGGCCTCCATTCACTCCTTCAGCCAGGCAATCATGCTTGATTGACAAAACTTCATCTTGTAAAGAGGTATGAGTGTAGCATATTTACACTTCTTCTAATACCTTGTGTTAACCTTCCTCTTCTGTAATTTTGATCCAGCTAGGGGAAAATCATTTGGTCAAGGGTCCTGATCAATGCACTGCCCCAACTATACAGAATCAGAATCACAGAATTTGGGAATTGGTAGGGATCTCAGCAATAATCCAACTCTTACAATAAAAAGGAATCTTCACTATAACATACCCCAAAGGGGTAACCATGCTAGTGACTTTGTGTTTGTGAAATGAAAGGGATGAATAGGAAAGATACTATCTCTCCTGGTGATCTCATTAGCTCTCAGGTTCAGATTTTATATCTATGCAAATGAGGGCCAGACTTAACACTCTTTTTTCTGAGCTTCAATTCAGCATTTAGAATTGACGACTGGACATTTAAAATTGGAAGACTCATAGGCAACTCAAACTAAACAGGTCAGAAGCTGAACTACTATCTTTCCCCACAAACTTTCCCCTCTTCTAAACTTTCCTCTTATTTTTGGGAGCACAAATTCTCCCAGTCTCTGGGGTTTGCGACCTCATCCCTCACTTTTGTTTACCCCACAAATTTAAATCATAATCGGAATAAGGATTTTCTATCTGTATGTCTCTCTTCTAGATCCCCTTCTCTGTATTCATACACAGCTACCACCCTGGTAAATCAGCTCTTTTCTGGACTATTGCAATCAATCTCCTATTGGTCTCCCTGCCTCAAATCCTCCCCCACATAGCTGCCAGTGATGTTTCTATACCATCAGTCTGACCATGTGACAGACCCCACCTCTTCTACATAGTCACTATACTCTAGTGGTTCCCTATCACCTGTAGGATTAAATATAAAGTTTTCTTTGATATTTAAGTCTCTTCACAGCTGACTCGATTACTACTTTTCTAGTGTTCTCACTCCTCACTCCCTTCCATACTCCCTTCCATACAGTCTAGCATTAGAGACTGATACTCTCCCACATCTGTGCTTTTTACACTGGATATCCACACACCTGAAATGATTTCTCGCTTCACCTCCACCTTTTGACATCCCCGGCTTCTTTCAAGAATCAGCTCATGGGCGGCTAGGTGGCACAGTGAATAGAGCACCAGCCCTGAAGTCAGGAGTACCTGAGTTCAAATCCAGTCTCAGACACTTAACATAAAAACCTAGCTGTGTGACCGTGGGCAAGTCACTTAACCCCAACTGCCCTCCAAAAAGCAAAAAAAAAAAAAAAAAAAGAATCGGGTCAAATGCCACCTTTGGCAGGAGAACTTCCAGCTTGTCCAGTCACTTGAGTCTTACTCTCTGTGGTTACCTTCCTTTTACTCTATATCTATCATGTGTGTCCCTATTTATTTACTTTATCTTCACCCAATAGTATACCAGCTCTTTGAAGGTAGGGATGATTTTTGCCTGTCTTTGTATACCAGTTGCTTAGCACAGTTCATGTACATTGTAAGCATTTAACAAATGTCTTCTGGTTGACTGATTGTGGAGAAAGAAAAGACAAAATCTGACAAATGGCAAATATTGGGTAAGAGTGAGGAAGGTGTAAACATGAATGACTGGCATGATGGTGGTACCCTTAATAGTAATTGGAAAGTTTAAAAGAGAGGTAGGGTTGTGGGGAAAGATAATGAATTTCCTTTTGGACTTATTGAGTCTGAGATGCCATGTGCCTATAGGACATTTAGTACAAAATACCCAACAGGTGATGAAGGACTGGAGCTCAGGAGAGAGACAGGGCTGGGCATACAGATCTGGACGTCATCAGCAGACAGACAACTGCATTTATGGGCTATGAGGAACTTACTAAATGAGAGGGGTAGAGAAAAAAAGAACTTATTAAATAGGAGGGATAGAGAAAAAAAAAGAACTCTCATGCTTCCTTTTCCAGAGAACCATCCATGATTGCCCCTGTAGTATACTGTCTTCATTCTTGGGATTCATATGACACTTTTCTTTGCACCTCTCTACTGCCATTATCAGGTACTATTGTGTATCAGGGCTATGCTTCTAATTGACTCAAAGGGTTTTGTCATGGGTTTTGTCCTATTCAGACTTTGTATATTCTTCCAGTGCTTAGCACAGCATTCTCCACACAGAGATTAGTTAATAAATATTTTGTTCAGTGAACACATAGCACAGATAGACTCTCAGACTCCCTTTCCCACCGACACTTTGTCTAGCAGGTTGGATCCCCAGAGCTTGGCTACTACTCTCTATTCTTTTTTTTTTTTTTTTTTGCTTTTTTTGAGGGCAATTGGGGTTAAGTGACTTGCCCAAGGTCACACGGCTAGTAAGTGTGTCAGGTGTCTGAGGTCAAATTTGAACTCAGGTCCTCCTGATTCCAGGGCTGGTGCTCTACTCACTGCGCCACCTAGCCGCCCCTCTCTTCAGAATTCTAAGGGTATCTCTTAAGAATAGGATTTTTTTTCCTCTGAGAATGTTGTTCTTGGGTCCCCATATGGTATATTGCCTTAATATCGTTGACTAGTTACCAATTCCCTAATATCTAATCAGTTATTAGCACTCTAATATCAATTTATCCTTTGATCTCTCCTTAATATAATTAATACATTTATGTCAACTAGCTTTTACAAAATATTACAAAATATTTACAAAAATATTTACTGAGAAGATAGAATAAGATCCAAAGTATGAAAACCTCCTAAAATGGAAGCATACTATCCTCTACCACATCAGAGCTTGGGGAGAATGGACTCAAAGGAGCTGCTACAAAACATTCTCCCCACCAAGTTCACTTCTGGGTGTGTCATACTTGAGGAACAAGTTGCTCCCAAGCTTGCATGACAGTGTTTCAACTGCTGGGTCCATTTACTGCTAGGCTGGGATAAGCAAATCTCAGGGCTGGCCCATGGGGCTTTTCCACTGAACCCGAAGCTGAAATCTCCTGTGTATGTTGTCTCCCTGTTAGGAAATGAACTCTTTGAAGGCAGGAACTGCTTTTCTACTTGTTTCTCTAGTACTTAGCACAGTGCTTTGAATATAGTAAACATTTACTATTTTTAAAAAATCATACATTTAATAAAACATACCCTTCTAGAGTGATATTACAGTGATGGGTGGGGGTGTCCAGGGAGAACTAGCACTTCTGATGTGAGGGCTGTTCAACCACCTTTGTTGTCCACCTGTCACTCAACTCTCATCCGTGGCTCCAAGAAGCTACAACAAGCCCAGTGGCCATACCCTGGTAAACCCTCTGGGTAGATGAGCTAAACCAGATTGAGGGTAACCAATAGGTCTCAAACCTGTCGGTAAGTTAGGGGGATGTCTACTCCAAGCATATAAAGACTTCCCTCCAAAGAACAAGCAGATAAGAACAATTCGTTCCAATGGCCATGAAAGCGACTGAAGCAGGCCCTGTGAAGTGCTTAGAGCTTGGTCAGACATTGAAGGTGCCAACGTCATCTGTTGCACACCAGGCCATTGCCAGTCATCTTGACTTTTGTCCTGCCACTGGACAGTCACTGGATTTAGATCACTCTGGAAGAGAAAGTGCCACACCTAAATGCAATTCATGCAGGAGTCGAGGCATCCCCCTGTGATGTCATTGGTCCTCTGCAAAAAATGAAGGAATGACAACAGTGACAACAACAGTGATGGGTTCATCTGACCAAATCTCAGTAATATTTATGGGTTAAATTTGCCACCTGGAATTAGGTGATCTATTAATCTGGCTTGTTATCCATACTATGAGTATTTGTGTATAGACACCTGAAGCCATGAGTTATATTTCTATCTCCTTTCTTGGATTTTGTTTCTGCTGAATTTCTGGCTACCCCTATTGCTATTTTTCCTCCCCGAGGGCTCTGATTTGATGGATATAAGCTGTATTCTCTATCCCTCCACCCCTCTCTCCCGTTTCCTTTGGTTTAGATTTCTAAGACTCTAGGCAAATGCATTCTCTAGTTTTAAAAAAGGTTTGATATGTTTTATTTAGAAACAATAGACATTTCTTCATAAAGAACCCCCAAAATCTTTTCTAACATATATTCCCTGCAAAAAATGTCACATTCTTGAATTTTTACAAAAAGAAGAGATGTGGTCCTTCAGATCATTGTGTTTGACCAGTTTTATGCCTCACCATGTTGGCTTTACATACGCAGTTGCAGTCACTCTGTATGTTGTAGTTATCATTCTGCTTTCATTACACTGTACCACTTCAGAAAATTATAGAGCAGTATTATTTCACTATATTCATAAAGGAGCATAATTTATTTAGCTATTATCTAATCACTAGGCATATTTTGTTTCCAGCCTTTTGCTATCACACATGATACTATGAAAATTTTTTGTATTTTTTTCTTGTCTCTGGGACATAATTCTATTATTGGAACTTCTGGGTCAAAGGATATGAACGATTTAGTAAGTTTTCTTGTATAATTCCAAATTACCTTCCAAAATGAATGAATTTATATATCCTCTATCAATGAATTAGATGGCCTCTTCCCATAATCTCTCTAATGGGTGTTCTCATCTCTTAGTTTATAGATTTGAGATAACACTTCAGTATTGTTTTATTTTGCATTTCTCTAATGATTACTATTGTTGCTGTTCAGTTGCTTCAGCTGTCTGATTTTCTATGACTCCATTTTGAGGTTTTCTTGGCAAAGATACTGGAGTGGTTTGCCACTTCCTCTCCAGCTCATTTTACCTGTGAGGACTTGAGGCAAACAGGATTAAGAGATTTGACCACTGAGGCCAGATTTGAGTTCATGAAGATGAGTTTTCCTGATTCTAAGCTCAGTGCTCTACCCACTGTACTATATAGCTGCCCCTTCTTTGATTATTAGTGATTTTTAATATTTTCTTGATGATTATTGATAGTCTATCTTACATTTATTCACTGTTAGCAGATAATCTGTCATGGGACCCCTAGCCAATATAGCTCCACCTCTTCAGAGGTAGAGGTATTCCAAATGTAGCATGGTCTTCTCCTACAGGTGGTATGGAAATTGTTGGGAGAGTGTGACCATGTGTATATAAAGAGAATTTCCCTTCTTATTGATATTGTTTATTTAATTAAATGACTTTGTTTTGAGTTAATTTATTCTGTGGTTTAGTCTGTGGATGAAGTCTCCAGAGCTGTAGCTTTGAAAAGATGCTGACCCAGCTTGTGATTGGAACCTGGGTGTAACTTTCAGGAGTCCACATTGAAGGAGGATAGGCTATATGCCTTATTCACTTAACATGATGAGGCGATAAAACTCTGGTCAAATATAATGTATTAGCTGCTTAAAGGGCACATCCTTTCTGTAAAACATAACAATTCTAATCTTTTTTGGTTTGTTTCGGGGAATGTATATTAGAAATGGCGTATTTGAATTTTTACTGGGAAGTATATATTGTTACTAAACAAAGAGCATAAATGCATCAATCATTTAAAAAAATATTAAGCAATATATTTTCTTGGAGTCTTGTCTCAGGACAAGCTTAAGTAAATAGAGAAATGATCATCACCAGCATCAGGATAGCTTAGGGAAGGTAGTTGAAAAAACACTTTGTCATCAGAGGATTTAGGTTCAAATTCCATCTCAGTTATTTACTTATTACCTGTGTGATTTGGAGTGATATGCTCTCTGAGTTTCAGTTTCCTTTTCTGTCAAATGAGAAGACTGAATTTGATGTTTTCTATGATCACTTTTAGCTCTAAATTTATGAGCACAGTGCCTGGTACATAGTAAGCACTTAAATGCTTGTTGACTGATTTTTTTTTTTCAGTATTGGCATCAAATAAGTTGAACAACAAAATAGAATTTTAAACTGATGAGTTTCTCCAAATACTCTTTTTCTTTTTGAACGTTTATTTTATTTGCAAATTTTTTTTTTTTTTGCTCTTTGGAGGGCAGTTGAGGTTAAGTGACTTTCCCAAGGTTACACGGCTAGTTTTTTGTGTTAAGTGTCTGAGACCGGATTTGAACTCAGGTACTCCTGACTCCAGGGCCGGTGCTCTATTCACTGTGCCACCTAGCCACCTATTTGCAATTTTTTATTCTAAACTTAACAAATAGCAAATAAGATGAGTCAAATGCCTTCCTCTCAGATAGAGTCTGGGAGCACTATAAGACTTCAGAATGAAACTGACAGTAGATGGATCTGAAACCAAGTAGCTGATCATCCAAATTTATGTGCATAACACATTCATTCCTCACCTTTGTGTCTTAAAATTCTTAGTGTCAGGTATCCACATCCAGAGGAAGGCAACAGAGTCTGAATGCAGATTGAAGCAAACTACTTGCTCTCTCTCTTTTGTGTTTTGTTTCATTTTGTTCCTTCTTTCTCATTGTTTACTCCATTGGTTATAATCCTTTACAACCTGACTAACGTTTAATGTGAAGGTATTTGTAGAACCTATATTTGATTGCATATTGCCATGGAGGTTGGGGAAGGAGACAAAGGGGGAAAAAATTTGGAACTCAAGGGTTTGTGGAACTGAATGATGTAAACTCTAAGTAAATAAATTAATTAAAAAAATTCTTAGTGTCTTTCAATTAGTTTGGATACCATTTCATGTTTCATGCCTGTCTTTGTACCCTTGGCAGCTAGCACAGCACTTAGTGTTTGATAAGTGCTTGTGGCTGATTGATCTTGTGGAAGGCCTTTTCTGATTTTCCTATGGCTAGGCAATCATTCTCTCTGTCTTTAAATTATCTTTTATCTTTTCTGTTTAAAAGTTCTATCTTCCAACAGAATGTAAATTCCTTGAGAGGAAAGATTGTTTAATATATATATATATATATATATATATATATATATATATATATTTGGAACCCAGCATGTGAGGAAACGGAGGACAGAAAGTTAATTGTGGGAACTGAGGGAATCACACTGTCTCCATCTTGTGACTCAATTTTGGAGCTAGCTAAGTTTCTACTGAATTATAGGCCTAGTCCAAATTATGTCTTGTGAGAAGACTTTATTCATTTATGGTAATTGGGAGAAAACCTTCTTGAATTGCTTGAAACTAGCCTTGCTACTAACCTGCTGTTAGAGATCTTTAACTAAGGACCTAGCTTATGCTGACCAGAAACCTAGTCAAATCCAAAGATTGATGCAAGGAGTTTCTCACAATGTGTATCTCAAGCAACACATATGTCTTATCTGAAAACTGGCCCCATACTTATCGATTATTGTTTCCATGTTTCTTTGTTTACTGATACTTGGGGGGAGTAAGACCCCTCTTTTTCTATATTCAGGGAATTGTACCTGTTTGTTTACTCTCTCCCTCCAAACTTGAAAAGTCTAGTATCTTTCATCCAATTAAAAATCAGATTATTTAATGTTGTATTGTTTCCTTTTAATTAATTGGCCTTATTTGATTGATTGTTTTTAACATATAAAAGTCTGTCTTCTTTTATATTTGGGGTACAGACCTAAACTGAGAAAGTCTGGTCCTGTTTGTTGGGCAATTTGTATGCATAAGTTAATAAATCAATATACTCCGAAGATTGAACTTTTGTTTTCTTTAATTCCAACACATGGTGCCTTGCACACAGTAGGTATTTAATAAAAAGTCTGCTTAATTAAAACTAGGACATAAAGCTGGATGAGCAGCCTGTTAAATTACTCTCTCTTTCACTTTCTTATAGAGCTACAAAAGGTCATTGAGCAAGGGACTAGCACCAAATAGGGAAAGATTAGGTTAGGTGGAATGTGAGAGACTACACAGTGCTATCAATAATCCCAAATGCCACAAAAACCCCATTTCTTGAATGCCAATAAATATTTTCCCAGTGAAGCTACAAAACAAAATCAATCTGACCATCATCATAAATCAATAGGTGACAAAATCCTGTATTATAAATACCGACCTCAAAATACCTTTCAGATTTCAACAAATTAACAATATTGGAAACAGGGCCATTGTTACAGTTTCAGCTGTTGCCACAATCATCCAGGTAGAAAATAATCCCTAAGAAATGAGAATAATACTTTCAGTAGATGTCATCAAACCAAATAAATATATGTAATTTTCAATATATGTTGTACAAAAAAGCCTTCAAAATAGAGATTTAGCAGAAGAAATAAAAACCATATGGAGTCAGGAGAGACATCTCATCCTGTCTGCTAATGAAATTAGGCTGATGAGTTTCATTCACTTATAAAAGGCCATTATTTATTTATCTCTGTAGTAGTCTACAGAACATTAAAAATAAAATTGCCTGACTTGTCCCAGCAACATTTCTATGAGTACTCCATTGAATAAGATAAAAACTCATATGTGTTTTTAGATACAAAGGCCTTTTCTCATAACAACTCCTATATGCTTGGTAATAAAAGTAATGTTGTACTCATTTTACATATGAAGAAACTAAAGCCCAGAGAGTTCAACTTTCATCAATGAAACAAGCACCTATTCCTTTAACACTCCTGGGAAGGATTGAACTGGATTAAAATGTAATTGGAAAATGTCTAATATGATAAAAATACAATGAAACATAGATAGTTTTATTGTTGAAGTTAATTTGTGGTTTTCTAAGTCAATATGAAGTTGGAAGGATCCTTCTTTAGGGTCTAGCAGTTTGTCTTTAACACTGCTACATTTACATACAATAAGTAACACAAAAGACAATATCAAAGTCACAGGACATGGAACCTACAGCTGGGAGGCCACATGTGGCCCTCTAGGTCTTCAAATATGGCCCTTTGAATGAATAATTCCCTTAATCAAAGGATGTGTTCTGTAAGCCAGACTCACATCTGGCTTCAAGGTCACAGGTTCCCCACCCCTGAGTCAACATGTACCAATTGAAAAGGCGGTGAATTGGCATGGAGACATAATCAGAAATAACTAAAGGATAGTCTGAAAGACACTGAAATCTGCAAGATTTTTTTAAAAAGAGGAAGACCTCATTTTCCATTGATTGAGGCTTGTGTGGAGAATTTATGCCAAAACAAGAACAAATAATTGCATAAGATGAGAAAGGGTTTGGGATCTGTACTGGTGGGAAAAATCAAACAAAACAGTCTGTTCAGGGTCAACGTGGTCATATTCACATACAGAATAAATAAAAGCAATTAAATTATTACATAATGATAAATTAAAACCAAATTATCTACATACTCTCAGAAATTTTAATAGTACTTTATTATGCCTAGATGAATGTGTAAAATCATCCTGTTCCTGGAACATGAACTATCTCTTTGAACTGAGGCTCAGGCAATAGTGTAATAGAACTGCTGTCTGGTGAGTATGAATCTAAACATGTCTTTGGAAGCAGATTGAGACTGAAGGCTTGAAAATACTTGCATGGCCTGGATGGTCACAACGGCACAAGAATATGTGAGACTGGGTTAAGAATCAGAGATCAGTCTGAGTGGACAAGGTGGGTGATAATATCTTAGACTTAGAGTTGGAAGGGTCCTTGGAAGCAATCCAGTCTAACAACCACATTATGTATCTAAGGAAATTAAGGACCATAAAGATGAAGTGATTTACCCAAAGTTACAAGGGTCATAAATGGTATGTCTGGAATTTGAACCTAGGTCTTCAGACTCTGAATTTTTCTATGATATGGAAAAGTATATGCTAAAGCAGGATGTTCAGCTCATCTGTAAGCTGGAGGACTGAGATGTTCTAATTGGTCTCCCTGGGTCATCTCTTATCAATTCAGTCATCCATTCCACAGTGGCCAAAGTGATTTTCTTAAAGGGAATGTCTGACCATGTCACTGCTTCCCTGTTACTGCAAGGATCAAATGTAAACTCTTCTTTTTGGCATTTAAAGCACTTTACAACCCAATTCCAATCTACTTTTTCGGCCTTAACACTTGTTATCTCCTTTCATGCAGAGTATGCTTCTGTTAAATTGGACTTCTTGCTTTTCCTCATATATGTCCTTCCATGATAGCATTTCTGTACATTTGTACTTGTTGTTCCCCATGTCTAAATATGCATTCCCTCCTCACCTCTGCCTCAGTTTCCTTCAAGGCTCAGCTCAAGTCACCTTCTATATGAAACCTTTTCTCATCTGCTCAGTTGCTTCCCAGCAAAATGACTATTTTATATATGCCAATATGAGCATGTTATCTCCCTTGGCTATAATGCAAACTCCTAAAGAGTTTGTGTCTTCAGGGTCTAGCATTATATTCTGTATATAGTTGGTATCAGGGCAGCCCATAGAAAGTCAGGGCAATGCCAGCCTCCAGAGTATACTGGCATTTTCATTCTTATCACTGGGAAGAAATCAATGCATGTATACAAGTCTCTCTGCTAGATACAGAGGATACAAAAGCCACAAGTTGCCCTTTCTGCCTTTGGGACCCAGTCCTTAAAAGCCAGGAGTTCTGTTCCTACTTATTGAATTCAAAGGGACAGTAAAATTTTCTTTTCCTTATGCTGACAATATAGTTTTTTTTTCTTTTTGGAGGGCAATTGGAGTTAAGTGACTTGCCCAAAGTCACACAGCTAGTAAGTATATCAAGTGTATGAGGCCATTTGTCCTTCCCTGCTTTGACCATGGGCTCATTCTGATGCAATTCTACCAACTATCACCAGTTGCTATAGGTTGTATTTGGTTCAGTCTGGTGCTTCAAGTTCAGATTTTGAATAAAATTAGACATCTGTAGACCAACTAACAGTTAATAAAAAGGTTAATTTGTCCATTGTACTGAAAGTATGCAGTACTTGATTCTGTTGAGCAATGCTTCCCAGCCTCAGTGTTGACCATCCTAGTTAAGCCAGAGGGAGAGGTCATCACCAGGAAGCTACTATGATTATCAGTTTAATCCTCTGAGCCAATTAAATCTCAGGGATGGTTTTAATACCTTTTAAGGAAAAAGTTAGCGTAGGGTATGTGGCATATATTGCTCCAATGAAAAGTCCCTACCTTTTGGTGATACAACATATATACAAATAAGTAAAAATTAAAACAATTGCTAGGTTGAGAGAGGTTATATGAGTTGTTGGGGGTCCCATAGCTAGAAAGTATCAAAAGCAGGATTTGAACTAAGGTTTTCCTGATGTCAGTGGGTTACTTTATATATATATATATATATATA
>CM053595.1:153560528-153583665 GCA_028646575.1 Pseudocheirus occidentalis
GCAGGAGTTCTGACTGTGTTGTCTTCCTCCTGTTCCATGCTTTGATCCTTTTTGTCCCCAAAAAAGCAATCAAAAGTTGGATTGCTGAGCTTGGTTTGCTTCCTTTGCTTGCTCATGTTGCCAGTCAATTAACTTGATTTTTAGCCATAGTAGAACTCTACTTCCAGAGGGGAGATCTCTGTCCCAAATTGCTAGGGTTTTCGCAGCTACCAGGGCTATTAGGAGGTTGCCGTCTCTGCAGTCCCCACCAGCCTTGGCTCACTGGTCACACACCTCAGGAAGACCACCCAAGACAAGGATCCTGATCCAGGCAGGTTAAGGCGAGAGCACTTAGCCTCTGAACTGTCACTTGGCCCCCTTGCAGGCTGCAGGCTGGGAACAGGCTGCAGGGCCCCTGCTTCTGCTGCTTTCTTGCCCTGGGTTGGTTGGACCAGCTTTTCTCCCCCAAATTTAGCTGACTTCCACTGACCTTTCAATTTGTCCTTGTTTTTTATGGGTTGATAATTCTGGGAACTGCCACAGCTGCCAGTGATCCACTCTCTGGAGTGCTCCAGCTGTGGCTTATCCTGACTGCCCCTGGGGCCAAGTTGTGGTTTCAGGCCAGGCTGTTTTTTGGCTCCCACCCTGTTGTGATGAACCTTTTCTGTCTGCTTGCTGGGCTGCTCCCAGTAGGAGATGTGTTTTTCTGTAATTTTGTGGGTTCTGGAGCTCTAACATTTGTTTAGAATCGCATTTTATAGGTATTTGAGGTGGTTATAGTGGGAGCTGTGAAGTTCTCCTGCTTCTATGCCGCCATCTTGACCAAGAAGCTTTTACTGTTGATTTGTGTTTGATTTTTCAGAGAGAAGCCTTGTCTGTTGATTTGTGTTACTTTGGTAGAGAGAAAGTGAATTGAGGTGATAGTGCTGGCAATGTGTGTATGTATTGTTATAGCTCTGTTAAGCTTTGTCTTTCTAGAAACAGAAACTTTGAATACCTTGGAGTGGAGCAGTCCCATATGCTGAGGTATGAAACAGCAGCAGAGAGCTGCCTACCTGTGAATCCAGGCAAGAGCTGGGAGAAGTCAGCCCATGGAAGAAGAGGAAGGGGGTTTGGAATCCAGCCTCAAGTCAAGATGAAAGAAGACTTTACTTGGACATTCTGTATAGACTAAGGAGATTGTAACTAACTGAATGATATGTTTTGTTTAAGACTATGTGGCCTCCTTAGTAATAAGTTATGTTGTTCTGAATGTTGTGCTTTTAGTTCTTGAATGTTATGCTTTATTACTGAATAAAGAGTTCACTATACTATGTGATTAGATACTTAAAGTTATTCATAGAGGCAATCCTCAGGAGCATTGCTCCTGATTGCTTTTATAGAGGTGTAAACCAGGTGTGAATTCATTAGATGGTCCTAGGACTCAGGAGTGGGAAACCTGAGTCTGGAGGCAGATTCAAGTTTGGATTCTGTCAAAGGGTCACACTTGGGGACATAGAGGTCTCTAGGCTGCAGGTTCCCCACCCCTGTGCCTAGGTTAAAATCCTGCCTTAAGATACTTGGCAAGTCTTTTAACCTCTCAGGACTACACTTTCCTCATCTGTAAAAATGGAATAAGAACACTACCAACATCATAAGGTTGTTGTGGGGATCAAATGAGATAACATATGTAGAACACTTTTGCAACTTTAAAACCTATTTACATTTACTCTTATATATATCCTTTTGGTTTATTGTCTCACCCAAGTACTTACAATAGTAAAAGTACCTAATAAATGTTTATTGAATTGAATATCTACATGTTACAAGAAATCCTGGTTTGTCCTCACTCTGGTCAAGAAGGCAAATTCTGGAAATAAGACTGGGGCAGAATTCAAGTCCCCCAAGAATTCAAACTTCAAAATGCTTATATAAACAGGAGTAAAACAATTTTCATATAAGAGCAAGACAATCCTGATTGTCTTACTGTTCAATGAGGAGGTTGGATTAGTGTCACCTCAGGTGCTCCCCTATTATAGTATAATTGGGAGATCAGATCTTAGGGGACTGTCTTCTACATGTCAAGCAAAGCTAAAACACAGGAATCACTCTGCCCTAGTGGCTAACTTTACACATACACATGAAAGCAACTTTCAGATGAGGGTCAGCTTATTTTGTGTAGATTGTCACAACAACCCTGTGATGTGTAGTGCTATTACAATCTCCATTTTACTTACCTCTTTGGAAACTGAGGCTCACAAATTAAAGTGATCATTCTATGGACCACAACAAGTTATGGTGGGATTTAAACCCAGTTTTCCCCAATTTCAAATCCAGAGTTGTCCCCTCTTATAAGAAGGCAGATTTGGTTCAGTTTAAGGAAGATCTAATAATTAGAGCTGTGCAAAGAGGAACAGCTTGCCTTATGTGGGAAGTGAACTCAGTCACCAGATGTTTAAAAAGAAAGGATAGATGCTATAAAGGTCATTCCTGAACTGGGCAGGGAGTTCATAGGATCATAGATTCGTAGCTGAACAGTTTGGCGGCATTGCATAGCTGGTAAAGGATTTGCCTCTTGTGTCAGAAAGACCTGGTTCTGATGCTGCTGACACATACTAGTTGTAAGACCGCCTGCATAAGTCACTTAGTTATCTTCTCAGTATTCCAGGCAATTCTCCACACACACATCCTCACACAGATGAAATAAAGGGCACAAGTAAAAAAAAAAAAAAAAAAAAAGACTTGCAGTCAAGCTCATTCCAGAAGGCTTCATGAAATATACGTCATTTGTTCTAAAATACCAAGATCTGGAGTGTATGTTATATCCCTGCTTTGCCACTTACTATTTGTATGACCTTGGACATGTCACTTAACTTCTCTTGGTCTGTCTGTAAAATGAAAATGCTGGATTACATGACTTCCG
Source organism: Pseudocheirus occidentalis (assembly GCA_028646575.1). NCBI lineage: Eukaryota > Metazoa > Chordata > Mammalia > Diprotodontia > Pseudocheiridae > Pseudocheirus > Pseudocheirus occidentalis. Next base: position 153,563,410 of record CM053595.1, read on the forward strand.
AGTTTCCCATGAGCTCTGAATCTATGAGCCATATGAAAATTTGGGGAGTCCAAGAAGTAGCGAGTCCAATGGCTAGGGGAGCCTCCCCGGAGCCACGATGCCACCGTCCCCCAGTTGTTGGCGGGAGTCCCACCTCAGGCCAGCCAGAGAAAGCGCAGCAGCAGGCGGCAAGAGCGTGAGAGTAACCTGGGTCTCCGTCCCCATTTCCCCCAACGTGGAAAGAGGAGTTTGGCTCGCGAAGGCTGGGTGGGGGTGGGGCCACGCGGTGGAAGGCCCACAGAGCTACCGGGTCGGGAGGACTAGGGAAAGGAAGGGCGCGCGGTGCGCGTGGCAGACAGGCTGAGTTGTGCGCATGCTTCCTCCGACTCCCAGCCCCTTCCCACCCCACCTCCGGCACCGCCTCCTTTATCCCCGCGGGCTACCGCGGCTCCCCGCTACTCTCTCCAGCCACCTGACGTTCCTCGTGCGTGCCCGGCGCCCTGACTTCATTTCCGGCTAACGCTGCTCGGCCTACCCCCTGGCCCCGGATGGTGACTGGCGGCGGCGCTACTCCTCCCGGGACTGTCACTGAGCGGCTTCCCAGTGTGATTGTGCTGAGCGCAGGCAGGAAGATGGCGGCTGCCGCGGCCTCGGGCCCCGGCAGCTCCTCCTCGGCGGCGGCGGCGGCCGGGGCCGGGGCCTCGGAGTGGCTAGTGTTGCGGGACGGCTGCATGCGCTGCGACGCCGATGGGCTGCACAGTCTTTCCTACCACCCGGCGCTCAACGCCATCCTGGCCGTCACCAGCCGCGGGACCATCAAAGTCATCGACGGCACCTCGGGGGCCACCTTACAGGCCTCGGCGCTCAGCGGTGAGTCCCGGGCGCCCCCGGCGAGACCCCGGCCTCGGCGTGGGGAGGGGCCGGGCCGGGCTTCCGAGTACCGGGGCGGGCACAGAGAGACAGGTCCCAGCCCTCTGGGAAGGGGAGAGGCATGATTGGGGGAGGTAGCGGGCGGGGAGCACCGAGAGGCGAGGCTCGGCCGGGCTCGGCCGAGGGCGGGGTGGGGGTGGGGGTTGGGGTAGGATCCAGTTTTGGCGGCGGCTCCTGCTGGGAAGGAAAGGCCTGCCTGGAGTCTGGCCTGGAGCCGGCGGGGAGCGGTGGTCGTAGGGGCAGCCTTTGTGGGCCTCGGGCTTCAGCGGTGAACTGAGCTGGCCCTTGCCCGTCTGGGGAGTCTCGGAGGAGGCCGTCTCGAGATGAGGCTGGGTCTGGGATGAAAGTGTTGGGTTCCTTGGAAGGGCGGAAGCAGCCGCCGCCGTTGTCCGGGGTTGATATGAATGTGAATGGGGTAGAAGACTGAGCCGGGTGCCGGGAGGCAGGCTAGGAGCCTGCTCCTCCGGGTGGAGGCTCTGGATGAGGGGCTAGGAAGAGCTCGGCCGCCCCCGGTTTCGTTTCCTTACCTTCTCCTCTCCCCTCCTCATCCTTTCCACTTCTTCGAGGGAGGGAGAAATAGGTGCCCTCAGGTGCAAAGGGCCTGCCCTTAGGGCTCGTCGGGTGGGGCGAGGTGTGGGCCCTGCCCTTTCTCTCCAGCCCCCCTGAAGGAGGCTTTGGGCTGGGTCTGATGCCACTGAATTGGACACCTTGCCGCTCTTGCTCTCTGTCTCCATACCTTTTGCCCAGAGGTTAAAAACTTAGAGTAAACAGAAGTGGGAATCTTGGATTGCCAGGATTCTCCATTAGGTGAAATCCCAGGGCTTTTTTCTTCTTCTGTTTTTATAATTTTGTGTACTGAAAGATGGTACTTTAACATTATTAAGACTCCTGGGGAAGGTAATTGACAGGCATGGTGGTGCCTTTTACCAAATGGTTGTGGGCCAAGCAACGTTTTAATATGTACTCTCCTTCAAATCACATGTGTTTCTAGCTATTTTAATGTTCTAGCTCTTCTTCCAGCATGCAAGCAATAAAATGTAAAGTCTTTGAGAGGAAATACTGATTTTCCTTTTTTTTTTTGTCTCTTTCTCTAGCTTCTGGCACAGTCCCTTGTAGATAGTAGGTTCTTAATAAATGTTTATTGGATCAGATTAATATATATTGGGTCTGGCTAAATTAGAGTTGACACGAGGTAGCCTTAGATTAGCAACCTTTTATATGAGAGTGCTTTTAGAACTGTAAATTGGGAGGTAATCCTGGTAAAGTGGGAAGCTTAACCAAGCATTTGCAGCCAGAGAAACCAGGCTCAAATTCCAGCACTGATAACTACCTATATGACCATGGGTAAATCGATTAACCCCTTTGGGTCTCAATTTGTTCAATTGAAGAATAAGGGTTGGATTAGATAACCTCCAAGGTCCCTTCCAGTGCTGAATTTATGATCCTACAATACTAAAAAGGATGAAGAGTTAGCTCAGAAGTGGATGAAGAGTCATTTACTCCAGTGGTGTACATTTTATATATATGTGGGTAGTTTTAAGGTTTGCAGCACTTTAGTCAATTCAGATCAACAAGTATTTATTAAATGTCTGTTATATGTTAGACATAGTGCTAAGTACTAGAGATTCAAAGAAAGAGAAAACACCAAACCAAAACCCAGACACCCTCCCACCCCCATCTTCCCTCTTTGCAATCCTTGCTATCAGGGAGCTCACAGTCTAAAGGGAGAGGCCACAAGCAAAGAGCTGTTTACAAACTATCTACAGCATAGATTGGAAATAGTCGAAGATTTTACATAAGCGAAATCACTTTTATCTCATTTGATCTTCTCTAAATCCCTGTGAGGTAGGGGCTGCTGTTATACTCATTTTGCAGATGATGAAACCAAGCTCAGAGAGGTCAAGGGACTTTCCCAGGTTTACACATTTGAACTCAGACTTTCCAAACTGCCAAATCTAGAACTCTATCCAGTATGCCACATAGGTGCCTCATAATGAGAAGAAAATGACAGTAATTTGTTTAGATATGGAAGAAATGGAGAAGGCCCAGTGATTAGAGTGACCTGTGTTAGTGACTGAGGTTCTTAGTTGTTTCTCAATTAAAATTAGACCTGTTGTCAGGTCACTAGACTAGATGCTTTAAGTTCCAACTCTAGAGCTATAATTAAAAAAAAAAGTATTTGCAGAGCATAAACCTGCAAAATCTAAAAAGTCAAGGGAAATGTTGTTGTTTTGTTTGTTGAAGTGACAGGAGAATTGTCACGTGTATGTGGACAGTTGTTTGTCCTTTTTTTTTTTGCTTTTTTTTTTTGAGGGCAATTGGGGTTAAGTAACTTGCCCAAAGTCACAGGGTAGTAAGTGTGTCAAGCCTCTGAGGTCAGATTTGAACTCATGTCCTCCTGACTCCAGGGCCGGTGCTCTATTCACTGTGCTACCTAGCCTCCCCTGTCCTTTATTGAAGAGGACCATGACATCAGGAAGATGATGCCATGACTTGCAAATGAATTGGATTTAAGTGAGGGAGGGCTGTGCAAGGTCACCAGCCTCGTTTTCTCCTTGAGAGCCTTCTAGGTCCACTGACATATAGATTAAGACTAATGGAGATGGGATCCCAGTTTAAAGTATCACCTGGAGAGAGGGTTGACAGTTTTTTGTTCTGTACTTTAATGGAAATTAGGAATTAAGTGTTCCAAGTATATGAGATATGTAATAGGAATTCCTTAATGTTTAATAAATGAATGGTCTTCGATGTTAATACTTGGGAGTAGGAAGGAGTGAATAAGAGATGGGGATTAATTATCTTGTATGGGTAGAAGATAATTGTATTTTTGAGTCAGAAAGACCCAGGTTTCAAATAAAACTTCGGAGACTTAGTTTCAGTGTAACTATGGGAAGTTTAACCCTGGAACTTTAGTTTTCTTCTCTGTAACATGGGAATGATGTTGTAGTACCTACATTACAGAGTTGTGAATATCAAGTGAGATATTGTATATATGGTACTTTGCAAATCTTAAAATGATATGGAAATATCAGCTTATTTACAAAGATTAAAGTTTACTTGTAGTGAAGGGAAAGAAGAGATCAGGGAGGCAGGGGTAGGTTGTGTGTGACTGGAGGTCACATTTAGGGTACAAAATGTTTTTGGGCTGTGTCAAGATGGTTGTGGAGACCTGGGGCATGCGTATGCTTGTTTGTGTATAGGTGAGGGAAGAATATTCTCTGTGATAGATGATTTTGAGGGAGGATTCTGTATATATAATATAACAACAAGGTATATAAGTAAGTATGCTTTCTTTGAAAAGATGATGGAAACAGCAATGAATCCTAAATGGCAGAAAAGTTTTGGATATGTATGCTCAAAAGTATATCATTTCTTTAACTGAAAATACTCCAGTTCTTTCAGAATTCTCTTAAACCATTAAATCAGCCACAAATTTCATCCTTATCCTTATAATACTTAAAATAACATTTCCTAAATTGACATTCTTACATTTTGCTATCATTCATAGACATACTCCAATTTGCCATTTATTGGGAAAAAAAATTGAAGGCCTGTATTCTTTTAATTTAGTAGATAACAGTAGCTAAAGTCCAAAATATTTGTTTTAATACTTTTTGGAAATAAGAGATTAATGCTGAGGTGCCTGGGGAGTGAGTGCTTTGGGCAAATATCAGTGTATAGGGAGGTATGGTATTTTGTTCTGCTTAGGTTTAGAGGTGGATAAAACTATTTATTTTTATTCGGTATTGAGTAAATTAGAGTTTTGTGATTAGAGAATGGCCTATATTTTATTAAAAGAGGTGAAAATTATAGGTGGGTATAGGGCTGTATTTATAAGTGAAGTTATTGTAGTTGTGTACCCATGGATATCATTGCAAAAGCTTTTCGAAGATAGGAGCTATTTCTCCTCTGTTTTCTTTTATACACAAGTATGTTTGTATGTATGAGCATATTTATAGACTTTCATCAGGCCTTCAGCCCAGTTGAGAGTAAGACACTTTAATGGTTGCTTACCTTTCGGGAATAATGGACGTGTTCTTTACTGGGCCCCACTATTATTTTAACTGCTTACTTCACTATAGCTGTAGTCAGTTCCGGGAGATTTGCAGAGATGAAAGTGATAAACCATTCAGTTCAATAGCATTTCAGTTAATAAACTTTGTGCCTACTGTTTGCAGATCTGGAGGAGATACAAAAAAAAGACTTAAAAGAGCTCCGAAGGAAATGCTTTGTGAAGGTTGGTGTGCAGGGACTGGAAATGAATGGGGGAAGTAGAATCAGAAGCTTCCTGGAAGAGGCAGGATCTCAGTTAAGTTTTAAAAGATAGGTAGGCTTTCAGTTGATGAAATTAGGGAGGGGGAGTATATCCAGAATATTTTGCAATCTAGTGTTTGGCAGTAATAGGTAATAAGACTGGAACTTCTATTATGCAGAGCCCAACTTTACTTGGGGGCTATTAGAATTGTTTGAACAGAAGAATGACATGACAAGATTTGTGCATAAAAAATGTACAAGTTATTTACTCCCAACAGTGGGAAGGATGGATTGGGAGGAGAGAAAGTAGAACTTTTAGGATGCTCTTGCATTGGTCTAGATGCATTGTTCACTGGGACTGGAGAGTGTATATGGGAGACAATGTCGTTGAAGTAAATTCCAAGACTTGGTAGTTTATATGAGACAGAGAGGGAAGTAACACTGATATTTCAAATATGCAAGACTGGTGGTGTCATGGAAAGAAATGATGAAGTAAAAATGAGGAACAGGTGTTCAGTCAAGAAGCATTTACTAGTGACTATTCTGTGGAGGGAGACAAAGACAAAATCAAAACAGCTTTGAATTTAGGAAACCTACAATCTAGTCAGGGGGATATACATCTATAGGTATAAGCTTGATGGATAAGAATAAGGGCTGGTTCTGTGATTTCATTGATGTAGGGAACTCCCAGTTAGCAAAAGTCCCTTTATCAACATAGGTTTGATACTTTTTTTTGTAGTTTATAGTCTTAGAGAATTGCCAAGGGCACTGAGAGATTAAGTGGCTTGCCCAGGGTCACATAGTTCTTACCAGTCAGAGGTAGGACTTGAATTGAACCCAGGTCTTTTTGACTTGGAGACCTACTCATAACTTGTATGACAGCGTATGTAACATTGTGCTCTCTGTAGTCTCCTGTCCCTGTGGAGAGGGGAGCTATGTTTCATTAGCTATTCAAATTATTTAGAGTTTGGCTTCTTAGTGTTTTTTTTTTCTCCCCACTTAGACTATTGTAGTTATATGTATTCTGGTTCTGCTTATTTTATTTTGTATTCTTGATGTTCTTTCCAGCTCTAGATCTATGATCCTATGAAAATAAATTTTCTCATGTTTCTCTTAGTCTTCATTTCTTATTGCACAATAACATGCTGTTACTCTTATGTACTACAATTTATTTAACCATTTCCCAGTCAAAGGGTACTCATTTAGTTGCTGTCACAAAAAGTCCTTTGTAAATTCTTTAATATAGATGAAATCTTTCTTTCAGATTACCATTTTTGCCAATTTTCTGGATGTGAGGTGAAACTCAACTTGTTTTAATTTTTCTTATTTTTAGTGATTGAGAACCTGTTTTCATATAGTTGTTGATAGTTTGGGTTACTTTTGAATTTTGCATGTCCTTTTACCACTCATCATTTGGGAAATAGACTTAGGCCTTAAATATGTGTCAGTTGCTGATATATCTTGGATATAAACTTCTTTTAGTAATATTTGATGCACTTTTAAAAAAATCTATCAATATGACTTTGTTCAGTGCCTGTTATATGTGCTATGTTATATACTGTTAGGTTTTGGGAATACAAGAACAAATGTGAGAAAGTTGTTGCTCTCAAGGAATTTCTATTCTACTAAGCAGGTACAGTATGTTCCCAGATAAATAAATATGGGGTATATAGAAATAAATACAGTCATTTGGAGTTGGAGCTACAGCTACAGCTGAGAATAAAGGAAAACAATTGAGCTGAGCCTTGAAGGAAGTTGGCGATTCCAAGAGACAGTTGTAGAGACTGGGCATTCCTGGCACGGGGGACATCCTGGAGGTGGGAAATGAATTATCTATATGGAAAATGGCAAGCCTGGGCACTTTAATTGGAGCCTAGAGTGAGGGGAGTATTAGGTAAATAACTTGGAAAGATAGTCTGAAGACAGTTTCTGAAAGACTTTTAAACCAAGGAATTTTTATAATTTAGCCTAGAGGAAATGGGGAGCTATTGAAAGTAATTGACCAGAGGTCTTATATGGTTTAGGCCCTCTAGGTCCTCAGGCATGGCTCTTTGACTGAATCCAAACTTCAGAACAAATCTCCTTAATAAAAGGATTTGTTTTGTAAAACTTGGACTCATCCCATACTCAAGCTGCACCCAAGGACTTAGAAGGCCACAGGTTCCCCACCCCTGTTTTAGACCTTTGCCTCAGGACTATCAGTTTGGTATAAGAAGAATTGGAGAGGGCAGTTACTGTTACGGGAAGACCAGTTAGGGTTGTATGGAGGCCAGTTAGAGGCTCTTGTAATAGCCAAAGTGAGAGGTGATGGGGTCCTAAACCAGAGTAGTTGCCAGAGATAGGGATTAACATGAGATGTGCAAGTAGAATTGTTGAAATGCCAAACTTTGCAGCTGTTTGGAGGGATAGTCGTGATAGTGAGGGAGGCGAGAATAAGAGTTGACTATGACTCCTAGATTGATTCCTAAACCTGTGTCAGAGACAGAACTTGAAGCCAGGTTTTTCTTACTCTAAGACCAAGCACTGTGATCTCCCATGCTATTGAGACAGTTGAGATATGGACAGTGGATTTTAAGTGGTGGAAATTAGCATGATTTAGTGACTTCATTAGAGCTTTCTCTAAGCAATAGGTATGTGCCTGTATGTTTTCCAGGATTGAGAATCAGTAGGTCAGGAACAACTTAAGAGGGTGTGTGTATGTGGGGTTCAGGTTCTCAGTAGCATTAAGTTGACAGACCATATTCCTTTTTGCCAATTCATGGGAAGTAGAAGTCAACTGCTTTCTTATCCCAAAGCCCATTGAGAGAATTCTAATCCTCACCTAGTAAGTACTGAATGAAATTGGATTATTATTGTTCAAGTTCTCATCACTTCTCACTTAGACTATTATAATAGCCTTTAATTGGTTTCCCTGCCTCAATTCTTTTCCCATCCCAACTCATCCTACCACTTGGTTGCTAAAGTGATTTTTCTAAAGTATAGGTCTGATCATGTCATCCCATACTCAATAAACTCCAGGGACTTTTTTCTTATTTCTAGGATTGGCTATAAAGGTTTCAGTTTGGCATTTACAACTCTTAATAACTTGTCCCCTTCTTATATTTCCAATCTTCTTATACTTTATTCCCCTCTATATACTATGTAATCCATTCCTACTGGCCTAAGTTTTTGTTAGAACAGGATACTACATCTTCCATCTCTGTGCCTTTGCACTGACTCCTCTTAAGCCTGGAATGCTCTACTTCCTCTCATGTTCCCTACACTCACACTCTCTGCTTCCTCACTCTCACCCCTTTGCTTCTCTACCTTCCTTCAGTACAGCTCAAATTCCACCTTCTGCTGGAGTCCTTTCCAGTGCCCCCAGTTGCCTAATGCCTTCCCCTCTGATATAACCTTTCATCTATTCTGTATATCTTGTGCATACTTCATTATTTAGTTGTTATCTCTCCCATTAGAATGTGCAGTCTTTGAAGGAAGTCTTCCCTTCCTTCCACTCCCCTCCCCTCCCCTTTTGTGCTTTCTTTCCTAATGCAGAAATTTTTATTTTTTCTGTGTCATGGATCCTTTTGCCAGTACAGTGACCTCCATGGACTGTCTGAATATTTTTAAATGCATAACATAAAGTTCACAAGATTACAAAAGAAATGAACTGTCAATTTTTTTTTTAAGTTCATGGACCCTAGTTTGAGAATTCCTGTTCTGTTGCTTAGTATAGTACTGGCATGTGTTGGTAGTGGGGTAGTACTAGTGCATGTTCAATCATTTCAGTCCTGTTCAATTCTTCCTGACCTCATATTGAGTTTTCTTGGCAGAGATACTGGAGTGGTTTGCCATTTCCTTCTCTAGCTCATTTTACAGATGAAGAAATGGAGGCAAATGGGGTTAAGTGACTTGCCCAAGGTCACATAGCTTGTACTTGTCTGAGACTAGATTTGAACTCAGGTCTTCCTGACTCCAGGTCTGGAGCTCTCTCTATTGCACACCTAGCTGCCACAATAAGAGCTTAATAAATACATAAAAAGAACCAAATATTTGCTGACTTTTTGAGAAATATTTTTGATAGATCTGTGAGTGTTAGGGATTACTAACCTCTATAGGCAGAGACAGGGAGGATGACAGGTTTAGTACTACATATATAGACTAACTCTAAAGGAATGTAGGGTAAGAGACTGCTTGGAATAGTGGTTAGAAAGATAGGCTCTAAGCCAGGAAGGTCTGGTTTTCAGGTCTTCTCTCTGACACATAGAATGGCTGTGTGACCTATTGCAAATTACTTTACCTCTCAAGGATTACAGGCAGCTCACTAAGACATTAGATTGTAGAACCGCCAAGTCTGTGTTGAAAAATTCTATTTTCTTACTAGGAAACTTTCTGAAAAGAGATGAACTCATATTTATGGACCAAAATGAAATTTATTAGTATATACCTTCAGTGTGCCTCTTTTATACTAGAAGGACTTCTATTGCTTATTGGTTGGAGTCAGAACTGTTGATGTTTGAATAGCTAAGGAAATATGGTGGTGATTTGCCTTTGGTTTTGCTGGTCAAAATTTCTGAGGGTCTGAATGGTACTCTAAATATAAGCCTTCTAAAAGCTAGACAAAGGTCTCAACTAACTCTTCCAGTCTTTGATCTCCATGTTGAACCCCACCTCTCAGACAGACTGGTTCACTGATTGCCCCATAATAAACTTTGAGAAAATTTGTTCAAGGTTTCTTAGCTTTCTTGAATACCTGTTGCGCTACTATCTATTCATTCAAATGCTGAGTAAAAGCTCCCCTCCTCATCCCAGACTGTTATCATCTGAATTCTAGTAATATCTACTTTTGGCATTTTTTGTTTGCTAATTAATATTTCTTATTGCCTTGTGATAACTTTTATTATTGTCTTGAACTCTTATTTATCAGTACCTTCTGGTTTCTTTGAGCAAATTTACTTATTACCTCTTATGAATTATGCACTCAAAATAAACAAGTATTTATTTATGCTGTGTGCCAAATTTAATTAGAGTTTATATAATGTTGTTGCATTTTCATTTAACTTGTTCATATGTTGTCTTTCCATCTAGATTGTAACACCTTTTAGGATGTGGACCTTGCCTTATGCTTCTTCCCATAGTGCCATGTATACAGTGTATAGTTTAGTGATAGGATTGCATATTAGCTGACATACTTAATAACTTAATAAGTGCTTAATAACTCCTTGTTGATTCCTGTTACTTTGTAAAAGATATACTTTTGATCTTTGAAGCACCTCCCCCTCCTCCCATCTACTTATTAATTGCTCATATCATTAGCTATATACATATCTATGCTTTTTATTATGCCTAGACAAATTTACTTGTCACCTGGGCATGATTCATGTGTCAGGCACTGTACAAGGATCAGGAGATATAAAAATAAAACATTCCTTACCTTTAAGAGGCTTACTTTCTACTGGGTGGAAACAGCATGTACACACATAAATATAAGGAAAATATAGGTGTGTCCCAAAAGCTTTAGTGGTTTTAAAGCCACTAAAGCTTTAAATTATGCTGAGATTTTTGGGACACCTTTTACAGGTAAAATGCAAAGTAATGGGGAAGTTATTAGTATTTATTAGTAGGTGGAATCAGGAAAGGCCCTCCTGTAGGAAGTGGCACTTGAATTTTCATTTGAGGAAAGCTAGGGATTTTCTAGGCAGAGATGAAGAGGGACTCTAGACAACAAGTAGTTATTAAGTGCCTACAATGTGCCAAAGCTGTGTGCTAAAGTACTAGGGATACAAAGAAATGCAAAAATAGCCCTTTCCCTTTAAAGAACTAAAAATCTAATGGAGGAGACAACATGTAAGCAGCTATATGCAAACATGATATATACAGGAAAAATTGGAGATGATCAGTAGAGGGAAGACGCTAGCATTAAGGGAGATCTGTAAAGACTTCTTGAAGAAGGTGAGGTTTTGGCTGAGACTTGAAGGAAGCCATGGAAACAAGCTGTTGAGGAGAGCATGGGGGGGGCCAGCAGGTGAAAATGCAGAAACTGTAGATGTAATGTTTTGTGTGAGGAGCAGAAAGGAGACTAGTGTCATTGGATCATAGATGACATGGAGTTGGGGGGAGTAAGATAAAAGACTTGAAAGTTGGAAGGAGCCAGGTTGTAATGACTTTTGAATGTCAAATAATTGGAGTTTGGATGTGAGTGACGTAGTCAGACTTCCTTTTTAGAAAGATTACTTACCTGAATAGAGGATGAACTGGAATGAGGAGAGATTTGAAGTAGGGAGACCAACTGGCAGGTTATTGGAATAGCCCAGGTTTGTCAGGTGATTAAGGACATAGCAGAGTGGTGGCAATGTCAGAGAGTAGGGGAATGTATACGACTGATATTGTGAAGGTAGAAATGATAGGATTTAGCAGCAGATTGGATATGAGGGGTGAAAGAAAGAAAGAGTGAGGAGTTGGGTATGAAACCTAGGTTGCAGACTTCAGTGGCCGGGGGGATAGTGGTACCTTTGACGGTATTAAGGAATTTGGAAAGAGAAAAGGCTTTTTTGGGAAAAGATGACCAACAAATTTGGGATCTGGATTGAGTTTAGGACTGGATAGATCTGAGGCTCTGTATTCACAGAGATGAATTCCTAGGATTGATGAGATTACCAAGTGAAATAGTGTAGAGGGAGAAGAGAAGTGGGTTTAAGACTGAAACCTTGGGTTAGTGAATCAAGATCTAACAAAGAATCCTACATGGAGGAGGAGGAGAAGAAACAAGAAGAAAGAGTGTCAGTGAAAACCTAGAGAAGAGATTATTCAGAAGAGTGTGATCAAGAGGGTGAGAGGTTTCAGAGAGATCAAGAAGAATGTGAATAGAGAAAAGGCCATTAGATTTGGTAATTAGAGAGATCGTTGGCCAATTTAGAAAGAGGAATTTTAGTTAAACGATGAGATTGGAAGCCAGACTTCTGAGAGTTAAGAGAGGGAGAGGAAAGGAAGTGGAGGCATCAGTTGTAGATGGTCTTCTCAAAAACTTTAGCCAATAAAGAGGGAGAAGAGATAAAAGATGATGGCTAGTAGGGGTGAGGGATTCACAGATTTGTTTGTAGGCAGCAAGAAAGCAGCCAGTACACAGGAAGTGACTGAAGATAAATGAGGATGGGTTTGATAGAAGGGGTGCTATTGCTGGAGAAAATAGAATGGGTCATGTGTGTTAGAGGTGTTTGCTTTGGCATAGCTCTTTTGTCCACTTCTTCATGTGGGTTAGAGGTGAAGGAGGAAGCAGTGAGGGAATGCATCTAAATGATGTGAGGAAGAAGGGAGAAGAGGGAGCACTTGACCAGTGGCCTCAATTTTTTTCACTGAAGTATGAGGCAAGGTTCTCAGTTGCTCCATACCTGTGGAGGGGGAAGGAAGCTATGGGAGGTTTGAGGAGTGATGAAAAAGTTTGGAAAAGCTTCAGTGGTGAGTGGGTAGTGAATCAATTGGAGTGGTGTAAAAGGATTTCCTTGCTCAGCAAGCACTCATTTGGAAGTAGGTAACATAAATTTGTGGAGAAACTACTCAGCCTTGTTAAATGATTTTGTCTAGCTTCATTTGGTAGCAGGAGAATGGGAGTAAAGGAGTGAAGGCAGTTATCCAAGCTAAAAGTTGGAAGGGCAAGATCAGTGATTGGATAAGGGGCAAAAGGAACTTGAGAGTACAGGATAGCATAGAATTGGACTGATTCACCAAGGGATTAAGATGAGAAAGGGTGGAGAATATGGCTAGTGTAGGGGTGATGACTTGAAAAAGTACTGAGAGGTGGAGGGATTGAAGATCATGTTGAACATAAAGAAAAAAGGTTGATGGAGTAATAAAAGATTATGATATGATAAAGAAATTTCAGAATTTCTGAATGTGGAAGTTGAATATTTTTGAATGATGGCAAGAGTAAGAGTGTAACCATCTCTGTGTAATCAAAGTTGAGTAGGAGACTTGATTAGGGGAAATGAATAAATTGAAGAATTGGGAAGTTAGGGTGTTTGAGGGAATATCAGTTTGTGTTGTGGGAATATCAATCAGGAAACTTGTATTAAGGCCTACTTTGTGCCCAGGCACTGTGGATACAAAGTAAAAAAAAAAAAAAGACAGTTCTTGCCCTCAGGGAGCTTAAAATCTAATGGGGGAAGACCACACACAAAAGGAAGCTGAAAAGAGGGTCAGAAGGTCTTTGGGATGGGGTCAGGACCAGGTAGGAAGGAGAAGTCCAAACTGTGGGGAAAGGAAGAGAGGTATATATCATTATGTATGTTGAAAAAACATCAGGTTTTCATGACATTGCTCTTTCCTGGTCCTCATCCTCTGTGTAGGATCACTTCTAGTCTCCTTTGCTGGATCTTTATCCTCCCGAGTGTCCCCCAGTACTCAAATATGAGGGCAGGAATTAGGAGAGAAAGACTGTGAGCCAGGCACTGAACTTGTAGAAGAAATAATAATGTCCTAGAGATCTGTACATTAATAGCTACTAGAATCTTGATTGGGTGATTAATAGGGATTTAATACACCTCAAAGCAGGAGAAGTTATTGAGTGATCGTAGTAGAGAAACAGTCTGAAAGTGGGCAGTGGGAGGAAGAAGTATTCTGACTCTCCCTCCACAACTTGTGAGTCAGTTGTATGAGTGAAACTGCACCCTGTACTGGAAAGGGTGGTGGAGTGAGCTGTATCATCAGAAGGGAACACTCTCAGAGAGTACAAGGGGGAAGAAATGAGAAAGGATTAAGATGAAAGCAAGTTTGTTTCCTATGGAGCAAATATTCTAAGACAATGGGGAAGGGGAGTAGATCTGGAGGGGTATATTGTAGGGTATGGGTAATTTTGATCTTGTCCTCACCCATGATAAGTATTTGACTTTTATGTTCATGAACTCAGAAATTCTTTCATCTGATCATAAACTTTCATCATTCTATTTTTCTGTGCTTTATTGACCCTCTCCCCTCCAACCTGTATTTCATCCTCAGTGAGACCTTCATTCCCTTCTCCCATCAGTTCTTTCCCTGGTCTTCAACCCTGCTCTGACCAGTCTATCCTCCCTTCTCTATCTTAACCCAATTCAGCTCTTTTACTCTTAGTTCTTTTGTCCTCTTTTCCTGTCCCTGTTCATACGGCAAATCCCAGCCCTGGATTACTCTTATCATTTGTCTCCTTTGCTCCCATGTGGAGCTGGAGGAAATCCCAAAACTTTGTTACCTGGTTCCACTACAAATTTATATTATCTTATTTTTACTGTTTCTTCACTGCAGCAAGATATTAATTCTTTTCCTACTTTTTCCTAATTGGTTTGCTACTACTACTCCAGAAGCATTTAGTGGCACAGTGGATAGAGAACCTAATCTGGAGGCCAGAAGAGTTCAAATCTAGGCTCACTTACTAGCTGTGTGATCCTAGGCAAATCATTTAACCTCTCTTGGTCTCAGTTTTCCCAGCTATAAAATTGAAAAGTATAACACTTATCTCCCAGGGTTATTGTGAGGATCAATTGAGATAGTACTTGTATGTTTTATGCATACCTATTTATTTTGTTGTTTCCCTGTTTTGAATGTGAGTTCCCTTGAGGTCCGGGACAGTTTTTGCCTTTTGGTATCCTTAGTGCTTAACATATAGTAAGAGCTTAATGAATGCTTGTTGATTCACTGTCTGGGTTCAGGATCCTCTACAACTTGTTATCACCTACCTTTATGAAGGTATGTCATTGTTTCCCACTGCACACTTTATGTTGGAATCAAAATGGACATTCTCCTTGGACTGCCTTCCTTGTAAGCATAATGGTGACAGAACTTTGGACCAAGCCATGTGGTGTAGTTTAAGGAAAATGGAAAGTTTATTCAACAGAAGAGCAAATTTAAAGTGTTTAAAGGGCTGTCATTTAGAAGTGGGATTAGACTTTTTTCTGCTTGGCTCCAAAGTGCAAAACTAGAAATAGTGAATGCATACTGATTTAGGGTTAGCATAAGGAAAAACTTCCTAATAATTGGAGCTCTCAAAAGGTAAAATATGGTGGCATAGGAGGCAGTGGGTTCTCATACATTGTAGGTTTTCAGTTAAAAGTTAGGTGATCAGTTGTAAAAGTTGGGATTCATTTTTCTGATCTGACTTAAACTAGATGACTACTGAGGTTCCTTCTATCTTTGGTATTCTGTGATTCCATAGTATTTCATGATGGGTCTGGGGTGGGGAACCTGTGACTTTGAAGCCACATGTGGCCCTCTAGGTCTTAAAGTGCAGCCCTTTGACTGAATCCAAACTTCACAGAACAAATCCCCTTAATAAATGGATTCATTCAGAGGATTGTACTTGAGGACCTAGAGGGCCACATGTGGCCTTGAGGCCTCAGGGTTCCCCCACCCTTGGGTCAGACTGTTTTAATTTATAAACATGGTAGGTAGATATCAGGCAAATTAAATAGATTTTTTAAATTTGGTGGCAAAGGAATGTTGTATATATTTGCATGTATTGCTGTAGTTTCTTTAATAGTAGCATTTGGACTATATGGATCATATTGTTCTTAATATAGACTGTGTTTCCCCCTCCCCTCCATATTTAGCTTGTATAAAACAGAGAACCCTGTGATTTGTGCCTTTTTAAAAAATTGATACAGCTTTTCCTTTTATAAAGGTCTGATTTTAGGGAGTTGGCCTACACATAGACCAAGGTATTGACTTTAGGTATGTAATTTTACCTTTTTAGAATTCTCACCTCCATACTAGAACACAATACATTTTTAATGTCAGTATTTGATTGCATAAAAATATTTGTGTATGATTTAATCAATAGTCAATAATTTAAGTTCCTATTTTTGTTATGCCTTGTGTTAAGCACAAGGGATACAAAAAAAAAAAAAAGAATTGATTCTGCCCTCAAGGAGCTTCCATTTTATTAGGTTAAACAACATGTTTGTCTTTGTTGTTTTGTTGTTCAATCATGTCTTACTCTTCATGATCCCATCGACCATAACATGCCGGGCCATTCTATTCTTAACTATCTCCTGAAGTCTGTCCAAGCTTGTGTTATTTCTTTCTTTGATGTATCCCTCTCATCCTCTGCTAACCCCTTCTCCTTCAGTCTTTTCCCAAAGTCTGGGTCTTTTCCAATGAGTCTCGTATTTGTCCTTCCAATGAGTAGTCTGAATTAATTTCTTTTTTTTTTTTCAGTTTTTTTTGTCTTTATTAGTTTGTTTACTTTTAGTTTACAGGATTCAGTTCCACAATCCCTTGAGTTTCAAATTTTCTCCCCCTTCCTTTCCTACTCCCTACCCCCCATTACAGCATGCAGTTGAGTATAGGATCTGCAAATATTTTCACATTAGACATTAGTCAGGTTATAAAGAAGGATTGTAACAGATGGAATGTACAGTGGGAAAGAGGAAATAGAACCAAAGAAGAAAAAGAATGAGAGCAGGTAGTTTGCTTCAATCTGCATTCAAATTCTGTTCTTTCTAGTTCTTTCTCTGAATGTAGACATCTCTCTCCATCATGAGTCTTTTGGAGTTGTCTCATAACCCTGCATTGCTGAAAAGAGTTCACAGCTGGTCATCACACACGCATTGTGTCTGTAATTGTGTACAGATTTCTCCTGGTTCTGCTCTTCTCATTTATATAAGCCTCTCCAGGTAAAAATTCTGCTCCTCATTTCTTATAGCACAGTAGTATTCCATTACATTCATATACCACAACTTGTTCAGCCATTCCCCAATTGATGGACATCCCCTAAGTTTGGAGTTTTTTGCCACCACAAAGAGAGCTGCAATAAATATTTTTGTACATATGGGTCCTTTTCCCACTTCTATGATCTCTTTGGCATACAACCCCAAAAGTGATATTACTGGGTCAAAAGGGTATGCACATTTTTATAGCCCTTTGAGAATAATTCCAAATTGCTCTCCAGAATGGTTTTATCGGTTCACAACTCCACCAACAATGTATTAGTGTTCCAGGTTTTTCACATGCCCTCCAGAATTTATCATTTTCCTGTTTTGTCATCTTAGCCAGTCTGACCAGTGAGATGTGGTATCTTAGAATTGTTTTGATTTGCATTTCTCTAATCAATAGTGATTTAGAGCATTTTTTCATATGCTTATAGATATCTTTAATTTCTTCCTCTGAAAGCTGCCTGTTCATATCCTTTGACCCAGACCCTTTGATCTGTTGGGGAATGACTTGTATTCTTATAGATTTGACTCATTGAATTAATTTCTTTATTGACTGATTTAATCTACTTGCTGTTCAAAAGACTCTCAAAAATCTTCTCTAGCTCCACAGTTTGAAAACATTGGTTCTCAGCTTTCCTGTATGCACACAATGGACCTTTGCTGGCCAATGCCAGCATCTCTCCTTTTTGGTATGCTGTCCAAATTTCCCATAGTTTTTCTTCATGGCAGCAGTTGTCATCTGCAGTGATCTTTCAGCCCAAAAATATAAAATCTGATATTACTTCCATTTCTTCTCCCTCAGTTTGCTAGGAAGTGATGGGACTAGTTGGCATGATCATATAACTATATACAGAATAAGTACAGGGTAATTTTGCAAAGGAAAGGGTACTAGCAGGAAGTTAAGGAAAGGCTTCATGCAGAATGTAGAGTTTGAACTGAGTTTAGATGGAAACAATTTGAATAAATAGATCATTTGATGTGTTGTGGCAAGTATTGTTATATTTTGATAGGTGGGTTATGTGTATGCCTGTAAGAATGAGTTCATGTTAGGGCAAAGAAAAATGGACTATAGGTATATATGTCATTAAAAGATAATGAAATAACTCAGAAGCTGCTCATACTCTGTAGTGATCCTTAACTTATTAGATAAGTACACTTATTCTCATTAGGGCAACTAGGTGGTACAATGGATAAAGTGTTGGGCTGGAATCAGGAAGACTCATCTTTGTTGAGGTCAAATTTGGTCTCAGACACTTACTGGCAGTGTGACCCTAAGCGAGGTACTTAACTGCATTTGCTTCAGTTTCCTCATCTATAAAATGAGCTGGAGAAACAAATGGCAAATCATTTGTGTCTTTGCCAGGAAAACCCCAAATGGGGATCACAAAGAGTTGGACATGACTGTAAGGAAACAAATTCTCATTTTTTTGCCCCCAGATATATACTAGTTTTCTTATCTTGCTTTTCCCATATAAGCACCGGTTTTAAATTTTTATTGGAAAGTCAAGTATAGTGACTAGAAATGAAGCAAGATGCAGTATTGACAGGTATATTTATTAAATGATCACCAAGTATCAACCAGCATTTTTTGTAGGTTCATAGGTGACAGAATTATACCAGAGATACAAGGAAAAAAAACAAAACCCAACCCCCAAAACAGACCCTGCTTTCAGGAGCTTTGATTCTAATTGGGAAGACATGTACAGTATATATAAAACACTGTTGATACAAAGGCAAGGTGGTATTTGTACTGAGTCTTGAAAGAGGCTGAGGATTGTAAGAGCTGGAGTATGAGAGCATTCTAGGTATAAGAAATAGTCAGTGAAAAGGCATCAAAATGAGAAATAAAGCAATATGTTTAAGGAATAACAGATAGACCAGTATAATAGAACCATAAAGTGCTTGAAGGTCATGAATGTATAAGTAGATTAGACAGATAGGAAGGGGCCAGGTTGTGAATAGTTTAAAATGCCAAACATAGGAATTTACATTTTATACAGGAGGTAATTGGAATTCATTGGAATTGAGTTTGAGATTGTCATGGGTCAGATTTTTGTTTTAGAAAAATTCACTTTGACAGGAAAGCTAGAAGATGGTTTGGAGCAGGGAGACCAGTTTGAACTCTGTTTGCGTTAAGTAGTTCACGTGAGAGAGTTTGTGCAAGGGTGGTAGCTATATGTGTGAAGAGATAAGGATGTATATCAGAAATTTTAGGAAGGTAGAAAATATAAGACATGACAATAACTTGGATTTGTGAAGTGAGTGGAAGTGAGAAGTTGAAGAAATTGAGAATCTGAAGTTGCAAGCTTAATTGCCTGGAAAGATAGTGATGCCCTCAGCAGTAAGAAGGGAGAATTCTCACGTGGGACAATCCATTTCAAAATGTTCAGTTAACAGTTGAGAGTTAATCTGAGGCTTAGGATAGAGACTAGGACTGGATATAGATCTGGAAATCATGCATAGAAATGACACATATATATACACACACACTCTCATGTGTGTATGTATATGTGTGCATACATACACACACACATATAGTCCTATATATGTATAGTGTGAAGGGCACTGAATTTGGAGTCAAGACTTTCTTCTGGCTAGCTTCCTTGGTTAAGTCATTCAACCTTTTACTGTCTGAAGCAAAAATAGAGCAAAATATGGTATGTATCAATTGTGGATACCTCATCAGAATATATTTCTACACTGATAATTCTCTTTGGTCTCTGGGCAAAGAATCTTTTTACTCTGCTCTTATGTGACATTGGCAGTATGAAGTCCAAACTCAATGAATTCTTGAGGTATTTTAGCTATTTGCTTAAGCTCACAAATGGTCTTTAAAAAAAAGGTAGGGAAAACAGCTTAGGTAAACCTGGTAAGCCTTTATAGTTCTAATGAACTAGGTCAAATTCTGATAACCACAACACCGTTCTGTAAATGATGGAGAATTTTTCCAACTTTTAACTCAAATACTTTAGGAAAACAAAGACCTGTAGTTATTGAAATTATAAACTGTTCCAATTCAACCAAATTTTGAAGTCAGTAAGCTCTTAATGCCTTTTCATTCATTTAATTAGTTATCTTCATTCTGTCAAAACTACTTAGCATAGTGTAAGAAGAAAATTCCTGCATGGAAATACCTATAAAATTATTATATTCTGGATGTTCCTTCATTTTTCCCTCCTTTGTACAGTAATGTTGATTGGGTTATATGAGTGGTGTATTAAGCACTTTGGCTCTATGCTTTTTAAAAAAAGCAGTTATGATAAAACTTATCACAATCTCACTTAGAAATTATTCTTTTAAGGGGCGGCTAGGTGGTGCAGTGAATAGAACACCGGCCCTGAAGTCAGGAGGACCTGAGTTCAAATCCGGCAAGTCACTTAACCCCAATTGCCCTACAAAAAGCAAAGAGAAAAAGAGAGAGAGAGAGAGAGAGAGA
>CM053595.1:153583765-153594662 GCA_028646575.1 Pseudocheirus occidentalis
TACACTTACTAGCCATGTGACCTTGGGCAAGTCACTTAACCCCAATTGCCCTACCTTCCCACATCCAAAAAGCACCCCCCCAACAACAACAACAACAACAACAACAACAACAACAACAAAGACCTGGATTCAAATGCAATCTTACTTACTGGCTCTGTGACCCTGGGCAAATCATTTAACTTCTGTCAACCTCAGTCTTTTTAACTGTAATGTAGCATCTACTTTCCAGGGTTGTTGTGAAGATCGAGCGAGATGATATTTGCACAGTGAGGTAGCAAAGTGGTGCAATTATCCAGATAGATGCTGGACGTGGAGTCAAGAAGACTTGAGCTTACAGCCAGGCTAGATACTTACTAGCTGTTTAGTCTGGGACAAATTTCAGCTTTGTTTCAGTTTACTCATTTGTAAAATGAAAATAATAGCACCTATTTCCCGGAGTTGGTGTGAGGATAAAATGAGATAATATTTGTAAAGTGCTTAGCACAGTATCTGGCACATAATAGTAGGTATTTAATGAATTCCTTCCTCGTCTGTCCTTCCCTTCCTGCTTTCTGTTATACATTTTATGAGAAGAAAATTGATTGTGGATTCTGTTACATGCCTGGAAATTTGTGTATGCTCTTATTTACATTGGTTGTCATCAGTGGGGTGTGTTTTTTTTTTTTTTTTATAACGTTCATAGGAGCATAGATTTAGAGCTGGGAGTGACCTTAGAGGCTGTTGATTCTCACCTCTTAGTTTCACAAATGGAAAACATAGAGGCTGAGAGATTTATGATTTGCCCAGGGTAACACAGGTAGTAATAAGTGTCCTTGTGTTGAATTTAAACTCAGGAGATAGCCCAGAGCTATATCTATTTCACCACCCCCCTGCCTAACAAAAAAAGTACTTCAAATAGGATTGAATGTGAAGTACATAAATTACAGGGTTGCTAAATGGAAAACAAACTGGAAGTGAGACAGGAAGAATGTACTTAAGTTTTAGGCTCTGTGCCTTAGGGTGTCTGCTAGAAAAAAGTCAAGCTCGACTCCAGTTCTTACAACTGGTACCAACATTTTAACTGTTTATTTTTATTTGGAGAATGGAAAAGGAGGCACATAAGTGCAGTAAAATCAACCAGTTAGTAAACATTAGTAAACATCTATTATGTGCTAGACATATGCTAAGCTCTGGGGATAGAAAAGGCAAAAGATGCTCTCTGTTCTCAAGGAGCTTGTAGTCTAATGGGGGAAATAACAGATAGATATATACAAAGCAGTCTGTCTGCAGGATAAATAGGAAAAATGAACAGATAGAAAGCACTAGAATTAAGAAGGATTGGGAAAACTTTCCTATAAAAGATGAAATTTTAGTTGAGACTTATTAAATCATTATGAGTTAGGAATATGGTGTGGGATATTGTTATGTCAGAGAACTTTAGTTTGAATTCTGTTGTTGGATACTTAATGCTTGTATGATCTTGGAGAAGTTACTTCTCCAGGCCTTAGTTTCTTCCATCTGTAAAAGGGAATTGGAATAGGAGATTTTTAAAGTCCCTTCCAATCCTGTGATCCCATTTCTTTTTATTTTTTTTATTTTTAAAATTTATTTTTAGTTTTCAACATTCATTTCCATAAGATTTTGAGTAACAAATTTTCTCCCTGTCTTTCCCTTACCCCCCACCCCAAGATAGTGAGTCTACTAAATACTCCTTCCCCCAGTCTGCTCTTCTATCTTCTCCCATCCCCACTCTAACTTTCTAGTAGGGCAAGATGGATACGTCAGTGCCTGTATATCTTATTTCCCAGTTGCATGTAAAAAACAATTTTTTAAAAAACATTTGTTTTTAAAACTTTTAATGTGCAGGTTCTTTCCCTTTTCCCTCCTCACCCACCCCTACTGGGAAGATAAGGTTGTACATGGGTAGTTATGCAAAACATTTCCGTAGTAGTTATATTGTGGAAGACTATATTTCCCTCCATTCTGTCTTGTCCCCCCAGTTAATCTATTTTCTTCTTTGACCCTGTCCCTTTTCAAAAGTATGTGCTTCTAACTACCCTCCCCCTGAATCAGCCCTCCCATCTATCATCCCTCCTCTCATCACCTTCCCCTCTATTTTCCTGTAGGTTAAGATACCCAAATAGTATGTATGTTATTCCCTCCTTAAGCCAAATTCAGTGAGAGTAAGATTGACCCATTCCCTTTTGCCTTCCTGCTCTTCCCCTCCATTGTAAACAGTTTTCTCTTGCCTCTTTTATATGAGATAATTTACCCTAATCTATCTCTCCCTTTCTCCTTCTTCCAATAAATTCCTCTCTCACCTATTAATTTTATTTTTTAGATATCATCCCTTCCTATTCAGCTGATCCTGTGCCCTCTGTCTATGTATACACATATACAAACACTCACATATGTATTTATACACACACATAACCCTCCTATACATGCATACATTTATATGTATGTGTATGTGTAGGGGTGTGTGTGTGTGTGTGTGTGTGTGTACATTCCCTTCAACTATCCTCATACTGAGAAAGGTCTCATGAGTTAAAATTATCATTTTTCCATGTAGGAATGTAAATAGTTCAACTTTAATAAGTTCTTTACGATTTCTTTTTCCTGTTTACCTTCTCATGCTTCTCTTCTTGTATTTGAAAGTCAGATTTTCTGTTCAGCTCTGGTTTTTTCATCAAGAATATTTGAAAGTCTTCTTTTTCATTGAATGACCATATTGTCCCCTGAAGCATTTTACTCAGGTTTGAACGTGATTCTTGTTTTTAATCTTAGTTCCTTTGACCACTGGAATATCATATTCCAAGCCTTTTGATCTCTTAACGTAGGAGCTGTTAGATCTTGTGTTATTGTTTCCACAATACTCAAAATTGTTTCTTCCTAACTGCTTGTAATATTTTCTCTTTGACCTGAGAACTATGGAATTTGGCTATGATATTCTTAGGAGTTTTCTTTTTGGGATCTTTTTCAAGAGGTGTTCAGTGAATTTTTTCAATTTCTATTTTGCCCTCTGGTTCTAGAATATCCAGGTAATTTTCCTTGAGAATTTCTTGAAGGATAATTTCTAGGTTCTTTTTTTTTGATCATGGCTTTCAGATAATCCCATAATTTTTTTAATGATCTCTCCTGGATCTATTTTCCAGGTCAGTGGTTTTTCCAATGAGATATTTGACATTGCCTTCTATTTTTTCATTTTTTGGATCTGTTTTATAGTATCTTGATTTCTCATAAAGTCATTAATCTTCCATTTGTTCCAATCTAATTTTGAAGGAATTATTCTCTTTAATTAATTTTTGAAATTCCTTTCCCATCTGGCCATTTTGGCCTTTTAAGGCATTCGTCTCCTCGTTGGTTTTTTTGGGCCTCTTTTGCCATTTGAGTTAGTCAGTATCACCTTGATATTAAAGTAAAATATTGGAATAGGACCTTAGTGGCTGGATGTAATTGGTGGTTATGGTTATATCACTGGGGTCAGTCAGAAGACCTGACTTTGAATCCTGGGTCAAATATTTGCTGGCTGTGTGACCCTGTGCAAGTCATATCACCTGTTTCTTCATCTGTAAAATGGAGATAATAGTAATACTTACCTTATGGGATTGTCAATATTAAATGAGATATCATATGCAAAGCACTTTATAAACCTTTAAAGTACTACATAAATTCAGTTACTAATTTTGACTATGAAAATGAAGTTTAATCTGGAATAAAATTTGTTACTATTGAAGTTATTTGAAAGATTTCTTCAATCTCTGACAGCAAAAGAGGATCTGCAGAAAAATTCTTTATGAGTAAATAGCATTATTGGAACCAAGTGTACAGCTTTTGAAGGTGTCTTTGTATATTTATTTGTACATATATTCATATTACCTTATATGCTGTCACCCAACGAGAGGTAGTTTTTTTTTATGGGTAAATAGCATTATTGGAACCAAGTATACAACTTTTGAAGGTGTCTTTGTATATTTGTACATATATTTGTATTACCTTATATGCTGTCACTCAATGAGAAGTAGTTTTTTTTGGGGGGGGGGTGCCTGACCGCTTTGGGTTTTCAGGCTGGGCTAGTCTTGGCTCCCGGCATGCGTGGTAAGCCCCTGATGCCTAGATGCCTTTCTCTAATCCCTATTTTTCACGCCTTGGTAGATGTGGGGTTGCTGGAGACCCTGTAGATCTTCTTTCTTGTAGACTGGCTGCTATGGCGGGGCTCAGCTTCTCCTGACAGCCCTGGGGCCTGGCCGCATTTGGTTTCAGGCTGGGTTGGCCTCAGCTCCCGTCCTGCCTCCATGATCCCCTGGTGCGGAGCTGCCTTCAGCGAGAGATGTGTTTTCTGTATTTTTGTGAGTTTGAGAGTCCTAGAATTTGTTTAGGGTCATATTTTATGGGTGTTTAGGGTGGTTGTATAGGAGCTGCCGAGCCTTGCTGCTTCTACGCCGCCATCATGGCTCTGCCCCCCGAGAGGCAGTTTTCCTGGAGGCGGCAGCAGGTAAAATATTGAATTTAGAGTTATGAAGTCCTGAGTTCAAATTAAGCCTCAGAGACACTAGCTGTGTGGCCGTGAGTAAGTCATCTAATATCTCTATGCTTAAGTTTTGTTATCTGTAAAATGGAGATAATAGTAGCACCTACCTTTCAGGGTCCTTTGAAAAATGAGATAATATTGTAGAGTGCTTTGGAAATCTTAAAGTGCCATATAAATGCAAATTGTTGTTATTTTTATAGGAGGATACATCTGCATTGCGAGTGCAGTGTTTTTTCACATGTTTTGAAATATTTGTTCACAATATAATAAAATTGCTGGAATGGAAAATACATGCATAATTTGTATGAAGGGTAATTCAGATGAGTTGGGATATTTTGAAGAAAAAGTTTAGGAATGATAACTCTTTATGAAACATATGATCAGATCTATCATAAATTTGTTCTTTGTCTCCTCTGTGTAGGACAAGAAGCAGTCAAACATAATAGATAAGAGAGCTGTAGACAAGAAACCTTGAGTGCAAGTGCTGCTTCTGACACAAAATGACTGTATGATCATAAGCTGGATACTTAGTATCTCTGTGCCTGATTCCTTGAATGTTACATAAGAGCTACAAATTTGCAAGAGGGGTGAAGGCATTTCTATTACTTGAGGTCCCCTCACTGATGAAATCAGAGTCATGTTCTCCACCTTCTAAAAAGTGTTTGACACATTGTTCTTTCTAGATACATTGTACCAGAAGGTTTTAAAGGACACTCTATTGTTAATTTCCAACATAAATTAAGAACTATAAATTCCCAAGTGAACCCCTTTTTTAAACTATTAGCACCTGACCTTCCCTAGACTAATTTCTCCAATAAGGGTTATGAGTAAGGGAAGTGAGAATACTTCATATACTTGCAGATTCTAGAACTTAGTTTTCCATCTTTAATTTTGTTGTTCTGTTGTCTGATCTAAAGTGACCATTCTTTTCTAGTAGAGGCTGCTATATAACTTGTATTTTAAGATTAAAAAAAAAATACAGGCTTTGGGTTTTTTTGTAGTCTGTTCTACTCTGTAAACTTCAAGTTCTATAAAATACTTAATGGAGTATACATTGTATATTAGATTGGAATATTTGGATTGTGAAGTAGTTTGAGGTAAAAGAGGTAGATGTATAAAGAATTATGTTTCCCAGTCCCTTTCTGAGATTACTTTTATCTACACTGGATATATCCTTTTTGTACGTAGTTTTCTCTCCTATTATTATGTGACCTTCTTGAGGATAGGAGCCTTTTTAAAAGAAATTAGATTTTTATTCAGCAAAAATCTACCATCTCTCTCCCTCCTTCTCAATTGAGAAAAAAAAACCCCACAACAAAATCCTTTACAAATATGTATATAGTCACTCAAAACAAATTACCATGATGATCATGTTGGTCAGTAAACAAACATTTATTAAGTACCTACTGTGTGCCAGGCACTGTGTGAATTGCTGGGGATACAAAGAAAGGCAAAAGACAGTCCCTGTTCTCAGGGACCGTCTAGTTTAATAGGGAAAAACAGTAAATAAAAAGAAGCTGAAAAAAGGAGAGGAGGTTGGGGGTGGGGTAGAGCATGATGATGGTCTGCCCTGGATTCTCTTTTTAAAATAGAGAGCCTATGAGGGGGTCTCAGGGGCATTGGTTAATCAGAGTTGATTTGATCTTGTAAAATTTCTGGAAACTATGTTTATCAATAAACATTTATTAAGTGCCAGCTGTATTTCAGACACTGTGCTAAGTTCTGGAGATACAAAAAGAGGCATGGTGAAATCCAGATGAGCAGCCCAGTGGAAAGTGTACAAATATATGTCTCATTTTACTTTGAGTCTTTTACAAACTCTTTAGCAGGTGGGTAGCATGTTTCATCATGAGTCCTTTGGAAGCTTGGATCCTAAGTGTTTTTGTCTTTACATTATTGTCTTCAGTGTATAAATTGTTCTGTTGCTGCTGCTTATTTTACTCCTTATCTTTTTGTTTTATTCTAATTTTTTGCTTTTTGGAGGGGGGAAGGTAGGGCAGTTGGGGTTAAGTGACTTGCCCAAGGTCACATGGCTGGTTTTGTGTTAAGTGTCTGATGTTAGATTTGAACTCAGGTCCTCCTCACTCGAGGGCTGGTGCTCTATTCACTGCACTACCTAGCTGCTCCTGTCCTTATCATTTCTTTCAAGTCATCTTAGGTTTTACCAAAACTATCTCCTTCATAATTTCTTATAGCAAAATAGTATTACATATTCTTCGAAATAATCATATTCCAGGCCCTGCGATCCCTCAGTATAGAAGCTGCCAGATCCTGGGTTATCCTAATAGTGCTTCCGTAGTATTCAAATGATTTTCTCTTGGAAGCCTGTAATAATTTCTCCTTTAACTCGGTATTCTGGAACCTGGCAATAACATTTCTAGGAATTTTCTTCTGGGGATCTTTTTGAAGAGGTGATTGGTGAATTCTTTCAAGTTCTATTTTGCCCTCTGACTCTAAAATATCAGGGCAATTTTCTTTGAGGATTTCTTGAAGGATGCTTTCCAAGTTCTTTTTCTGGTCATGGCTTTTAGGTGAACCAATTAATTTTCAAATTGTCTCTCCTGGATGTATTTTGCAAGTCAGTGGTTTTTTCAAGGAGATATTTTACATTGCTTTCTATTTTTTCATTTGTTTGTATTTGTTTAATAGTATCTTGGTTTCTCATAAAGTCATTAGCTTCTACTTGCTCCACTCTAATTCTGAAGGAATTATTCTCTTCAGAATGCTTTTGAGATTCTTTTTCCATCTGGGAAATTTGACTTTTTAAGACATTTTTCTCCTTATTGGCTTTCTGGACCTCTTTTGCCATTTGAGTTAATCTATTTTTTAAACTGTTGTTTTTCTTCAGTCAGGTTGTTAACTCTCTTTTTGTGATTTTCTCGCATCATTCTCATTTCTCTTCCTAATTTTTCCTCCACTTCTCTTATTTGTTTTTCAAATTCCGTTTTCAGTTGATCTATAGCTTCTAGGCATTCTTCAAGTGTCTTGGAAGCATTTGGTGTGGGAGTTCTGACTATGTTGTCTTCCTCCCGTTCCATGCTTTGATCCTTTTTGTCTATAAAAAAAGATTCTAGAGTTTTATTGCTGTTCTTATTTTGCTTCCTTTTCCTCATGTTGGCAGTCAGTTAATTGGTTGGGTTTTTTTTAGCTTTGTGGAACCCTGTTTCCAGGGGGGGAAGCTCTGTTCCAAATTGCTGGGGTTTTCCCAGCTGCCGGAGCTATTAGGGGGGTGTTGCAGCCCCCACCAGCTTTGGCTTGCTGAAAGTGCACCCCAGTACCACCACCCAAGACCACAATCCGGGTCCAGGCCGCTCAATGCAAGAGCACTTGGCCCTGATCAATCAACTCAGCCCCTCTGCAGGTCCGCAGGCCAGGGGCTCTGAAGCAGCCCACTGGGGGCAGCCTCTGGGTTACAGCAGTTTCTGCCCTTTCCCCATTGCTTCCTTGCCTTGGCGGTAGATTGGCCGAAGTGCTTTCCCTCCCCCAAATTTAGCTTGAAAGCTTCACTCACTTTCACTAACCTTCTCTAATCCTGGCTTGGTAGCTGTGAAGCTGTGGCTTGGGAGGCTCTGCTCCTCTCAACTGCCCTGGGGCCTGGCCACGGTTTCAGTTTTGGGCTGGGTTGGCTTTGGCTCCCGGCCTGCCGGTGATGAGCCCCTTCTGCCGAGCTGCCTTCAGCAAGCCAAACTTGTGTATTTTCATTCATCCTTTGAGTGCTTGTTGGTGAGAGTGAGCTTTGTGTCAGTCCTTCCCCCCTTCTCTTTCTTCCTTGTTTGAACAGACATCTACTTATGACTGTAACTTTTACTTCTTCATCTGAAAACTGCCATTCATGTCTTTTGACCATTTATCAATTGGAGAATGACTTGTATTCTTATACAATTGACTCAGTTCTCTATGTATTTGAGAAATGAGGCCTTTATCAGAAACACTTGACTGTAAAAATTGTTTCTCAATTCTCTGCTTTCCTTTTAATCTTGACTGCATTGATTTTATTTATGCAGAAGCTTTTGAATTTAATATAATCAAAATGATCCATTTTATATTATGTAATGCTCTCTGTCTCTTGTTTGGTCAGTATCCATAGATTTGACAGGTAAACTATTTCCTGATCCCCATGATATCAGCCATTTTAACCTTGTCTTGGTTTATGGTGGGAGATACTGAACTATACCTAATTTCAGCAGTACTATTTTCCAGTTTTCCCAGCAGTTTTTGTTAAATAGTGAATTCTTGTGCCAGAAGCTTGTGTCTTTGGGTTTATCAAATACTAGATTTGTATGGTCATTTATTCCTGTGTATTATATACCCAATCCATTCCATTCATTCACCACTCTGTTACTTAGTGAGGACCTGATTGTTTTAATGATTCCCACTTTATTATACAGTTTGAGACTGGTATGACTAAGCTACCTTCTTTCACATTTACTTTTCTTTAATTCCTTTAGTATTCTTGACCTTTTCTTCTTCCAGATGAATTTTGTTATGATTTTTTTCTAGCTCAATAAAATAATTTTTAGTAGTTTGATTGGTGTGGCACTGAATAAGTTGCTTTCTAGTGTTTTTAGTAGGAATGAGTGTTGTATTTTGTCAGAAGTTTTTCCTGTATCTTTTGAGATAATCATATGATTTTGGTTGGTTTTGTTATTGATATGGTCAGTTATATTGATGATTTCCCTAAAATTGAGCCAGCCCTGCATTCCTGGTATAAATTCCACCTGGTCATAGTGTATGAACCTTGTGACATATTGTTACAATCTTCTTCCTAGTATTTTATGTAAAAATTTTGCATCAATATTCATTAAAGAAATTGATCTATAGTTTTCTTTCTGTTATTACTCTTCCTGGTTTAGATATCAGCACCATATTTGTGCTGTAAGGGGAATTTCGTAGGATTCCTTCTTTCCCTATTTTCCCAAATAGTTTATATACTATTGGAATTAATTGTCTTTTAAATTTTTGGTAGAATTTACTTGTATGTCCACTTGGTTCTGAGTATTTTTTTCTGAGGGAGCTTATTGATAGCTTGTTTGTTTTCTTTTTCTAAGATGGGGTTATTTAAGTATTCCATTTCTTCTAATTTAACCTGGATAATTTTTATTTTTGTAAATCATCCATTTTGCTTTGATTATCAGATTTATTGGTATATGGTTGAGAAAATACCTCCTAATAATTGCTTTAATTTTCTCTTCATTTGTGATGAATTCACCCTTTTTATTTTTGGTACTGGTAATATGGTTTTCTTCTTTCTTTAAATCATATTAGCCAATGGTTTATCTGTCCCCCCCCCCCCCCCCAATTAAAACTAGCTTCTGGTTTTATTAGTTCAGTGTTTTCCTTTCAGTTTTATTACTTTTGATTTTTCAGGATTTCCAGTTTGGGATTTAATTGTTCTTTTTTCTAGTTCTTTTAGTTGCATTCCTAGTTTATTGATGTGCTCATTCTCTATTTTATTGATGTAAGCATTTACAGATATAAAATTTCCCCCAAGTACTGCTTTGTTGCATGTTATAAATTTTGATTTATTGTTTCATTATTGTCATTCTCTTTAATGAAACTGGTTGTTTTTGTGATTTGTTCTTTGACTCATTCATTCTTTAAAATTAGATTATTTTGTTTCCAATTAATTTTTAGTCTTTCTGTGGACTGTTGTTGAATGTAATTTTTATTGCATTTTTATCTGAAAATGATGCATTTAATATTTCTGCTTTTCAGCATTGTTGTGAGGTTTGGTTTTTTTTTTTTTTGAGGCAATCAAGATTAAATGACTTGCCCAGGGTCATACAAAAAGTAAGTGTCAAGTGTCTTAAGGCAGATTTGAACTCTGATCATTCTGAATCCAAGGACCAATGTTCTATCCACTGTTCCACTTAGCTGCTCCTTGTGAGTTTTTTATATCTTAACATGTGATCAGTTTTAGTGTGTCATGTACTGGTAAGTAAAAGGTATATGTATTTTTTCTATTCCCATTTAGTTTTCTGCAGACATCCATCATAGCTGACTTTAAAAAAAATTCTGTTCACTTCCTTAATTTCTTTCTTGTTTGTTTTTTTTTCCAGTAGATTTATCTAATTCTGAGAGGGGAAAGTTGAGGTTCCCCACTTGTATAGTTATACTGTTTATTTCCTCCTGTAACTCATTAAATTTTTCCTTTAAAAATTTGAATGCTATACCATTTGGTGCATATATGTTTGGTATTGATATTTTTTTCATTTCTTTGGTACCTTTAATAAGCAAGATTCAGTTTCCTTCCTTATTTAATTAAATCTGCTTTTGCTTTGTAGGACATTATGATTGCTATTCCTGTTATTTTTTTTTTCTCCACTTCAGCTAAAGCATATTAGTTTCTGCTCTAGCCCCTTACCTTTACTCTGCTTCAAATGTGTT
>CM053595.1:153604950-153641565 GCA_028646575.1 Pseudocheirus occidentalis
TAAAACAAAAATAATAAACTGATAGTAGCACGCATCTCTATTAAAGACAAAATGCTGGGAAAGATGGAATGCTGGCAGAAAACAAACTCTGGACAACATATCTTGTGCAATGTACCCCAATGAATTCCAAATGGATTTATAAACTAATTATCAAAGGTCACATCATTGTTTACAGATGGAGAATGGAAAGAACTATTTCACAGCTATCACTAGGGAAAAACTCTTAACGAAACAGGAAAGGAAATTATCAAAGAAACTGAACAACTATAGCTTCATAAAAGTAAAGAGGTTTTATAAAAATAAAATGAAAGCAAATATGTTAAAGTCCACTGAGGGGGAAAATTCTGCATCAATATTTCTGATAATATCATATAAGATATAAAAGAAACCAACACAAATAAGATGAAGAATTGTTTCCCAATAGATGAGTGGTCTAAGAAGAATAATCAGTTTTCAAAAAAATTACAAACTCTCAATATCCAAATCACAACTAATAAGAAATATCCAAATTTAAATTCCACCAAGGTTTTTATCTCACACATAAAAA
The DNA here is from genome assembly GCA_028646575.1 of Pseudocheirus occidentalis. NCBI lineage: Eukaryota > Metazoa > Chordata > Mammalia > Diprotodontia > Pseudocheiridae > Pseudocheirus > Pseudocheirus occidentalis. The sequence goes on from CM053595.1 coordinate 153,605,498, forward strand.
AACTGTAAATCTGTCAAAAGATGGAAATAAGCCATGCAAGAGGCACTATTCTATTAGAAGATAGAAACACTAAGATGTTGGTAGACTTGTGCATTGTCCCAAACATCCTAGAATACAAATGGGAATTATGCAACAATTCAAAAAACTACTTGTAAGCTATGAACAGGAAGAGACAAAGAAAGATCCTATGTATACCAAATTATTTACAGCAGCAAATAAGTATAGGATTATTTATAGCTTTTATTCATGGAATGAAAAATTAGAAACAAAGTAAGTTGCCATCAACTGGGAAATGGCTGAACCAAGTGTGGCACACGAATATAATGGAATATAATTGTGTGCCAAGAAAAAAACAACAATTAGAAGAAACAAATGAAGATGTATGTAAATTGATTCTATGAAGAAAGAAGAAATACCAAAATACCCAATGACAACAATTAAATTTCCTCATGTGTAAAATGAAGACAAAGGACAGTAGTTCTATGTTCTATAATCCTAAACTGCTTGAAAAACAACACAAAAAGATAAAGAAATTAAAATTAAATGCAATGACCAATGCTGACTACAGAAGACTAGAAATGAAACACTTCCTTGCTTTGAGTAGAGAGAAGTTGATTGCAGGCTCAGAATGAATTATATACATCAGATACAACAGCTATATTTACGGGAAGGAACACAGTGGGTAGAACAATGATAAGGGATTATGGAAAGAATTCAGGGCAACGTTACTTCTCTTTTTTTCTACCAATAAAAAGCATTTTTGGACTGGAAACAATTACTAGTGCAATTAATAGGGAACTGATACTCAAAATAATGAGGGAAATGGTAAGCAAGAAGACAGCTGGTTTTAATGAGACCTCTGGCTTCGAACAAAATCTTAGTGTAGTGAAAAAAGTGATAAGTCAAAGAGGAGTCACTGAAATTAATCTTTGAAAAATCACGGAAAATAGTAGAGGTACTACAGAAGAAGAAAAGATGAAATGTCCTTTCAAAAAGAAGTAAAGAATAAGTTCTGTCCACTATAAGCCAGTAATTATGGCTTCAACTCCTAGCAAATTTCTCTAATATTATTAAAGGAATGGCTAGTAAATATCTTAAAAAAAAAAAAAAAAAGTAGCTCATATGGCTTCTTCAAAAATAGGTCATATCAAACTAACCTTACTTTTTTTTAAATGGTTTCTCAACTTGTGTTAACTGGATTTCTTGACAGTCATTCAGTCTGAGCTTTACTAGAGAAGGTATGTGAGAGTTGATAGTCTTCTTCCTATTCAGTCTTGGCAGAAAAACCTAGCTCCACTCCTCTCAAAACTGTACCCACTGATAACTGTCCAGGCTCAGTTCCTAAATGTTATTGAGATCACGCTTGCCTGTAAGTATTCAGTTCTTAAGCAACTGGCTCACACAACTTTACCTTTTGCATTAACTATACTATGACACTAAAAATGTCCTGGTGCCAGAGGCCCACCAGTTCCATCTCAACCATTTCCTCCAAATTTCACAATAAAATAACTGAATACAGCTAATGTCTGGTATCGATTAAAATTTCTAAGTTATCCCAAAGTTAAATGAAGTTCTAACAATGAGAAAGTAAAATTTAAGTCTATAATATTTTAAATTTGATTCAACAACTACATTTTGAGTCTCTACTAAGAAATGCTAAAAATACCACTTTAAACATAACTTAATTGTTTCTTTAAAATATATTGTATTATTATACAAGTAAAAATGTCTTAGTGAAAAATTAAATATTTTAGACCTACTAATTTAACAGAAGCAAATGAAAATCTATTTTAATTTGAATTTTCCCCAAAACTAGAGACTCTCCTTAATAAAAGCAACATAGAGAAACAACCTGCTTTTTAAATTATTCTCTAGATTATAGTAATGAAGTCTCGATTCACCCAAAATAAAAAAGTTACAAATTAGAAATTTCCATACCTGTCCACAGATCGACCGGGGCCCACTCCAAGTTCAGGCCGTGCACTAGGTAAGAGGTAAGACAGCCTGTCCATCACTGAAGAGGCTACAGGTAAGGCAGCAACATTTTGATTTATTTTCTTGAGTTCATTTACAATGGCACTGGCGACAGACTTCAACACATGATGAGGAAGATGAAACGTAACTGTGGCCCACTACAATTTAAAAAAATACACAGGAGGAAAAGTTGAGAGCAAAAACTAAAAGTCTGCTGAATTTTAAACACCAATACAACAGGTTGAATAAAATAAAATATATTAGTATACGTAATCTTTAATCTTCAGTGTATCATAAAAGTATATCATTTAAACCACAAACTGCCAGTAAAATAAGAGTCAAACACCATTTTGGAGAGATATAGTGGTTGTCACTGGGTTACACTGGGTCATCTAGCACACCCTATATAAATGGCCACTAGGTGGCGCAGTAAACAAAGTACCAGACCTGGAATTAGGAAGACGTGGGCTTAAAATTATGCCTAAAAAAATTTAAGTTATGTGACTGCAATAAAGTCACTTAACCTCTGTTTGCTTCAGTTGCCTCATCTATAAAATGTGGATAATCCTAACACCAACCTGTCAGAATTGTCGTAAGAATAAAATATAAAGAACTTTGGTAATTCTAAAGTGCTATCATTATTAATAATATTATTATTATTATAATTATATTCACCTGTGGAAAATAAAAATTATCTGTAATAATAATGAAAAAACTGATGAGAAGAACCAGTATAACACATTATACACAGTAACAGCAATACTGTGCGAGGATCAACTATGAATAACTTAGCTATTCTCAGCAATAAAACGATCCAAGATAATTCTGTAGGACTTATGAAAGGTACTGTCCATCTCCAGAGAGCGTACTGGTAGAGCCTCAATGCAAACCAAAGATACTTTTTCTTTATTTTTCAAGGGCGTTTTTTGTGGTCTATTTTCTTTCACAGAATGACTTACATGGAAATGGGCTTTATATGACTATGTGTATAATTTATGTCAAATTGCTTGCCTTTTCAATAAGAGGAGAGGAGGAAGGAGAGAATATGTAACTCAAAATTGGGAAGAAAAAAGGTTAAAATTGTTTTTACGTGTAATTGGGAAAAAATAACATATTAAGATTTGAAAAAAAAAAAAGCTATACACTGATCAGCTCTCCATCTCCAGAGAAAGAACTAATGGAGTCTGAATGCAGATGGAAGTATATTATTTTCACTTTCTTTATGTTTTTATGGTTTTTTTTCCCCTTTGTATCTGAGTCCTTTCACAACATGACTAATATGTTAATATGTTTTGGATGACTGAACATGTAAAGCCTATAAAAATTGCTTACTATCTCTAGGATGGGGGAGGTGAGAAAGGGAGAGAGAAAATTTGGAACTCAAATTTAAAAAAAAATGAAATGTTTAAAACTGTCTTTCCATGTAAGTGGAGGGAAAATAAAATATAATTTTAAAATGGATTAAGAATTTAAGAATAAAGTTCTAATGATGATAATGAGTTACAAAAAAAATCTGTACAATTGTAAATAAGCAAGGTATGATTAAAATGAACACTAGATTAGGCATCAGAATACCTGGATTCTAGCTCTCACTCTTCCATTAGCTAACTGTAAGATGTTGGGCAAATCCCAACCTCTCTGGGTTCTAGTTGAGGAGATAATCTTTAGGTGATCTCTAAAGTCCCTCCCAGGTCTAAAATTCGGTGATCTTTGAACAGTCCTAAATCAACAAAAAAAATGGAATGTAAAAACACATTTGTGCAAGAGATAAATATTAGTAACATAATTTGCACATGTACTCCAGGGTTTACTGGTATCTCTCTACAACTAGATCTTAATTTGCCAATGGTAAAGGACCATACATCAATGCTCTATATGCCAAGTGGTGCTATACACTTAAGAATACTACACAAATACCTGATTGATAAGAGTACATCTTTTTAACATATTTATTATGACAAGTTATGGTTTAATCTTTGCATATATTGTCATAAAGTGACCCTTTTAAATCAAAATGTAAACTGCTATAATATAGTAACTCAGATAGCTAATTTTCCAGATAGATTAAGGAACAATCCAGAGTGGTATGGGAAAGCAGACAGATATCTTTTACTTCCTATTTTATAATCAGGATTTCAGAACAAAGAATTGGGTAAAAAAAAAAAATGGAGAAAAAGATAACTAAAAGGGGGGTAGTTTGCTCCAAAAGAAAAAGAAAATTAAAGGAAGAAATTTGAAAGTCAAGTGAAGCACTACTACATTATGGAATGTAAGGACATTTACAAATAGATGGTATCGTAAAGATCATTTTGTCCATCTGACAAACTGTCATGTGCCCTGTTCCTTCTTCCTTGACTTGGGCAAAGTCCTACAGTAAATTAATAGCAATGACTAAGCAGGACATAAGTAAGAATGCTGTATTTAGGACCTCAACTAATAACTACTAAAAAGCTTTACTTAAACTAGTATCTAATCTCCCACAAAGATATGAAATAGGTCCATGCAAAAACTGTCAAAGGAAATTTAAAAAATTTTAGCAATACCTTTTTTATCCCATTTATTTCCAAATATTATATATCCCACTCCATTGCGAGCCAGTTAAAACATCCTAGTTTTGAAAAGTGAAGGCAAAAAAGCAATTCAGGAAAAAAAAATACCAACATACTGATACTGTCTGATAGTATATGCAATATTCTATACCAAAAGAAAGGAAGATAAATTTTCCTAACTCTTGTCTGAGGCGTAATTTGGACATTTTAATAACATAGCATTCAGCATCATTTTACCCTTCTTTTTGCTTACCATGTTAAGTCACTGAATTTGCAGTTTCCTGATTCTGCTTATTTCACTCTGCATCAATTCAATACATTTCCCCATTGTTCTTCTTAGCTATCATTTTTAATGGTCTACAACATTCCATGACATTCAAGTACCACAATTCATTTAGTCATTCCCCAATCAACGCATACCTGTTTTGTTTTCAATGCTTTCTTATGACAAAAGGTGCTATGACTATTTTGGTGCCTATGAAAACCATCTCTGCCTAACAGTGAGATCTCTCAGTTAAAAGATACCTTCATCACTTTTTCACCATAATAACAACTGTTTTTATAGAACAAAAGGATCAGTTCATGGTATTAATGTAACTGTCTTCCTGAATTGCAGTAGCATCTCATATCTATGTTGTTCTCTACCCTACAACCATACTCACGGTTGTAGTATAGAGGTCTAGTGAAGAGGTCTCTCACTTCTTCCCTCACTTGGACTACTGAAACAACCTTCAATTAATCTTCCTACCATTAGATTCTCCCCATTCCAATCTGTCCTCCACAGAGCTACAAAGTTATTTTTCTGATGGTCCAGACCTAACCCTACTCAATAAATTTAAACAGTTCCCAATTCCTCTAAAGATCAAACATAACTCCTCTAACATTTAAATATATTTATAACTTGACCTTTCCAGGCTCACTAAAGTAGAGTGGCCTTCCCAAAATTTACATTATAAGCTACTTAATAAAGCTTTAAAGTACACTAAGACTTTTAGTTCACTCTGTACACTGACTTCTCTACAACCGCAACAGGCTTTATTTTTCCTAATACACAAGTCACCTATATCCATGCTCTTATAATGGTTGCCCCTAGTACGTGGAATGCACTCCTTCACCCCACCCTCTTCAACTCTAATTTTCTTCAAGGCTCAACAGAATTACAACTTTCTAAATGAAAAACTTTCCTAATACTTCCCGCTCATCCCCCCACCCCCCATTTCTAACAATCTACCTGCAAAATTACTATATATCCAATTTGCATGCCTTTGCATTTGCATTCACATTCATACTCACATTCTCTCTGTCCATGTCTCTCTCTCTCTCTCTCTCTCTCTCTCTCTCACACACACACACACACACACAGTCTTTTGTCTTTATTCCCACATTCACATGGCCTGCACAGAGTAGGTACTTAACAAATCCTTGTGGATTTTATTTTCCATCTTGCCCTATATCTTTGCTAATTTACTGGTTATAAGTATATATTCTAAGGTTAAGTGTATATGTGTGTGTATATATAAGTATATATTCTCAGGTTAAGTATAACCTGAGAATTATCTTGATCTGCATTTCTCTTATTAATGATCTGGAGTAATCACATATATAGTTGCCAATTCTTTTAAAACTTGATTTTAATGTCCTGATGGTCTTTAAAAAAAAGAATGGAAAAAGATAAAAAGGAATACACTGGAGGGAAGGGAAAGGAAAGGAAGATTAGGAAAAATAATCCAGAATCAAGGTACACAAGCAGACATCCGCATAAATGAGAGGAAGTGAAGTAGCTGACTTTTAAACCTCATTCTCATGAGAAGTGGTCAAAAGAAATAAGAATAGAGTACAGAAATTCATTTCACTGAAAAAGGAAAGGAGGTAAAGAAGAAGGAAAGGGAAATGGAGAGAGGATAAAATAAGAGAAGAACTAGTACTAAGCAAAACAAATGCTAAAAATGTAAACAAACACACACACACACACACACACACACACACAGCTCCTTTTGAGGTAGCAAAGAATGGGATGTAAGGGAGTATCCATAAACTTGGGAATGGATAAGTAAGCTTTAGTATATCATTGTAACAATAAAATTATGCTGAATTTTATCAGTATAATGACCAACTAGGATTCCAAAGGACTAATACTGAAACATGCTACCCATCTCCTGGGTAAAAGACTCTAGAACGCTAAATGAGAAAAAAACCAAATGTTTAATGTGGAAATTCGTTCTGATAGAATGGGCATGTTTTCATCACATTTTGTTTTTCTTGCATCCTCAACTGGGAGTTTTTAGGTGGTAGGATGAGAAGGCAGAGAAGAACAAATAAAATTTTTTTGACAAAGAAAAAGGAGAAACTGATTTGAACAATTTACTAAAATGCAAATACAAATCATTAAAGATCTCTTGGGAAAAAATGCCAGCTTTAAAAAAAAATGTCAGTCAGTAAATTCTGACAAAAATAGGTCATCACCATCACATCTATTAAACTGACAGAAATGACAAAAAGTGATTGAATTCAATGTTGGCAGGGAAGGGAAGTAATCAGGACATGAATTCACTACTGGTGTGAATGAAAAATTATAGAATCATTTAAGTTTAGCACTCTAAATTTTTAAAATAAGCATACTTTTTAACCCAAAAATTCTCTTTTTGAAAATGTATTTTGAATTAAATATTTAATAGAGTTATCTGTTTAAAGATTTTTTTCAAAGTAGCAGTATAGGTAATTTAAAACAACAGAACAAATGGTTAGAATGTGATAGAGCAATACAATGGGATACAAAACTGACAAGATTGAAGAATGCAGCAAAAGCTACAAAAACTTTATGAAATCATGCACAGTGAAAAGAAAGCAGAACCAAAATACAACATGCACATTAACTATAAACATAAAAGAGGAAATTTAAAAATGTTTTCATACTTTAATGCACTTTATAAATAAGTGGCTCTAAGCAAGTTTTGCTGTTGGCATGTATACTCAATGTTAATAATATTAATAATTTTAAATGACCAAAAATAAATGTTTAGAATCAAGGCTTTAACTAGAATAATATTCTTTTTGAAAACTCCAGCCATAATGTAAAAGTGGTCCTTGGTCATGTCCCATTTTCCCCATCCTCAAAAATCTAAACCACAATAGCCTATGATGCCACGCAAATTCCCCCCTAAGCACCTGGCAGCTACTGTATATGAAAATGAGGTATTAGGAGAAATAAAGTTGGCTCTTTACAATTTAAATGAAATCTCAGAACTTTAAATAAAATGTAATCACTACGAGGAAGCTAGATGACTCAATGGATAGAGCCCTGGACCTGAAGTCAAGAAAATCTGAATCCAAATCTGACTTCAGACGCTAACTAACTCTGTTACCCTGGGCAAATCAATTAAGCTCTGCCTCTGGAGAAGGAAATAGCAAACCACTCCACTATCTTTGCCAAGAAAACCCCACAGACAGCATAGGTATGATATGGTCAACAGGTTCACAAAGAGTCAGACATGACTAAATAAGAACAATCATTATAAAAATCACTCTATATTTTTAATCAAACCTTTCCTTCCACCTAGACCTATAACTGCCTAAGCCTATATCCATATAATGTCCTAGTAATTTCCTCAGATACATATGTACTATGAGTTTTTGTCAAACATTAAAAACACAGCATAAGCCCACTGAACATATATCATAGTACAAGGCATTTGGAGAACACATAAACAATACAGCTCACTGAAAACACCACTAAAATTCCAACTTTTCTATTTGCTATGTATGGGACCTTAGGCAACTAACTAGCTTTTCTGGGCCTCAGTTTCTTTATGGGATTGGATTAGATGGCTTTCTAGAGTCTCTTCTAGCCCAAAATCTATGGTCCATCATATGATCATAATCTATTTTCTCAAAAAAGAAAAATAATACTAGCAAATTTTTTTGGTGTAAGACTACAGAGAAACCTTGCAATAGTAAGGGGAATTTGAAGATCTTCCCTGCCCCTTAAAAGGTCAAATGTAATCACATGGAGTCTGTGGTGGGAGGAGTTTGCTGAATGGTAGACCAAGAAATGAGTCAGAGTGGTTAGACTAGAAGGAGGAGGACGCAGGCAAGGAGACAGCTAGGAGACAGTATTTGTGGGAAGGCTTTGGGATGGTGTTCCTCTCTGCAGTGTTATTGTGCATATACTTCTTTGTTGCTATGATGAATTTGGGTTTTTTGGTGTTCAGATTTGGCTTTCTGGTGTCTGGATAAATATTTTGTTCCTGTCTTCTATATGGATAGTGTGTTATATTTTGTGGTTCAGAATTACATGGACATATTCATAGATGCCATCGGTGCCATGAATATTGCCTAAGTGATACATCTGATGATGAGGATGGGATTGCGAGTTATCAGATCTCTCTTTGGAGGCAGAAGGACTTCAGAGTAGTGGTTCTCAATCTTCCTAATGCTGCAACCCTTTCATACTTGTATGTGGGCATATCTACATGTGGGCGGGCACACCAAGGGATAGAGGAACAGTGTCTTGGTTCCTAAGACCATCAGAAATATGTGTTTTCCGATGGTCTTAGGTGACCCATGTGAAAGGGTCATTCAACCCCCAAAGGGGTCACAACCCACAGGTTGAGAGCTTCTGCTTTAGAGGAAGAAATTGATATCCCAGCATGGGATGATTTACCTTATTCCTCCCTAGAAAGGGAATGGGTGAAAAGCACTGGACCCTGTGAAAATTGGGAACCAAGGCTACAGAAGGGAGAACCTAGAGATTTAGAAAGATGTTGTAAGGAATACCAATAAATCCAGGGAAAGAACTGGCAAGAGTGTGTAGAAGAGGTTGGGTTTTCCTAACAGGTATTACGTGTAAAAGCAGAGACAAGTTGCTGGGAGAGAAAGCTCAGATGGAAAGGAAGTTAGCTGATTTGCAAGAGAAACTTCCTGTGCTATAGCATTCAGGTTTTCCTTCAGACAAGCAAGTTGGAGGGTCTCAGGTGTAAGAGAACAAATTACCGTTCAGGAGTTGGCTGATTTGCGTGAGAATTTTTCTGCTCATTTAGCTAGAAAAAAGTGAAAAACTAGCAAAAGGAAGGTACATACAGCTCTGGCACAGGCTAAGCCTAGTTGCTCCTATGGATACCAAAAGAACGTGTGGGAAGAGGCTTCTCAGGCAGAACTTTGCCCCACATTGAGAAGAAAATAGGAGAACCAGGGGGTAAACAATAGTCTTCAGAGAGATAATAGAGGATTTCACTCAGCAGGAGGTCACTGATATATTAAGTAGATTAGCCTAATTCACCCAAAGGATAATCTTGGTGTTTCGGCTGGTTCGAGAATCAGCGATGAAGGGGCCAGAAGAGTATTAACAGATAATGTAGACTGCTTGAAATTTCTAGATATTGGTCAGAATTCTTTTATATAGCAAGTGTTTAGGGATTACCATATGAAAGGAGTTAACAAATTTTTGGCTGCCAAGGGATGCAATAAAACGTATCCCACTAATTCTATGTGGCCTAGCAGAGACAGACCCTGGTATTTGCTTAAAGACTGTATGAGAAAGTTAAAAGGTAATGAAAACAGCAATAATGTCTGGAGATCCTGAGACTTATTACAATAGCCCCTTAGCAGTCTCATAGAAATATCATAGTGAAAACAGTTCCTCCTGCTTAACATAATACTGACTCTACTAAAAGCACCTCTTTTAGAGGTGCAAGATAAGATCTCACAGGAATGGAAAAAAGAAATTAGAGAGAGAGAGAGAGAGAAAGAAAATAGCTAGTGCATTCAAACAGAATAGATTGACAAGAAAAGAATTGTTTACTGCTCTGTTGAGAGCAGGGGCACATTTTGGAAGAAGAGATGGCATTCCAACTAATGAACTATACAAAATGTACCAAGAAACGGGGTTTAATATTAAACTGAGTAGGGAAGTAAAAACTGCCCTACAGATCCTCCTGAAACATATTCAAGTTCATCACACCTTCAGGGAGAATAGGATATTGGCCAGACCACAGCTCAGATTAAAGAAAGTATACCTCTCCCCAGAATGCTGACCCCAAAACTGCAAATCAGAAAGCAGTAAACAACAATGAATAAGGCTGTGATAGAGGGTTCATAGACTCCAGAAGCATGGCTGACTCTATATCTACCCTGTTTCTGGTTATTGTTGCTTTGTTTCTTTTTGGCTTTTTGTCTGTTAAACTTGTTTGCTAGATTTGTTTCCTGCAAGCTTAGTACCCTCCACTTGCAGATGCCTGATGACTTAAGCTGGATGTCACCCCCTGTCCACAATTGTGATGTCACCCCTGGACCTGGCATTGATCAAGCTCCTGATGCCAGCTAAAGAAATGACCTCTTGAATGGTACTTCTTGGGGCAGGGACAGCTCTATGTCCAATTTCAGCAGGAAGTAGCTGTGGGAGAAGAGATCTTCGCCACTTACCCCAAGATTTTGAGCCCCATTTGTTCTAGGGGGTAATAATGAGGTGATTGTGCTTAAGACCCACCCTAAGATACTGTTCTGTGTGCTTGTGTTATCTCTGTTATATTGTTGTAAAGTTCTAATGACATCAGTTACCCCTAAAGTCCCACTGACCTATATAAGAGGCATGAAAGATCTTGGGGTCAAATGTAATGGGAATGGGAATCTGAAGATCTTCCCTGCCCCTTAATAAGTCAAATGTAATCACATGGAGTCTGTGGTGGGATGAATTTGCTGAATGGGTGGAGCAGGAAATTAGTCAGAGAGGTTAGAACAGAGGGAGGGAAGCAGACCCAGGCAAGGAGACAGCTAGGCTTCTGAGTGTTTGTGGGAAGGCTTTGGGATGGTGTTGCTCTCTGTAGTGTCACTGTGTATAAATTTCTTTGTTGTTATGATGAATTCAGTTTTCTGGTGTTGAGATTTGGCTTTCTGGTGTCTTCTATATGGATAGTCTGTTATATTTTGTGATTCAGAATTACATGGACATATTCACAGACACCGTTGGTGTCTGTGAATATTGCCTTGCCGATACAAACCTTTGAAAGTTATAGTTTTCATCAAAGATCAGTATGTAATGTTAAAAATAATTTATCTAAATCCAACTTCTATCAGACAGATTTCTAGTTTTCCTAGCAATTACTATAAGATAGGGAATTCTTTCTCAGGTAATTTCCAGGTTTACTCAACACTGGCTAAGTGAGTTCAGTTTTTCTGTATCTTTTTATTTTATAACCAGGGTGAAATGGTTTTAATAAACCTCTCAGGTCTACACTTTTGATCCTCATACTTTTTGAACAATGTCCTAGAATGCCCTTCACCCTGAAAGTTCACTACACCCTGAGACTTGATACACTATTAGTACCATCCACTCCTTGTAGCATCTCCCTCTATGTTAGTTGCTCCTAAAACCTCTATTTGAAGGAGGAAAACTAGAAAATTCTCTTTAACAAAATCAGGAAAACAATAGTGGCAAAGACAAAACAGAAAAAATAATAATAAAACTGAGCTCTGGCTGATAATTATTCAAACTATGCTTCTCAAATCTCAAAGCATTCCCATTCCCCTTAATCCAAATCTCCACTCTAAATCTATCCACCCTTTCCACTATGTTCTCTGCCTAATGCACAGGCAATAAACCTCCTTTCATCTTAAATGTTTTCCTTTCCCATGCATCCCAACTTCTGGCTCTCAGTGAGACCTGGCTACCTCCCGATAATACAACTTCCACTGTCCTCATTTTCCAGCACTGGCTAAACTTTCACTCATTCCTCTCAGTCCCATGCACTGGCTGAACTAAGGGAGTTAGAATATACTTTGCTTCCCACAGCTACTTCAAGATTCTCTATCTTGGCTGCTAAGCAACTGTGGCACAGTAGATAAAAGGGTCTGGAGAAAGACACAAGTTCAAATACAGTCTTCAGATACTTATTACCAATATGGCTCTGGGCAAGTTATTTAATGTCTGCTACCCTTAGTTTTCCTGGAAGTAAAATGGGAATAATAAAACTCACAGGGTTGTGGTGAGGATCAAATGAGATAACCCTAAAGCTCTCAGAACAGTGTAGGGCACATGGGAAAATACTATTTAAATGTTATTATTATCTACCATTGTCATTCAGTAACCTCTCTTCTCCTCCTCACTCAATCCACATACACTATGCAATGAAAATCTTCAGAGGTGCTTTCATCAGAATTTTCTGATAATCTGTTTCCCAGACACTGAGCTACTGAATTCTAGTTTTTGATTCTCCTTTGTCTAGTCAGTTTCACTGAGCTACTTCTCTATGCAATATCAAATTGTTTTATAATGTAAGTTGAGAACAAGAGCTGTTATCCTCCCTTCCTTTCTGTATTTTTGCATTATATCCCTTGGTACTGCAGACCTTAGATTTCTCTGAATTATTTTACTGAGTCCTGTAAAGTATCATGTTAACAGTTCAATTGAAATAGCATTCAAACTGTAAATTAATGTTGGTGGCATTGTCATTTTTACTTAGAATTGTATAGCCACAGCACTAAGCTTTATAAGTTGTTCTTTATTTCATTCTATTTATAATTCATTAAATCTATACAAGTATTTTGTCTATTTGGTAGACGCCTTTTTTTTTTTTAAGTTATACATAGTGATATTTTCCCTTCCTATTATCTTGCCTCTTGGATTTTTTTTAAATCTTATATAGACAGTTAGATAACAAAGTGGATAAAGCATTGTACCTGGAGTCATGAAGACAAGACATATCTGGCCCTGGACATTTTATTAGCTGGTAATCTTAGGCATAACCCTTTAAACTCTTTCTGTCTCAGTAACAGCACTCAAATGAACAAATGCAGAATGAAGCGAATAGAACCAGAAGAACAATTGATACTACGCAACAATATGACAAAAATGAAAAGAGTAAAACCAGGAGAACAATTTATATAGTTACAATGACACTGAAAATATACACAATTATGAAAGTGATAGAGAGGTGATAGATTTAGGGTACAGAACTAAATATATATTTTGCATAGGTATCAGAGGAATTTGCTTTGTTTTGCTTAACTGTATTTATTACACAGAACCTGACTTTTTTTTCCTTTTATTTTTAATTGGGTAGGGTTGGGAGAGAAAATAAATCCCTGGGCGGCTAGGTGGCGCAGTGAATAGAGCACCGGCCCTGGAGTCAGGAGTACCTGAGTTCAAATCCGGCCTCAGACACTTAACACAAAAAACTAGCCGTGTGACCTTGGGCAAGTCACTTAACCCCAACTGCCCTGCAAAAACAAAAAACAAAAAACAAAAAAAAAAAAAGAGAAAATAAATCCCTGTTAATTCAAATATATAGTGAGTTGATAGGATGTTACAAAAATAGAATATTGCATAAACTTTTCAGATGAGGTCATTATGTAAATAGTTTTACTTAAATGTTTTATTTTGTGACAAGAAACCTCTCATGAAGTGAAAGTAATCTGTAAATATATACAACATAAAAATAAAAATTATCAATAAAATTAAAACTAAATTTAAAAATTTATAGTCTTCTGTAGACTTTAAAACATTGTATAGATACAGACATGCAGCTGTTTTTATGAGTTTATTTTTCCTGCAACTTTTCTGAAGCTTCTGTCTTCATTTAAGTACTAGGATTTTCTAAATAAACCATCATACCAAAAGTAAAAAAGATTATTTTATCTCTTCTTTGCCTATCTTTAAGACTTTGATTTCTTTTTAGCTTATTCCTATTGCTAGTATTTTGAGAATTATATAAAAAAAATTGGGGAAAGTAAAAATCTGTGCTTTACTTCAATATCTCCTACTAAATCAGGGAAGATAAAAGTTTATCCCAATTTATACCTTTAAGCTTTTGTAGAAATGTTTTAAAACTTTTGTTTGGCTTCCCTTTTTTAAGTTTCGCTTTCCATAGTCTTTTTGGTTTCCAATTATTTCATTTAATTTCTCCTCCAATTTCATAGTATCTCTTTTGGCTGATTTATAATTATTTAAAAGTATACTTAAAAATATTTATCAAATGTGTTCATAGTTTATTAATCTGCTCTGATTCTATTATTACTAAAGCATTTTTAGACGTATAGTTTTTCTATAGGACTGCTTCAGCTGCATCCCAAAAATGTCACTATGTTTCTGTATCATTATAATTTTTAATCACATAATCAATTTCTTTACTAAACAGTGTTTAGTAAAGATATTTAGTAAAGATATGATCTGCTATGGAATACTGACTGTAACAGCCTACAAGTTCTTTTGTTATGCTCATAACAAGAATGTTCTGGAAGCACATGTTATTTATCCTTATAAAAAAATTTTCAATGGTAACAAAGCAGGCAAATGGTTTATTGACATTTACTCAATAGCCCCTTTTCTGGTTATGACAGGGGTCTGAGGATTTCTTTTCAGACTTCTGGCATCCTCCTTAATCTACCACCTTAAGAACTAAAATCTTCTGTGGGTAGGGAAAGACGGGGAGAAAATTTGTAACTCAAAAATCTTATGGAAATGAATGATGTAAACAAGAAAATAAATAAAATAATTAATAAAAATTTTAAAAAGAACTAAAATCTTCAACATCCTCAAAATTTTGCCACCTCCAGTACAGATCTCTTTTTTTGTCTTCTTGGTCTAGACCCAGATCGTTTTTGTTTTGTTTCTGTTTTGTAACTATACTTAATTTCAACATTTAAAGTAACATCATAATTTGTCTGTTACCTTCTCTAAAGTCCTCATTAGGATTTTTTGTCCACTCTTACTTTTTATCTTATATAGTTATATCTCAGGTATTCTCCATTCTTCTGCACCTTTTTTTTTTCTTTTTGGAGGGCAATTGGGGTTAAGTGACTTGCTCAAAGTCACACGGCTAGTAAATGTGTCAAGTGTCTGAGGCCGGATTTGAACTCAGGTCCTCCTGACTTCAGGGCCAGTGCTATTTACTGCGCCACCTGGCCATCCCTTCTGCACCTTTTTCAGGGAAAGGGGAAGAGGGGAGAAAGTACTATGAATTTTTCCATAAAGGATTTTTCCAAATTTGTTTAGGAGATATTTTTTTCATTTTATTTTACTTTTCAATGAACAATTATTCTCTCTCCCCTACCACAAGCCAAAACCTACCCTACCCTGCCCCCCATCATCATCTAAAAAAAAAAACCCCAAACTCTAATAACAAATAGGCAAATTTAAGCAAAACAAAGCTATCCATTGGCTATGTTGAATCACTCAATAAACATCTATTAAGCACCAACTAAATACCATGGTGTATGGTACATTTGTATTCCACCAGGGATACAAATAAGAAAGACCATCCCTTCCCTCAATGAGTTTATAATATAAAGACAGAAGACAATATGCAAAAAGAAGCTGAAGAGAATGCACAGGATACATAGCTGGTCAAAGGATACTTGACATGGGAGCCTGATGCTCATGGAATTGAAAGCAAGCAGAGCAACTGAGAGAAATGAAGAGCTTCTAAAAACCTATGTCACATTCTGAATGTTAGGAGATAGATATCATTCATCATCATAAACCTCTAGAATCTCTAGAATCCTAGAGGTTACTGGAGCAACCAAAGCCATTAAGTCTTTAAAAGTTGTTTGATTTTACAAGGTCCTTACTATATGTATTGTCCTCCTGACTCCAGTCATTTCACTCCGCATCAATATAATTCTATAAATCTTTTTTTTTTCCTTTTTGGAGGGCAATCAGGGTTAAGTGACTAGTGCAAGGTCACACAGCTAGTTCCTGTGTTGTGTCATAGGCCAAATTGGAACTCAGGTCCTCCTGACCCCAGAGCCAGTGCTCTATTCACTGCACCACCTAGCCGCCCCCCAGTTTCTATAAATCTTGCTAGGTTTCGCTTAACCCATTACTGTTGATGTTTCTTACAACACAATAATATTGTTACATTCATATAACAAAAATTTTCATGAACTCCTCAATTGATGGAAACTCAGCTTCCAGGTCTTCAACACCATAAAACTGCTGGTCTCTCGTGAAGTAAAGACCTAGTAGAGAGAGGTCCAGTTCTATTTTAGCTCTCATCATTATTTTCTAGAACCATTTCAGAATTTTCCATTTTCTTAAACATTATACCATAAATGGTCATGCTAAAAGATCAAATGTAGTGGGATCCACTGTCCTTTTTACAAAAATCATTACAGAATTTTTCTAACATTGGTTATACTTCTTATAGTTTCTTCATTAAATGTCTTCAGGATAAGTACCCTTAGTTGTGAATTTAGTTGCCAAGGAGTCTTTTAACTATTGCCCTATTCCACCCTCCTCCATTCACCACTTTTCTCAGTTTTGAGGTGATTCTTCTTTTTTTCCTTTTTTTCTGAATTCGACAAACTTTTATCTTTTTCCTTTATTTATTTTTTTATTTTTTTAATCAAATTACATGTTAAAACAATTTTTAAACTTTTTGATTTCCAAATTCTATTCTTCCCTCCCTCCCTCCTCTTGGCGCTCCCTGAGATGGCAAGCAATTAGATATAGGTTATAAATGTGCAACTCAAATAAAAGAAAAAGAATGAAAGAAAGTAAAAAACAGCATGCTTAAATCTATTCAAACAAGATCAGTTCTTTCTCTGGAGGCAGATAGTATGCTTCATTATCAGTCCTTTGGACTGTCCTGGATCATTATATTGCTGAGAACAGTTAAATCATTCACAATTCTTCACTGTACAACATTGCTGTTACTGTATATAACAATCTCCTGGTTCTCTTCATTTCACTCAGGTTCAGTTCATCCAGGTTTTTCTGAAACCATACTGTCCTTATTTCTCATAGGACAATAATATTCAACTACAATCATATACCACAGTTTGTTTAGTCATTCCCCAACTGAAGGTTATCTCTTTGATTTCCAATTCTTAGCTACCATAAAAAGAGGTGCTATAAATATTTTTTGTGCAAATAGGTCCCTTTCTCTCCTTTTTTTTTTTTTATGTTTTTGGGATACGAACCTAGCCGTGGTACTTCTGGACCAAAGGGTATGCACAGTTTTATAGCACTTCAGGCACAGTTCCAAACTGTTCTCCAGAATGGTTGGATCAGTTCATAATTTCACCAATTGGGCATTACAACTGTCCCAGTTTTCCCATATCCTCTCCAACACCCAACACTTTCCTTTTTTGTCATATTAGTCAATCTAATAGATGTGAGATGGTATGAAGTGATTCTTCTTATAATCTTGTACCATCTTTCTCCCTAACATTTTATTTTTTAGTTTACATTTAAGTCAGTGTTAATTTTATATCTCTCCACTTTCCAAGATCAAATATTTGCTAACTAAAGAAATTTCTACTTTTGTACCAAACTTATATAACAAATTATAAACACTGTGATAGAGCATTTTTCTAATGATTTTCCATTTGTCAGCATATGAAGTTAAAGTTACTTTTTAGCATCAGTTAAATTGAATACATCTTTCCTCATTTTTATTGTTTCTTCTTTTGATATCTACTCTAGTCAATAAACTAATGTAGGAAAGACTCCACCTGAGGTTTCTTGTTGCTTCTGAATAAGAGAAAAACCAACTCTGCCAACCCCATTATTTATGTCTAACAAGCAAAGGCTATGAAGGACCCTCCAACTTAACTGCCCATTTCCTTACAGACCTAGCATGGTAGCATAGGGAACCTGTAGCCTTGATGCCACATGTGGCCTTCTAGGTCCTTGGGTGCAGCCTTTTGACTGAATCCAAGTTTTACAGAAAAAATCCTTCTGTTAAAAGGATTTGTCATATGAAGCTTGGATTCAAAGGGCTTCCCTTGAGGATCTAGAGCAGCGGTTCTCAACCTGGGGGTTATGTTCAATTTGTAACGATGAAAATACATCCTGCATATCAGATATTTACATTATGATGCATAACGGTAGCAAAATTATAGTTATGAAGTAGCAACAAAAATAATTTTATGGTTGGGGGGCCACTACAACATGAGGAACTGTATTAAAGGGTCATGGCATTAGGAAGGTTGAGAACCACTGACCTAGAGGGTCACATGTGCTCTGGAGGACACAGGTTCCCTAGCCCTGGACTACAGTAGATACTATGCAGAATTCAGGAGTTACCAAATCTTAAATTCAAATTCCACATCAGTTACTTATTAGCTGAATGGCCCACGCAAATCATTGAACCCCTCTGCGTCTGAGAATCTTCAACAATAAAATTAACAATTTGGATTCAATAACCTCTACGGTCCCTTCCAGCTCTGTATTAGTATCCTATGGATCTTTTTGCTTACCAATTTTATTTGTAACAAAAACAGGAGAAGAATTTACATTTACAGCAGCATCAACTAAGCTGACATTTATATAGATGTTCTAATAATTATGTGAGTTTCCAATTAAATATTAGTTCATGGATTCATTAGCACTCTTTACCTCCATATGGCTTTCATTATTACAGAAGTAGAAGAATGGTAGAGGACTAAAGATATTTTTGTATTTTTGCCATGGGTTGCCATGACCAAAGAATTCATCATTAAGTGTGCAAATTTATGGGACAGCTAGGTGGCACAGTGACTAGAGCACCAGCCTTGGAGTCAGGAGGACCTGAGTTCAAATCTAACCTCAGACACTGAACATTTAGCAGCCGTGTGACCTTGGGCAAGTCACTTAACCCCAACTGCCCTGCCCTCTCCCCTCCAAAAAGAAAAAAAAAAAAAAAAAACCACCACAAAAGCGTCCAAATTTATGATAAGCAATCTTCACATTTTGGTAAGTGGGTCCTCTGAAGACAGTCTGGTTTTAGAACCATACTGGAAGCTTTTCCAGTGTATTAAAACATACCAGAACTTAGGTTCCCTTAGTATGCAGCACTTTAAGAAACCAGACATAGTTTTAAAAATCACCAGTATACAATAATGAGGCACTAAAATAGAGCTTTGTGGAAAATTCTTACTAAGGAAAAATAAACAATGCCTTAGAAATTCCTAGGTTTGCTAGTTCTATACATCAGTTCAGAATGCCTCAAAGCCAGCTCAGGTTCCTCCAACAAGTAAACTGAATTTGCAAGGCAAGTTCAAACATTCCAGTCTCCCCAAAAAGTAACTAAAGTCAGATTTAGAATGTTTAAGCTATTCCACAAAATAGAAGGGACACAAAAACCTATACCTAAACTAGCTTAGAATCAACCTGAACACAATGAGACTATGCATAAAGAAGTGGCCAGCCCAGAAAACTCAGTAAGCTAAATATTTAAATAAGAAACATTTGGGCAGCTAGGTGGCAAAGTGAATAGAGCATGGGCCCTGGAGTCAGGAGGACCTGAATTCAAATCTGAACCTCAAATACTTACTAGCCATGTGACCTTGGGCCAGTCCCTTAACCCCAACAGCCCTACCTTCTCCCCTGCAAAAAGCCCCACCCCCAAAAAAAGACATTTAAATGTGGAAGATTTTTAGACACCTTTTAAGATGCCAAGTATATTTTTAAAAATACTCTAAGAGTGTAGAGATAGACAAAGAAACAATGGTTTTCCTTTTAACTCTAATGCAATATATTAGTCTTATTTATACATTCTTACCTTAGCAACTTTATGATTAGCTGCTGTCTCATGAGATGTATTTTTTAGTCCATCTTTCAGTTGTGTGATGAACAAGTCATAGCCTTCTGAAGAAGAAACATCTACCTTTTCTATACAAGCAGATAAAAGTTGCTGGGCCTAAAAAACGAAAGAAAAACATAAAAATTAAAAGAATAAAACACCTAAATTTGTTATTTTGAGGATTAACACTTTAATAAATCCATAATATAAACAATTTCCAAGAGGAGTAAATACTCTAGTAAAAAGATTAAACTGCTAACTTTACTTTATAATATCTATTAACCTATCTGGCAAAAAAAGACCCAACACAATTTTCCCTGCTTCAACTGAAAACACCAGGTATGACAACTGTATTTTTAAAAATACTGTCATTCAAATTCTTCAGATGTTCTATTTACCCCATGCATCATTAGTTAAAATTAGCAATACTAAGCTACAGTTTCAAAGTCTCTAGTATTTTTAACTGCTCGCATCACCTATCTTAGGGTATGAAATTATTTTTATTATTATTGAGTAAAAAAATGAGAAATTTTCTATTTTACACGATATACTTGAAATTTTAAAATCTTAAATATTTAAAGCTTCTATAAGTGAACTATAAGATTATCTGCCAAAGGGCACAAGAAATCCTAACAGGTAGCAATATGAAAAAGTGAACATTATAGAGCTTAATCATGCTACTTTTTAAAAAGTACTTTTATTTTTGAATCCTGCTGGACACATATGCCCATAAATGAAAACAGTCATCCCTCCAAAAAAAAGATTAATAATAAAAATTATTCAAGGCAAGCAAATACTAAGAAAGATCTATAAAAGGAATTTTTAAACTCAAGTTCTACTCTTAGTTTCATTAGTTTCCAATCTTAGTGTAAATATTCTTGAGTTTTGACACTACTTTTCTTCCGTTTGACATAAATATGGTATTGTTATAAAGAAAATTAAGATTTGAAAACACCTGGAATTTCAAGCTATATCATCCTAATTTTAGAACATGCTGTCATAAATCACAAGAAAAATGTTCAACCAAAAAAAGAATCACATATGAAAAAGTGCCATGGATACTTTAGAGATAAAAATT
Organism: Pseudocheirus occidentalis; assembly: GCA_028646575.1. Taxonomy (NCBI): domain Eukaryota; kingdom Metazoa; phylum Chordata; class Mammalia; order Diprotodontia; family Pseudocheiridae; genus Pseudocheirus; species Pseudocheirus occidentalis. Next base: position 153,626,596 of record CM053595.1, read on the forward strand.
TAAATTCTTAATTCATAATTCTCTTTTATACCTTAAATTGATCATGTAGTATTTTATACAATGAAATTCATTTTATTGCAAGTAAAATTTTAAATGTATGTCATTTTTTCAACATATCAAAAATTAGGGGTGCTTTTGTTCATTCTAAATGTTCTATCACACATAAAAATATAATAATGTCCTGAAGATTTTCATTAAATAAGATGTCAGACAGTTAACAACAGTACCATCTCCCAATCCAATGTACAATCTCTAGTGAAATAACTTTGTGCATTCTCCCTATAGTAGTGACTATTATATCAATAAAAGTTGAGGGAATTTACATCCAAGTGGCCACATATAACTGAATCTATTTTTTAACAAGAGATGGGTTTATTTTTTTTTTCTTTTAAAAAAGATTAACCTAGATCAGTTATCAGGTAAAGGAACAACAGGGATGTTTTTATTTTAGAAAGGCATGTCAAAGACATCTTGATGTCTGGAGAAGCTCCAGAAAATTCAGCAAGGATGGTGAAAACACTTAGAATCCATGTCATATGAAAATCTATTAAAGGAAATGAGAATGTTTAACATGGAGAAGACAAGGCTCAAAAGACAAGACATGACAGCATTTGAGTGCTTTTAAAGCCATATGTAAAAGGGCAATTAGACTAGTTTTGTCTGGCCACAAAGAGAAGAGCTAAGAAAAACGAGTGGAAGTTTCAAAGCAACAGATGTGTTGTAGTGGTTTTTTAGATGATGAACAAAGTACACGGTTCCTGAAATTCATTACAGCTAAGAAGTTCTCTGACTCTGTAATATCCTTTTGGACAAGATAATAGTATAGGGGCTGGAACAGTTACAGATGATTTAACAATCACATTGACTTACTTGAAAAGAAGTCTTTCCACTGGGTTTTGAATTTAACTGTTTTGTCCTTTAAAATTTGTCAAAAATGTAAACTAAAACAACAAAAGTATGCTCATCAAATATTCAAATGATAAATTTTCAGGTAACAGCTAATACTCTGAATGACAAAAAAGAAATTCAAAATAATCTCTATAAGTTGGAACGATAAGTCTAAACAAGATGGAATTTAATGTGGATAAATGTACAGTCCTTTTCTGGTTGCTCAAAAATTCCATTTTTACAAGTTGAGAACAGGGTAATTCTTTCCTGAGAATGCTTATAAAAAAATTCCTGAAGGATTTAGTTGACCAAAAGTCCAATATATAAACCAACCTTATGATGGAGCTACTGTAACTCAACAGGACAAAAAGTATCTTAGGCAGAAGTACTTTGATCAAATAAAAGAAGATAACAGTCCTACTATATAATCTATACTGGTCAGACTCTATGTAAAATACAATGCTAAATTCTTGGTAAAATGTTTTAAGATCATAGGATTTTAATTTAGACCCTCTGAATTCATCTAGTACAAACCCTCATATTACAGGTGAGGAAACAAGTCCAGTAAGGTTAAATAACATTTCCAACAATAAACAGGTAAGTAGGTAACAGAATTGGCCTTCAAATTCAGTGCTCTTTCCTTACACCTCAATGTCTTCTAAATTTTTTGGCTAGAATCTAGTTTCATATTGATAAGCATGTTTCAAATGCAAAATTCTGAAGACGGTTTCCAGTAACTTTGGTGGTAGTTAAAAAAAAAAAAAAAAGATGACTCATAAAACAAGGGGATAGACAGATATTACAAATAGGTAGGGGTATTACAGAAAATAGCTTTGAAAAGGATGTACGCTTCAACTAGGTATTGCTCCCAACTCTAACTTTCTACAAGACTATTTGAATAACAAAGCAAAAAACTAATATCAACTATGCCATATGCATTCAGTGATATGGGAAGGTGGGCTCAAAACAGGACTGAACACACACAGCACCAATCCTAGAGTTTAGAAATCAGACAAGCTATGTTGCAAGACTAAAATTGCAAGATTAAAAGTTCCCAGTTTCTGTCATATGGGACCATAACCCAACCAAGTTATCTATAAATTTCAAAAAATGTGTGGGGTTTAGAGGAAAGGGAAAGAAAAGGCTTTGAGAAATAAGCAAAAAAGAAAAAGTCTCTATGAGGCAGAGACTGGTTTTCATTTGTTTTGTTTTGGTCTTTGTATTCAGTGTCTAGCACAATGTCTGGCACATAGTAGACACTAAAACATTTAGTAAATGAAGAAAGAAGCCAGGGGCCAGAGCTGGGATAACGATACCCTGACATAATCATCTTCTTTTGTAATTCTTTTAGAGAAAAGTATTTGTGAAAATGTGGTCTGCAATCTAATCAATCAATAAACATATATTAAGCATTTTACTATGAGCTGGACACAATGTGCTGGAGACAGAAAGTCCAGAACCAAACAGTCTACATCTTCAGATGGTTTACAGCCATACTGGAGAAGAAAAGATATAAACATAGAATATAAAAAATAGGCACCAAAAAGATGCAAAATAATATTGGAGGGAAAGTACTAGTACATGTAACTACTCCCATATTCAATAAACTCAGGTTGTTCTTCCAAGACCAAATATAAAAAATCTTCTGCTTCATGTTTAAAGCCCTTAAAGTCTGGCTCATTCCTTTCCAGTCTTATACTTTATTCTTTCTCCTTGTGCTCTGCAATCCAGGGAAATGGTTAATCTAGGTTTAAATTTTTTCTTTAAGATTTAGGCTTAGACTATTGTGTAAATAGCTACCAATGGTTCCTGAATCTGTTACAAAGTAGCTTGCTGCACCTACTATGTGCTCGGCCTTATCCTAGGTGCTAAGAACACCAAGAAAAAAATGAAAACATTAATCCCTATGACATTCTATTAGTTTTTAAAGCCACAATAATAAAATGAGAAATCTAATGGCCAAATGAAATAAATGGTCTTAGACTTAAAATAAACATAAGCAGTAACTAGTTTAGACTGCCCTCATTTCTCCTAACTGCCTAGCATGAGCAATTTGGGATACATGGCTCATTTTTACAAGGTCAAAAATAGAGTATCATGTTAAGAAGTTTAAAAACTGTTACCTATTTCTTTTTAAACATAAAAATTAACAGAAAATACACACTCAAAAAAAATACATACTCATCTACCTGTTGGTTCTAGATTTTGTTCTGCAATGGTTTCTAATCAAAGTTTAAAAGAAATTGATATCATCTTTCCAGGTCTTTTTACTCTATCCAGTTTAAAACATGCAAGAAACAGTGTATACTATTGTAATAATTGGAATGTCATTATTGGTTAATTAAAAATTACAATGTAACCAATAAGATATAATTATTTAAATCCTAAATTTAACCAAGTTCCACTACTGAGTTAATGTTAACATGTGTCATCATCAAGGAATACTTAGCTTATTTATTTATTTGTTTGTTTGTTTGTTTGTTTGTTATAGCTCTGCTTTTACTATTAATTCTCTAAACCCCAAAGACTTTTCAATAACATGTATTAAAGGTTAATACTGACATGAAATTATTCTAAAATAACATAAAATCTCCATTTCTTAATGGCATGATGATATTATGTATACCAAAATCAATAACAAAGAATCTGTATCTTAAGGAGTAACTAATGCTAAAATAACTGCAGCATGACTAAATGCTATAAGGCTGTCAACAGGCATTACTATGAGAGGTATATCTTGGTAAGTTGTCCATTATCAAGGAAATTAATTTCATTCATAGATAAAGAACAAGTGGCAAAGGAATGAGACATAATGTATACAAGGACATACAATTGAAAGTCAAATCATAGGTCTGCCATTTATTTTAACATGTACAACCATTGGGAAAGCACTTTAGCTCTGTGTACCTGAGTTTCCTCATCTAGGTTTGACCAGATGACTTCTAGGCTTTCTACCAACTTTAAACTTATGATCCTATGTTGGAATATAATCAATATCGGCATTCAGTTGAACATTTGGCAACCTACCATAAAAAGGTGCCAGTAAGAAGCAAAAGAATGCAGCTCTAGTGCCAACTCTATCAGAAACTATGTGCCCTAACTGCACATTTTAATTTCCTCATTTAGAAAATTAAAGAGTATTAGAAAAGATCTGAGATTCATTCCTGTCCTCATATTCTATAATTCTCCTATTCTCATAAGATCCAGAGAAATACTACAAATCAAAAATGTAATACAGCAAAATGTCATAGTAAAAAAATAAGAAATTTGTAAATCTGGGAGTCTGGTTTCAAAGAGACTCCAATATTTACTGTATTAAGCATAGGAACGTTGTATGGAGCTTTTTTCTCAACTGTAAAATATAAATAACAATGCCTTATATACCTCACAAAACTATTGAGGAAAGCACCTCAAACCTTTCAAGTACTTTAAAAGGGGGAATTATTATTATTCCCCATTTATACTTACATTTCAAAGATTCAGTTCTTTTCAGCTTCATCTAAGTATTAAAAACTGAATACAATTTTCCAAAGCAAGGAAAAAGGTAATGCTAATTCTTGATAACAATTACAAATAACTTAGATATTTACCATTTAAAAGCCTCACATCTGTGTTATATTATCAACTGGCCCATACTATCAAAATTATCATCATCAAAATTATATGTCAACAGAAATAAAATAAAGAGTAAAAATGACAACCTCTGCTTCCCAGGAGATTCTGAATATCTGCTCTAAATTCAGATATTATGTTGCTGTGCCTGTTTCCTAGACACATGATGGAAGTTATACTTGCAGGATCATCTTTAGTACCAAATCAATTCATAAAATATTTATTAAGCTTCTACTATGTGCAAGGGACATGGAAGATCACAAAAATCTACCTTGAAAAGAAATTTAATACAGAAAAATATCTTCCACTGCACCATGAGAAAGATCAATGTACTATATTTCAAACTAAAAGCAACATCAAATTGTTCACCAATTAAAACAAGAGGCTTCCACAACTAACTACCTGGCAGTCATTTCTGAAGTTCAAAATAAAATGCTGGACATCTGATGTCCTAAATGAGAAATTAGATAACAGACATTGCTCTCAGAAGCTGAAGATTCTCGTTTTTAGCTCAGCACCTAGCATACAACAGACCTTAATAAATGCTAACTAACTAAAAAATGAGTAACCAAATGACAAGCAATTGGTGTTCAACTGTTTGACAAGTGGAAACAAAACAAAATTTTAAAAACTTTCTATAAGGAACTCCCCACTTTAGGCAGGGGCCTCAAAATTTTAAGTCCTGTTGCAGTAGTTCATAAGTGGCTAAGAATTTAATAACCCAAAGAAACATACTTTCAAATTTGTAATAAATCCCAAACTGTAAAATGACATTATAAAATTCTTAAAATTGAACACTACAATAAATTACATGATGTTGAAATTTAAACCAGGAATTTTGAACAGCCCAAGTAATGCCTAGTGTGCACTGGTTTATCTACAGGACATTAAATTCTTCAGCAAATATCCACTGCATAACTGTGCAATGGAACATCCAATATTTAAGCAAGATTGTAAGACATTTGGTACACTATTTCCTCATAAATATAATTAGAGCTCATTTAAGAATCTACAGATATAGGGGCGGCTAGGTGGCGCAGTGAATAGAGCACCTGCTCTAGAGTCAGAAGGACCTGAGTTCAAATATGACCTCAGACTCTTAACACAAGCCATGTGACCTTGACTACTTAACCCAATGACCTTGACTACTGAACTCCAATTGTTCTGCCTTCCACCCCTCCAAAAAAAACAAAGAATCTACAGATATAAAAATGGTTAATAAAGCATTAAGTAAAAACATTCATATTTAATTTGACTTACCTCCGTAACTGGTAATTCAAGCTGAACTACATCATCTTGCTTTGAAACAGGAGTTTGCAGAGCAGTGTCTAGCAACAAGATCCCATTAAGGTCTTTCCTACACCCTACTGCATAATCATCCACAAAGATAACTTTATCCACAGCAGATATATACTGACATTTCACCCGTCCACCTGGTTTGGCTGCAGAGGACAAAAAAAAATCAAACATTTGGCAAAAGGAAAAGCATCCCAAATACAATTTAAGAAAATTAAATCCATCACTTAAACTGGTAAACTGACCAAAGCCCCCAAATGCATTTTAATAATACTGTATCACACTATATTGAGGAAATTTATCTGGAAAAATATAGATTTTTTTAATAATCTCTACATACTTTCCACAATTTGGTGTCGGGGACCCAATTTTTTTTTAATGGAAGGGGAAGAAAAAGAATTATAAGCTTAAATAAAATGTATAGGACACCTACTACACAACGCAAATAATAAAGACTGGTGAACCTTAATTTTTACTTCATTTTGGGTTCAAATTACATATCTCAGTGAAGCACAAATTCTGGCAGGCTCTATGAAGTTGTAAATATTCTTGAAATATGTTTGACAACATATTGTAACTAAGGAGAGGCTTATTTTAAATGGCTGGCAAGTACTTCTAAAAGACTTTTTTTTACTATAACCACCCAATAAATAAAAATACACAATATATTTTAATCTTGGATCATTTCGACTTACCAATCTGTCAGAAAATGGTGAAGATGCTAAAAAGGCAAAGTTTTGGACCATCTTTAATTATTCAGTTAGCTTAGACATTAATTTGGGGCAGCTAGGTGGTGTAGTGGATAGAGTACTGGGCTTGGAATCATGAAGACTTATCCTCTCAATTCAAATCTGGCCTCAGATATGTGCTAGCTGTGTGACCATGGGCAAGTCACTTAACCCTGTTTGCCTCTGTTTCCTCATCTGTAAAATGAGCTGGAAAAGGAATTGGCAAACCACTCCAGTATTTCTGCCAAGAAAACTCCAAATGGGTTTACACAGTCAGACACAATTGAGAACAACCAAAAACTTAGATTAAACAGTAATGTAATTCTACATGTGAAAAATTAGCACAATGATCAAAAAGTTGAATCAAAAAGCTACTTGAATACTGACACCTACAATATTTTTTAAAAGCATTAAATATAAAGAAGTTAAATAGGATGCCTCACAAGTTTCCCTTACAGAAATTAATAAAGAGCTTGATGAAATTGATTAAAAATGCCCAAAGGAAACAAGAATTATTTCATCACTATGCCTTGCATTATTGATCATGAACTTAAAAAAAAAATTAACTGCACTTTAAACGATAACCTCTCGTGCAGAAGATGAAAAGGCAGTGAAAGTCTACCAAAAACTTTACAAGATCCTTCAGACTAGAGGCTCTCAAACTTTTTAATCTCAGGACCCCTTTACACTCTTAAAAAGTAAACACTTTCTTTTTTCTTTTTTGCACTTCCAACATTTAATATAGTGCTTTACACATAGTAGGTACTTCTTAAATATTTACTGAATATAACTATAAAATTGGCAAAATACGGTAAAAGATAAAGTCAACATACCAAAAAAAGTATGTTAATAGCTGGTATAGCTATGAGTTAAGCTATTTTAAAAAGCAATTTTGAATTATGGAAGGGGCAGCTAGGTAAGATACAGCACAGAACCTGGAGTCAAGAAGATCTGAGTTCAAATTCAGCCATGTGAACTTGGACAAGTCACTTAACTTCCAGTTGCCTTAGTCCACCAGAGAAGGAAATGGCAAACCACTCCTGTATAATAAATAAAACCCCATGGATGCTACTGGCATAATATGATCCACAAGATCATAGAGAATCAGACACAACTGAGCAACAGCAACTGGGTTGATAATCTCATAACTTTCCATTCTTAAAGTATGCCATTTCTTAACAGAAAAATGTGAAGCCAACAGTGGTGGTTGTGCTCCCTTATGCTGTCTTTTAATGCTGTCTTTCTTTTACATTATTGTATTCATAGCATATACTGTTCCCTTGGTTCTGCTTCCATCATCATGCAAGGTTGTTTAAATCTTCCTTATACATACAAAAAACATTCATAGTGCACTATTTGTAATAAAAAACTGAAAACAAAGAGACTGTCAATTAGAAAAGCAATAAAACATCCTTGTACATAAAAATACATATAAAGAATCCAGAGAAACATGGGAAAACGTATGTAAACTAATGTAGAGTGAAGAGTCAAAATTTATAAATTAACAAACTTAAGTTCCTACTATGCCCTTGAAACTATGCCAAATCCTGAGGTTTCAAAGAAAGAGAAGGAAAAACAGTCCCTTGCTATCAAGGAGTTCACAATCTAATAGAGAAAGCAACATGCAAATGATCACGTACAAACAAAATACAAATTGATGATAAACAACAGAAGGAAGGCACTATCATTACAGGGGATCAAGAAAGGCTTCTTATAGAATATGAGACTTGAAAGAAGCCAAAGGAGTCAGAAGACAAAGGAGAAAATTCCAGACATAAGTAAGAGTAATTTAAAATACTTGGGAGTTGGAAGGTGGAGTTTCTTATAAGAGGAACAGCAAGGAAGACAGTGTCATCAGAATGCAGAGTACATGGGAAGGTTGGGGTAAAAAAGTAGAAGAAATGAAATGAAAGACCAGAAAGGTAGAGAGAGATGCAGGTTACGAAGAATTTTAAAGGCCAAACAGATGATTTTATATTTGATCCTTGAGAAATAGGGAGTCACTGGAATTTGCTGAATAAAGGAGCCAATATACAAAATGAATACAATGATGTAAAGGAAAACAACACTAAAAGGTAATAAAAGGGAGTCTAGATAGATAGATAGATAGACAGACAGACAGACAGACAGACAGATACACACACACACACACACACATATACGTATCACTACTTATTCTACAACTGAGTTGTTAGAGAACATTTTCTGTTAAGAAAAGGTCAAACAGAGAAAAAAGTACATGTGCTGTCATTTGAAATTCATTTTTGGGGGTGGGGGAAGGTAAGGCAACTGGGGTTAAATGACTTGTCCAAGGTCACAGAGCTAGTGTCAAGTGTCTGAGGCTGGATTTGAACTCAAGTCCTCCTGACTCCAGGGCTGGTACTCTATTCACTGGGCCACCTAGCTGCCCCTGAAATTGATATTTTTTGACTGTTTACTTAACTTTTCTTATGAGAAGTAAGATCAGAGTTGGTTTTTTGGGAGTGATAGGGAAACAAAAGGGCCTCACATACATCCCCAGATCTAAGACTCCAAAAATCCAAGGAAGCAAAGGATTCTTCTAATAAAACTCAGTATCAGGGCAGCGAGGTGGCAGTGAATAGAGCACCAGCCCTGAAGTCAGGAGGACCTGAGTTCAAATGCGACCTCAGAAACTTGACACAAAAACAAGCCATGTGACTTTAGGCAAGTCACTTAACCCCAATTGCCTTCCAAAAAGAAAAAAAAATTAAATTAAACTCAATATCATCTCTGGCTTCTGCCTCAAAGCACACAGGGTCAGTCAATAGAGGGTTTCTGTTCACTGCTATTCCCGTTCAACATATACTCATTTTTTGCCTTCTTTGTGCCCCCGTTACAAAGATAGTGAAATAGAAATGTGCTCAACGCTAGTGAATAAAGCACTGGCTCTGAAATGAGGAAGACCTGTGTTTGAATCTACCCTTGGACATTCCTCTGCAGTAGCACCCTGGGCAAATCACTTCACCTGCTTTCCTCAATTTCCTGATTTAGAAAATGAGGATAATAATATCTATTTTCCTGAGCAGAATAAGGATCAAATGAAATGTTTGTAAAGCAATTTGCAAACCTTAAAGTGTCATATGCATAAGTATTATTGTTATTATTATTATTATCATCACAATGAATAACCTAAGTGCTCTGCTTCTACTCTACCCCCTTTCTTCTATTCTCCTCTTCCAAAATCCAATCAGATTCTTAACCTTTTTTTAACCTATTTCATAGTCTACCCTCCAAATTTAGATTATCAAATCTCTCCCTGATTCTACTTCTCTCACAAGTACCTACCTCTTCTCTAACCCTCTTTATTCCCATTTCTATGTTGAATTTAATGTATTTGTACACTAAACTCCTTGTTAGTATAAACATACATGTGTTTTCAATGCTCCTTCTTCCAGCTACAATAATAGTTAAGCTCATAATGCTCCCCTTTCATCTATGTCTTCTTATTCACTTTGACTATGTTCTACTGACTTCCACCTCCATTATCCCCTATTTACTCTTTTTTCCTTCTCATTTCTTTCTTCTCTTAAGACATTTTAGACTAAAGAGAACAAGACCAATACCAGGTCTGTATCATCTTAATTAACTGCTTTATGACCTCTCAAGACATTAGGATTCTGAAAAAACATTTGTGACTTCTATTGAAATGTAAGTGGAATACCACCATTCTTTCTCTTGATTTTGCATTTCAAAGTTTCTACTCAATATAGGTCTTTTCCTATCAAGGATGCTTGGATATCCTCTATTTCAATTATAAATCTCCCTGTAGGATTAACACTCAGTCTTGCAGGTAAGATGCTTTTCTATGAAAATCATTATATTTTGCTTTGGGGTGAACACACTACAAAATCTCCTTTCCTTTACACTAATAGTTGCCAGACCTTATAGGATAAGGTTTTTAGTACTTTAATCTAGTACCCGAACTCTTTCTGGCTACTTTTTTATGTGACCTAAAAGCCCCAAATTTAGGCTATAACATCACTGAAAGTTTTCATTTTACCAGTCTTTTCACACTGCCTTCCAAAACAGCTGGGCAATTTTTATATGTGATTTCATGAAATAAGATACTCAGGTGCCTTTTCTGATCATGATTTTTAAGTACTCCAATAATCATTAAATGACCACTTTTTGACCTGATTTGGAAGTCAGGTTTTCTTGTTTTTTAAATAGGAAATGCCTTATATTTCTTTCTCTTGTTTTCAGACTTTTTTTTTTCCTAATATTTCTTGTTTCCTTAAGTCACTGTTTTTGTTTTGGTCCATTCTGGGCATTTATTACTTGGTTAAGGTTTAACAAGTCCTGTATGAAATCATTTATTCTCTTCCTCATTTTTTCCTCTGAGCTCCCATTTCATTTATGATCTCCTTTTTTATGTCGTGTGCTGTTTCTTCCAGGAACTCATATTCCTTCTGGCCAAGCTTTCCTTTCACAGAGGTTCCCTTCTTGTGAACTTAATCTTTTTGGGGGGTTAGGGGGGAACAGGGGTGGGGGGTGGGAAGGTGTCTTAGCTTGGGATTGATAAAATTTCGTTGTTGTTGATATCTTCTATTACTCATATTGATAGCTGTAGTTCCTAAAATGGGATACTGTGTCAGGGATACTAGGGCCCTATTTTGTCTGTATCACCTAGGGTCTTATGATTTTACTTTCACGGATATCATTAGCGCTCAGTGCTATCAGATTCTGGGCTCATCTATATAGCCTTTGGACACAGAGTCTTGCATTCTTCTTGTCTCTCATAGTAGCTCCCATCAGCATGAAGCAAACATTATGAGCCCTTAGCAGGGGTAAAGAATCTGTGGCCTTAAGGCCAACATGTGGCCCTCTAGGTCCTCAAGCACAACTGTTTGACTAAACACAAACTTCACAGAATAAATCCTTTTATTAAGGGGATTTGTTCTGTAAAATGTGGATTCAAAAGGTCACATGAATAGGATTTGTTGATCGATGAAGTTTAAATTCATTCAAAGGGTCTCACTTGAAGATCTAGAGGGTCACATGTGGCCTGGAAGTCACAGCCACCCCTGAAAGATTATCACAGGCTGATCCCTCTAAGTCTTAGCAATTCTCATTCCCACATACAACCTCAGAGTTCTGACTACACGTATCAGACTACTCTGGGGTTTCCTCATCTGCACACTCAGGTCTCAAGTTCCCTGGAACACAGCACTACATTTTTTCAGGTATCCTTGAAACCTTCTTCACTGGAAACTTTCTGCACTGGAAAGGCTTGAAAGCAATGTACTCACCCCTCAACTTTTTTGACTTGACCTCTACTTTATCTATCTCTTTTCTTTCTTTCTTTCTTTCTTGGGGTTAAGTGACTTGTGCAAGGTCACACGGCTAGTGTGTGTGTGTGTGTGTGTGTGTGTGTGTGTGTGAGAGTGTTTTAAGTGTCTAAGGCCACATCTGAACTTAGGACCTCCTGACTTCAAGGGCCAGTGCTCTCTTCACTGTACCACCTAGCTTCCCCATACCCCTTTAGTTTCTTAACCACTAGTTGTGTATGTGGCATTGTACTTAATTAGGACTGAGGATACAAATATATGCAAAAAGAGTTCATCCAGTTGCTGGTTCATCCAGCATTATGCCCCTTAACTATGGGCATTCCTCAGGGCTCTGTCCTAGAGATAAGTGTTCCTCAAATCTCAGCCCCCTCCCCCCACCTTTTTCTCTTTACATTCTCTTTCTTACTGACTTCACCAGTTCCCAAAGGTTTATCATACCTATACTGATGACTTCCAGATCTAGCCAGGGATAAATTTTTCCCTCAGAGCTTTAATTCTACATCACCAGATGCCTATTAGAATTTCAAAATAGGTCATTCTAGAGACCTCCCAAACACAACATGTTCACAACCTAACTCTTACTTTTACCCCAATGTCCTCCAGCACCAAAAATTTAAGAACTCATTAATTTGCATTTGAAGAATGGTACAACTAAATTTTCAAGGCCCAGGGGCAAGACTAACACATGTGAGATACACATACATACATACACACACACACACACACACACACACACACACAGACACACACACAGAGTCATTTTACTATATATGGCCATGTTGAAGCAAATATGACTTGGCTAAAAGCCAGGTTTAAGTTCTTGGCTCTTCTACTTCTTACTTCTCTCTGACACTGGGCAAATCATATCAGCTCTCTGAATCTCAATTTGCGCCTTTAAATTTATAACACTACTTAATTCACCTCTCTTACATAATGGTTTTAAGAGAAACTCTTAGTAAACTGTAATAGTGCTATATAAGTAACCATAAAGGGTGAAGTACTTTGCAAGTTTCAAAATCACTTTATTTAGGTTGAACAAGTTGTGGTATGTGATTTTGATGGAATATTATTGTACTCTAAAAAATGATGAGCAGGATGCTCTCAGAAAAACCTGGACTTTCATGAACTGATACAAAGTAAAATGTATTGTGTACAAAGTAACAGCAATTTTGTTAGATGAACAGCTGTGAATGATTTAGCTATTCTCAGCAATACAATACTTTCTATTCACCAGAGAAAAATAGAAGCATAACTTTTTGCAGGTAGCAGGTGAAGAATGGAAAGGTTAGACTGAGAAGTGTCATGGAGGTTTACTGATCAAGATGAGGCAAATGCTATTCAGTTTGGTAGCTGGAGTAGGGGGAAAGATGAGGTTAATGACTTAAATGCAGGCACCATGATTTGGAAATGGGGGCCAGGAACTGAAGATAGTTAACACGAAAGAGATGAGAGCTGGATATGCAAACATAGTAATCATCTCCATAGATGATGCTATCCCTTAAAATCTATATCTCTCTCTCTCCTTTCATGGTCAGGGTGATAAGAACTCTATTGTAGATGCTTCCACATTCTACCTACAAACTTCTCTGACCCTTACAACTATGCTTTAGGTCCAACCACTCCACCCAACACTCTCTCCAAAGTAATCAACAATCTTAACTTCTAAATCCAATTTCTTTTTCTTAGTTCCCTTCCCATCCTGATTTGTGCTGCTTCTGACACTGCTGACCACTGATACTTGTTTAAAATGTTCTCCTTTTCCTAGTGTCCTCTTTTCTCTTCCACTCTCTCTTTCTCTCCTTCCTGTTCATCTCATTGCTCCCTCCCCCATCCCTCTCTCTCTTCTTTTAAATACCAAACTACTCTTCATTCTCTTCTGCTGAATCATCCATCTCCCCACATCTTAGGTTGAGTATCATGTAAAGGTCTACCCTGAGTCCTTTTCTTTATTTTTTCTCAGTGATCTTTTTCTCCAGTGTACAATTTCTGAGTAACTGCAAAACTTTTAATGACCCCACACATCCCCTGAAACAAAGGTCTATCTCTTTAAATACCCATGTAATGTTCTACAAAGTCCTAATTTAATGTTTCGTCATAGCTGGAGGTGAACCTAGGTTCTCAAAGGTTACATAAGCTGTGAACAAGCTCTGACAAATTCTACAATGCTGGAAAGTCTGTGAGTATATGATATCAGCAACAGACTGAATCTGCTTTCTAAGAATAGACAATCTAGTTAAGTAGAGAGAGGCTTATCATCAGAAAATTCGCCATCTAGTGATGAATTCTTTGCTTATAGCAACACAGGAAATAAAGAAAAAAATATAAAATGGCCCTCCATTCTGTACATGCCCCTCCTTCAGTGGGCATAGAACAGTGATGGAAAAGGGGACAGAAGGTAAAGGATCACAATTTTAAATTAAGTCACTGATCTTTGAAATTAGTTCCTTTTCCAATCACCAATGAGTGGATAGTGAAGGAAGTGAATCATTTCAAATCTGGTAATTCACAATGAACTAAAACAGAAGACAAAAGGAAGGTACAGCTAAATGGAAGAACTCAGAGATTCTCCTTAGAATTAGCTCTGCGTGTGTGTGTGTGTGCGCGTGTGCGCACACAGTAAAACAACCAAATTGTTAAAAGAACCCTCAAAATCAGAACAAAGAATAAAAATGAGAACTACATGACAGGTGAAACATCTCAATCTTGATCTATTTAAATTAGTTATTGATGAATAGGAAAATGAGATATGGATGAAATAAATGAGTATAATAATTTCCTTCATAAATTTAATCAACGTTAATGCCACAAAACCAAAAGTTTAAAACCACCTGCATCACAAAACAGAAATAGCAGCCAAAAGAAATACTGGTTTATAATATAACTTCATTTCTAATGTCTTACAGAGAATGAAGGTGAGAGATTGTGAACAATGGGGAGAAAAAAAATTAAAGAAAAGCTTCACAAAATACTTGAGTAAGCAAAGTCAACCCAAAAGAATAAAACTATAAAGACAATAAACTGAGGAGAAAAAAGGGGTAAAGATTTGTAAAGATATTTATAACAAATTCTTTTCATTACATCTAACATTACCATCTTGGATTATATATATATATATATATATATATATATATATATAT
>CM053595.1:153642065-153683323 GCA_028646575.1 Pseudocheirus occidentalis
ATGTCCCCTGAGAGGGGACAGCGGAGTGCAAAGGGTTAATTTATCACACAGTTACTTAGTAACAGGCCAAGAGTATAATCCAGACAGATTTCTAACTATGAATTCTAGTTCCTGGAGCAAGTTCTTTTGAGTAGCTGGGGCAGAAGGGTGTGGGAAGGCTTGTGTCAGTTGAGTGTAGCTTCCCTGGGCAAGTGGGTGTTTTGCCTGTTTAGAGTCTGGCCTAAGTCTGATGGTGTTCAACCCCTCTGAAGAGGAAGAAGAGTAATTTGGCAGTGGAGAATAGCACATCTCCCAAGAGAAATGACAAAGGAACAGGACCTTTGGTTGTGATGGTACATAGAGAGGTAAGGGATTTTAGTAGTGTTTAAGGACTGTGAAGAATAGGGACTGCTGGGCCAAGAAAGTAAGCATCCTCTTCCTTTCCTGGGCTGATAGGTTACCTAGATCAAAACTGTAGTTGCCTTGGTGACCCTAGTAAGGACTCTGAAAGCAGCTTACCTGCCAGTGCTTTTTCTAGTGTATATATGGCCTTTCTTGTTAGCCTTCATTGCCAGAACTGGATTAGATTTTATGGATTTTTAAACATGTGGAAATAGATGTTACTTATCATGTAGGTCAGTTAGTAAGCATTTATTAGGCACCTTCTTTATGTCACTCACTGTGATAGTTTTTTGGAGTACAAATAAGTCATTTAGAATGAGACAATCCTTCCTCTCAAAGAGCTTAGGTAATTTTTTTTCTGATTTTATAATATAGTTGTTTTTATTATCCTTCTTAATCAAGAGGAGCATTCACATGAATTATGCTAAATAGCACACAGTTTACACAAAACCTATTTGCCTGAGGGATACATGGTTTTGCACCATTTATTTCATAGTAAATTTACTTTCATAATTGTGTTTAGCTTGGACTGGTTTATTTTCTTCCTTTTTAAGCATTAACATACTGATGGGGAGTCCAAAAGCACATTAATGGTAGAGGTCAGTTTGTTAAATCTTTTGTATAAAGCAGAAATCATTATCTTTCCCCCAGTTCACCCCCTATTCTGAAATTTCTTTATTACTGTTGAGGACACCCATTTTCCCAGACACCCAGGTTTACAATCTAGGTGTTTGTTTTTTTGTTTTGTTTTGTTTTGTTTTACCCATTCTCTCACTCTGTTCTGTCTCCCTTCCCCCAGCCCCATCCAGTCTACTGCCAAGTCATGTTGATTCTACTGTCACAACATTTCTTTTATCTGCTACTTTCTCTCTTCTCATGCTGCCATATCCTGGTGCAGGCCTGTCTCATGTCCAGCCTGGACTATTTCATTAGCCTTCTAGTTGATTTCCATGCATGAGGTCTCTCCGCAGGTCAAGCCACCCTCTATTTAGCTTTCTTAGTGATGTCACTAAGCATAGGTTTGACCTTGTTATATCCCTACTCAGTAAAGATTAGTGGTTGTCTGTCATTTTGAGCATCAAACATAAAATATCTTTTTTCATTTGAAGAACACCACAACCTGAATCCCTTTCTACTTTTCCAGGGAGAAATGAGTATGATTTAGCATGCCACCAGTAATATATGGTAATCAGAACACCATCCAAGGTCATCTCTGACTATTCATATTTTGGTCATGTATTGAATGATAGATAGTAGATGGATAGCCTGAGTGTTGTTATACTGTTATTGTTGTTGTTTTTTTAATATTACAAATCTTCCTCCTTGTTGAGTTCATCTCTGATCTATTTTTGGAAATCTATGGTCTAATATTTCACAAGAAGAAAAGAATAGGTTGCTTTTTGCATTCTTGGTAGCATACTAACATTGATGGGATCATGGATCCATTTTTCATATAATTATATATATAATATATGCATACATAGGCACATAGATGTGTAAATATGTGTCTAGTGTCTATGTATATGAAAGATGACAAATGGGTTCATTGAAGAAGAGGGCTGTGTGTGTAGAACAGAGTTGTTGGTTTCCAGGAAAGATGTAGGAATAACAATTTGAATTTTGGCAAAGTAGAAAAGAAGGATGATAGACTAGACCTTAAATTGCATCTTTAATCCTTATCTCTTATATAATGGGGCTGTAGATGGAGCAGACATCAGTTGTAGGGCAATAAACATAAGCTATACACTGCTATTTTGCAAAATGTATTTGTGACCCGTATTTGGAACTAAATAACAGGAGCTTGGCTTCAGTAGTCCCTTTAAGGCAGTCACAGTCTAATCTGATGAAGCCAGTAAGATTTATTTTAGGGGAGACTTTTATAGAAATTGATGAGTTGATGCCATCATTTTAAAAAGAAATACTTTGCATTATCTTTGACTTGCTTTCAATTGTTGGAGCAGACTATCTGCTAGATATTTTGGTAATTTTAAAAAATCTTTTGTAAAGGTCTGAACATGAGAGACATTCCCCAAACTGCCCATTTGTGAAAGGTGAACACACGCAGAACGTACCCTTGTCAGTTACACTTGCAACGAGTCCAGCACAATTTCCCTGTACTGATGGCACTGACAGAATATCCTGCTTTGGGTCTGGAAGCTGTCCTCATTTTCTAGCTGCTGCAACAAAACGAGGAAAGATCTGCATATGGGATGTTTCCAAACTTATGAAGGTATGTTTTTATTTGAAACATGAAGAGTGTTAATAAAAAAAAATTAGTATAAACCTATATTTTTTTATTTATTTAGGTGCACTTAAAGTTTGAAATAAATGCATATGATCCAGCAATTGTACAACAACTTGTCTTATTGGGAGAACCAAGTTCAGGAGTTGATTCAAGGAGACCAACTTTAGCTTGGCTGGAAGATTCATCTAGCTGCTCAGATATACCAAAATTGGAAGGAGACAGGTATCAGGCATTTTCTTGAATTTTATTTTATTTTTTGTAATTGCTACCAAAAAGACAGAAAAGTCTCTATTTTAATAGGTTTAAGAAATCAGACATTATTATGGTTTCAGTGGAGACAACTATAAGACAGATAAACATAGCACACAGGAGGGTTGCTAGCACAGGTTCATTCTTGTTCTTGTCAGACAGGAAAGACACTAAGAAGAGGCTAATAATTTTACTTTATTCTAGTCTAGTTTTCCCAGAAGAAGATTGCTGATAATGGGAGGACAAACTCCTGCAGCATTCCTTAATCACCCTTCTCATAGGGGCTGGCAAGAGGGGCCAGGGGGACTCTTCCCACTTCTCAGTGGGGTCACTCGAGACAGGCACAACTTGTGCATCCCCCTAAATCTCCTCAAGCCTCAGTGAGGTCCATTTGAGGCAAACAGATTTCCGCCCCCAGCCTTGATGGGGACTAATCAAGGCACACACAGCATTTCAGCTAGTGCATTCAGTGCTAAGGTTTCCCACCCCTTGACCAGTGCCCACCTGCTTTATAGGGCAACAGACAAAGAAGGCATATTGTGAGCAATAGCCTCACAAGTTTACATCACCTCATCCCTGTATCTCACTGTGTAGCCTCGGTGGATATTTATATTATTTATCATATAATGCTGTGCAGGTGTGGTGGAAATATTTTGAACCATAACCATGAGAACTCATATCTAATACCTGAGAACAAGAGATTGTTATGGCCACGGATCCTGGGAAACTGAACCCTAAGGAATAACAAAAATCCACTCTTCACACACTAAAATCCACTTTACTTACACTAAAATCTGTCTTACTTAAAACAACTTTCTATCTTCTTTTTTCTCCAAAGAAGATTCTCTTCAACAGTATGTAGCTTTTACTCTATAGGATTGATAGTACAGTTAATTTTAAGACTTTATTAATTAGGATAACATTGAAAAAGACTGATAATAAAAGTTCTTCATTTTAGCATAAGTGCTATCCAGTTTTCTCACAAAAACATTTTGATGGATCTCTTAAGAAGCTAATTGACTTGTTTATTCCTCCTCTGTTTCATTCACTCATTTTGTTGGTTTTAATGAGCAGTAAAATGGTTCAGAGATATGCAGAGAATATGGGATATCTTTGACATCACATCACCAGTCATTGGCTAACTATATTGCAGTCTTATTACAAAGTTTTAGTGAATATGGTAATGTTAGAAGAACCTTGGTAGAATGCCATTTTAGCTATTCAACTTTCCTTTCTAGGTTCCCCCTCAAGATCTTGCTTTTTTATGGTTACTGTTATTGTCTTTAAAGTAGGAAAAGAGCCTACAGTTTATGTAACTTCTCTGTCAACTACCATGGTTTTGTTCAGGCTTGCAATGTCTCTGTGTAACTAGTTCAGATCTCAGAGTAATACATATTACTCTTGTGAATAGGCAAGTAGGTGTCTGCAATGAATTGCCACCATCTTTTGGGGATCTGTTATGGTGCCAGTGCATGAAGGAACAGCTATTAAGGACCTGGAGAATAGTTTCATGGAATATAAGTGGGTGAAGGGAACAGGGAAGAAAATAATAAAGATAAGAACTCCTGTTTATAAAGATAGCTGTTTACCCATAAGGTCTTAGATTCTTTGTCACCATATAATAATTTGCTTTATCTGTGACGTAAGTCTTAGACTTTTGTTTTGATTTTGGCCCTTTATAAATAATACAAAAAAGGAAGAGAAATTATTTTTCTTTGCTGAGCTCTGTCCAGGTTACTTTGCAGTTGAGTATAGGAATGAGTGTATAAGAAACTGTTGAAGTTTGGCCTTTAGATTTATATTACATGAGAATAATTGCTGAAATAATTTAACGGAAAAAGCTGTGTTGAAGAAGTACTTATGGTTGTTTGGTAATATAGCTGTAATTGAGCATTTTCCTGCTGGATACTTAATTGCTTTCACCTATAGGTGGTCTCTGTTTTATTAGAATTTGGTGAAAACCATGTAGGGGAAATAAAACTGATTATCTCCTCTCCCATGCTAAAATTCTAAATTGCATTCTTTGGCATGGGAGTTCTTTAAAAGAAAATCCCTTTTCTTGATTTTAAACAGTTTTAAACATGATTTAAAATAGTTAAATATGATGCTTTGGAGGGCTGTGGTTGCAAATTGATTAATTAAGCACCTAATGGGTACTTAATAAATTGTTGTTGATAGATTCTATTTAACATTCTACCTCATTGTGTGCATGTCCTTGTGTATTTTCCTGTTGCTGCATAGGATATGAAATAGCTCTTGCCTTCAAGAAACTTCCATTCTTTGGGAAAACAGTACATAAACATAGGAAAATACCTAGCTGTTGAAGATGGTAATAAATTCTTTAGCTTTGTAGTATATTTGGCAGTTCATTTATATTCCCTTCAACTATACTCATACTGAGAAAAGTTTCATAAGTTACTTTTATTGTTTTTCCATGTAGGCATGTAAATAGTCCAACTTTGTTAAGTTCCTTATGATTTCTTTTCCCCATTTACCTTCTCATGCTTCTTATATTTGAATGTCAGACTTTCTATTCAGCTCTGTTTTTTTTTTTTTATCAAGAATGCTTTAAAGTCCTCTACTTCATTGAATGACCATATTTTCCCCTGAAACATTATACTCCATTTTGCTGGGTAGGTGATTCTTTGTTTTAATCCTAGCTCCTTTGATCTCCAGAATATCATATTCCAGGCCCTTTGATCCCTTAATATAAAAGCTGCTAGGTCCTGGGTTATCCTGATTGTTTTTCCACTATATTCAAATATTTTCTTCTTGGCAGCTTATAATATTTTTTCCTTGATCTGAGAACTCTGGAACCTGGCTATAACAGTCCTAGGAGTTTTCTTTTTGGGATCTTTTCCTAGAGGTGAATGGTGAATTCTTTCCCTTTCTACCACAAGTCCACATAACCAAAATTAGATTTTACTCTTTTCCTTGACTAACTTCTGGGAGTAGTTTTAAGTCTTGTATAATGACAAGTGATTTTCCTGAGTAATGAATGATATGTGTAGAATTTTGGACTATGCTAAAATTTTGTTCAGTTGCATTTATGTTTTTTGAGTTGTGTCTGGGATTGGAAAGATTTTGCAAAACCTAGAAACTACTGGGCAAGTTTAACCTGTTCAAAAATAAGGAAAAGCTTTCTTTTCCATCTAAATTAAAGAGTTAGAGAAATCCCAGTCTAAGGAATTTGGAAGTTAAGGCTAGAAGGAAGGTAGTGAACTTTGAGGAAAAAGGAATGTGTGGAGATATCTGTCATGGGACTCCGCTTTGACTTTCACTGAGTTGTGATAAAATTATATCAAAGTGCACAGCCATTTAATCTGTAAGTATATATGTTAGACTTGTTAATGATATTACTGTTTTAAAATAATTGCCGTACAATAGGGTATAGAAATTTGTCTTGCCTTACAGGAAAATAGAAGGGAAGAGGATAAGAGAAGGGGGGTGGTGATAGAAAGGAGAGCAGATTGGGGGAAGGGGTAATGAGAATGTATGCCATCTTGGGGTAGAGAGGGGAGAGATGAGGAGAAAATTTGGAACTCTAAATGTTGTGGAAGTGAATGTTGAAAACTTAAATTAATATAAAGAAAAATTCCACATATTTGAAAAAATAATCACCATACAGTTTTATTTGTTAACTTTAATAGGACATTTAAATAAAATCTCTTATATTTTAATAACATGTACCAGTTATTATTTACTCAGCTCAGCAGATATTTTAAAGTACTTGCTGTGGTCAAGGAACTGTTCTGTGTATTCAGGGAAATATGAAGTTGAGTCAGGCACAGACTTTAGCTTCAAGGAGTTTGATACCACCCACCCATACCCACCTGCATTCTCTTCTAGTTTTTTATTATGATGGGCAATGTACTACAGTTGTAAGTTTCTGACTTTTGTCCCTAACTACAAGGTGCGCAGTCCTACCTCACAAGACCTTCCTTAACCACTCAGATCAAAGTTATCACTGTTTCCCCTGTATCTGCACAGTATACTTCTGATAATTCTTTTGCTAAATGAGATAAATATGCAAATGTGGTCCTTTTACAGCTATGTGGCCCAGTGGACAGAGCAACTGGCCCTGGGGTTAGGAGAACCAGAGTTCAAATCTGGCCTCAGACACTTATTAGCTGTGTGACCCTGGGGAAGTCAACACCAATTCTACCCCCCATGTTTCCAGTTAGTGGGGTGTTATGTCTCAGTAGAGTTAAAATTGCTAGAGGATTTTTAGTTAATGGCATTCCAGGAGTACTGAACTTCTTGAACTTTGTTTGCCAGAATTTCTTTTAACCTAGATGACTTCTAACTTCTAGAAGTGTTGTCAGAGGGTGTTTATAAGATGAAAATTAAAGCTGTATGAAGTTACTTTTGTGATGCTGGGGTGGCTAGACTAATAATTGCTTTCATTCAGTTCTAAGCTGTAACGAGAATCAGTATCATGGGTAAGGAACAATAATCTGTGACTCTAGTAACTTCCCAAATTAATGGGTCAGTAATATTCAGAGCATTTCTTTCTAATATTTTCTGTTTAGAATTCCTCTGACCTTGAATTGAATGGTATAGCTTCATATACTTAAAAAAAAATCCAAGTTTACCTTAAAAACCCCCAAGTTCTCTTAATGCCATTATTTTCATACCTTTCTAGTAAGCATGGAATTGTAAACTTGTTCCTGAAATCTCAATATTCCTGTTTTACACTTGTAAACATAATTTCCTGTTAACAGTATTTTTCTACAAACTTCCCTATGTAAATCCTTAATAGAATGTACTGAAAGGTAATACTGAAGATAGGTTGAACTGATAGTGGTAGTACTGCTAAATATTATGTCTTA
The DNA here is from genome assembly GCA_028646575.1 of Pseudocheirus occidentalis. Taxonomy (NCBI): domain Eukaryota; kingdom Metazoa; phylum Chordata; class Mammalia; order Diprotodontia; family Pseudocheiridae; genus Pseudocheirus; species Pseudocheirus occidentalis. The sequence goes on from CM053595.1 coordinate 153,649,773, forward strand.
AGTAATTTTGTGTAATGTAATCTGTATGATTAAAATATTTTTAGGAATCTTGTTGGGTTTTGTATACTTTGTGTAATGTAGTGTGTACTCAGATTTAGATGTTTTGGTTTGAAAATAAAATTATTTGCTTGTTTCTTCTTTAAGTGATGACTTACTGGAAGATTCAGACAGTGAAGAGCATTCCAGATCAGAATCAGTGACAGGTATGTGATAAATGATGCTTGGTCTTATTTTTTTCTCCTTCACACTTAGAGCCTTGGATTCAACCTGGACATAGAGCATGCTTGTTTTTTAAATATCTTTGGATAATATAGGCTTACAGAGTACTTTGCACATATACTGACTGCTCAAAAATATTTTGACGAGATGATTGGGATTAGAATAAGTTTCTCTAGATTTACCTTTGAGCTTACTTATATTTAAGTTAAATAAAATATTTTTCAAGGGGGAAGGAAGATAGCTGTTTGACCCCAAGTAGGTAATGACAAATTAATGTTAGCAGTTGTGATATAGGAATCAGAAAATGAAAAGCTAACAAACATAGAATAGCTTAATTTTTTATTTACATGAGGTACCAAAATTGATAATCCTTATTTCATAAAGCTAACTTCAAATAATAATTTGGTACATTTTATTTAAAAAATTTAAAGGTTGCAGGAAGATACTTTTAAACAGTGACATCTTTCTACAGAGGAAGCCTTGCATAATGAGATAATGGGCTGGACTTAGAACCATAAAAATCTGTGTTCAGTTCCACACCTGGGACTTAGTAGCTACATGACCTGGGGTATGTCACTTCACCTATTTCTCAGGCAAATCTCTACAAAATTTCTACTACATCTTAGGTTACAATTTCTGTTAGTGTAGAAAGTTTGTACAAACAGATTTCTCATGATAATGCATAAAATCATAAAGGGTATGGATAAGATAAGCACGGATTGCTCTTGGAAGTTTAAAGAATTATTGCTTCTGGAGAGAGATAGGATGGATGTCAGTGTGAAATGATATTAAAAAACCTGAAGTAGATGGTGATCTTTTTTTTCTTTTGGAAATGTCTTAATAGTTTTTAGCCCACTAATTGCCATCCTGAGTTTTATGTACTCACCATTATATCTTTGGATGAGTTCAGCAAAGATTGTGCTTATTTTGACCAAGTGTACTATTTGATGTTGGGGATATGAAGGAAAAAAAGCAAAAAAAAAAAAAAGTTTTCATTTCACCAGTGTGGGAGGTTCGATATACCTGTTTCTTGAGTAACCTTGGGCAAGTCTTTTATTATCTCTGGTTTTCAGTTTTCTCATTTGAAAAATGAATGGTGGGGCTAAAAAGCCTTCCAGTGCCTTATTTATAGTTATAGTAAAAATTAGTAACAATAAATATTACTCTGTTCAGAGACTGAATAAGTGAAGAAACATTTATTTGGTACTTAACAAATGAGATATTTTTTGTAAAGCACTTAGCATGGTTCCTGGACTTTAGGTGCTAAATAAACACTAGCTGTTGTTGTTTCTACTCTGTAAACCATTGGATCGAGCACTGGGGATACAAATACTAGAGAATCCATGCTTTCACTTAGCTTACTTTGTGATAGGGAGAGAAATTGAAGCAGTTGGTCAGACAGAGCCGTGCATTGGTAAAACTGATAATAGGACCTGGTGGTCTGATTAATGAATAATATCCTTTGTTGGAATGTTAGGGAGGTAAGTCTGTTGTACCAACATAGTTGAGTGTTATTTTGATTGATAAAAATATATCTTTTTCTGATATTGGTAAAATATATCTTTTTCTGACATTGAACTATTTGACTGAAGAACTTGGCAAGAACTTTGTTTTTTGTATCTTTATTAGTGATTGCTGCTGAGGAGAGGCTGAGGGGTTTTAGTGCCAGTATAGGCAGTTTTTAGGGTTGAACAGGATTGGGTTAAAGTTGCTAGTAGGGGGAACCCTTGATACTCAGTAACCCTTGGGCTCAAGATTCTGAGTTACCAGGGTTTGCTGATGGGTGATTGCTGAGTTCTTTTGCTGCCATGGATTAGCTGGATAATAGACATTTTGAACATGTGATCTAAAGAGATGATAGATCCTGAAATGATAATTTAATTATGGAAGGGCTATAATAAATTCATGGATTTCATATCTTTATTTGGGGATGTTGGAATTCTTTCTCAGGTTTTTAGGGTCAGTAAATAGGAATTTTGATTATTATATGCTAACTAAATTTTGTGGAATCATTTGTTCCATGTTTTAGAATGAATTTCTACATTGTGTGGAAAGTCAAACTCTTGAGGTCCTTTTCATCTTGTTAGATTGTTTGATTTTATATTCTATACCATTTTTGCCTTTGTTAATAGTGTTAAGAAATTTTTTTTTTAGCAACTTGCAAAACATTTACAAAGTTTATTCATGCTTTACTATATGATAGTAATAATCCTTGTATTGATTTTTCATATTACTTGTTTGAAAATACATATGGTATTGTTGATAATACTATATTTTTCTTAGCTAAATCACCTGCAGTAAAATTTATTTCTAATCTAATCCAGTGATTTCATGCCTTGAATTACATATACACATGCCTCTTATTTTGAAGATTTCTTTTCATATTGACTCTTGAATGTTAAATATGATCCTTTTTTCTTTGTAGTTTGCAACCTATGATGTTTTTAACCTTTATTTCCTTCACACCTTCATGTGTCACTTGGATGCTTAATGGCAAATATATGTTATGTGTTATAAAACCATTTTTCTGCTCCAGTCTTTAAGTGATTTTAAAGTCTTAAACTAAATCAAAACTGCCATATCCAAACCCTAAATTTTTTTTATTCATTCATTCATTTATTTATTTACTTACTTACTCACTTACTATTTATTCATTCATTCATTCATTCATTTATCCATCCATTTATTCATTTATTCATTCATTTATTTATTCATTCATTCATTTATTTATTCATTTATTTACTTATTTATTTATTTATCTATATCTATCTGTTTATTTGTTTATTTATCTATTTATCTGTCCATTTATCTATTTATTTATTTATTTATTTGCCTTAAAGTAAATAGAAAACTATTTTGGGACTGTCAAATTTGATGTATACTTAAATATTACTTTCATGATCCTAAGGAAAAGTATTTGAAGAAGGAATGCCTTTAATAGTTAGTAAACGTTTATTAAATATTGACTCTGTCAAGCATTGTTCTAGGCTCTGGTGATATATATCCCAGATTGAGATTTTTCCTTTATTGAAGGACAGTATGTGTTATTAGTATAGTGCAAGAAGTATTGAGGAGTGGTATCTTATGAAGGGAGCTATTTTGCACACATTCCCAAGGATTGTGATTAGAGCAGAAGTTTGTCCTTTAAGTGATACTTAATTTAAAATTAGTGATCATTTATATATGTACAAGTAGATTTGATGGTTTTCATTAGTCAGGGCCAGAATTTTTGGTAGAATAGAGGTCTTCTGCAGATTTTTGGGGTGGAGGCCACTGATTATATTGAGGTACCTAAGAGATGGTTCTGATAGCATTCAGAATGTACTGAATGAACGTTCCATTACTTGGAAAGAAGCCTATGTTTTCTCATCTTTCAAATGAGTTGGACAGGGTTCATTTCTAAATCTGATGCTACTAAAACCAGTGAGGAGACAATTATCAATACTAGGTAATTAAATCAGTTATCCATACTAACTGAGGGGACCAGTAAATAATACAACAAAATAAAATTGGTAATATGCATCACTTATAACTTCTGTATTTTTCTAATAGTGCTTCTTCCCTTAGAGTAAGATTAGAATTAGTTAAGTTACCTGAATATATAACTAATATAATTAATAATGGCAAATCCTGTTATAGGCTAGTTATATTAGTTATAAGCTATATTATATTATAAGCTAGTCTGCAATAAGTAATTTATCCTTGATAATCTCTGTATAGGATAGAATTGACTGTATTTGGAATTGTATTTAGAGAATGAGTACTGAAATAATATTCTTATTGTATTTTAGTAAATTAATTCGTATTGTCTTTAACATTTTATTGTATCCATCTTTTTATTAAAATGACTGCATCTCGTAAATAATGACCTACAATGATATAGTATAAGTGGAACAGTTAAAAGCAATATGATATGAAAATCATTTTTCTTCTTTTAAAAAAAGTTTTTTGGGGGGTTAAATGACTTGCCCAAGGTCATACAGCTAGTAAGTGATAAGTGTCTGAGATCGGACTTGAACTTAGGTCCTCCTGACTCTGGGGCTGGTGCTCTATTCACTGTGCCACCTAGCTGCCCTCCTGCCCCGTGCTGCTTCCTCTCCCCCTCCCCCCCGATTTTTATTCTTTCAAAAATAAACTTGCTTCAGAATATCTTTTTCCATTTAGGTATTTTTAAGTATCTCTAATATGTAATCACATTACTTACCAAAGAGTTGTATACAAAGGGAAATTAAAAAAACAACAACAGTAATTTTTCCTTGATTTCACAACAATATGTAATAATGTGTTCTTTCCATTTTTGAAGGGCATACATCACAGAAAGAAGCCATGGAAGTAAGCCTTGATATAACAGCTCTCAGCATTCTCCAGCAGCCAGAAAAACTTCAGTGGGAAATTGTAGCAAATGTCCTTGAAGATACTGTTAAGGATCTTGAAGAACTTGGGGCAAATCCCTGTGTAGCCAACTGTAAGAGTGAAAAGACAAAAGAAAAGCATCTAGAACAACACAACATTCCCTTTCCTTGTTTATTAGCTGGGGGATTATTGACATATAAATCCCCTGCTACCTCTCCCATTAGCAGTAACTCTCACAGGTCACTGGATGGTGTAAGCAGGACTCAGGGTGAAAATATATCAGAACAAGGGTCAACAGATAATGAATCCTGCAACAACTCTGAACTAAATTCTCCTCTGGTAAGGAGGACTTTACCCATTTTGCTACTCTATAGCATTAAAGAATCTGATGAAAAAGCAGGAAAAATATTTTCACAGATGAACAATATTATGAGTAAAAGTTTACATGATGATGGTTTTACAGTTCCTCAAATTATTGAAATGGAGCTGGATAGTCAGGAACAGTTGCTATTGCAGGATCCTCCTGTGACTTACATTCAACAATTTGCAGATGCGGCAGCCAACCTTACCTCTCCAGACTCTGACAAGTGGAACTCTATGTTTCCCAAGCCTGGGACTTTGGTTCAGTGCTTGCGGCTGCCAAAGTTTGCAGAGGAGGAGAACCTTTGTGTGGACTCTATCACTCCTTGTGCAGACGGAGTTCATTTGTTAGTGGGCCTGAGGACATGCCCTGTTGAATCCTTGAGTGCAATAAATCAAGTAGAGGCCTTGAATAACTTAAATAAATTAAACTCAGCACTATGTAACAGAAGAAAAGGTGAGCTTGAATCTAATCTTACAGTGGTGAATGGCACAAATATCAGTGTAATCCAACGTGAATCACCAGCAGATGTACAAACTCCTTTAATAATTCAACCTGAGCAGAGAAGTGTTAGTGGTGGATATTTAGTGCTTTATAAAATGAACTATGCCACTCGGATTGTGACTTTAGAGGAGGAGCCAATAAAAATCCAGCACATCAAAGATCCCCAGGACACAATTACCTCGCTTATATTGCTTCCACCAGATATACTGGATAATCGAGAGGATGATTGTGAGGAGCCTATAGAAGAAATGCAGCTAACCTCAAAGAATGGAAATGAGAGAGACAAAAAATCTGATATTTCTACTCTGGGACACTTGGTAATAACTACTCAGGGAGGATATGTAAAAATAATAGATCTTTCAAACTTTGAAATTTTGGCCAAAGTGGAGCCTCCTAAAAAGGAGGGCACTGAGGAACAGGACATGTTCGTCTCTGTCATATACTGCTCAGGCACAGACAGGCTTTGTGCATGCACTAAAGGTAAGCTTGTATTGGTGGAACTTTTCCCTGACAGTTTTTAAAATAGAGATTCAAGGACACAATTTAAAGTACATTGATAGATATCTTCTCCTTATGTTTTTATGAATAACATCATCAGATTTTTAATGTTATTAGTACATTCATTTTCCTACAGTGTGTTTTAAGTTAGATAAACTAATTTTCCTTTTGTTTCATATAGCACTATAGATGCCCCTTTTCAGGAGTGGGTAGTGTGGCATGTGAGTTTTTTGCCTTTTATTTAAATGTTTCTGCTTCAGTGAACTGGTGGTGATCTCTCTTCATTTGATACAGATTTATCCCATCCTTTCATCCTGTATTATTCTTATGCTCTTCCATAGAGTTTTTCTTCATTACAATAAAGGGTTCCCCATTCTCAATTCATTATTGGCTTACCTCATTTTCAACTATACCTGTCCTTAACAATAATCTATTATGCCACTTCTTTTGTGTAAGTTGGTGATTGTTGGTAATATTTGTTTGCTTTCATCTTCCTTCCTTTTTTGGTAAAGTACGTCATTAGTTTTTGAATTATTCAAGAACTGAATATACACCTCATGGATTATCCAGGTTCCTTCTTTTTCTCTTTTTTTTTCCCCTTTGTTCTGTGTTTTGCTTTTCATCTTATAACTTTAAAAATCCATACCACTTCTCCCAAAGGATAGGCAAGATAAGAAGAGGATGCAACTTAAATCAGTTGAGATTTAGCATTTCTGATGAGTTTATAGGTGTTTAAAATTGACAGTTTGAAGTTTTGAATAAAAAGATTGTTTATATAGAAATAATTTTTATCTCATCATCGTGTTGTTGAGAATTGATGTCTATATGACTTTGAAAGTAGTTCTTTTTAGTAAAATCATTGAGATTTGTTTCAAATGAACTTAAAGAATTTAAAATTTTTAGTTAATACATGGTATTTATATGTTTTTTGATTACTTTTCCATGATTATTGAAACAAATATACTATTGACAATTTGTATTATTTACAATTTTATTCTCTTTCTAAATATGGTAATAGAGTAATCATGTATCGTAGATACTGATGTTTAGTTTTAACCATTTATTGAGTATTTACTGTATGTTAAAATTGCTCAATAGTTTGAAATGTTTTTGCTAAAGATTTAATTTATATTCAAAATTGATAGGATATAATGGTTGTGAAGTTGCATTAGAGTAGGATGAGTTAAATTCAAATGAATGGTATATTTCTCTGAGCTTGTAGTATGAATTTTCTTGTAAAGCTTGCTGAGAATACTGTCTCAATGGTGATTTTTTTTTCCATTGATTGTATCTAATATATTCAAAGGGATTTTAAGAACTTAATTGTTGGATAGTTGAAAAGACGCAAACTTGTAATTTTTAAAGAAAGATATAATTTTTTTGTACATCATAGCTGCATGTTGAAATGGTCAAAGTAGTATATGGTTCTACCTATCTTCCCTTAGAATACATAGAGGTGTGACATGTCAGGATAAGACTAAAAAGTCATCATGTAAGACTTATAGCTTTCAGTTATAGAGTCAATTTAGAAGGGGGACGCTTTCTCAAGGTTCTTATCCTTTGGTCAACATGTATTTTTAGTCTGTGGAAAAGAGTTAAGAATCTCTTTCTTAATCTCTGGAAAAGGGGACCTGATGGCTTAAAAAAAATTATCTGAGCCCTTATTAGGAACTGCCCAGATCATTACTTTTTTTTAGTGGCACTTGAATTCTTATCTTCATTTATCTTAGAATAAATTTAATTGTTAATAAAGAATGTGTTTTGAATCAGTCATCCAAGAGTGTCGAATGGAATTTAGGGATCTGAGACTTTCTCAAGAGTTGATTATGTGTCCTTTCTTTAAAAAAACAGACTTCAGATTTTGTCATTTTACTTCATGGTGTATTTGAGTTTTGTGAAGAAAGCTCTTTGCAAACTTTCATGTACTATATTTGTATGAAATGATTCCTTGAAGAGATTGCAATCCATAAAGTCCATTTGCTACCAAGTCATGTCTAGTACCTATAATTGATATTCTGTATATAATTCCCTATTTTGAGTATCTGTTTTGAATTTTAGGTATAAATTACTGTGCTGTAGCTAGATGCTTGGGATTTATGGCAGAATCCTTTAACTAGAAGAAAACAACTAAACTAGAATATTAATTACAGTATAGAATGTGTATATACCTAGAGAATCCAGTTATTCACTGATTTCTTAGTCTTGATGTTGAGTAAAAAGATTCAACAAACACTCATTAAACACTCTCTAAGTGTAATTTCAGATCTTGGGGAAATAAAAAGATAAGTAAATGGGCAGGAATCTGAGGGAATGGAGATACAGCATCTCTTATATGCCAGGTGTTTCACAAATATATCCTTTGATCCACTAAGTCCAACTTTTATTTCTTCATTCGTTGTCTCTTATTTTTAGGGTCTTAAAAAGTGTTATCGTAGTTATATGTGAAATTTTATGATTGTATTTCTTTTGGAGACTGGTAAAATTTAGATGAAATGACGTCTATGTCATCAATGATTATTGTAGCACAAAATTTGACCAAAAAATAGTACTATGCCTAGCCTTTTAATGATTTGTTAAGCCCACTGTGAGTTCAAATTTTTTTCTCTGTACTTGTTTCTACAGTGTCTAATACAGTAGGCACTTTTAATACATGCTTATTGATTGGTTGATTTTCTCCAAAATGAAAAGTTGATATCTTAAAAGTTACCACACCAGTCAATGCTGTGCTAGATTTAGCCATCATTTTTGATTTAGGACCTGGCTTTTAGAATTTCTTGTGTGATCTTGGCACTTGACTGAAAAATGAGGGGGTTGGACTTGATAACCTATCAGATTTTTTTTTTCTAGATCTAAATCTATTGATGCCATTACCCACTGACTCTCCTCCCTGTAATGCTTAGAGACTTGAGAGACTTTTAAACCTAATGTTATGGTTACAAAATTGGGTAGGACTCATGTCCCTTTTTCCACCTGTGCCCCAATGCAAAACCAGTCCAGATGAGGACTTTCCCAGAACTGATACTAAAAAAAAAAAAAAAAAGTCCCTTTGATTATCTAATGGCCCATCTCAAGAAATAACCACCACAACAAAAAATTCAGTAAAACATAATGCATTTCTTAGAATTTATTTGTAAAAGTTTGACCATTATTGTGTTTCCTACTAATTTTTCATTATAAGTATTCTAGTGAAATAATATTTCACTTTATTCAGCATTGTTGTTCTGTGAACCTGATATAGTCAGCTGTCTCTGTTAATGATAAGTTTTCACCATATTATAGGGGGAGAACTTCATTTCCTCCAAATTGGAGGAACTTGTGATGACATTGATGAAACTGATATACTTGTGGATGGATCCCTTTCTAAAGGAGTTGAACAGTCATTGGAAGGTACCAAGCCCTTATCTAATCCTTCAAGTCCTGGTATTTCAGGTAAGAGGTTAACACTTTTATTGACCTATTTGTCCTTGTGATATTTCTTGAGTTTAATTTATATAACAATCATTCTCTTTCTCCCCCACACCCTCACCCCCTGGCAATTGTTGGATGATGTTTTTTAAAAGTTTTTTCTTTTTGCCATTAACTCTTGATTGTCTAGCCTATCTTTTAATAGCTATGGGTATGATGCTTATATTTAGGGTATTTTTTGTAACTGATTGCTTAATGTTAATATCCTTGTTTATATGGACTGAATTTTATGTAGAATCACAGATTATGAAGTAACTCAGAGAATTCTGACCATTAATAACTGATCATTTTCATAAGGATGTCAAGGGACTAGGAGCCCACTATCTTCCAAGGAAGCCTATTTCATTTTGTGACAGTTCAGTAGACCTGAAATGTTTGCTTATATTCTTAAATCTTACTTTTCACACCTTCTACTTGATATTTCTTTTAGGAGAACATTAACAAACAGTTGTAATTTGTTTTCCTCTCCTTTGCTTCTCTCAGGCAATATATTCCTAGTTCATTGGATCCTAATGATGGGATTTATTATTATATGTTATTGTTATATATTATTATTATTATTATTATTATTATTATTATTATTATTGCTGTTTTCTCCATCTTAATGATTGTACTCTAGATGTACTTTAGTTAGTTTCTTTCTTAAGGTCTGATCCTTAGAACTGAACACAATATTCCTGATGTATTCGAATCACTGGAGCATAATCATTTTCATTTATGCAGCAAGACATTTTGGCTATAGATTTAAAAACATATTTTTTTGGTTCACATATTGACCCATTGAACTAAAAAAATCTTGTGTCTTTTTCATGGCAGCCCCGACCTAACTTCATATAGTTGTGCAGTTGATTCATTGAATGCCAGTGCAGAAGTCTGTGTTTGTAGCCTTCTCATGAAGATTTCTTGAGTCCTGGCTTTGGCACCTAATTTGTTAGCTCTTTAAACTTTGCAAATTGACTTAATGTATTTCAGCGTATCTGTGATTTCATTGATGTATATACTCCCACCAAATTTATGGAGTACAATGCATCCATGCTCTTTTATCCTTTGAGATTCTTTTTCCTTTGTATTTCTACAAATCCTCTTCTAGTATCCCACTGGGGCCCTGCCTTTAGATTTCTTGACATTGCATGAACACTACTGGAAAATGCTATCTCAGATCTTCTAGGCATGCCTGTGAACTGAGCAGAGCCAAAGAGCTTTCCCTTGTCTCTTCATATCATTCCAAGTTCACATTAACCCATTAATGACTACTTTTTAATTCTAATCACTTAGCCAGTTTTAAAGCAACATCTCTATCCAACAGTGATGACATGAGGGATTTTTTCAAATGTAATGCTAAAATATAAAATATTCCCAGATTAACCAATCTCCCCTGTCAAAAAAGTAAATAGGATTAGTTTGGAATAACCTATATTTCATGAAGCTATACTGTTGCCTAGTGAACATAACTTCCTTTTCTAAATGGTTGTAATCAGTCCTTCAAGAATATTTAGCAGAATTTTTGCCAGAAATTGATATTTGACTCACTGGTCTATGATTTACAGATTTCCCTGTTGAGTCCTTTTTGTTACCTCCACAGAAAGTCAATCATTCTCTTTTGATTTTTCATAGATTATTAACTGGACAGCAATTACATCTACCCTAAGGGTATAGTTTATCTAGATTGGATTACTTGAGCACCTCAGCAATGAAGTAGCAAGGTGCTCACTTATTAAATTCCTCTTTTATTTTAGGCTTTCAACTCCTGTGTACTCATCTCTAATTTCTTCTTCCCAGTCAATAGATCAGTCTCTTTGGCTGAAAAAAAGTGGAAGCAAAATAAGAATTTAGTAATTCTGTCTCGTAAGTGTACATTACTACCATTTTATCTACCCTGAATATTTATCTTTTTTTAAAAAATGTTCCTTTTGCCACAGTATAGCCAAAATAAGCCCATTTTTTGGTTCTTAGAATTCGTTAGCATTTTTCTCTAGCCTCAGAAAATTTTAAGTTCCTAGTGCTTCTAGAATTAAATTCTTATTTTACATTTACAGGACTACATACCTCTTTTGTCTGTATTTTTGATTACCTCCTCTTATTTCTATCCTTCATACATGTTTTGAAAATGTAGTTTGGAAAATTTTATTAGCACTGTGTCTCTTTAGATGGCTTTTTTCCTTTCTTATTAAAATAATTTGTCTTCAAAATGTCATCTTTATAACTTTGTATTCTTCTTAGGTTCATATTCATTAGATAATGGCCTTATCTTAATTCATTATCTTTTTTGCCACCCTCCATACTTTTGATAGCCACAGAAAAATGGAACTTCGTGAATTCAGGTCTAGTTTTTCTTTTTTTCTTTTTATTTCTAACACTATGTGTTGCACATGGTAGGGACTTGATGAAGAAACAGAATCACAGAATTATAATTAGTAGGGACATTGAATATAAGTCATGCATAAAAGAAATCTCTACTATAACACACCTAAACAAGTAGGCATCCAACCTCCAAAAAGGTTAAACCCAATACCTCACGTGTTAGCCCATAGTACTTTTGGATGGATTTCATTGTTAGGAATTTTTTTCCTGATTCCAAGCCTAAATTGGCTTTTTAAATTTCTATCCATCACTCCTCCTTTTACCCTTCAGAGTCAAAGAATAAACCTTACCCCTCTTTGATGAAATGAAGTGACATTGAGTACAGATATATATTAAGTTCTAAAAATTTGTATCTACAGAAATAATGAAGTCATCCTCTGAAAACATACCTCAGCATAAGTAGGGAAGCTCTGCAATTTCCTCATTTTGATTTAGCAGTTAGTAGGACTTTGGTAATTTTGGAGAGAATCATTTTTGTATAGTGATGGGATTAGTTTGCAAAGGGCTAGCAGAGTGAGTAAGAGATGAAGAATTAGATAAAATGAGTATAGGTATCTTTTAGAAATTTAGCCATGAAATGGAGAAGAGATAATGATGATAGCTTGAGAGAATGGCAGCTGTGATCAGAAAGTTAAAATTTTTTTTTATTTTTAAATTTATTATTATTATTATTATTATTTTTTTTTTTTTACATTGGGCAAAACTGGGACATTTTTGTGGTTAGCAGGGAAGGAGTTAGTAGCAAGGAAAAAAAATCCATGATGCAAGCTCCTCAAGGAAAGGTGAAGGGATGGGACTAAAGGCAAAAATAGGGATTCAAGAACAAGTCAGTGAACAAATGTTTATTGAATTGTTCTGGGCACTTAATTCTTGTCTTCACTTCTTTTTCTTAAAGTCCATTTGGGGAAGATAAACCTGGCATGTAAAATAAACCACAGTCCTGGGTTTTTGATGCTAAGTCAGTGTAGATAATAAATGTGACCTTTTTAAAAGCTTTTATTTAGTATTTTATGTTTTCCCAGTTACATGTAAAAGATTTTTTAATATTTGTTTTTAAAACTTTGAGTTCCATATTCTCTTCCTTCTTCCTTCCCCACTTTCACTCCACTTTCCGTCATTGTAAAGGCAAGCAATTCAATATAGGTTATACATGTGTAGTCATGCACAACATATCCCTAATAGTCATGTTGTAGAAAAAAAAAAACCCAACCCTAGACAAGGGGAAAAGAACTTCAATAAAAATAAAGTTTAAAAAAAAGTATGCTTCAATCTCTATTCAGACACTATCAGTTCTTGGGGATGGATAGCATGTTTCATTCATAAGTCCTTCAGAGTTGTCTTAGATCTTTGTATTGCTGAGAATAGCTCATTCATTCATGGCTGATCATCTTATAATATTGCTGTTACTTTGTATGCACTATATTTCACTTTACATTAGCCCATGCAAATCTTTTCAGGTTTTTCTGAGAGCATCCTGTTCATCATTTCTTATAGTATAATAGTATTCTGTTATAATCACATACCACAACTTGTTCAGCCATTCCCCAATTGCTGGACTGCTCCTCAACTTCTAATTCTTTTTTTTTTTTTTTTTAATCTCTTTTGGGATACAGACCTAGTAGTAGTATTGCTTGCCCAAGAGGTGTGCATGATTTTATAATCCCTTGGGGCATAGATCCAGATTGCTCTACAGAATGGCTGAATCAGTTTAAAATTCCCACCAGCAGTGCTTTAAAGTTTCTAAATGTGACTTTCTAAAAGACAAAGTACTGTGTTCTGGAATGGTCCTAAAATAAATTTCATCCAGATTTGATTCTTACAGTATCTGTCATTTCACATTATTTAATAGCTTTGCTTTCTTCCATTAATTTACATGGTTGAAAGTTTATTGTGCTTTTACATTAGTTATTTTTATACTGTGGTGAATAGTAAGAATTATACTATCAAATGGGCAGTAAAATTTTTTTGTGTTAAAAGATGGGAAAAATTATTATAAATCCAAGATATAGTTGTCATAGAGACATAAGAATGCTTTCAGACAGTATAGACGATTTGAATCCCATACAATAATTATTTAACATTATTTAGCTTCAGAAGCAAATTGAACAATTCCTTTTAAGGCTAGACCAAATTTTAAAACAGATCTTAATAAATTGATGATAAATGAGGGGATTCTATAAAAGTTCCCTGTCCTAGATTTCCTAAGGTTTTCCTTATTTCTGCTTTATCCTTTATAAACTGGAACAAAAGCACCTGTTTATTTGCTTTCTATATATTTAAAGATGTCAGTGTTAAGAGGAAAAATATTTTTGCTATTGTTGTAAGACCTGTGTCTGTTTGCCACCCACTGATGCGTGATAGAAAATGTTCCCAACATTTGATATTAATTTAATATATTTATTTTGATGTTGATCATCCATTCTTTCAACATATATTTTTATTGAGTATCTAGTGAAGCACTGTGCTATATTCATTGGTGATATAAAACTGAATGGAGAGAGACAGTCACTACTATCTCAGGAGATCATAGACTTGTAGGGGAAGTAGGATGATCAAAGACATTATAATTGAAGATAGGATGTTAATTTCTAATAAAAAGGATAAAAAAGAGTTGTATGAGAATTTAGGAGGGCAAATTAATTTATTTTGATTTTGGACCATATTTATCACTTAATGTTAGTTTTAATTGTATATATTTTGAACTAGAGAGATACCTTAGATGGTTATTTTTAACATATCTTCTAACAAATAGCCATGTAATTTATGGATTGTAGGACCTAGAAGTCAGGTTTTAGGCTAATAAAGCCTAGCCAAAAATTTTCCATCATGAATTAGATCGGACTTGGTGGTATTATAGGCCTATTATTGTTTTCTTTAAAGACTTTTGTCCTTTATTTTAATTTTAGTTTTCAACATTCATTTTTCTGAGTTTCAAATTTTCTTCTCCTCCTTCCCCAGGATGGCATGCAATCTGATATAGACTCTACATACGCATTCCTATTAAACATTTTCACATTAGTCATGTTGTATAGAAGAATTGTAACAATTGGGAGAAATCTTGAGAAAGGAAAAAAACAAACAAGAATATAGTCTGCTCTGCATTCAGACTCCATAGTTCTTTCTCTCGATGTGGATGGCATTTTCCATCATGAATCCTTTGGAATTGTTCTAGGTCCTTGTGTTGCTGAGAAGGTCTAAGTCTATCAAAACTAGTCATTGAATACTGTGGCTATTACTGTGTACAGTATTCTCCTGGTTCTGCTCAGCATCAGTTCATATAAACATAAGACTTTGTCTTCTTAGTCTGTGCTTGTTTCATGTAATTACTTGAGCATATTCCATTCTTATCAATAGAACACAAACTTCTAGAGAACAGGGGATGGCTTTTTTTGGTTTCATCCCCGCCTCTAAACCAGTATTATTAAACTTATAGAACATACTTAATATGACTAGAACATACTTAAATTTGACCAGTTGTCTAAACACATATTCATCCACTTGTCTTGGTAAATTGACAAATGTAATGATTGTACAGACGAATATTTATTAATAAAGCTTTTTTACTGTCTTTTACTGTCCTTTTTCTACTCCTTATCAACCTATATTAAGGAGTTGATCTTTTGGTGGACCAGCCATTTACTCTTGAAACCATGACATCATTAGTGGAACTAACCCGCTTTGAGACCTTAACCCCACGGTTTTCAGCCACTGTTCCTCCATGCTGGGTGGAAGTTCAGCAGGAACAGCAGCAACGACGGCATCCGCAGCATTTGCATCAGCAGCACCATGGAGATGCAGCTCAACACACTAGAACTTGGAAACTGCAAACTGATGGGTAAAGTCATTGTTATGTTTGTTATACAAAATATTCAGTTTTATGCCAATGTCACTTTTGTATGACTTTGGAGTCAGAAGAAGACCTGTTTTCACATTCTTATTTGAAAACTTAATAGCTATGTGATTGTGAGGAAGTCACTCAGATTCTTATTAAACCCATTTGGGAAATGGGAATAATACTTTTTTGGACTACCTGCCTCATAGTGTTATTTCAGTCAAAGGATTTTGTAAAACTTAAATCATTGTGGATGAAAGCTATTATTTTGTGTCTTACTCTTTGTTTTCCTCTTCTTCAGTTCTTTATTTTGAATATTCTCTTATGTCATAAATTTTGAACACTAGTATATTCTTAGGATTAGCCTGATAGAATGAAATAGAAGTTAGCGTTCATTCTATTTTAGATTGTGATTATTGGTCAGATTATAACATGTATGAATCTTTGAGCTTAAGTTACCTTTTCCTACAACTTAAAATCTCAAAACTATAAAAAAGTCATAAAATGAATTTTTTGTGGTTTTTGTATAACAGAAGTAGGAAATTGTATATGAAATTGAATCTGTTATATAGAAAGTGTTTTTCCTTCTAAGTTTATAAATCTAACATGACATTTTCAAAGCTGCTTCGTCTAATTCCTCTTTACCTTTATTTTGTTCTCTTAATTTTTTTAATCCTATCCCTATTAATCCTGTTGCTCATACTTCGTAACACCTCCAACCTCCAGCCCCAAGTATCTATTAAAAAGAAAACAAGGGAAGAACATACATAGTAAAGCAAAAGAAATTACCCTTTTGCTCATTTTGAAAAATGTATGTTACAGTCTGCATCTTGTATCTTTATTTCTCTATTTAGAAGTTTGATAGTATGTTTTGTCATTGATACTGTAGGACTGCAGATGCTTAATATTATGAGACTTCTTAAGTCTTTCAAAGTTGTTTTTCTTTTGTAATGTTGTCATTGTGTAAGTTGTTCCCATGGATTTGCTCATCTTATTGAATATTAGTTCAGACTTCCCAAGAATCTCTGAAATTGTCTTTTATCATTTCTTTTGGAGTAATTATATTCCATTTTATTCATATTCCACAATTTGCTTAGCGATTCTCCAGTTAGTTCAGCAGCTTCTTAGTTTTCCTTTCTTTACTACTGCTATTGCTGCTGCTACTGTTGCTGCTACTGCCGCCACCATAGCAACAAAGACCTGTTTTAAATATTTATGTACATGTGTATCTTTGTCTTCTTTTGAGATAGATCATTTTTTAAAGTTTAAGTTGACCAGTGTCATGTACTAGTTCTAGTAGTTTACCACTACCTATGTAAACTTAATTATAGATTTATATGAAATTTTAAAAAAAGTATTGACATGATAATGACATCGCTAGATTAAATTTCTAGTTGTAGTGTGTATTTATACTTTTTTGGTTATTTTACAGCAACAGCTGGGATGAACATGTGTTTGAACTTGTCTTGCCCAAAGCTTGTATGGTTGGACATGTGGACTTTAAATTTGTTTTGAATTCAAATATCACCAACATACCGCAGATACAAGTGACTTTACTGAAAAACAAAGCTCCAGGCTTAGGAAAAGTCAGTGGTAAGAAAGGAACAAAATTTATAGTTTGAATGAAATTTAAAATTATAATTGTTTTTTTGGGGTAATGGGGGTGAATACTGACTTAAAGGAATTTTAAAAAATTCATGGCTCACGTTTGATTCCCTCCCTGGTGCTCTCCCCAATTCTTTTCTAAAACTTACTGTTTAGCGTAGGATTCATTTCAGTTTTACTGGTAATATGTTTCAGTTCCTGATTGAAAATATATACATATACAAACGTAGTTACTGGAAATTTAGCTTTTAAATTCCAAATTTTAGAGTAGTTAATCTCTGCGTCTTACTTTGCTTCTCTAAAAAATGGGGATAACAGCTATACTTTCTTATGTAGTTGTTGTAAGGAAAGTGCTTTTTAAAACTTAAGACATTATATAAATTCTAGTTCTTTTTGGCATAGTGGATAGAATACTGAACTTGGAGTCAACAAGAGATGAGTTTGACTGGCTTCTGACACTAGCGATGTGATTGTGATCACGAGTGAGTCAATTAACCTCTCTTGTCCTCGCAGTTTCCTCATATATCAAATGGGTTTATTAATTATTTTATATACTTCCTAAAATTGTTATGAGGAAAACACTTTGAAAACCTTAAAATACCTTATGTTGATAGTTTTGAAAATGTAGTTTCAAAAGTAGCACTGGATCTCTTTCCAAACAGATTTTGTTGTTATTATTTGAATTGAATCACTCGATCAGAGTGACTTCATTTTTTTATATCAATGTGTTTTTTCTTAATGGAATTTTTATAAGATATTCTACCAGTGAATTAATAAGCTCATACTTATTGATCATATGTGTTCCAAGCAAAAGAACAGTATTAAGAATTATGAAAATAATTATTCTTTATAAAAATGAAGAAAAAATGATCTCTGCTAGCATTGAACTTACATTTTGTTGGGGAAGACAGTAAGCACATATAAAAATACATTATTAATAAAAAATGAATAAATTCAAATGTATACATAGTATTTAAAAACAAGGTAAATTTAGAGAGTACTAATTCCTCAAAGGGGTGTGGTGTGAGGTTCAGGAATAAATTTGTGCAAAACATGGAGATATTGCTTAATCCATCTTAATTTATATTTTTGTAAATAGAAATTTTCCAGTGCATGGATGACCTGCCTCATTGGTTACTTCCTTGAAAATACTAGATTAAACCAAATAATTCATCAATTAATCAAAGTAATATCAAGTCTTTAACTATGTGCCAAGTACTGTGCTATGAATGCAAAGTGAATAATGAAACAGTCTTTGCTTTCAAGAGATTGTATTCTGTACTTGAAATTAACATACATTCACTATAAATATAAGGTGATTTGGGGTAAGATATTACTAGCTGGGTTGATCAGGCGAGATTTCCTTTAGATGGTGATATTTAATCTGAGCTTTGAAAGAAACTAAGTATTTTAGTAGTAGAGAAAGAGGGATTCTGTTCCAGGCAGCTTCTGCAAAAGCGTAGAAAAGGAAATATAATGTCACTTGTGAGGAAAAACAAAAAGGCATTTGTCACTCTATTTTAGATTATATGAAAGGGGAGTAATCTATAAATTGGAAGCAGTTTGTGAAGCACTTCAGATGCCACAGTTAGGAGTTTATATTTTATCCTAGGGCTAAGAGGGAACCACTGCACTTGACTGAGTAGGGGACTGGACTCAGCAAAACCAATTTGGAAGCTTTGCATTTGTCCAGGGAAGAAGTAACGAGGTCCTGAACTGTGATGGTGAACTCTTTAACATGAGCAGTGGGTATGGGGAGACATGAGGGACATGGAAGAAGAATTCACAAGTCTTGCTAATGGCTTATGTATATGAGGCAAGGGAGAGTGAGGAGTTAGGATGACTCAAGTTGTGAATGTATGTAACTCAAAGAGAATTGAGTGCCGTTAAAAAAAATTGGGAAATTTAGAAGAATGATGAATTTTTTGGAATACAGCTAAGTCCTTTTATGTATCAATTGAGTTTGCGAAGTCTATGAGAATTCTGTTTCAAATTGCCTAATAAGCAGGTAATGATATACAATTGGAGCTCAGAAGCAAGACTAGGGATAAATAAATCTCTTGAAAGTAGAAAACCATCAACTTGATGATGATACAGACTATAGAGAAAACCGAAGTGTCCAGCACAAAACTTTTAGGTATAGTACCTGCAGTTAAAAGGACATATTAATAGAGAAGTAAAAGTTGGTAGGTGGAGAAGTGAGGAGGGAGAAGGAAGGAAGAGGAGGAGATAGCCTCAGCAATGTTATTTGTTGCAGATGGGTCAAGAATGTGGTAGATAGAAGAAAGGCCATCAGATTTGCTTTCTGCTTGAAGAAGCATTTTCTAATACTTTTTAATCTTAATACCTGCTCTCCAAGATTTTCTCCAGTTTTTTCTGTATATGTCTTATTGTACATAGTTGTTTACATGTTGTCTGCCCCATTGCGGTATGAACTTTCTGAGAGTAGGCATTGTGATTTTTTTTGGCCTTTTTTTGTATCCCCAGCTCTTAGCATGGTACCTGGTATGTAGTAGGCACTTAATACTGCAATAGCTTTCTCATTTATTCCCCTGCTTCCAGTCTCTCTCTAATCCATCAGTTGATAACCCTAAAGCATAGCTCTGACCATTTCACTCACCTGTTTAGTAAATTTCAGTGGCTCCTTATTTGTAACTTGGAAGAGAGCAGTTGCAGTTAAATCATGAAGATAGAAACCTGATGTCAGAGACTGTAGAAGTGATTAAGTGTAATTGGAAGGGAAACTGCAAAGTAGACTGGGTTTGTTTGTTTGTTTTGAATTTGACATTGAAAGTAAGGAGAGTCTGATAGCTTGAGGACATGATTCTTTGGGTAAAGTGAAGACCCAAGGCTGGACATGTTTGTATGTGCTAAGGATGGAGACAGTAGATAGGGAGAGACTGATAATTGTGCTGTTGTTGGGGAGTAATGGTTATTGCGAAAATCTGCTGGAGGATACTTGAAGCATGAAGGATTCATGCAGAAGACATAACCTTAGTGAGGAGAAAGGTTCTTCATCAGATTTGAATTAGAGATGGAAAGAATGGTGGACAATAATATCAACTGATTTTGAATTGTGGGGAAATAGGAGCTCATTACAGTGACTTTCATTTTCTTAATAAAGAATGGACCAAAGGTTTTTGCTGAGTATTAGGGGATGGAAAGTCTTCCTGTGGGAGGTTTCTGAATGGAAGGTTTGATGGACACATAATGTTTCGTATATGATGGTAAATAGAATCTGCACATCAAGTTTGTTTAAAGATATTTCTTGTTAGTATGCTGTGAACTAGATAACATTTAGGTCTAAGTTATCAATTTATTTTTTATACCATGTGAAAGCAGATATAGTGTTTCCCAACTTACAGAAATACAGAGGTGATGACAATTCAGATTGAACAGAAAATATTAGAATTAAATTAAATGGTTAAAAATTAAGTCTGCTCATATTTCTGTCCTCTAGAAACAGCAGTAGATAGGCAGATCACCTTTCCTTTATCTCCAGCTCTTAATATTGAAGTGGAGCAAAATGGGAAGCCTTCTCTGGTTGAACTCAATGAAGAAATGCAGCACATGGATGTAGAAGAATCACAATGTAAGTTGAATTTAACAGTTCTTAATGCACAAAAGTAAAGTTAGAATTAAAATTACAACATGTTTCAAGCATGTGTAAAGAATTTTTAAAATAAATTAAAAAGCTAAATATGTTTATTTAGTGATAAGCTTTAATTATTATCTTATCTTTGAAGAGAATAGATAGATTTAACATTGTTGTAGTATTGTAAAACTCTTTCCAAACTTAGGTTTAAATAGAAATTGACTTTTATCACCTGATCAGTGATTTTTCACTCATTGGTTTACCTAGTTATTTTGATATACTTCTTTTAAGTAGACATGTTATAAGTAAAATATTAATAATGCTACATTCTATTCAATTGCTTGTTATTTCCATCAGTGTTTAAAAGAAAAAAAATCTTCTCATTTAAGGTCTTAGATTATGTCCTTTTTTAGAAGATCATAAAGAAGACATTTTATGTGGGCCTGTGTGGCTAGCTAGTGGCCTTGATTTATCAGGACACGCGGGGATGCTGACATTAACAAGTCCTAAGCTTGTTAAAGGTAAATTAATTTGTTTTCCAAATCTAAAAATATACCTACTGCTTTGCAAGAGGTCTTGTTTTTAATTTTACAAAACTTTTAATTGTATACCCTGTACTTGCAAGATTAATGGAACTAACATCTAGTTCAGGTTCATTTTAATTCTGTTTCTTTTGGAAACAATCACAGTATATCATATATCTTTCTTAGTGTGCAATGTAATTTAATATTTACTATGTGTAAAACTGTGTTCCTTTTATTAAAGGAAGTACAAACAGAAATTACTGTTGTTTTCAAGGTACTTAACTCTACCAGAAGAGAAAGTATTTACAGGAAAAAAAAAACCCATAATATAAAATGCACTGTGAAAAGTCTAGAGGAGAGTTGCAAAGTATTTTGGGAATTTTTTTTTTCATTGATTTTTAAAAAAATTTATTGGTTGGATATGTTTTGTTTTGTTGTGGCTTTTTAGTGAATAGTTCCTGAAGTTACAATTGGGTGGGATTTCAACAGGAAGAGATAAGAATACAATTGATTATAGGCATTGGGAAAGGGTTGAGTAAAAGTATAGTAAAACAACAAAGGAATGAGTTTGCTGCATGGTCAGTAGTGGGACTGAATGAGCAAATGATGTGAAGGAAGAGGTTATGAGATATAATTTGATTATAATCTGAAACCTTATGGATTGGATATACATGACAATGAAGAATTTGGAAATTCATCTAATAGGAAGTAGATAGCTTTTCAAAATTTGGTTGAATGTCAAACTTGTATGTGCAAAATTTTTTTAATTAGATAGATTTATGTATCTCATTTATGGCGTAGAATGAAAGTTGGAGTTCAAAAAGTGTAGATAAAAGGTAATAGAGGAAATCCGAAGTAGGGGTTATATGCCAGTCTTGATGTTAGCCCATCAGGGTTTTGAAGAGCTTTAGATAAACATGCCAAACAAAGGCTTTGGCAAGGTAGAGTAGACTAGGTTTGAAGATTGGTTATGGGTCTGATCCAGAAAGAGGATTAAAAAATGACATTAATTTCAATTCTGTCTTAGTAGAATAATGATGACACAAATAGAGACGGTAAAACTGGGTAGAGGAACAGTTTTATAGATAGATTTTGAATTTTTGCATATGTTGAATGTTGGGTACTAGTATGATTATCAAATATATGTTTGGTAGTCTGGATCATTTTCTACTATAAAAACTGTAATTATATGTATTTTGCCATGAACTGAACCTTTCTTTTGATCTTTGACCTTTTTGGGGTATATGTCTTACAGTAGGATCTCTCACTCAAAGCATATGGCCATATAAACTTTCTTAGCATATTTCCAGAATTCTTTCCAAAATAGTTGGACCATTTCTTATTTT
Source organism: Pseudocheirus occidentalis (assembly GCA_028646575.1). NCBI lineage: Eukaryota > Metazoa > Chordata > Mammalia > Diprotodontia > Pseudocheiridae > Pseudocheirus > Pseudocheirus occidentalis. Next base: position 153,672,436 of record CM053595.1, read on the forward strand.
TTTAATTTATTTTTTTCAATTAAATAAGCATTTAAAAATTAATCTTGTTTCTCCTACTATTCTCTCCTCTTCTCCTTTCCACCCCCAATAGTAGGACCAATTCACAGCTCCACAAATTTGGTGTGCCTGTCTTCCTACAACCCCTCCAACATTTACTATTCCTATATTTTGTCATCTTCTGATCAGGTAGCTGATCTGTTCTCTTCTAATTTTTCATGTTGTCACATAACCATTTTGACCTTACTGTGGTATATGGTGTAAAGAATTAGTCATATACTAATTTCTGCCAAACTTTTACTGTTTATCCAGCAGATCTTATTAAATAACAAGTCCTTTCCTAACTAATTTATTTTCTTGGGTTTATCAAGCACTGGATTATTGCATTAATTTGTTCTTCATTGTTTCTAATGTAGTTCATTCCTTTGATGGGGGTTCAATAGACTATGATTTTTAAAAATAAAAAAGTAAAAAATTAAAATAAGGAAGAAATTAGAGGAGAAATAGATCAATTGAAAAACAGTCAATTGAACTGAGGGGCAAAAATAAAAAACAATTCTTTGAAAAGTCTCACAAAATTGATAGGCCTTAGGAAGTTAAACTTTATTTGAAAAAAATGAAGGATGAAAATTAAATTAGTAACATAAATGAATAAGTGAAAGTCATAACAAACTGAAGAAATAAGAATATATATAAACATATATACACCTCTACATGCAAGGAAAACTTAGAATTTCAAGAAAGTGGAAAGTTATCTGTTTGTAACCTTTAGCTCTTTGGGGAATGATACTTGTTCTTAATATTTGCTTCACTTGCCTTGTCTAATATCTTAAATATTAGACCTTTATCAGGAAGATTTGCTGCAAAGACTTTTTTTTCCCCAGAGCAAATTGTTTGTTTTCTAGTTTTGTGTTGATTTTGTTGGTATGTAAATTTTAAAATTTTACATGATGGGAACTTCTCTTCTTTATCATCTCAATCCATTTAGTCTAGTTTGGCCAAGAAATCTTTTGCTCTGTAATCTAGTTGTGAAAGGTGTCTCCTTCTAGGTCACATGCTCAGGTGTAGATTATAGACTGGGAAGGGAATAAACATTTAGTAAATACCTACTGTGTGCCAGGTGTTATGCTAAGCACTTTACAAATATCTCCTTTGATGTTCACAACACTCTGAGGGAGCCACTGTTAATATGCCTGTTTCACAGTTGAAGAAACTGAGGCACCTTGTAAGTGCTTTCTTCATTGTACCATCTAGCTGCCTCAGTTGTTGGTGGTATGTGATGTTGTTCTAAATTTAATTTCTACAAGACTTCTTCAGCTTTTACTGCTATCATTGTATATACCCCTAAAACTACTAGAAATTGCAGTAAATCAAAGAAATAGAAGACCTAGGCAGGGGAAGAGAAGATTCAAAGTTACTAATTTTCCGGCAAAATTATGTTACTTCATTTACTTTTTCTCTGAGATTTTTTCAAATTGCTTCTATAAAATTGTAAGATTTATAATAAACTCAGAAGCATAACTGCAGACTGAATGTAGCTGTAACAAAATCTGGGAGGGAATAACAGAAAGGGAAGTCCCATTTAAAATAGCTTCATAATGCAAACTTGTGCCAGTATAATAAAAAATATTATACTGCGTAAAGCAATTTACAGATTTAATGGTATACCAAAGTACTGATGGCATATGTTATAGGTATAAGCAAAATCCAAAATTCATTTGAAGGAGCAAAGGAAAAGAAAAGAGTTACAGTCTCCAAGGAAATGATGAAAATATTAGGAAGGAAGAAGTAATAGCAGTTAGATACCTGAAATTATACCATAGAACATTAAATACAAAAATCATTTGGAGTTATTGAAATCTGGGAATACAAAAGAGAGTGTGTGTTTTCTTCATCCCACAGTCATTTCCTTATATATCTTCCCACATCTCTTCAATAACATGTCATCTTTTGTGACAAACAAAATCAGTTAACTAAAATTAGATGGCAAAATGTTTCTGATATATTGTATGCCCCTGCCTCACTATTAAGAGATTAATAAATTAATAAGAAAGAGATTAATTGTTCTTAAGGTTAGCATTTATCTTTTTAAAAAGCCATTGTTTATGTTTTTCTCCTGTTTCTGCCTGGCTTACTCTGCATCAGTTTCTATAAGTCTTCCTGTATTTCTTTGAATTCCTTAGATTTGCCAGTTGTTAAAGTGTAATAAACGTTCCATTACATTCACATATATCAATTTGCTAGGCGACTTTATAATATTTGAACAGCCACTTGTTTCCACTCTTTCTCGACCATATAAGAGTCTTGCTTTGCATATATGTTTATATTGGGGACCTTTATTTTTACATTTTACTTCCTTAGAGCATATACCCAGAATGGGCAATATGTAATGGTAGAGGTAGTGGGTATATCAAAATTAAATTAACAGAGTACCAGCTTCTGTGGTTATTGTCTTTATTTATTTCTTATTTCTTTTAGGCATGGCAGGAGGAAAATATCGTTCCTTTTTAATTCATGTTAAAGCAGTGAATGACAGAGGAACAGAAGAGATTTGTAATGGTAACATACGCCCTGTGGTAAGAATCCCATCTCTGAAACCTCAGAGTAACAAGGGGCATTCACTTGCTTCACTCCTGGCAAAAGTTGCAGCTGGCAAGGTAAGAAAGAGTATCGTTTTGAATTCTTATTCACCTGTGTTAAACTTGAATGAAAAATAGTACAGAGAGAAAAATGTTTGTTTGAGTCAGGATATCTGATTTTGAAGCTTTTTCTTTGACTTTGGAAATGTCATATATCTTCTTTATCTTTCCCCAAATAGAAAATATCATTGGTATCAACCATATAACAATAATTTGCAATGTATGAAGCCACATTAAAGCAGTTTAGGAGGAAAAAATCAAGTCACTGTGCAGCATTAGAATCTATTAACAATATTGTACTTAAAATCCTTTTTAGTGTTTCATTTAAAAGGTTTTTTTTTTTGATTAATAGAAGTTTAAATTATAAACAAGTTCCTTGATTGCTCCATACTGATTGAAATGGTCCTTTTTTCACCCTGAGTGTCAGTCACAGCGACTTTATATCTGTAAGAAATCTTGTGGATACATCCTCCCTTTTGTCCGTCTCTGTTCACTAATGGTTTTTTCTAGAGGCATAACCTCAATCATACCTGCCTTTTTACTGATTTGTACAAACAGTATTCCATCTTTGGTCTTCATGCATTTGTACTACCTTTCTCTTATATTTGGAATGTACTTTCCCAGCCACCTCTTGTATTCCTGGGTCCTTTAAAAACTGATTAAATGCTGCTCTTTACATAATATCTTTCCTGATTTCTTCTAGCTGCTGGTGTGCTTTGTTCTCAACCTACCTTGTATTCTTCTTACATACAGTGTGTGTGTGTGTGTGTGTGTGTGTGTGTGTGTGTGTGTGTGTGTGTATAATTTGTTATTGTTTCCTCCATTATAATATAAGCTCTTTGAGGTTGGGGTCTTGTTTTTACCTTCTGTGTATCTGCCCCAATTAGAATGCCTAATAAATACTTGTGGTGATTAGTTCCCTTGCTCTTATGTTTATACTTTATCCTAGGCATTTGTTGTGACAATTATCCCTTGAATACTTATGTATTACTTATGTCATTGAAGTCAGAATGAGGAATTAGAATGAGTAGAGCTTTAATGTAGGATAGATTTTTTTAAAAATGTAAACCCATTAAAATTTTTACCCTCCTTGTCTATTGGTAGCAATTATTTTTCATATATTTCTGAAACTGTTTTTCTGTGTGATTAGGAAAAGTCATCTACTACAAAGAGTGAAAGTGGTGGTTCCTCAAGAAAATCTGAAAACCTCCGGGGCTGTGATTTGTTGCAAGAAGTTTCAGTCACTATTCGTAGGTTTAAGAAAACCTCAATTTCTAAAGAAAGGCAAGTATATGATATAGTAGGGAAAACAGATGACTTGTAAGGGGGAGATCATCTTTGTTCTAGTTTTAGCCTAGTTAGTGACTAATTGTGTGGCTTTAAGATGTCCCCTCATTTCTTTGGGCCTCAACTATAAAAGGAGTTTGGATGGCTTGGTCTTTCTTTAAATTCTTTTATTTTAATATTATTGGCTAAAGTTTCCTTCAGTTTGATGAGAAAATAAGTTTGTCTCTTTCTAAAATTTATTTAATCACGCTGATTATATTAGTGTCTGTAAAGTAGTTCAACTGTCTGTATTAGCATCGTAAGCCTTATACTTAAACCATTGTGGTTTAGTGGGAAATAAAGCACCTGCATTTGAATTTTAGATCTGAAATTTGGTAATGGTGTGACTCTGGGCAATTCTTTGCTGGAAATAAGTTTTCTAGGCTGTAAATTGAGGATGTTATTAAGTTATAGTCCTAATATTTGTGATGTTAGAGGTAATAATTGCATTTTGAAAATTTTACTCTTGAAACTAATGCACTAATCATTTCTGTAGGGTTCAACGATGTGCCATGTTACAGTTTTCAGAGTTTCATGAGAAGCTCCTTAACACACTCTGCAGAAAAACAGATGATGGTCTAACTTCAGAACATGCACAGAGCCTTGTGTTGGACACCTTGTGCTGGTTGGCTGGAGTTCATTCAAATGGACCTGGAAGGTAGTAAGATTTCATCAGTTGCCTCTTCTTTTTCTTACTAAAATTGAAGGCTGTTTTATGGATTTTCAAGAGTCTTAACTTTCTGGTTTTATTTTACAGCTCAAAGGAAGGAAATGAAAGCTTGCTTTCCAAGACACGTAAATGTCTTTCTGACATAGTACGTGTTTGCTTCTTTGAGGCTGGACGAAGTATAGCCCATAAGTGTGCCCGATTCTTAGCATTATGCATAAGGTTGGTGATTCTTTTAATTTAAAAGTTCATGCACACACAGTTTTGACATGTTGTTTTATTTACAGTTTAATGTTATTAAAAAGAAGTATGAAAAATTTAAAATTTTTACATACCTGAATAATAGACCTTGATGGAATGTACCTTGAAAGTGCATCTAATGTGTCCTCTGCCTTCAGACAAGAACCACTTAAAGCATCCTAGTCAAATGTTTCACTTTACTTTTTAAGGCCTGCACGGAAGGAGGTTCTACTTACTCTGGGTGATTCTCATTTTTTATAAAAACTCACATTCAGAAGTTCTTTTTGTTTATTCTTTTGTGCATCATCAGCATTAGACCATTTTTTACTTTTATTCTCTTCTCTGTGGCTGTAGAAAACAATTGATCACCTTGCTGTTGCACATACATAATCACATTTCTAGGACCATCCCTCAACCTTATATTCTACAGGCTAAATAACCACAATTCCTTTAACCTTTCCTCATAGGTCCTGTTTTCCAATCCTTTAACCATCTTCGTGGCTTTCCTCTGAACCCTCTCCAAGTTTTTCCACGTCTGTCTTAAGTTGTGGAACCCAGAACTGTATAAATTTTGACATGTACAGTGCCTTCAGTTGTGTAGTGCGTATGATCATTATTGGAGGGGTAGGTGGGGGAATTTGAACCATAGATTCACTTAGGTTGGGGTACAGAGTGTGTTTTCCTTTATTCATGTTTATCTTTACTTTTTTATTTGTTTCCAAGTACTCTTCTGCTGTTATGTATAATCTTTTCCCATGTTTCAAAAAGTCAGCATGTTTTCTGTCATGATGAGGTCATTATTAATAATATTAAGTAGTGTTTGACCCATGACTCTTCTTTGCAGATATATTTCATGGGGTCTGAATCACACCATTTTATAAATATTCTTTTGATTATGGTCCTCTAGTGAAACATAGAGCTAGCCCCTGTCATATTAATTTGTATACCTGAGGAACATAATCACAAATCTTTCCAAAGTTGAGATAAGTCATTTTTTCTTTTCTCTCTTATCTTCCTACATATTAACTCTGTCATACATGTAAATTATATTAAATTTATGACTATTTTGGGGGGCTAATTATGGTGTTTGGAATTTGATTCCTTGGGTTTTTTTCCCTGATCTTTGTATTTTTCTTTAAAGGCCAGTTTGAAAGTAGTTTATGGGTATAGTAAAACTGTTAATTTTATGTGAATGTGTATTAACCTCTAAGGTTAATTGGCCAATGAGGATTTTAAGCTGCTAGAGAAAAGTAGTATATATTAAAACATGATATTACTTCCTCTTTTATTTTCAGACCTTACCTGTGTTTCTGTCCATTATGAAGTGATTTTGTAATTTGGAAAAAAAAAACCTAAGGTTTCTAGGATAGGCCTCCTTAGTTGTCTTCAGCTGGAAGCTGTGTCCTATGTTGTATAGACTTTTTTTTTTAATAGTCTTTGATTTGCAGAAGATTTTGACCCCTATTTACTTATTTGATTTGCTGAGATAAGGGGCTTAAAGGAGAATAAAACAGGAGTGGTGACACCTTCCTTTTGAATATCTCTTTTGAACAGAGTGGCTAGAAAAACAGTATTTGGAATGCTAGTTATCCTGACAGGTACTACCATTGAACATGCATTAGAACCTGATAAAAATTTTCTTGTCATGAATTAAGTCTTTGAGACCTAATTGCTAAACACATTCTGGAGTCAGTAGTGGTATCATAGGTTCATAGATTTAGAACTGGGTGAAAATATCTTTAGAATATTTGGAAATGTTTTGGGCAAGTCAGTTAACAATCTTGGCTTCAGTTTTCTTGAAATTGGATTAGATAATCTCTTTTAAAGTCCCCTTCCTGAGTTCTGAATCCTGTGTTCTATAATCACAGTGTTACTGAAATGTATGCCTTTATTTTTGTTTTGATAGCAATGGTAAATGTGACCCAAGTCAACCAGGATTTGGATCTGTTCTGTTGAAGGCTTTACTTGATAATATGCCACTTTTACCTGCAGCTGCTACTGGTGGTACGTGAAAATAAAAAAAAAAAAATTTAAGTATTGTTAATTCTTTATGTTTTTCATTGTTCTTTTGCTTTTTATTTCTCTTCATTGGCCATCTTTCATTTTCTTCTTTTTTTGTTTTGTTAAATATCTCAGTGATTATTGGCTCCTCTAAGAAGTGAAAAGAAATATAAAAATCTTGTCATTCATTTTTTTTTTACTGGTTATCTCCAATTTGGGGATTAAAGCCTTTAATGGCCATGAATATGGGTACAGATCATCACTCATCCTTCCTTTATTAATTTCCTTTTTTGATTCTTTAGTAGGAAATAGGATTCACAAAATAGCTATGTAGGCCTTTTTCTAGTTGATGGAAAATGACATCTGGTCTTCCCACTTGTTAATTTGTACTCCCAAGATATGACTGGTTTATTTTCTTGTCACCTATATCATTATGTCTTTCGCTCCATTTTTGTATAGATGATGTTTCTAATTTGTGGTAACACCCTATACATCTTTTGGACTATACAAATAATCTTCAGATTATTTGCCATTTTGATTCTTTTATGATCATGGTATCCAATTCAGTTCTACAATCACTTTTTGAGTGACTGCTACATGTAAGGCTTGTGCTGGCATTGGGGATACAATTACAGAACAAAACAAAAAATCCCTTTTGTCAGAGTACTTATGGTTTGCTATTAGATGATTTGTTAGGTATATTGTATTATTGTCTAAATAATATTTTAATTTTGAAATGTTGAAGAAAAGTTGTTTTACAATCAGGGGGTAGCTGTAATCATTTTCACACATACTTTTTACATACATGATCTAACCCGTTTCTTTTTTTAAATTTGAAACTCATTTCTGTGTGAACCTGCAGTGCTTAAATATGTATATGGATGTACTCAGTACCCATCCAATTATATGCAGTAGTCTGGGCAGTGTGTATTTTCCTCCTCTTGCTATTATCTGGATCTGTCATTGGGCCAAACTTTTGCATGGTTAAGGATTTCATTGATTTTCTTTTTTAGTATTTCCATGTGATATCATGGGTAGATATGAATATCTGGAGAATCTCACTGTTTATACAGAATCTCTCTTCAATTTAGACTTTTCATATCACATCTTCCATGGCTTTGATCAAAGACTTTGAGCCTTTTTCAAGCTTCTATTGATAATTAGTCATCCAGGGGCTTGTTATATTAGCAATAAGTATACTTAATTAAATTTTTGGTAGTTTTCTTCTTGTGCCTCTTTTGTTTGAAGTTAGTGCTTTAGTTAATATTACTCATATATTCATCATGAGTACTGCAGTGGGAGATAACCAAGGTAATATGTTCCTCGTTGCTGTTGGGTGCATAATGAAACCCAGTTCTGCCAATGCCTTTGTTTTCCCTTCTGTGGAAAACCTATGAACTGTCATTAATGTTTTTCTGCAACTTCATCTTTCCTGATTTCCTTTATAGTGTGATTGTTCAAATCAATGTAGTTAGTTCCTCCAGCAAATATTGGAGGTGGATTTCACATTTAGAGTTAGTACCTAGAGTTAATGTTTATAAATATTTCAGAAACTTTCTAAATATTAATATCTTTTGTCCCGTTCTCTATTACTCTGTCATTGTTGCTTCAGAAAAAGAATTATTTTTTTTAACTTACCTCTTTTCATGGGTCAACCTGGGTGAAGCTTTTAATTTTCTAGTAATGAGAAGCCTCTCTGTACTTAACTCAGTTGATACACTTATCTCTTCCCAAGCCTTCCTAGCTTGGATAAGACCTAGAAGAGCTTGTGTTTCTCCTACATAGTCTTTGAGGCTTGCTAATACCATGCTGAACCATTTGATATTAGACCTCTGTGGTGCCTTTTATCATTCATTATCACAGATAATAAATTTTGATAATGGTTTCAAATATTTTTTTTAAAAAGTGATATTTTTTTTTTGTCTCTGGATATTTGGCATTGTTTTTTCTTTCGCATTGTCATTATTTTCCAGTAGTATTTTGGGTTTAATAATTTTATCTAAAATTTATTCATTTACAAAGACTACTTTATCTAATGTAGCTCAGTTTCATCCTTTTAAGGGCTTTATATTTATGTTTTTTTCCTTTCATATAGTTTTCCTTTTATTATGAATGGCAGATTATCAATCTGCTGAGGTTCTTTGTTGATACATGCAGTCTCTGATTTTACAACAGAGAGTCTCTGACTTTACAACAAAACTGTGTAACCCTCTGTTTTCCTTTGCTTTTAGGTTCTGTGTACTGGTATTTTGTTCTGTTGAATTATGTTAAAGATGAGGATCTGGCTGGCTGCAGTACTGCTTGTGCATCTTTACTCACTGCTGTGTCAAAGCAGTTACAGGAACGGTTAACACCAATGGAGGCTTTACTTCAAACCAGGTACTTAGAACAAGTTATTTGGTTCCTTTTAGGTTTACTTTGAAAATCTCCTTAATTTAATTAATTTTTGAACGCCTCACACCCTAGCTATGTGATCCTGGGCAAGTTACTTCCTCATCTGTGAGATGAGCAGGAGAAGGAAATGGCAAACCATTCCAGTATCTTCACCAATAAAACCCCAAATGGGGTCGTGAAGAGTCACTAAAAATGACTGAACAGCATCAAGTTCTAGAGCATTCCCTGAAGTCCTGAAAAATTAATGACTCACCTGAGACCCAAAACCAATAAGTGTCAGTGACAGACCTTGAATGTAGGTCTTCTTGACACAGAGACCAGCTGTTTATCCACTATACATCTTGTTGCTATTCCTTGCTTTAGGGTCAGGAGTGTAGAAGAGAAATAATCAGATGACTTGATTCTGGAGTAGTAGGCCAGAGAAGAAAGAAACGCTATGAACATGTAATATAGTTGCAGTAGAAGGAGATATGCGAAGTCCCAATTTCCCAAACTGGCAAAAAGAAAAGGAATGGCATTAACAAGGAATCTGACTCATAGTCTAGGAATATCTTATCATGATTTTATTTGCAGAAGACAATTTCCCCTTCATTTAAAAAATCATTATTAATTTATGGAATAAATTTCCATAACATAGTGCAATTTTTAAAAAAAAGATTGCACTGCAGATCTACAATGTACAACTTGCTATTTCTTTTAATATATACAAAAAAAATCCTGTAAATGTCTTTTCTTTTTCCCTTCCCCCTCCTTCCATGGCTACCTGTAGAAATAAATAGAGGGGTGTGTGTCTGTGTGTGTGTGTGTGTGTGTGTGTGTGTGTGTGTGTGTGTGTGTGTGTGTGTAAAATGGATCTATATATCAGTTTTTTTCTCTGGATACAAATAGTGTCTTGTCATATGTCCTTTATAGTTAATTTGCTTATTTATAGTAGTTGGAATAATTAGTCACTCAAAGTCGTTCTTAAAACAATATTGCTGTTACTGTATGCAATATTCTCTTGGTTCTGTTCATTTTGCTCTGTTATTTTCTCCAAGTCTTTCCATGTTTTTATAAAATCATTGAGCTCATCACTGATGAGTTCCTTCATTATTTTCATCCCTGTTCTGAATTCTCTCAGTCTTTACTTCAGAGGCCCTTCTCTTTTTCCTTCTCTCTAGTTCGAACCTTGTGCCCCAGGGTCGGGGCAGTCTCCCTTCTGAAGGAAATGAGAGGAAATGTGTTCCTAATGTACCATTTTAAAATTCAATATTTCTGTAAAGGACAGCATCTCAGTCTATCTTCCATTTGTAGCCTGTACTGAGAAGCAAACATGTGCCTGCTGTGCCCCTCCTCTCCCCTCTGCCCCCCTGCCTCCTCTGTGCACATATGTGAATATATAAAATGTAGCAAGATACAAAGAAAGGGAGAGAGACACACACTTACTCATGTACACACACATACACACATAATTTCTATGGTAACATTATTTCCTGTATTCCAAACAACTGACTTAAAAAAACCTTTTTTTCCAATTTAAGTTACAAATTTTCCCCCTACCCCCCCCTTCAAGATAGTGAGCCTTCTGAATACCTCTTCCCCCAGTCTGTATATTGTTCCCCCAATCTTATATCCTCCCCCCCAT
>CM053595.1:153683823-153700764 GCA_028646575.1 Pseudocheirus occidentalis
CCATCTTGGCCACACCGCCATCTTGGCCCAGGAATTCTAATACACTACTGGTGGCACTATGAATTAGTCCAATCATTCTAGAAAATAAGTTGGAACTATGCAAAAAGGAAGTGATTAATCTGTCCATACCTTTGACCCAAAGATCCCATTGCTAGGCAAATACACAAGGTAGGTCAAATACCCAAAGGAAGGACCTTTCCTATATATAAAAATATTAATAATAGCACTTTTTGTTCTTTTTAGAAAAGAATGAAAACCAAAATAGGTGACTAGCAACTTTGAAATGACTAAGCAAATTGTGATATGTGGGTACAATAAAATATTATGGAATATTATTGAGCCATAAGAAACATATATGAAGAATTTAGAGAAGCATGGAAAGATTTATATGAACTGACAAGTGAAATAAGTAGAACTGGGAAAACAATTCAGATACTATAAAGGCAAAGAATTTTAAAAAAATGAAACCAACCAAGCCTGGCCTTGGAGAAGTGTTAGGAAAATACACCTCCCTTCCTTGTGGGGAAGGAGAGGGAGGAATGTGCACTGTGGAGGGGAGGAAGGAGTATCACTGATTGTGTAATACTGCATATACTATCAGGCAGATGTGTTAGCTTTGATCTGTTTTTTTTTTTCATTTTTTGGATGGATAAATGGCTGACTTTATGGGTATGGAAGGGAGAGAGGGAACTTATAAATTAATGAAGGCAATGATAGCAAGAATTTCTTGAATGTATGCTGTTATATTTTTATGATTAAGATGTAAATAAAATTTCAAGGTTGCAATTATATAGTTGCCCAATTTCAGCTGTTGAATAACTGATAATTGCTGTAAATACTGAGTTCAAAATAATAACTGATTTTTGTTAAAAATGTATTTCTCTAGTATATATTCCTGAATGTCAAAGCCAGAATCACAGTCACTGAAATTCATGAATATCATGTACTACAGTCTGGAAGTGTTGAGCTCTTGTGACAGAATAGAGAATACCTGTCTATCAGTGAAATCACTGATGAATATTTCCTATACTGGGATTAGTAAATTAAAGGATAAGGTTATTAGTTTTATGACTCATTTCTTACTGCTTGTTTTCAAAAAAGATAGCACATGAGAGTATGAATGTACCCATATTTTACCAGAGCCCCACCAATATTAGATTTTTATTACATTTACTGGTTTAAGAGAATTAAAATCTCAACATTGTTCTAATTTCCTTAATCATTTCTCATTTATTGTTATAATTTTAATTATTTATTATTAGTAAGACTGAAGATTTTTCTAAATGTTTATTCATCTTCTGTGATTCCTCTTTTACAAATGGCCTATTTAAAACAACTAGTCAACAAGTCAATAAACAAAAAAAACTACTAGTCACTTGTTTATTGGATACCTGATACTACCCCATTAGGTCAGCATAAGTTAAGTTACACTTTCTTTATTGAGTTGCCTTATATTACCATTTCATTTTTTTCAAGCACATTGCTGCATTTTTAGCACACCACAGTTGCTCTTCCTCTTCACTTAAGTCAAAATTATATTCCATTTTCACTAATGTTTCCAGATAATATAATAAGCTTTTAGTCTGTTCGGCTTTATCTCTCCTACTAAACTGCAAAATTCCCAAGAGCTGAGATCTTTTAAAATTTAGTTTTATATTCTCTCCACACACATCTCATGCCCCTACATGTACCTAGTACTATCCTTTGTACTGGGTAAGTATCTGACAAATATTTACTGAATTTGCTGAATTTAAAAGTCAGTCTCCTATCTTAGAAATACATTATGGTAGACGTTTTTAAAGGAATTTTGAAAAATTGCTTTGCAAGTTAAAAAACTTATTTCTTTCCTATTTAACTTTCACCACTAAGATTATTTCACCCAGATCACCTTTCTTTTTGATAATACCTTTTAATTTGATATCTTTTGTTTTTGTTATCTAATTTCTCTTCCCAGAGCCAATCCTTAAGAATAAAAAAGAGAAAAAATGTTTTCAGCAAAATTACTGTAATCAAGATACTTAAAAAGTCTTCAGTCTTCTCTTTCCATACCCACCTAACTCTGTAAAGAAGGTAAGGAGGTGACTTATCATATAAGTTATTTTTGGGGCAAAGAATAGTCATTATAATTTCACAGCAATCAGTTTTGATTATGTTTTCCGTTTACATAGTTGTAACCATTGTGTATAGTGTTTTAATGATTGTGCTTACTTCACATTATCTTACTTATATAAATCTTCTCATGATTCTCTGTATTTGTAATATTTATTTCTTACAGCACAGTAATATTCCATTACATTCATGCACAACTTATTTAGCCATTCCTCAAATAATAAACATTACTTCTCTGCTCCCCACCCCCCCATTCTTTACTAACACAAAAAGTGCTGCTATAAATATTTTGGTGTAAATGAGCCCTTTCTATTACTCACCTCCTTGGGGGCTGTATAGCAACAGAATTTCATTGAACTGATCATACTTCAAAATCCACTTTTTTTTTCTAAAAAGGAAAAATTTCTTTGGACTTTTAACAAAAAATGATTCTATAAGAGCAATAAGAATTTTATTTTTAAAAACCTACCTGAAAAGATCAAAGATTGTCAGATATGTATAGGCAGTTAAAGCTGTGAAAAAAAAAAGGAGAGGGGGAGAAGGGAGAGAAGAAATGTTATTTTAACAACTGTTAAGAATAAATTAGCTTAGGGGCGGCTAGGTGGCACAGTGAATAGAGCACCGGCCCTGGAGTCAGGAGTACCTGAGTTCAAGTCCGGCCTCAGACACTTAACACACACACAAAAACTAGCCGTGTGACCTTGGGCAAGTCACTTAACCCCAACTGCCCTCAAAAAAAAAAAAAAGAATAAATTAGCTTGAGAACATCTGACTGACAAGCTATCACAATTTTCCTTATATTCAGGTCATCACCCTCCAGTTATCTATATTATATTTCTGGCAATTATTTAATTATTTGGATTAAGGTAGACAACAAAAAAGAATTAGATTTTATTCATACATTTAAAATGAAAAAACAAATTATACAAAATTAATTAAGCAATTGCTAAAGCTCTACTTTATTTTCTTCAAGGTGACAGCTTTCCTGTATATCTGTGGAAACTGGTATTACAAGTCAGAGAAAAACATTGCTATAAGAATAATAGGTCACTGATACAAAATATCACAAGTATTTTCTGCTTTGAGAAAACACATCTAAAAATTAACATAAAAAAGGGATTAATCATACTTTTCAAAACATTTTTAGCTTTATAAAAAGGAGATATTTATCAAGCTTCCTTTAAATATCACATACCTAATGTACATTTAAAATGCTATTTAATTCACAAAAAATAAATTTATACATATTTCTGGAATACACCCAGAGCATAAAATAAGGAACATTTCTACTTAAAATCAGAAAACTAAATGGAATTAATAAAGCTCTCTATAAATAAAAACGGTAACATACCTATACTGTTAGTAGAACTGCACCACATAAGAAGGAATCCAGTACACAGTAAGTTTATAGCACCAAAAAGTAAGATCTTCCAGGACTGTGAATGAAAAATTTGTGCTTATTTGCAAAAAACAAACAAAAAAAACCCCACGAAAACTTTGGATCAAATGAACTGCATTACTTTATGAGAAATATAAAAAGTCTATAGTGGTATATCCTTTTTGTTTGTCATCTTACTAAAAGTATGAATCCTTGTGCTAGCTATTTTAAACAGAAATACTCCTATGATATGCAACAGAAGTATTATTCCCTTATGGTCAGGACCTTTTAGAAAGAAAAAAAATTTCTCCTTATTTTTAAAATTCTGAACTTAACAAAAACCAAATGAGAATTTTCATGTATATAGCAAAACAGAAAAAAGAACAGTATGTGAAACTGTCAATCTCTATTATGTACAACTTGTTTTTGTTTCTTTTTTAAATTTTATTTTTAACTTATGAAATAATGCCAACCTTTCCATAACATAGTAGAATAAAAAAATGATGATCGCACATGAGTACTTGGTACAGTACCTGGCACATGATAAGTATTTAATTAAATGTTTGTTGCCTTGTCTTGCCTAACCTTGTATACACAGGACATAAAATAAACACTGGATGGATAAATGACTGGCTTTCTGGGTAGAGAAGGGAGAGAGAGAGAACTTATAAATTAATGAATAAACCTATTTTTCTTTTAAAAAATAAAATAAATTCCCACCATTTGAATGAAGGCTCAAAATCACTAATAAGAAAAATGCAAATAAAAATAACACTGATGGTTTCACCTCATACCCTGCAAATTAGCAAAGGTAACAACAAAAGGGAATAGTCAATGTTGGAAGGGTTGTAGGAAGATAGGCACTCTAGTGCATTGTTGGTGGAGCTATGAGTCAATAAAACCATTTTGGAAAGCAGACATACAAATAAAGTGACTGAAATGTGCATATCCATAGACCCAGACACAGCACTAATAGGTTTAAACCTCAGGGAGGTCAGTGATAAAAAAGAAAGTCCTAACTCCACCAAAATATTTATAGGTGGAAACAAAATAGAAGTCCATCAAACAAGGAATGGCTAAAGAAATTATGGTACAAGAATGCAATGGAATATGAGTGTCCCATAAGAAACAATGAATATGATGAATACAGAGAAATATAGAAATATTTACTAAATCTGATGTGGAGTGTAGTAAGTAGAGGCAAGAAAACAATAGATACAATGACCACAACAATGTAAATGGAAGGAATCATAAAAATGGTTATTGCAAAATTTAAAGTTTTACAAAGTGAAATATCACAAAATTACAAAGAAGAAAGTGTGGACCCAAGAAGACACCCTTGGCCTACTTTTTTGCAGAGCTGGCAAGTTCACATGTGGAACAATGTATGCATTTTCAGAGTTTTAAAAAATATATTCCAGGGGCAACTAGGTGGTGAATAGAGCACTGGCTTTAGAGTCAGGAGGACCTTATCCAGCCTCAGATACTTAACACTTACCAGCTGTGTGACCTTAGGAAAGTCACTTAACCCCAATTCCCCTTCCTTCCCCCCTCCAAAAAAAAAAAAAAAGGTAAAAAAAAATGTATTCCTTGGTTTTGCCAAAAATTTTTTCCTCTTTTTTCTCTTGAAAAAAATATTGTCATTGAAATGTTAATGGAATAGGAAGATCTTCTCTGCCCATTAATAGGCCTATGTGACCTGCTTTTAACTCTGGCCCAGCTCACAGGTGTGATACAGCTTGAGTCACATGGAACCATGGGAGAAGCTTACCCAAGAGAAAGAGAGTGAGAGTAGAGAGCAGAGGGAGGAATTTGCCTAAGGGACTTGTTTGCCGGGAGGCCTGACAGAAAGAAAGCTTAAGATGTCAGTGCACTATGGATTAGTGATGAGTACCTTGCTAATCTTACTTCCTGGTATCCTAATAGTGATGTTCCAAATAAATATTTTGGTTTTGCCTTTGAGGCAGAGAGTTCGTTATATTTGGCAAATCTAACCTAGAAATACATATGCATATTCATAGCAGCTACTATGGATATCACACTGGCCTTACAGTCACATGGGATGGCTCCCTGGGAGGGGCTTGAGGGAATAGTGGGAGAAATTCTGGAAGGTTAAAAAAAAAAGATATTAAAAAAATTTTTTAAAAATAAAGTCGACACGAACTTTCAAAGCTGTCTTTTTATCTGTGATTCTTTCTAGCCTTATGTTCTCTTCTGTGCTTTTAAAAAATGGCCCCATGATCCCCTTTTTCTTTTGGTTACTATATCCCTAACTTCCTTCCCCCTATCACCTACTACCCAACAGAAAAAAAAAATAAAACCCCCAAAACTTTTGTTATAAATGAATGAGTATATATGTATCTGTATGTGTATGTATGTATGTATGTATGTTTTCCACCATGGAAAACAAATGTCCACACTAGCTATGTAAAAAAATGTGTCTTATTCTATATCTTCAGTCCATCAGCTCTCTCTACCACAGAGGTGGGTAGCCTGCTTTATCATTAGTCCTCTGGAACCATGGTTGGTCACTGAAATGAACAACTCTTTCAAAGTCTTTTTTTTCTTACGATGCTGTTATTATATGAATTGTCCTCTTGGTTCTGCTCAGTTAATATGTGTTTTCTCAGATTTCTATGAAACTGTCTTTTCTATCACTTCTTAAATAATGCAATAATATCCCATTAAATTCACCTGTCCTCAATTTCCATCATCCATTCTTTAAACTATCTTATCTACTTTCACTCTTTTTCCTTCTCATTACAGGGTCATAATTTAAAGCTGGAAGGAACCTTAGAGACCATAACTCCAATTCTAATCCTCTAATTTTACAGATGAGGAAATTGAGAACAAGAAATTAAATAAATTGCCCAGGGTCACATAGTTAAGCATCTGAGGCAGGACTAGAAGTTAAGTCCAATGGTCTATCTATTGTGCAACCTAGCTACTTACAAAAATGAAAGTGAGAGAGGGGATGTGACTTGCCTAGGTTCCTTTGAATCCAAATTCAACACTTTTCACTAACTCACACCCTCTCTCCAAAGGAGAGATAAAGATTGCACAAGTGTACTACTAAAATGAATCTCTCTACCTGAACCTTTGATCACACATGTTCCTGCTTCCCTTAGGACTTTGTTCCAAAAGTCATTGAATTAAACAAACATTCATGAAGAGCCTACCAGGAGCAAGGCACTGGCCATCCCCCTTTTCATGAAAGTGCTCATCCAGTCAAGTCAATAAGCCAACCAGCATTAAGCACTTTCTAGTACCAGGCAATGGGATAAGCACTGGGAATACAAATATAAATAGAAAGAAAGACAGTCCTTTCCATTCTAATGGAGGAAGATACATAAAAGGAAGCTGAAATGGGGTAATGAGATGGAGTGCTCTGAAGAAGCATGATAGAACAAGTCCAGAGAGTCAGGAGTACAGCCTGGAGAGGGAAGAAGACATGGTGGGTCTGGGTATTTTTCAACAAGAGACATATAAAAAAGGACTGAGGTGCATTCGTTAAGTAAAAATCATTCAACATTATTCTGTCATAGGTCAAGCTATTTTCTCTGGCGATAAATGATCTTGTAGCCCAGAAACAAAAGCACAGAAAGCAAACTTTGGGAATGAGCCAGGACTGAGGATTATTATGCCTTAGTATAAGTTTAATGGGGGTAAGGGTCACAGTGTTTTTAAGGATACAGGCTGTGCAAGGTTAATAGTTTATCCTTTCAAACACAGTTTTGAAGTAGGTTTTTTTTCCCCCCCATATGAGTACAGTAGGTTTCCCTATGTCTCCTATAATGCAAATAATTCTTCATAATAGCTTTCTGTTCTCATATCACCAGTTAAGCTTGCCATTTGAAATTTAATATTTAGGGTATTGAATTGAAAATAGATAACATATTGACTATAAAGTATATAAACTGAAATCATTCTATAATGCTAATAGGTCCTGGTCCTGTGCAAAAATACTGTCAACAGTACCAAAGTTTCTGTGTATTGTCCACATTTCATTGAAGTCACATTTTGCTATTTTGAATAAAATGATAGCAATGAAACAATACAGATAAAAATTCTTAGGTATGCCACCAAGAAATGTGCTACTTCTCCTGTCTTTTAAATAGTCTTACCTCAACCAACTATTTATTTCGTTCCAGTTTACTGTTTGACTTATGAATGAGATGATATATCCCTGCACTATGTCAGCACTATGGAGGAAAATTAAAATTATGGGAAAAACACTTAACCAGTTTTTCTTCAAATAATTTTAAAATTAAGCCAATTATCTCTACTTACAGCATTTCCCTCAAATTTTAATTACAACCATGTATTAAAATTGACTTACTCTTCGATCTGCTGCTACCAATTTAAATTCCTGGGATAACTTGCCAACAAAAGATCTTTGTGATTTTCGAAAGAGATGTATTGTACCCTGTAAAAAGAAACAATGTAACCTAAATAAATATTTCTTTAATATGTAAGTGTAACATTTTACTAAGAATCTTATCTATGTTTTCAAAATATAGATTCACAGTGAAGTGGCACATGCCAATCACTTGGTTAATTTTGTGTCCATGTTATTAAGATGGCATTTCTGAAACAATAATCATGAGAGCAAGAGAGAGAATAGAGCCAAAGATTGCCAAATGACTTTCACAAAATATCTATCCTATATCCTGATGCTACGGCCCTATTACCTCTAACTTCCATATATTTCACACAGCTACT
The DNA here is from genome assembly GCA_028646575.1 of Pseudocheirus occidentalis. Classification (NCBI taxonomy): domain Eukaryota; kingdom Metazoa; phylum Chordata; class Mammalia; order Diprotodontia; family Pseudocheiridae; genus Pseudocheirus; species Pseudocheirus occidentalis. The sequence goes on from CM053595.1 coordinate 153,692,033, forward strand.
CTCCAAACTCAATGACTAAAGAATCTTTAAATAAAAAGCATAAAACTGATGGGTTTTGGAAAGAAGAAAAAAACCAGAAACTTTCAGTGTTATAAAAAAATAAGTCAACTGATCAGTGTGAAGTATTTCAATATCTATGTTTTTATTTAAACAAATAATTTTTCTGTAAAATTACACACAGAGGAAATGGCATATAATTACTAAACCTAAGGTTTTTTTTAACCACATTAGTCATGTTGTAAAAGAATAACAGACCCAAAGGAAAAAAAAACATGAAAAAAAATACAGAAAGTGAAAAACAGTGAGCTTCAATCTGCATTCAGACTCCATCAGTTCTTTCTCTGGAGCTGGATAGCATGTTTCATCAAGAGTCCTTTGGAATTGTCTTGTATTGCTGAGAACAGCTAAGTCATTCACAATTGATCACTGTACCGTACTGGTATTACTGTGAACAATTTTCTCCTGGTTCTGTTCAATTCACTTTGCAACAAGACATATAAGTCTTTCCAGGTTTTTCTGAAATCATCCTGCAAATCATTTCTTTGTTTTTTTAAATTTCTTTTCCAATTATACGTAAATATAGTTTTCAACATCCAATTTTTGTAAAATTTTGATTTCCAAATTTTTCTCCTTCACTCCCTCCCCTGTCCCCTTCCCCGTGATGGCATGCAATCTGATATAGTTTATACATATACAATCATGTTAAACATATTTCCACATTAGTCATGTTTTGAAAGAAGACAGAACAAAAGGGAAAAAGCACAAGAAATAAAAAGCAATAAACAAAAATGCGAAAATAGCATGTTTCTGTACGTATTCAGACTCCATACTTCTTTCTCTGGATGCGGTTAGCATTTTCCAATACAAGTGTTTTGGAATTGTCTTGGATCACTGCATTGCTGAACAGGGCTAAGTCTATAATAACTAATCATTGCACAATGTTCTCTTGGTTCTGCTTACTTCACTCTGCATCACTTCATGTAAGTCTTTCCAACTTTTTCTGAAAATTACCTGCTCATCACTTCTTGTAGCACAATAGTATCCCATTATGTTCATATATGACAACCTGTTCAGACATTTCCCAATTGATGGGCATCCCCTCAACATTCAATTCTTTGCCACTACAAAAAGAGCTGCTGTAAATATTTTTGTGAAAATAGCTCCTTTCCCCTTTTTTGGATCTCTTTGGGATACAAACCTAGTATTTCTGGATCAAAGGGTATTAAATTTAAAATTCTAAGTTGGCTACTACAAGCAGCCACTTAATTGATACACTCCAGTTAAATAGCTACCCAAATCCTACATGGAGCAAAAGCACAGAGCTGTGACAAAAGATTAGAAATCTTGAAATAAAGCTGAAAACTGCTTTTTACTCTCTCTCTCTCTCTCTCTCTCTCCAATTCAAGGAGACATGAGACTTTCCTCAGTTCAATAATTCAATTCAATTTCACAAACATTTACTAATTATCTATGTGCTAGGTACTGTGCTAGATGCACAAGGGATACAAAGACAAAACCAAACACTTCTTGCCCTTAAGTTTTACTAGGCAAAACAAGCATGTAAAAGTAAAAATCATTCAATCACCTAGAATTTATTGAGTACCTATTATGTGCCAGATGCTTTGTTAAATTCTGGGGATATAAAGAAAGGGGAAGAAAAGTTAAATAAACAATCTTCAAGGGAGCAAGCTTCCACAGCAAATATCTGTCATCCTGGCTTCTAGTTCTCCCAGAGGGTAGGTTGAGCCTCTTCATTTCACAAACAGAAAAAGGAGGCATAGAAAATGACTTGCCTAGTCACAACCAGTGACTGAAGTCACATTTGAATCCAGTTCTTCCTTATTCCAAGTTCATTGCCCTGAATTCCTTCAAGACTCAGCTCAAATACTACTTTTCTGCAGTCTTTCCTGATCTGCTACAATGCCTTCCAGCCTTGTCTCTGATTATCTCCAATTTACTACCTATATACTGCCAAAATGGGCAGCTAAGTAGGGAAGTGGATACAGAACCAACCCTGGAGTCAGGAAGACTCATCTTCCTGAGTTCAAATCTGGCCTTGGACACTCACTAGCTGGGTGACCCTGGGCAAATCATTTAACCCTGTTTGACTCTGTTTCCTCATTTGTAAAAGGAGCAAGTGAAGGAAATGGCAAACTACTTCAGTATCTTTCCTAAGAAAACCCCAAAAGTGGTCACAAAGAGTTGGACACACCTGGAAAGACTGAAACATTGGCAAAAACAAATGGTCCCTGCTCTTGGGCCTTTACCTTCAATTTACTACCTATGTCTGTCTATCTATTTCTCTATCAGCAAAAACAAAAATCCCTTCCCTCAAACTCATCTTCTAATAGTGGAGATAACACACAAACAAAAGTGTGTGTGTGTGTGTGTGTGTGTGTGTGTGTGTGTGTGTGCGTATACACATAAATGGGGCAGCCAGGTAGTATAATGAATAGAGTGCCAAGCCTGAATTTAAATCCCACCTCATTAGTAGCTGTGTGACCCTGGGCAGGTCACTTAACCCTGTTTGCTTCAGTTTCCTCATCTGTAAAACAGACTGGAGAAGGAAATGGTAAACCACTCCAGTATTTTTGCCAAGAAAACCCCAGATGGGGTCAGGAAGAGTTGGACACAACTGAAAAGACAACTACACACGCAAACACAGACACACGTGTGTATACATATGCATATATACACACATATATAGATACATATTTGTGTCATCTCCCCCATCATATAACATATGGCAAACATGCACACATATTCTATAAACAAACATATTTGTGCACTGTCTACCCCATTAGAAGGTGAGCTTGAGGATGGTAGTGCTAGTTTTTTAACTTTCTTTGTATCCACAGCACCCCAGGACAAGTAACTTAGTAGGTACTTTATATAGATGCTTGTTGACTATTCCTACCTAAGCATCTTTCTTTGGCAATTCATTGGATACGGGGAGATGAAATCTTGAGTTTCGACTGCTATTTCTCTGTGATGTGAAGCACTTAACCTGGGACACACCAAGTGTTTAATAAATGCTTGTCTACACTCTTCTCGAAGAAACAACCATTCTCATTTTGATGACTCTTTGTTAATATCCTGGGACCGCTAATGCCCTGCGCGAAGGCTCTTAGTCTAGTTATTTTTTATAAAGCAGAGTGGATTCCCAGGCACCTGTGGACATACTGGAGCACTCAACAGTCAGACGCCGCGGGGCGTCAACTCCAATCCGGCGAGCAACCGCAGCTGCCCCCGGGCCAGTGAAAGCAGAAGTAGCCGAAGCCCAAGGTCGCGGGCAGCTCCGACAGCCCGGGAGGCAGGAGGCCCCGAGAGATGGGAAGAGAAAGTTGAGAGCGGACGCGGGGTGTGTGTGGGGGGGAACCTTCCAGGAAGCAGCTGCCACCTCGCTTCCGGAGGAACAGAGGACTGAAGACAGCCGAAACGTTCCCGCCCCGCCTGGCCAGTGCCGCTGCACTGGACAACGGCCGCTCCGAGTGAGTGCCAGATACCCCACGTCCCCGGCCCCGGGCCGCGGCCCACAGCTCACTCACCATGATAAAGGGGCCGCGCAGCTCCCGCCGCCGGAAGTCGTTCTGCCACTGGTCGGCTGTTCCCTCCGCCTCCCGCCTAGCGGAAGGGGCGGGACAAACACAGGGGATTGGCCAAGTTAGAGGAATCCGGAAGTGAGGGGAAGCTAGATCTCGGAGGGAGCTACGAGATTGAGGGTGTCACTAGAGTTACGTAGTTTGTGAGCCGGTTTAGGTGGGGAAGATGGTGCTGCTTTCTCATACTCTTCTGACTACCAAATGGACCAAGCGTTCCTGCAGGCTGCGATGATGAACTGGCACGCATCTCGTACTCATTGACTGAAACTGATTCTCAGGCAGATTAATTGCTGAGGTTGCAGAGATCATTAAATGGCAAAGCTGGGATTCCAATTTATAGTAGACTTTCCCGAAGGCTTTTTTTGGGATGTCTGTATGTGTGTCTTATGGTAGACTTATCTGAAAGCTTTTGGCTGGGGGCGGGGGGAGAGGTGCGGGGGGAGGAGAGCTTGTGGTAGACTTGTCCGAAGGCTTTTGGGAGAAGTAGTTTATGGTAGACTTGTCCAAAAGTTGGTTTGGAGCTTTTCTGTTTGTCTTGAAGTAAGTGTGTCTCGTGGTAGACTTGTCTGAAGGTTTTTGTTTTGTTTTGTTTTGTTTTTTACTGTCTCTGTGTCTTTGGTAAACTTGTCCAAAGGCTTTGGGGGATGGTAGTAGTGGTGGGTATCTTGAAATAGACTTGTCTGAAGCTTTTTGTTAATGTCTATATGTGTCTTGCGGCAGACTTGTCCAAATGCTTTTTGGAGTTGTCTCGGTGTGTGTCTTATGGTAAACTTGTCTGAAGGTTTTTTGGTTTGCATTGGTGCCTGTAGTTCCCAGGTGAGGAAACCCTCTCCACTCTGTAGGTTTGATGGCTGCTGAGATTTATGATCTCAGGTGACCTGTTATAAAGTCTGTAATTTCTCCACCTAGAGAATCCTGCATCTTCCTCTCAAACTGAGACAAGTTCAGTACCAAAGGAAGAGGCCAAGGAGCTCCAGATTGATTATAGGTAGTAGTTTAATCAATTGGGTTACTTATACTGGGGGCCAGTATGGTAGATCTCACCCAAGAGTTCAGATAGTCAATGGTGTGGGACTGCAGCCAGACCAATGGCAGATCCCCACAAATCCCTGAAATCCCAGTGATAATTATAGAAAACAAAGGGAGGAGGAGCTACAAAGTGTATCACTACTGATTGGTGGCTATTTTGGTTTTCTGCTTAGTTATGAGCTTGGGCATTAAGCCAATGTTATGCCCAAACATAAGATTGTGTATTGATCATGTACCAGACACATATGGGTCATAGTATTCTTATAGCTTTCATAAGTCATAGTATCTAAGTTTTGACTCAGTGTCTAAATTGTGATTCAGTATCTCATTTATGATTTTTAACAGGTCACCAAGTTCGGGCTTCTACTTTCATAGTTTAAATTTTTATGACTTTTCACTCATTACTGTATTTTATGGCTTTTCCCCAGTCAAGACCCCACAGTCCACCCTTGAAAAAGCACTCATACATTGTTTCCAGATATCTTCCACAAGGTCCCTGGAGTGGCTCCATACTAAAGCATTTAGGGCCTTTTGGGTACAACCAGGATAGTCTCATTTGTGAGCATAAACCACACAAGCAATATAAGCACAGATAGGAAAACAACATGACCAATGGAAAAATTACCACAATTTTGGGGATTAATGGTAGAGCTGAATTTCAGATTTTCTGAAATTCTGATTTCTGTAATTACAGGTCAACTGAGTTTCTGAACTAGGTTCAGAGACAAATAAACATGACTTGGGCAGTTTTACAATATATTGAGTGACAGAATAGAATGAGTTGCAAAATGGGATCAGAACAATTTGCTTTTCTCGTTTTCCCCATTTGTGTCAAGGGGAGATTTGTAAAATGATGATCATCTTCAATGTCCAAATTAACAATATTTTTCTTGGAATCTAGACATTCCACACAGTTGTCTGGTCTCTGGAACAAAATTTTTTGGGGAGTCTTGTTTTTCTGGTTCCAAGTTACTTGTAGAGACTTCTTAGATGTTCCAGCTAAAATTTTTTATAAAACAGATCTTAATACAAGTTTTAATACAACCTCTCAGATTTTTCTTCTCCAATAACCTGTTCATATCGAGAAAATCAGCTCAAACCTTAGAGTTCTGATCTTAACAATAGAACTTTAAGGGGGAACATCAAAGTAGGAACCCAGAGTTAGCTTATAGCTTCAGAAAATTTAGGTTTGTACATGTCCCATTACAATTATTTATATTGAACATACGGGATTATCTGATCTTGTTACTTTCTCAAACTTTTCCACTCTGATTCCAGTTCCTTTCTTGAAGATCAGTTGCTATTGAGGGTCTAATCATGTATATGAAAACCCAGGTAACAACACTTATAGGTAGAGGCATTCCACCCCTGGGTTCAATGGTTACGCAAAGGAATTTTCTTACAAGAGGTTGACTTTAATTATAATGAAATATTTGGGAGGATACTTAAGTAATTAATTCCAAAACAGCGCATATCAATAAGCTGTTTATAATAAGACATGTTTGTACTATAGGATATGCAGTACAAACAGGTGCTATTTCCACATTAACAATAAATTTGAGTGAAATTTACTTTTCCATTAATGTAACACAAAATATTCCATAAGTTACATCCCACTAAGAAAATTGATGGCACTAAAATTCTCTTCCCCAAATCAAACTGAAAATGTTTCTGATTTTCACCCCCGAAATTAGTTCATATCTGTTTCACATTTTACTTTTGTCTTTTATTCTTATAGCATTCTGAAAGAATGAGCTGTTTCAGGGATTTAATCTTATGTAAGATTATGTATGCATTAGTAGGCTGATGAGAAACCCGAGTACTAATTTACCTAGTTGTTTGGGATGTGGAATGACTACACATTCAGATTGAAAACAGCAAGATCTCATTTACTTGCATTGTGCTCGTATCTTCTACTGACCACTTGTTTTGATTGTAGGAATTTGCTATAAAAGGAAAAAACAGGGACCTGATTATACCAACGTCAAACTGGCATTTCAGGCTTGAGCCTAAGGGCACATATATGACAGGATAAAGTATCCTTAGGTCTATTTGATTTCAGGTAAAGGTCACAGTTTAACAACCAACCATCAGTAATAATTCCACCTCATAGCCAGACTCAGGAATAGCCAATTGGGAAACATTCCTGTTTGAAGGAACATAATGGGCAAACTGAGTCAGGAGGATCCCATCTTAAGCTGATTCCAAGGTTGTCCTCTTGGACAGATGCAGATCTGCATCTATAACAGTTCAGGATCACATTCCCTCTGAGTGCCCTTGTGACATTTCTCTGGAATGGTGGATTTACTGACTTAACAATACATCAGATAACTATACTTAAACTCAAACCTCAAAATAAAATTAGTTACAGTCCCCAAAACTTTTAAAGCCCCTTTAAAACTGTATGTCTTTGCAACTGGAAGTTAAGATATACAGGCACTAGAGTAGGGAGACCCATCCTACCCTACCAGAAAGTCAGAGGAGCAATGGGGGAGGACATAGGAGAGAGCAGACTTGAGGAAGGGCTATACAGTGGGATGGCTGCTTTGAGGTGGTGGGTAGGGGAAAGATGTGGAGAAAATTTGTAACTTAAAATCTTGTGGAAATGAGTGATGTAAAGAAGAAAATAAATAAATTAAAAATAAATAAAACTGTATGTCTGACTTCTTTTCTTTGCCCCAAAATATATTATCCAACTAACAAACATTTATTAATCACATATATACCAAGCATTGGGGATCACAATACAAAAAATGAAACAAATCTTGCTCTCAATGAGTTTATATTCTATAGTGCAAAGACAGCTGGTCTCAGGAAGACACGGGTTCAGGTCTTCTTTCTAATATATACTGATAATATGACTGTGGACAGGTGTGAGGTCCTGATTGGGGAAAAGCCATAAAAATTTTAAATGTGAAAATGGAAGCCTAAACATGGCGACCTGTTAATCACAAATGAGATACTGAATCACAATTTAGACACTGAGTCAAAACTTAGATACTATGATATATGAAAGCCATAACAAAAATATCATGATCCATATACATATGGTACATGATCATTACACAAATTTACATTTGGGCATAACATTGGCTTAATGCCCAAGCTCACAACTAAGCAGAGAACCAAAACTCGCCACCAGTCAGTAAGTGGCACACTCCTAAGTTCCTCCTGCCTTTGTCTGCTTTCTGTAATTACCACTAGGATTTTTGCGGCTCTTTTGTGGGTATCCATCATTGGTCTTGATGCAGCCCCACACTGCTGATCATTTGTACTCTTGGCAGGGATCCATCATATTGGTCCCCAATGTAAGTAACTCAATTGATTAAACTCCAATTTACTGTTTTTCTTGTTCTTACATAGTTGTTTACTTCTTATCTTCAATATTAGACTGTGAGATCCTTGAGAATAGGGACTGTTTTTCGCCTTTGTCTTCAGTGCTTAGCACAATGCCTGGCACGTAGTACTTAATGAACATTTGTTTACTTGACTGTAATAAATACCACCCTAATGGAAGTTAAGAATTTGAGAGGGAGATTAGAAAATTTAAAAAAAAAACAAAGCCCACAAGACTTAGAGTCAGAAGATCACAAGAGTCTCCAGTTTCCACTTACTACTTGTACAACCCTGAAGAAATCACTCCATCTTCCTGAGTCAGTTTTCTCAACTGTAAAATAGGCATAATAGTACCTGTCCCATCTACTTCATGGGATGGTTGTGAGGGAGCAATTGTTTTTCTATCACCAGTATAGAGACTGACACAGAGTAGAACCTTAAAGCATGTTGAAGAAAGTGAGTTACTTTTTAGTGGTGATAACTATTAACATGAAAAACACGTACAGTATTTGGCTGAAATCTGTAGAAGTAGAATGAGAGGATCCTACACTACATTTGTTTTATTTCTAGTTATGATTTGTCATAATGTATTATTTGCCTGAATGAAAGTGTCAAGTCAATTTTTGCAAGGTTAGATTAAGTTCAGTGTTGGGGCTCTTGTTGGTAATGGGTTGAACTGGTCCTCAGCTAACAGTAGGCCTGTTATCACCTGGGGGCAGAATGCGAAGGTTGCACCTGTTTGGGATAAGCAGGATTATCTCTCCA
>CM053595.1:153709502-153741285 GCA_028646575.1 Pseudocheirus occidentalis
ACTTTAAAAGGCAAATTCTGAGGTGGGAGAGGACTAGAATGAGAGGAGATAGGGAGAGAAAAAATGAGGTTAATCATCTTGTGTGGAAGAGGCAAGGGATAAGTGTTAGAACTTTACTTTCATTACTCTCATTGAATCTGGCTTAGGGAAGAAATGGCATAAACTCTAAACTGTGCATCATGCCACACAAGAGAGTAGGGGGCGTGGGGATGAAAGGCGGGATGATGAAGGGGAGGACAGGGTCTGGGGGAGGGATGCTGGATGCTCACACTTCAATAAAGGGACAGGGACAGGGTAGAGAACAGAACAAGGGGGGAGGGATAGGAAGGATGGACATATGATCACTGTCACAATATGTCCACTATGAAGATGTCCTGTATAATTACACCTACACTGGCTGTATTGAATTGGTTGTCCTTCCAGCGGGGCTGGGTGACAAGGGAGGAACCAGAAGAATCTAGAATTTAAAGCTCTGTAATACCTGCAACTAGGAATTAAGATATACAGGGGCTGGGGTAGGGAGACCCTCCCTGCCCTACCAGAAAGTTAGAGAGCAGACCAGGGGATGGGGTCTACAGTGGGATCGCTGTTTTGGGGTTGGGGTAGGGGAAAGACAGGGAGAAAATGTGTAATTCAAAAAATCTTATGAAAATGAATGATGTAAACAAAAGAAAACAAATAAAATTTATTATTAAAAAAATAGTTAATTGGGATGGCATTGAATACATTAGTTAGGTTAAATTGTCATTTTAAAAATCATGGATTTACCTACCCACGAACAAAAAATATTATTTGAATTATTTGAATCTGAGTTCCTTTGGATAAAATTTTTTTATGTTCATGTTCATATAGTTCCTCTGTCTGCTTTGACATGTATGTGCTCAGGTATTTTATACTGTCTAGGGTGTTTTTAATGGTCTAAAACAATATTGAATAATATTGATGACACATGGTGTAGTTTTTTTAGTTTTCACTTTTGATTAAATCTGTTTTAACTGGGTCTGATATCATGATTATTATTCCTACTTTTTTATGTACTAAATTCTACTCCTGCTCCTTTTTTTGTCATGTGCATCTCTCATTTTTTCCTCACTATTTTCCCCCCTATTTACCTATCCCTCTGCTTTACTTATACCCACTACTTTACCTTCCTAATCTTTAACCTACTCACCCCTGTAATAGTCCCTCCCTCATCCTCTCTTCCAACCATATCCCCTTGCCCTGTCTTTCTGAATTTAGAAGACTTTTATACCCTTCTAGAAATATATGTTGTTTCCTGTTTAACCCATTCTGGATGAAAGGAAGGTTCCAGCATTAACTGTCCTCCCCCTACTAGCTTCTTCTGTTTCGTTCTGTGTCATTCTCAGTATGAAAGAATTACTTCTTTTTATCTCTCCCTACAGAGTTTCATTTTTTTTAGAATAACCCCATCATACTCAGCTTAGCCCCTGCTTTTCTTTCAAACTACCTAAATAATGATGACAATCATAAGATACTGCTAATATTTTCACATATATGAAGTAAAAAAATTTGACTTTATTGAGTCCCTTATAATTGATCTTTGATGTTTACCTTATATTTCTCATAGATGTTATATGTTGAATTTTCCCTTTTGTTCTGTTTTTTTTTGTCACAAAATCCTAAGTCTTTTTTTTTTTTAGTTTTTTTTTTTTGCTTTTTTTTTGGAGGGCAGTTGGGGTTAAGTGACTTGCCCAAGGTCACACAGCTAGTTTTTGTGTTAAGTGTATGAGGCTGGATTTGAACTCAGGTACTCCTGACTCCAGGGCCGGTGCTCTATTCACTGCGCCACCTAGTTGCCCCTTTCCTAAGTCTTTGAGTTAATTAAATGTCCATTTTTTTCCCATTCAGGATGGGATTACAGGATAACATTCAGAATTACAATGAACTTTGCTAGGTAAGTCACCCTTGGTTGTAACCATGGCTCTTTTGCTGTATGCAATATAGTATTCCAAGATCTATGGTCCTTCATCATAGTAGCTGCTATGTCTTGTATAATCCTTATCGTAGCTCCATGATATTTAATTTGTGTTTTCTTCCCTTGTTGCTTCCAATATTTTCTCCTTAAGCTGGGGAACATTGAAAGTTGCCTATGACACCCCTGTAAGTTTTCCCCCTGAGATCTCTTTCAAGTGGTAATCAGTGGATTTTTTTCTATTTCTACTTTGTCTTCCTGGCAAAGAACTTCAGGACAATTTTCCTTGATAATTTCTTGTAATACTGTATCAAGATTCTTTGTTCTTATCATAATTTTCAGGTAGTCAGATTATTCTTATATTATTTCTCCTCAATCTGTTCTCTAGAGTGGTTGTTCTTCTGATGAAGCTTCCCTTTCTCTCCTATTTTCCCATTCTTTTGATTTTATTTTATGGTTTCTTGGTACCTTAGAACATCATTAGTTTTCCCTTGCCCAATTCTAGTTTTCAAGGAATTATTTTCTTCTTTAAGTTTTTGATTCTCTGTCTCCAGTTGGTTGACTTTCTTTTCATAATTTTCTTGGATTGCTCTTATTTTTTTCTCTAATTTTTCCCTAATCTTTCTTATTTAATTTTTTAAGTGCTTTTAAAGTTCTTCCAAGAACTCTGTTCATGCTGGAGACCATTTGACGTTTCTCATTGAAAAAGTTTTTTTTTAATTTTTTTATTTTTAGCTCTTTTGTCTTCCTTTGAAGGTGAACCCAAATTCTCTATCCCCATGGTAACTATCTGTGGTTGGGTTCTCATTTGCTTACTCATTTTTATTTGTTTTATTCTATTTTTAGCAGTTATTTGTGTGATCTCACTGTGACCAATGGGAATGATACCCTAAGACTCAGATCCTTCTTATTGTTATTTTCTGAGGTCTGTCTTGGGACCCAGCCCTCAGCTCTCGTCTCCACTCCTAACCTATGGCTAGAGCCCCTAGCCACACAATTCACAAATGATCTTGCTCCTTGTGGTCCCTCCAGCGTTTGCAGACTACATGCAAACTACAATGTACTCTCTGCCCAGGAATATAAACCAAGGACTGTACTCTCCTGTAAGTGCCCACAGCCAGCAGCTACTGCTGCTGTACTTATCAGGTGTGTCCTAGTTCCTTCTTCCTGCAGCTACAGCCCTGATGTATCTGTCAGTACAGCTGTGCTTGGTGTCCCTCAGGAGTAGAAGGTCCTTCAATCTTCTACTCAGCTGTCAGACCTCCATGCTGTCTCCAAGATAAAAATTTCTAAGGCTGAGGCTGCCCCTCAACCCAGCTACCCCCAGGGTTTGTGGTTTGTTGAGTCTGTAGAGTCAGTCTAGAGGTGTTTGCACTTCACTCAGGCCAAATCTACACCCCTGTAGGTCAAGTCTTTGCTGGAATCTTCTCAAAGTGTCTTAAGAGGACAACTGCTTTGCTCCATGTTTATTTCTACCACTCTGAGGTGATGTTCTGTCTTTTTCTATGGAGGAAATTTTGAAAGCAAAAAGTTCTCTGACCTCTGCCATCTTCCCAGAATTTTCTCCATGACTCTTTAATATATGGTATCCAGGGTGGTTTGTTGTTGCTTTGGTTTTTTTCTCCAAGAAACCTTAGAGTAGCTCTCTTTGACATATTTTATAAGTCAGTTGCTTTGGATGAAGGAAGATGCATTACATTTCCCTCTCAATTTTATTTTTTACTTTCTTTTTCTGGAGGAGGGAGGGCAAGGCAATTGGGGTTAAGTGACTTGCCCAAGGCCACACGGCCAGTAAGTGTTAAGTGTCTGAGGCTGGATTTGAACTCAGGTCCTCCTGACTACAGGGCTGGTGCTCTATTCACTGCACCATCTAGCTGTCCTACTCCCTCTATTTTTATTTTTTTAAGTAAATTTAATGTTTATTTTTAGTTTACACCATTCATTTCCACAAGATTTTGAGTTACAAACTTTCTCCCTGTCTTTCCCCTACCCATCAACCCAAAACAGCAATCCTACTGTATACCCCCTCCCCCATTCTTCTCTCCTATATGCTTCCCCATGCCCCCTCCAACTTCCAAGTAGGACAAGATGGATCTCCATACCCCAGTGCCTGTATATCTTATTTCCCAGTTGCATGTTAATAATAATAATAATAATATATTTTAAACATTTTATTTTAAAACTTTGAGTTCCAGATTCTTTCCCTTACTCTCTTATCACCCACCCTTACTGGGAAGATAAACAATTCAACATAGGTTGTACATGTGTAGTTACACAAAACATTTCCACAGTGGATATATTGTGAAAGATTGACTATATTTCCCTCCATCCTATCCCACCCCCCCACTTGTTTTATTCTCTACTTTGACCCTGTCCCTTTACTAAAGTGTGTGCTTCTAACTACCCTCCCACCAACCTGCCCTCTCCTCCATAATTCCCCCTTTCATCCCCTTCCCCCCTACCCTTCTGTAGGTCAAGATAGTCAATTTAGTGTGTATATTCTTCCCTCCCTAAGCCAAATTCAATGAGAGTAAGGTTGTCCCATTCCCTTTTGCATTCCTGTCTGTCTCTCCCCATCTCCACTCATTATATTCCTCTTTCACCTCTCAATTTCACCTTTTAAATATCATCCCTTCCTATTCAATTGATCCTGTGCCCTCTATGTATACCTGTACACATATATACACACACTCACATATGTATTCATACACACATAGACTCTCCTATATAGACATATATATGTGAGAAAAGTTTCATAGGTTACAATTATAGTTTTTCCACATGGGCATGTAAATAGTTCAACTTTGATAAGTTCCTTATAATTTCTTTTCCCTGTTTGCCTTCTCATGTTTTTCTTGCTTCTTGTACTTGAATGTCAAATTTTATATTCAACTCCGGTTTTTTCATCAAGAATGCTTGAAAGTCCTCCACCTCAATGAATGACCATTCTTTCCCCTGAAACATTATACTTAGTTTTGCTGGGTAGGTGATTCTTGGTTTTAATCCTAGCTCCTTTGACCTCCAGAATATCATATTCCAGGCCCTTTTATCCCTTAATGTAGAAGCTGCTAGATTCTGTGTTATCCTGATTGTGTTTCCACAGTATTCAAATTGTTTCTTCTTGGCTGCTTGTAATATTTTCTCCTTGATCTGGGAACTCTGGAACCTGGCTATACTATTCCTAGGAGTTTTCTTTTTAGAATCCTTTTTAAGAGGTGATCAGTGAATTCTTTCAATTTCTATTTTTCCCTGTGGTTCTAAAATATAAGGGCAGCTTTCCTTGTGAATTTCTTGAAGGATGATTTTTACATCCTTTTTTTGATCATGGCTTTCAAATAGTCCAATAATTTTCAAGGTATCTCTCCTGGATATATTTTCTAGGTCAGTGGTTTTTCCAAGGAGCTATTTCACATTGCCTTCTATTTTTTCATTTGTTTGGATCTATTTTATAGTATCTTGATTTCTCATAAAGTCCATTAGCTTCCTTTTGCTCCAATATAATTCTGAAGGAATTATTCAAAATTCTTTTTCCATCTGGCAAATTCAACTTTTTAAGGCATTCTTCTCCTCATTGGCTTTTTGGGCCTCTTTTGCCGTTTGAGTTAGTCTGTTTTTTAAGGTGTTATTTTCTTCAGGCAGGTTGTTGACTCTCTTTTCATGATTTTCTTGCATCATTCCTATTTTTCTTCCCAATTTTTCCTCCACTTCTCTTACTTGATTTTCAAAATCCCTTTTGTGCTTCTCCATGGCCTGTAACCAGTTCATATTTTTCTTGGAAGCTTTTGATGAAAGAGTTCTGACTTCATTGTCTTCCTCCTGTCCCATGCTTTGATCCTTTTTGTCCCCAAAAAAGGAATCTAAAACTGGATGGCTGTGTTTGCTTTGCTTCCTTTGCTTGCTCATGTTGCCTCAATTACTTGACTTGTGAGCACTTTGCCACAGTAGAACTCTGCTTCCAGAAGGGAGAGCTTTGTCCCAAATCACTGGGGTTTTTGAAGTTGCCAGAGCTATCTCTTAGGAGGGCGCTGTCTTTGCAGCCTTCACAAACTCTGGCTCACTGGTGACACACCTCAGGACCACCACCCAAGACCATGATCCAGATCCAGGCAGGTAAAAGCAACAGTGATTACCCTCTGAATGTTTGCTTGACCCCACTATGATCTGCAGGCCAGGAGCTCTGAAGCAGCCACATGGACAGCTGCAGGATGGCCACTTCCACTGCTTCTCACTCCAGGGGGTAGAGGCTGGGCCACACCATGTTCCCCCACCCCCAGATCCAGCAGAGTTCTACATTAACCTCTCACTTTTTCTTCAGCATCTATGGGTTGATATTTCTGGAAACCACCACAGCTGCTGGTGATACACTCCCCCAAATGCTCCAGCCACAGCTGATCAGGGCTGCCCCGGGGTAATCACACTGGGCTGGGCTTGGCTCCCAGCACACTGCTATGAACCCTTCCTGTTTGCCTGCTGGGCTGCCTTCTCTCTGTCACTTTGTGGGTTCTGTAGCTCTAAAATTTGTTTAGAGTCATACTTTATAGGTATTTGAGGTGTTTATGGGGTGAGCCACAGAGTTTTCCTGCTTCTATGCTGCCATCTTGGCTCTGACCCCCACCCCCTCTCTTTTTAAAATTTTTGTTTTGACATTTCTTGCTGTCTTAGGAATTCACTGATGCCTGTTTGGGTTATTCTAATTGTCAGGTAACATGAAAAATTGACAACTTTCTGTTTTAAGATGTTCATACTTCCAGTTCTTTCTCCCAGGGCTTTAGTTTTTCATCTCTTACTTTGTTTTTTCCCCCCAGGTATTCATGTAGTTTTTGTGTAAAATCTAATTTTTCCTTTGAGTTTCTACTTGCAGTTGTTCTAGAGTTACATTCTCTTATTTTGCATTTTGGGGTTTCTCTAGACTTATAACAATTCTTTATAGTGTTCTATATTTTCTTCTGCTTGGTCATCTCTCTAGACTGTTCCAAAATTGGAGCTCTGTGCTAGAACCAGACTTTGCTTCTCACTGTACTTTTGGGTGGGGTGGTCAGCCCTGCTTGGTCTCAATTTGAGTCACTTAGGCTCCTGAACTGAGCTCTGACCTCCAAGGTTTGAGCACTGCTACATCTTTGAGTTTCAGAGTTTCTCTCCAAGGTTCATAATATGGTATTTCATGACAGAGTGCTATGGAACCTCAGAGTCTTGGTCTGAGCTGACGGCTTTCAAGATTCTTGTGGATTTCCAACTTCTGTAGGACTTTCTCAAGATAATGTTCCAGTCTTGCTAGCTCTAGACACAGAGCCTTGCAGACTACAAGTGACTCAGGGTTAAGCTCTGGTCATATCAGGAGGTTGCTGGCTTATTTGCCTGTGCTGGTGCTGGTTTTGCTAGAGGCCACTTTCCCCATTGCCTGTGGGCATCTGGATGACTTTTTGTGCAGTTCTGGGACAGAAATAGTCACTTACTGTAGTTTCTGTTTGGATTTCATAATCATTAGTTGGCCTGGTATGATTTTTTGGTTTTTACTGGAGTGACTGTGGGGGAGCTAATGCTCCTTCATTCAAAGTGACCATCTTGGCTTAAAGTTTTCTTCAGTTTATGCAAGATCAGAGAAACATGAGAAAACTTGTATGAAGTCTTTATATTTTTCATTCCTTACAGTCTTGCCCTTACCCTATTAATAATATTTGCATATCATAATTGTTCAGACACAATTTTTAAGTACCCTGGACTTACCCTGTGTCCATTTTCTTTTCAGCTACATAAAGTGCTCCCGAGACTCTTTTGGTATGCATAAGTCCTTTCTGTCTTTGCCTTCCTTAGTGTGTGTATATGTGTATATATACATACATGTATACACACATGCATGTGTGTGTTTATGTATGTATGTATGTCCTGGGAAAAGCTTTTGTTAGATAAAGGATATGAACAGTGTAGTCACATTGCTTTCCAGAATGGCTGAACCAATTTATAGCTCGCTCTACAGGACATTAGTATGGTTATCTTTTCACAGCTCTATTCCTCAACATTTACTATTTTGACCTTTTACCATTTTCACCAGTTTGATTGGTGTGAAGTTTTTACCTCAGAGTTGTTTTAGTTTGCATGCCTTTTAAATTAATTTAATTAATGGTCTAGAGCATTTTATATATAGTTATTGATGACTTGAATTGCTTCTTTCGAAATCTGCTTGCGCATATCCTTTGATCACTTAATTGGGAGTGCATCAATCATATATTTGTGTCTATTTCTTATGAACTTATCAAAACTAGTTGAGTCAAGGATTTTCCCCTCCAATCTGTAGTTTTCCTTATTTTAGCTCCATTAATATTTGTGCAGCTTTTAAGTTTTTATATAAATTAAAATGTCTATTTTATCTTTTGTAATTAAATTGTCTATTTTATCTTTTTCAGGTTATGAATTCTTCCCTTAACTACCTTCTACTCTAAATTTTTTGGATGTGACTTTTAGTATTTAATTATTCACTTAGAGCTTGTTATATGGTATAAGATGCCAGTTCAAATTCATCTTCCAACAAACTACTTTCTGGTTTTTCAATCAGTTTTTGTTGAACAGGGTCTGCTTTTCCCAGTAGTTCAAATTCTTGTCCTGTTCATAAGGTCCTTAAGGACAAGAACTGTTTCTTTTTTGTCTTTATATCCCCAACACTTAGAATAGTGCCTACTGACTGACTGATCAAACAATGGGTTATGTGTTCATTCTTTCATATTTAAAGAAAAACATGTAAAGTGCAGGTAACTTCACATATAGTAATGGGCCTACTTCTTAGGTTATCAAGAACTCATCTATAAACCCATGCTGAAGTACAATTAACTAGAATTTTTTATGTGTTTGCCTCTTTTTCAATATACGGATGTGTACTGAACGTTGTGTTACTGATGAGCCCAAAGAAATTGCATTTACTTTGTTTGCCCCATTTGTCTGGCATTGGAGATGGAATGGATTATGTAATCAAGTCAGTATCTTCTGAGTGTTGTGATCTTCATGAAATCCAATTTACTTGAAAATCAAAGGCTTGAAAACTCCACGTTAACTGTTGCCTTCTGTTTCACTGGGTAAAAATATGTGTAGAATAATAAGTCATGACCAAATAAACGCCAAAAAATTTTTGTTCCAAACTGAGAAGAAAAGAGAAACTGTACAAGAGAAACTGAAATAAGTTACAGAGAAATCCTTTACAAAAACATTTCATTTGTTTCAATTTTTCTCCATGACTTTTCCCTGAGAATGAAAATTTAAGCAGAAAGACAATGGTGGAACATCTCAGTCTGTATGGAGCTTACAGGCTTAAAGTCAGAACTGGAAAGGATTTCCTAGTTCACCACAGTTCAACAAATCAGATGTTCTGCAGATCATTGTTACATTATTAAAACATTTTATAAAACAACTGATCATTGGACTTGCTTCTTTTTCCTGGTTCAGAGTTTTCACAATTTGCCAAAGTTAAGCAAACTTGACTTATCTGAGGTTTTACATGATTTGGGTAAGAAAAGACAACAGCTGAAAGTTAGCATCTACACGTGTAGACTCAGGCAATGAAAACATATTATCTTGATCCTGGAGTAGCAAACCCATTTCTAGGAGACACCTATGGTTTCTTTTGTTCATCTCATAGCTTTCCACATACACAGAAATGAACAAGTTTAGCCTCTCTCTAAGCTACACTGAGAATAGGTGTTTCTTGTTTTACCGGAAAAAATCCCTTTTTATCATTATGCCATGGACATTCTACCTCTTCAAGGAAGGCAGGGGCAGGGTAGGATGAGACAAAGGTTATTTGCAACATTCAAGGCTTCCTGCACTTCTGGACATATCTCTCAAGGATGAACATCACAGCCATTACAGAATTCACTGCTTCCTTATTTCATAATGAATTGTCTTAATGTTGGAGTCAACTTGCACTGCACTACCTTCTGCTGTTTTCACTTGACAGGTTGTCCTGAAACAGATGACAGCACAGCTGCTCCTCTGGGGATGTGATGTGCATGTCTGCCTGGCAAGGCTGCAAGAGCAACTGGAAGCATTGCACCATACTTGGGTTAAGCCAATGAAGTCTCACAGATGCAAAGATCCAACTCTTCGGTACATGCTAGAGGGACAAATACATGGAATGAATGTGAGAGGATAAGGCCAGGTCTAGACAAAAACTGTTAAGCAGGCAATTTTCAGTATCCTTCCCATAGTGAAGAGGACTGAACTTGAAGGGAGAACTAGGTCCAAATTCCCTTTTACTGAATGGTATGGGAAGTCATTTAATTTCCTTTAGCTTTAGTTCACATAAAATGTGAACAAAATTCCTGTAGCACAGGGCTTCTTTTTTTGTCATTGTTATTATTTTTTTTTGGAAAGGTAAATGGGGTTAAGTGACTTGCCCAGGGTCACACAGCTAGTACCAAGTATCTGAGGCTGAATTTGAACTCAAGTCCTCCTGACTCCACAGCTGGCACTCTATTCACTATACTACCTAGCTGTGCTCTCCCCCTACCCCTGGGCTTCTTAACCTGGAGTTTTTTTAATTTTTGCTTTTTGTAGGGGGGAGGATAGGGCAATTGGGATTAAGTGACTTGCCCAAGGTCACATGGCTAGTGTTAGGTGTCTGGGGCTGAATATGAACTCAGGTCCTCCTGACTTCAGGGCTGGTATTCTATTCACTGTGCCACCTACCTGCCCACTGTAGTTTCTTAACTTAAAAAACTGCTAATTGTATTTAAATAGAATTATTTCCTTTTTAGTTCTACGTATTTATTTTATGAATTTGCAAACAGTATTCTGGGGAAGGGTCCCAGATTGCCAATGAGATCCTTAAAACAAAAAAGGTTAAGAACCCTTTCTGTAACAGAACTATTTCTGTTACATCTGTTTCTAGGTTCTTGTGAGAATAGGATGAGAAAATATAATAGTACGCTTTGAAACTCTGAGATTACTTTGTAGTGGGAAGTTTGCAATTTTCTTTTGCAGAGTTCTTGACTTTTTTCTATCCCCAGTCAAATCCCTTATACTCAATGGTGGGAGGAGCAACTCTAGATAATTTGAATAACCTCACAGTAGATACCTGAGGGATTCATGGGGTTGGAAGGGAAGACTGAAAGACCCTGCCAAAGCACTGACATAATTGGGAAGCACACTACCTGAGTGTTGAGGGAAAAGGAACATCAGACTGTGAATGAAGTTCATCATGACCATACCTGGTAGTGAGGACAAACTACATGAAAGAAATAGGTCAACCTGTGGTATATGAATGTAACGTAATATTACAGCATAGCAAGAAATGACAAATTTATGGAATCATGGGTAGGTGAGTATGAATTGGATTACTGAAATAGCTTAAAACTATTTTCCCTGCCTCAAGCTTCTCACTACAATCCATCTCCAACACAGAGCTATCAGAGTGGTTTTCCTAAAGCACACGTCTGACCATGTAACCCCTGTACTCAATAGACTCTAGTGGTTCCCTGTTAACTCCAAGATCAAATGTAATGAATGTCCCTTACCTTGGAATGGAAAGTTATTTGTAACTGGACCCCTTCCAACTTTTCCAGGATTCTTACACATTATTCCCCCCTTCCCTCTATGTTCCTTCCTCTTCTTCCTGGTACACAACACTCCACCTCCCACCTCCTGCCTTTGCACTGGCTGTCCCCAATGCCTGGAATGGGTTGGCTTCCTTTTAAAATCCCTGACTTCCTTAAAAATTCAGCTCATGTGTAGTACTTATTACATAGGTTTTCTTAAAATGGAAATTTATTGTTTTATATTGAATCCTCTCTCATGGTTCGCTATGCACATGGCTATTTTTTTCTCATTTTGTATTTAAGTGTAAAGCAAAATTTACCGAAAAACAAGGCTTAAAGAGTACCTTCTGTGGACATCTTACATAGTCCTTTCCCCTCCCCCCTTGTCCATTCCCCTCTTAGGGCGTTCTTCTCTAAGGATACCTTTCATCTATTCTGTATCTTTTATGTATCTAATTACTTACATTCTGTCTCTCCCACATAAGCTTCCTGAGAGCAGAGAGCCCTGTTTTCATCTTTCTCTGTTTCTCCAGTCTTAGCACAGTGCCTAGAACATTGTAAGCACTTCATAAATGCCTGCAGAACTGACTGATGTAAAACAAAATAAGACCAAAATGATAATATACACAATGACTACAACCAATGAAAAGGGAAAAATCTCATTAAAAGGAAGTTGTACCGAGAAATTGAAAAACCAGTGATGATCTTGGAGAACAACAGATTCTAAGTTCCTTGAGAGGTTTGGTGTTACTTTTTTTTGTAGCATCTAGCACAGGGTTTGGTATGTATTAGGTGCTTAATAATATTACTGATTTAATTTAGAAGAGATGATGATGGCTTTAGGGCCTGTCTAAAGGGCCTGTTTAGACTGTTTCCTTAAAAGGTGTCAGATTTTATATCATTTATTATTTTATTGTATTGGTGGCATGTTACATAGTGAATGTTTTCCATGCAGGCATTGATTACCTTAGCAACTTACTGGAGAATTTTTTTTTAGCATTTTCGTTATTATTTAGATCTATTTTATATACTTGTAGTACAAATGAGCCACAAAAGTGGGGGAAGGAATAAAACATTTTTAGTAATCAATAAAGGTAGTATAAATATAATGCACTTTCTGACTTGCTCAATAATTGCCTAAGCAGTAATGTGTTTCTTTTTATAACCCAGGAAAATTTTTGTTTTGTTCTTGCTCCTCAGTCACTGTGTTGTTTCTTTGTGTTTATGTTTCATTATTTTAAAATTATATTTAATGGAATTCATATATAAGCAGTCATGAGACATTGATCTACTATTACTTTCTTGTGGTTAATGCTTAATAAACTATTTGCAGGTAGGTTATTATTACTTTGAGCTGCTTTACCCTCTCAGTGTGTTTCCTCTCTCTAGGCCTTCCTACTTTCCCAATGGATGTTCAAGGTTTGGCTGTGGTTGTTCTCATTTAGACCGGCCTTTCCCAGATCCTTCAGCCAGAACAGCCAGCAAACCCCAAGATCAAACAGATGCCACAATCTACTCTCAGAGTGAATAGTGTCAGCCATTCATTCTCATGCCCCACCCCTACCCCCACCGAAAAGTGCTACCATCTAGATCTTCCCACGGTTCCTCCCCAGCATAAAAGCAAATAGGACATATATTCGCCAAATATTTGGTCGGCATCTGTTTCCCTGTTTTATGTTAATGATTAGAGAATCAGTCATCAGAGCAAATAACATTTTGCGATTTAAAAAATGGATACAATTTATTGGAAAACTTATATGCCTTTCTGATCTACTAAGGTAAAAGTTTGTATATTTCCTCCTGCTGCTAGTGCCTTCCCTTTGAGATGACTTTCCTTTTATATTGTATGTATCTTGTATGTTATTTTTATGTTGTTTTCATCATTAAAATGTGAGCTGCCTGTAAGCAGATATCATCTATTTGAATTTGTATTTCTAGCACTTAGTACAATGTCTAACAAATAGTGCTTATTGACTTGGAGTGATGATTTATTTTAAATAATCAACTAACTGTAAACAATAGGATCTTATTACTTCATCTACACAGTTTGTGATGCGCTGCACCAAGCACTAGGTCTGGAATTAGGAAGATCTGAATTCAAATGGCTTCAAACACTGATTAGCTGTGTTACCCTGAGCAAGTCACTTAACCTCTTGTTTGCCTCAATTTCCTCATCTGTAATATGGAGATAATAACAGTATCTACCTCCCAGGGTTATTGTGAGGATTAAATAGTAATATATGTAAAGCACTTCACAGAGTGCCTGGCACACAGTAGGTGCTATAAAAATATTAGGAATTGTTACCATTATCATGGATGGGATCATCTATAAAAACTGTTTGCAAAAGCTTTTTACTACTCATATTTTTGTGCACATACAATCACAAGAAGGAGGCCAAGAGGCCCCAGAAACCACTTCAGTCTGGTCATACTTGATCTTCTTCAGTAGCTTGCCAAATGTTTGCCTTAGAAGCAGAGGTCTATTTTCAGCCTCTCTTGTTTGTTGAACTGTTATTCTGTTCATTTGATTCCCAGGCCCTTCTAAGAGAATGATAGCTTAGAAACCTAGGGAGTCTCAGAAGCTTTGAATCAGAACCACAGCTCACTGTTTATGACCAGACCTCAAATGGCTTCTCTGCAAAGAAAATATGAAAGGTGTTCCTGTTTTAAGCTGTCATACAGGATGAGAGCCCTTTTGTTTGCCAGAATTATTCTGAAGATTTAGTGGGACAAAATGATAGCCTTTAGCTCTAAGACAGTTTAAAAAAATAAAGACTTTCTTCTCTTAATGAAGTCTTGAGCCCAAAGATGGCTGGTGTATATCGCAAATTATAATAAATGTTCCCTATAAATCAGCAAGCATTTGTTAAGCACTTTACTATGTGCCAGGCACTGTGCTAAGAGTTCCTGGCCTCAAGGAGCTGACATTCTACCCAGGAAGAAAACATATAAAAAGATGAAGAGGTGCAGGGAATGGAATGAGCAAAGGTACCTACCCTATGTGAGGGTATGAAGGTCCAGGGTGCAATTCTATAATCTCTAGGAATCAGATATAAAGTCCTCTTTGGGGCAGTTAAAGCTATTCACAATTTTTCCAGCAATATTACCTATCATTCCCCTTCATTCATACTATGGTTATCATTTTATCTAGCTCTGTAAAGTACCACATTAGTAGTTCCATTGATACAGCACTAAATCTGTAAATTAATTTAGGTATCATTCTTTTAATAACTTTGGCATTTTTATTTTACTGGCATTCCAATCTTGGCTTATGGATACTTGATATTCTTGTCTTTTTGGGTTTTTATGACAATGTTTTCTTCTGATTCCCTCCCACAAATATGACGATTCCTTCTAAGTATCCTACTGAATCTTGATCCTAGTCATGCCCACTAACAGTGGTCATCCCCAAGACTCTTTCCTAGGCCCTCTTCTCTCTCTACCATCTTTCATTTCATAATTTCATCAGCTCTCATGGATTCAATTATTTCTATGCAGATGATTCTCAGATCTATCTCCCCCTAACTTCTTTCCTACAATGTCACATTTTAAACTTGCCTATTACACATCTCCAAACAGATGCCCCATAGGCACCTTAAACTCAACATGTCCAAAACTGAATTCATGATCTCTTCTACCATTTCACAACTTAACTTTTCTATTATGATTGAGTCCTTCCTCTCTCTCTCTCTTTCTCTCTCTCATACACCTCCCCCCAATATCCAATCAGATGCTGAGTTTTGTTATTTCTCCCATGGTTATATTTTTTGTATACTCACTCCTCTCCTCTGACATTGTACCATCCTAGTGCAAACCCTCATTTCTTCAAACCTGCATTATTGCAAAAGACTGATAGTTATTTTCCCTAGCTCAAGTGCCCCCTCACTCAAGTACATTCTCCACTTAGTTATCAAAATAATCTTTCTAAAGTACAAGTCTGATTATGTCTCCTTTTAGTCAATAAAATCATGTGGCTCCCAGTAACCTCCAAGATAAAATACATTGTTTTCTGATATTCAATGATGGTCTAAACATGACATTTATAAACAACCAGGTCAACGATTCTTTCTATATGCAAAGAAAATTCAGAAAATATGGCTGTGAAGTGACTAAAGCTCATTTCAAACTAACACCATCACTATTTCTATTCTTAGGATCATTCTTTGAGAAGAAACTTCTAGGAAACTTCCAGCAGTTGGATTTGGCAGGAAATTATGTGAACAGTAATGGATGGTTTGCCTTTATGGGAATACTAGTGAATCTCAAGAAATTAGTTGTTTTTGTTTTTACTTCAGTAGCAAATAAAAATTGCTTCCTAACCCAGTTGGTCAGAAAATCTGGTCATGTACCACACAATCTAATTTATTTGTAAGAAATCAGGTTAATTAGATGGCATTTTGATGATGATCTCAATGTTATTCAAGCTAACAAATTTAAACTAGTAACTGTTTAAAAAGTCTAAACACACAGCTGCTTAAAAGATTTGATTGTAAGTCCTGAAATACTGGGTCACTGAGAAGTATGTAATATATTTTCTACAGTTATCTCTTAAGTTTATATAAAACAAAAAAATTGTTCTCTCTCTCTCTTCCACTTTACTACCCTTTTAGTCATCCCATATTTACCGGTTGAATCTGAATTAAATATGAAGTCAGTCAACAGGGACCAGGTAAGAATCATTGAAATGGAAATACTGTAGCTATTATTTGTACCTATTATCTCTTTTATCAGAATGTAAGCTCTAAGAAAGCAGGGTCTGTTTTCTTTGTCTTTTATAATTCCAGCAAGGAGCAGTGTCTTGTATGCATTAAGTACTTAATAATGTTATTTGGATTAAACTGAATTGACAGCTGATTTATCTTTGTATCAGCTTCAATACCTAGCATAGTGTCCTGTATATGTTAACGATTCTTTAAAATATCAGTTGCACATTGAATGTTGCACATGAAATGTATAAAAATGAATGCAATAATTAAAATCAGAGTAAATGCACCTAAACATTCTTAACTCTAATAGCTTAATTCAAATAATACAGAATACTAAAAAAACAAAAAAAAACCAAACCTTCTCTAATTAGAGATAGATCAGTAACCTTTACCCTAGTGGAAAATCGGCAGCTGCTCATAGCTCAGCCAGAATATTGTCAATCAGAGGCATGAAATCTAGATTTTCTATCAATGAACTCCTATGCCTTTTTAATCACCAATCATAGACTTCAGTCATTAGAAAAGGAAAAGAAAAAAGAGATCCATGTTTGCATTCCACAGGAGTCAAAAACATACTGCCCAAATCATTTTAACATCCCCACCCCACAAAAAATGAAGTGGACCTAAAAGGAAAATATGATGTAATTTCAAATATCTAGCCATAACTCCATGTTGTCCAGGAAAAAACAAAAACAAACAATTATTCACTTAACACCAACTGTCCACCTCCCATTCCCATGGTAGCTCAAGTTAATGGCTTTGGTGTCTGTATAGGTTAAAAGCTGGCCATTATGTTGAGGTAGTCACTGCAATAAAAAAAAGTCTGGGCTCAACATTCTTTATTCAGCAAGGGGGCACTGATATATATATACACATGTGGTTGCTGCTCAGTTTAATGCCTGCTGATTACATCATCAGAGAAATTTTCATCAAACTCAAACTAGATCACAAGTACTTATTCTTTCAAACTTCATGCCTAGATAGCTACAGTTGGCACTATGGTAACATCAAGGTTGTTACTTATAGGCCACATGCTGGTAAAAACTTGTTTTTCTTGTGAGATAGTCTGGAAAATATGTTTTTTGAAACAAAATGCATAACAGACCAGCATTACCCAAAGCAGATGGCAGCATGAATGAAACACAGCAGGCAGAGCCACTTCTACTTTCACATCCCACAGGCAACACTAAATAATCATTCTCAACTAGTGTAAACAGTAATTGAAGCACCTTAGGTGGGAACTTTGTATAGGTGGTCACCTTTGAATGGCTGTGGAAGAAGGCAGCTTCACACAGACACAAGCTCAGCACCCAAATACCATTAGTCTCATAGAAGTAGAGGTTGTATATAGGGGATGAAAGAAGAAACCGCATGGAAAACATACCTTTTATCACCTCTTAAGATAGGGAAGTTCTTCTGGTCTTTATGAAGATATTCACAGGCACATTTGGTTGGTCACTGGTGGTAAGCCCTTCCTGTAGTGATAGCCTTTTAATAGGCACTGCCATAGATGTGGTACAGCATAAGACCAGGGAGAAGGAAAGCTGCCTTACCTTATTATAGTCTCGTTCTCTTTGGGGAAATATGCAATTTTGGTTAGATTTTTTTCCTACATTTCCAAACTGTCTACATGACACTATAAATGTGGCAGATAGATATCTTCTCACCAAATAAAGTATTAGCATGTGGCTACATATTTCCAATGGATGATACAACTTTACTCCACAGAGTTGCCTTCCTCTAAATAAGATAGACTAGACCTCATCCTGAGGCAAATAAGGGTCTTTTCAAAGTACTTCAAGACAACTTCTTCATTCCTACTTGCTCCAAGCCTCCATAAATCATAAGCCCTCAGTGTCATGGAGAAGTCTAATACTTTGTTGAAAGAGGGATGGTCTTCATGAACACTTTGAATTCAATGAGAATCTTCTGTGGATGGACGTTAAAATGTTGAGGTCATGCATCCTTAAAAGCAGCACCAAGTGGAATATCCAAATTATAACTACTGGAAAATCCCTGGCAAATGGGGAAGTTTAACTTCATTCACCCATTAAATACCTTTTTAAAAACAGTGGTCATAGAGGTCATATAAAGTTGACTTCTTTTAAGAGAACATTTGGGTATTACTATGCTTTATACAAAGCAGCACTAGCTATACTGGAAAGCCCACATAATATACACATGAAAACATTCAAAATAAATAAAATGTTCTATGTCATTTAAAAAAATATCGCCACCATTTCTATTTCACCATTCCTGATAAAGCTGGACAATAAAATACAATTCTGCCCTCAGGAGATGTAATATTGTATAACAATTTAAAGTCCATTTTGTTTTTGTGACATCACACAGTGTAAAAACAAAATATGCTAATTTGTAAGTATGATATGGCCAATACGACTATGTTCATGAAGTACAGAACAATGAACTAGCAGAAGGGTCATAGATTATACAAGTTGTATAATTATGGCTGTTTCCACCATTAATTCCTTACTAGAGTAATCATAGAATAGAAATTTGTTCATTGCACATTGACAAATAATTGTTAAAAAGTTAACCAAAGTGTAATGAAAAGAAGCATGGTTCATTTTAAACTGCAGAAATATTAGTGAAAATTCTTACTGATAGCCAAATTTAAATAACAACTACAACAATAAAAACCATGATAAAAATCTAGTCATGACATTTTAAAATCTTGGTCAGTAAAACATATAGAAAACTTCAAGTAAAAGGAAAATTTGATTTTACTTTGTAACACAATAACTTCCAAAAACTAGTGTGACCCCAAAGAAAATATAATTGACTTTGGAAAAGCTGTAATAGAGACCTTTACTTTTATAATGGTAATTTCTTCTCATTCTTGAAATTCTTACCATTATTCAGGAAACAGATTCATAATCTCAACTGAAGAAAACATCTTTTTACTAAGAAAATGAAATGTTGCCATTCTGTGAAGTGATTCCTCATAAAGCTAACATGATATCATACTGCAATCAATTTCAAAAAATGAACGAGAAGCAAAATCTGAATTTAGAGGAACACAATTTCTATATAGCAAATCCATTTAAGCTCTGAAATTCAGGAGAATTTAATTAGCTTAAATGTATTTCATGAAAATATAGTTTTATAGGCTTCATGAAATGGGGATTAGACCATCAATTCCTAATATTCAGAACGAATGATCAGATGTTGACATTTCTGGATAAAGAGACCAGAGGTCAAAAAGTTGATACCCTTAATAAGAATAAATAAGCTCAAATGGCAGTTTCTTATGGTCTGGGTTGCCCTCTACTGTTAGTTCCATATTTGCTTGGTAAAGTTGTAAAACCAGTCCTGAATCCTTGAGTTGCTCCCATTCCTGGTGCTCCAAATCCTTGATTGAACATATTGCTATATGGTGTGGATCCATGATTAATACCCAAACCATAAGGCCTGGTTTGTGGATTTAGAAGAATAACTGGGGTCATATTTTTTCCTGGTGTATTAAAAGAAAATTCTGGAGGTGCAGTACTGGGTTTAGCTGGAGTTGATGTCTGAGGGTTCAATTCATCGCCCTTTAAAGGTGGCATTGGAATTATATGATGATCTGGAAGGTTTAGCATATTGGCTGCAACAGGTCCCGATATTAAAGCAGGCCTCATCCAATCATCTTTGAAAATCTGAACGGTCAGGGTAGACACCAAAGTGTAGAGCCGATTGGTCACATGAGCAAGAACCATTTGCTCATTTGCATCTCTTCGAATTCTAACATGCACTGATCCAGCCTAAAAGAGAACAAGTACACAGGAGAGAGTCTGATTAAGATAAAGTAAGATGTTGGTGAAAATGAAAGACTTGATTTATGATTTGGTTGTGACAGTTTCTTAAAAGGGAAAGCATAATTTCTTAAATCCTCATAGAGATTACTTAGGGAAAAAGTTTATAAAACCATTTTTGCATGGTAAATAAAAGTACAGGCAGTAACTGGGAGAGGGCATGCAGATATTTCTGAATAAAGTCAATTCTACAGAAGAGAAAAATGGTAATAATGAATCAAATGGCACACAAATTAACCTTAGTTTTCTGGCTAGATGAGTTATGGGGCATCTAAAACCAAAAAGGGGTTCAAGATCACTTTCCAATATTAACTGAAGAGTTAGAACAGAATGGTATCAGAAATTCTTTAGTCAATTGTGTAGTCAGTATTTGAGACATAAAGGCTGGCTAAACTGCTTCAATTTTTCTTGACTGTTTTTATGTAGTTTATACCATATAGTTGCCTTTGACTTCTTCACTTCCCACATCTAATTAGTCACTAAGTCTTGTCAACTGTTTTATGAAGTGTTCAAAATTTGTCCCTTTTAAAACTCCTATAGAATTTGTTCCATCTATCACATTTTAACTCAATCAATCATATTCTAATTTGTACTGCAGTTGTTTTTGTGCATCATACTTACCCAAATAGATTGTAAGTTCCTTGAGGGAAAGAATTCATTTCTATATTTTGAACAGTATCTTTGAAACACAAAGCATTTAATAATGTTTGCTCTCTGAATTCTCTTTTCTTCTCATTACCACCATAATCTGGTTCTTCAACATCAAGTGGCCCACAGGTTTCCACAACAGCCCATTCTTTAGTCACCTTTCTCCCCACTTCATTTCATCCTATATATGATTAATAGACAAAGACTGCTAAAAACACAGAATGTTATTTCTTTTTTAAGAACCTACAATGACTTCCTACTGCCAAGTCAAAACACCTCCATCCAGATTTTCCAGGTTCTTCATAACCTAGCCAAGTTCAATCATCTTTTTTATTCTCCAATATAAACTGTTTGTTCTAGTCAGTCCATGATTCTTTTTTGTTCTCAACACATGTTCATTGTTTCCTTAGTTTCACTCCTTAGGCTATTTTCCTGACTCAAAATACTATCTTCTTTCTCAGAATGCCTTACTCTCTGTTATCTGTATTTTATTCATCCTTCAAGGTCCACTTCCTCCTTAGAGCCAAGGTACAGAAAAGTCAATAATGATCTCTCCCATCTCTTCAAGATTTCTTTTGAATTTACTGACTGTATTATAAAACACATATGGTCCTTTTTTTATGATGCAAAATTTGGGTTATAACAGTACATAATTTTGTTAAATATAATTTTTTCTTTACTATTTCATGTGCCTTATTTCCTCAACTGTATTATAAATTCATAGAATCATATAAGCTTCAGAGTTCAAAGGGACATTCTAACTGGGTCACTTATTTAGTCCAATCTCTAACTAAAGCATCCCCAAGAAATGATTATTTATTTTCTACTTTAAATTCACTAATTCCCAAGACAGCTCATTACATTTTAAGACAGGTTTCATTGATCCTTATATTGAACTGAAATATAATTAAATCTTACTTATTGATCCTATTTCTGCCCTCTTCACCAAATGGACTAAATCTAATACTTCCACTAATAATCCTTAAAATATTCAGGGAGACCTGGCGACTGGTCAGAAAGAGATTACAGGGGACTCCTGTGCTAACACTGGACTCAGTACCAGTCACCGGCAAATCTATTGCCTATACTCACTTCTGGGTCATGGTCAAGAAGAAGCAGGAGCCCTGTGGAGTAGTAACATTTTTTTGTCAAAAGGGATCAGGGACCCCAAGGAACAGTATCACTTTCAGTCCCAAGGCAACAGGAGCCCTGTGGAATAGTATCATTTCCAGTCCCAAAGAAGCAGGACTCCTGAGGGGCAGTATCAACTGCAATCCCAAGAGATCAGGGTTCCTTCCAAGATAAAGATCAGAGTGCAGATCAAGAGAGCAGTAACCATACTCCTCCCACAATCATACCACCTTGGAAACACCAACAACTTCTAAACCCCAAGAACAAGCTCTTAAAACAGCAGTGTAAAAAAGCCAGAAGACAAATAGTACTCCTCCTCTCTAATTTTCCCATGGGGAAACTTAGCCTAACTATAATATAAAGTTCAAAATCAAGAAAAAAAAATGACCCAGAAAATAGAAAGAGGAAAGATAATTCAAGAATTACTAAGTTCTTGAAAGCCACAATCAAACAAAGAGCCTCTAGACACCATATTTCAAGAAATTATCATGGAAAACTGCCCCAATAGTTTAAATCCAGATGGTAAACTAGAAATCCAAAGAATCTACCAATCACCTCCTGAAAGAGATCCCAAAATGAAAACTCCCAGGAATATTATATAGTCAAATTCCAGAGCTCCAGGGTCAAAGAGAAAATACTTCAAGCAACCAGAAAGAAACCATTCAAATAGCATCAGGCCAAAGTAGATTTACTGGCTTCCACCTTAGAGAAATGTAGGGGTTAGAATATGATATTTCAGAAGGCAAAGGAGCTAGAATTATAAACAAGAATAATCTACCCAGAAAAACTGAGTATACACATATCTAGTTTTATTGAACTTCACTTTACGACACTTCACAAACAATTGTGTTTTGTTTTGTTTTTTTAAATGGAAGGTTTGTGTTAGTGCCATACTAATCAATCTACCAAAAAAATTACTTTATAGAGCTATAAAAAAGAGTAACAAAATTCATTTGGAAGAACAAAAGGTCCAGAATATCAAGGGAATTAATGAAAAGAAATGCAAGGGAAGGTGGCCTAGCCATACCAGATTTTAATCTGTATTATAAAGCAGCAGTCATCAAAACTACTTGGTGCTGGCTGAAGAATAGAGTAGTGATCAAGGGAATAAACTGGGTACATGAGACCCAGGAGTCAATGACTATAGTAATCTACTGTTTGATAAACCCAAAGACCCCAGTTTTTTGGGATAAGAACTCACTTGGAATATAGT
Organism: Pseudocheirus occidentalis; assembly: GCA_028646575.1. Classification (NCBI taxonomy): domain Eukaryota; kingdom Metazoa; phylum Chordata; class Mammalia; order Diprotodontia; family Pseudocheiridae; genus Pseudocheirus; species Pseudocheirus occidentalis. Next base: position 153,732,470 of record CM053595.1, read on the forward strand.
ATGGCAGAAACTGGGAATAGACCAATATCTAACACCATATACCAAAATCAAGTCTAAATGGGTGCACAATCTAGGTATAAAGGCTAATATAGTAAGCAATCTAGGAAAACAAGGAATAATTTACCTGTCAAATTTACGGAGAAGGGAAGATTTTATAGCCAAACAAGAGTTAGAGAGCATTATAAAATGCAACATGGATAATCTTCATTATATTAAATTGAAAAGTTTTTGTACAGACAAAGCCAATGTAACCAAGATTAAGAGGGAAGTAGAAAATTGGGAAAGAATTTTTACAACCAGTGTCTCTGATAAAGGCCTCATTTCTAAAATATACAGCCTAAATATGAAATATAGAAAAATTGGAACACTAATGTGTTATTGGTGGAGTTGTGAATTGATTTAACCATTGTGTATGTAGAGCAATCTGGAACTATGCCCAAAGGGCTACAAATAATTGCATACCCTTTGACCCAGCAATACCAATTCTAGGGTTGTATCCCAAAGAGATCACAGAAGTGGGAGCAAGACCCATATGTACAAAAAATATTTATAGCAGCTCTTTTTGTGGTAGCAAAAGCATTGGAAATTAAAGGGATGCCCATCAACTGGGGAATGGCTAAACAAGTTGTGGTTTATGAATGCAATGGAATACTATTGGGCTATAAGAAATGAGGAGCAGATAGACTTCATATTTACCTGGAGAGGCTTATATGAAGTGATGCTGAGTGAAAAGAGCAGAACCGGGAGAAATTTGTACACAATTACAGACACATATGCATGATGACCAGCTTTGATAGACTGGACTCTTCTCAGCAATTCAGGGTTATAAGACAACTCCAAAAGACTCATGATGGAGAGATGTCTACATTCAGAGAAAGAACTACAAAGTTTGAATGCAAATTGAAGCAAACTACATGCTCTCTTTCTTTTTCTTGTTTGGTTTTGTTTCCTCTTTCCCTTTGTTCATTCCATCAATTATAATCCTTCTTTATAACCTGACTAATGTCTAATGTGAAAGTATTTGCAGATCCTATACTTGACTGAATTCCGGGGTGGGTGGGAGGTGGGAGGGGGGAGGAAGGCATTGGGTAGAGGGCAGAGGGAGGGGGAGAAAAGTTGAAACTCAAGGGATTGTGGAACTGAATCTTGTACACTAAAAGTAAATAAACAAATTAATAAAGACAAAAAAAAAACCCTGAAGATTTGTGGCAACCATGTCAAGTAACTATTAGCACCATTTTTCCAAAAGTATATGCTCACATGTATCACTGTGTTACATTTTGGTAATTCTTGAAATATCTGAAACTTTTTCAATATTATTATAGTATTTGTTATGTTATCTGTAATCAGTGATCTCTGATGCTACTATTATAAATGGGGGAATGGATGGAGGGAAGGCACCATGAACCACGCCCATATAACCCTACAATGACCTCTAAGTATTCAAGTGAATAGAAGAGTCAATTGATGCAGCAAACTTCACTGTTGTTTTAAGAAATTGCCACAGCTACCCAAAATTTCAGCAACCACTACTCATATCAGTCAGCAGCCATCAACAAAAAGGCAAGACCCTCCACCAGCAAAGAGATTATGACTCATTAAGGGCTCAGATGATGGTTAATTTAGTGTATTAAACTAGGTACTATCAATAATTACATTAAAGAGAATGACAACAATGAGATAACATGCCAAAATTTGTGGGATGCGGTCAAAGCAGTACTTACGGGAAAATTTATATCTCTAAACATGTATATCAATAAAAGACGCAGAAGATTACAGCAATAGATAACAAAGATATCTGACCAGGTAGGATTTATACCAGGAAGGCAGGGCTGGTTCAATATTTGGAAAACTTTCAGCATAAATGACCATATCAATAACAAAAAAACCAAAAGTCTTATGATTATATCAACAGATGCAAAAATAGAGTTTGACAAAATACAACACTCATTCCTATTAAAAATACCAAAAAGCACAGGAATTAATGAAACATTTCTTAAAATAAATAGTATCTATCTAAAACCAAGAGCAAGTATTATCTATAACAGGGATGAACTTGAAGCCTTTCCAATAAGAATAGGAATGAAATAAGAATGTCCACTATAATACGGTATGCAATATGGTAGCTATACCAAGAAGAGAAGAAAAAGAAAGTGATGGAATAACGATACACAATGAGGAAACAAACCTAACACTCTTTCATAGATGATATGATAGTATACTTAGAGAATGCTAGAGACCCAACTAAGAAACTAGTAATCAACAACTTTAATAAAACTGCAGGATATAAAATAAACCCATGTAAATCACTAACATTTCTATATACTACTAACAAAGTTCAGTAGGAAGAGACAGAATGAGACATTCCATTTAAAATAATTGCAGACAATATAAAGTACTTGGGAGGCTACCTGCCAAGACAAACCCAGCGACTATATAAATACAATTATACAAGCTGTTTTTCACACAAATAAAGACAGATCTAAACAATTCAAGAATTGTTGTTTGCTCATCGTTGAGCTGAGTCAATATAATAAAAACAATTTTACCTAAGTTAATGTACTTATTCAGTGCCAAACAATCAAACTACCAAAGAATTATTTCACAGAGCTAGAAAAATAACAAAATTTATCTTTAAGAATAATAGATCAAGAATAATATCAAGAGAATCAATGAAAATAATTGTGAAAGAAGACAGCTTAATACCAGATTTCAAATTATATTACAGAGTGGTAATCATTAACACAATCTCATACTGGCTAAGAAATACGGTGTTAAATCAGTGGAAAAGATTAGTTACACAATACATAGTAGTAAATAACTATAATAATACAATTTTTGATAAACCCAAAGATCCAAGCTTTGGGGGTAAGAACTCATCATTTGATAAAAACTGCTGGAAAAACTTGAAGGAAATTTGACCAATGGAAGTGAGATGAATAATTTTGATTACATGAAAGTAAAAAGGTTTTGCACAAACAAAACTAAAGCAGTGTAATGGGAATGGGAATGGGAATTTGAAGATCTCCCCAGCACCTTAATAGACCTGGGAGGTGGAGCTGGGGGGGGAGGGGGGTTTGAAGCTTCTCTGTTGTGAAGATAAACTCTGCCACTTTATAGGCTAAATGTACTCTGCCCCTTTATAGGCTAAATGTACTCACATGGAGCCTGTGGTAGGAAAAGTCTGCTGAAGAGAAGCAGAGCTCGCAGGAAGCTGGTAGAGAGCTAGCCTGACAACTGGAGTCAGCTGGTGGGAGGGAAGCTTAGGCAAGGAGATAGTTTTGTGAGTAAATATTGATCTTGGATTGGTTTGTGGGAAGGCTAAAGGATGGCATGGCTCTCAGTGTTATTATGGCTTCTGAATATCTTTGGTACTATGATGGAATCGGCTTCCTGGTTTGGGGATTCAGTTTTTTGGTGTCAAAATAAATCCTTCAGCTTTATCCTCTATCTGGAGAGTCTGGCATATTTTGCAATCGAAAGTCATGCAATACTTACAGTCACGGTCTTTATTGTGATTGTGGGCGTTGTAAATATTGCATTGGTGCTATAAGCAGACAAAATTAGAAGGGAAACAGAAAACCAGGAAAAAATTATATAGTAAGTTGCTCTGATAAAGGCCTCTTCTCTTAAATATATAGGGAACTGAGCCAAATTTACAAAAATAAGAGCCATTCCACAGAACTAGAAATTGAGGGGATGTCCATCAGTTGGGGAATAGCTAAACAAATTGTGGTATATGAATATGATAGAATATTATTGTGCTATAAGAAATGATGAGCAGGTGGACTTGAGACAAAACCTGAAAAGACTTATATGAACTGATGCTGAGTGAAGGGAGCAGAACGAAGAGAACACTGTACACAGTAACAGACACATTGTTTGGATAGACATTGCTCTTCTCAGCAATGCAAAGATCTAAGACAACTCCAAAAGATTCATGATGGTATATGCTACCCACATCTAGAGAAAAAACTAGAGTGTGAATGCAGATGGAAGCATATTACTTGTTCTCTTTTTCTTCTGTTGTTTTGTTTCTTTTTTATGATTAATGTGAAAATATGTTTAATATGAATGTATATATAGAACCTCTATCAGATTTCATACCATCTTGGGGATGGAAGAAGAGAAGGGAGAAATTTAAAACTCAAAATCTTATGGAAGTAAATGTTGAAAACTAAAAATAAGTAAATGAATTATTTTTTAAAAAATTAAAAAAAAAAAAGAGCCAGTAGCCAGTCCCCAGTTGGTAAAAGATGTGAATGGGAAGTTTTCAGAAGATGAAATCAAAGCAAGCAATATAAAATAACAATAAGTATGAAAATGCTCTAAATAACTACTCATTAGAGAAAAGCAAATTAAAACAACTCTGAGGTCCCCCCTCACACCTATCAGATTGGCTAACGTAACTGAAAAAAAAATGACATATTTTGGAGGGGATGTGGAAAAACAGTACACTAATGTACTGTTGTTGAAACTGTGAACTAGTCGAATCGTTCTGGAGACCAGTGCTCAAAGGGCTATAAGACTGTGACCCTTTGAGTCACTAATACCACTACTAGATCTGTATTCCAAAGAGATCAAAGAAAAGAGAAAAGGACATATTTATATAGAAATATTTATAGCAGCTCTCTGTGGTGGCAAAGAATTGGAAATTAAGGGGATGTTCATTAACTGGGGAACTGCTAATCAAACTGGGATATATGATTGTGATAGAATACTGTTGTCCTATAATGATGAGCAAGATAGTTGCAGAAAAACCGAGGAAGACATATGTGAACTCATGCAAAGTGAAGTGAGCAACCCAGTACCTTTATGAACACAACTACAAAACACTTCACACAAATAAAATCAGATCTAACCAATTGGAAAAACATCAATTGCTTGTGGCTAGGTCAAGGTAATATAATAAAAATGACAATTTTACCTAAATTAAATTATATATTTAGTGCCATACCAATCAATCTACCAAAAAATTACTTTATAGAACTAGAAAAAATAGTGACAAAATTCATTTGGAAGAACACAAGGTCCAGAATATCAAGGCAATTAATGAAAAGAAATACTAGGGAAGGTGGCCTAGCTGCACCAGATTTTAATCTCGATCATAAAGCAACAGTCCTCAAAACTGCTTGGTACTGGCTAAGGAACAAAATAGTGGATCGATGGAATAGATGGGTACAAAAGACTCAGTAGTCAGCAATTATAGTAATATACAGTTTGTTAATTCCAAAGACCCCAGGTTTTTGGATATGAACTCACTATTTGACAAAAACTGCTGGGAAAATTGGAATAGAGTATGGCAGAAACTGGGCATAGACCATCTTCTAACACCGTACACCAAAGTCAAGTCTAAATGGGTACACGATCTTGGTATAAAGGCTGATACTGTAAGTAATCTGGGGAAGCAAGGAATAGTTTACCTGTCAGATTTATGGAGTAGGAAGACTTTATGACCAAAGAAGAGTTGGAGAGCATTATAAAATCCAAAATAGATAATCTTGATTACATTAAATTGAAAAGTTTCTGTACAAACAAAGCCAATGTAACCAAGATTAAAGGGGAAGTGGGAAATTGGGAAAGAATTTTTACAACCAGTGTCTCTGATAAAGGCCTCATTTCTAAAATATACAGGGAATTAAGTAAGATCTATAAGAATACAAGTCATCCCTCAATTGATAAGTGGGCAAAGGATATGAACAGGCAGTTTTCAGAGGTAGAAATTAAAGATACCGATAAGCATATGAAAAAATGTTCTAAATCACTAGTGATTCTAGAAATGCAAATCAAAACAACTTTGAGGTAAATCTCACCAGTCAGATTGGCTAAGATGACAAAACAGGAAAATGGACAAATGCTGGAGAGGATGTGGAAAAATCGGAACACTAATGCATTGTTGGTGGAGCTGTGAACTGATACAACCATTTTGGAGAGCAATCTGGAGCTATGCCCAAAAGGCTATAAATAATTGCATACACTTTGGGTTGTATCCTCAAGAGATCATAGAAGTGGGAGGAAGACCCATATGTACAAAAATACTTATTGCAGCTCTCTTTGTGGTGGCAAAAAACTGGAAATTAAGGGGATGCCCATCAATTGGGGAATGGCTAAACAAGTTGTGGTATATGAATGTAATGGAATACTATTGTGCTATAAGAAATGGGGAGGAGACAGTTTTCATATTCACCTGGAGAGGCTTATACAAACTGATGCTAAGTGAGAAGAGCAGAACCAGGAAAAATTTGTACACAATCACAGACACATCATATATGTGACGACCAACTTTGATAAATTCGACTCTTCTCAGCAATGCACAGGTATAAAACAACTCTACAAGTCTCAGGATTGAAGGCGACATCTACATTCAGAGAAAGATCTAGAAAGATCAGAGTTTAATCTGCTAATTAGATTACAATCTACATGCTGTTGTTCTTTTTCATGTTTGGTTCTCTTTCTTTTTTCCCATTTTTCACTCCATTGGTTATAACCCTTCTATACAACCAGACTAATGTCCCTTCTATACAACAAAAACAAATAAAGTGAGCAGAATCCAGAGAACACTGTACACAGTAACAGCAATATTGTAAGGAAGATCAACTGTGAAAGAAAACTTTGATCAAGATAATGACCTAAGACAATTCCAAAGGACCCATGATGAAAAATGCTATCCACATTCAAAAAGAGAAACATACTTTTTTTACTTTCTTGATTTTTCATGGTTTTTTGTGTCTGTTTTCTTTTACAAAATGACTAATATGAAAATATATTTATATGATGTCACATGTACGATATCAAATTGCTTGCCTTCTCAAGGAGGAAATTCAAGATTAAAAAAATGATTGTTAAAATTATTTTACACATACTTGGGAAATATTTAATGAAATAAAAATTAAAATGGAAAAAAAGAAACAACTACAGTGATTCACATGGTGGGGGTGAATAATAACATTGCTGAGAAAGAAAAGAGAAAAATCTCTCAATACTTTTCAGTTTACCAAATCACTGCTTTCTAAGGATTCCATTAAAATTCAAATTCTTCAACAATTCATATTTGACTGTATGAAATAGGTATCAAAGAAATGTTTTAAAATTTTCTTTTTAATATATCTTAATTTACTAAAAATATAACGCAGTAGAAAACCTACCAATGAACCAAATCCCAGTGTCCAAAAGTGTTCATTTCTGACTTCTAAGACGCCATCCAAAGTAGAAACCTAAAGATAAAAATTATTGATAAAATCCATCTTTTCATGTTTGACACACTAATTTCCACCAACTAGTTTCCTAATATCTAAATTTCATTGTATCTTATGTCTCCACTAACTGACATTAATGTTTTATTATAATTAGTGAGTTTTTATGAGACAGTAGTAAATAAGGACTTAGCCTTAAACCTAGGAAAATCTGGGTTCAAGTCTCTGACACACAAGTCACTTAACATCTCAATGCTCTATAGAGCTCTCTAAGACTATAGATTGTAGAGAAGACATCACTTTGCATGAATATAAGAACTTCCCTATACTAATCAAATCATGGGTATGGTCTCTATCACTGGAGAATTTCTAAAATTAGACAACAGTGAGGTAGAAATCCAGAATTCAAAGCTCTGAAGTAGTAACGCCCTTCCCACATTAACCAGGACTTTGGGATTGATCACAGTGCTTTAGAGAAAGAGCTGTAGATGCTACACAATGAGCACAGGGGTCACCAAAGCCTAGATAATAGTCCAGAGGATGACTGTGACAGAGACAAGTGAAAAGTGGTTGAGAAACAAGTATGTCACTTTACCTGCTCTAATACCTGTCTTTGGTTAAATTCACTGGCTGGTACTGATAATTCCTCTGCCTAATCTGCCTTTTGTCATCACATTGTTACTCTTGTTTAGGCTACATTACTGAAATGATTATAACATCTATAGAGCAGGAAATATATACTTTGGGTCAATCCTACCTGGATTATAACAGAATGCTATTCATACCTACACCTTAAGTACAATTTCACAATACTGGTGATTTTATTAAGTAACCCGTCTAAACATTGGCTATTATTACCTCTCTGATAAGTTTATCCAATTGACCAATAACATGAGGTGGTGTAGTCTAGAAGAAAATAACAATAAATTATGATCACTATGTGACAGAAGACTAATTGAGCAATGATTCAGAAACTATAAGAATTTGGTTACATAGTATACCCTACTTTAAAGTGTTACCTCTGAGGTTGCAACAAGAACGCCTATCAAATTTAGGGGAGTGATAGGGAATCGAGGCTAAAAGGTTCTAGACTTTTATCACACAAATTACTGAGGTTATCAGCTCATATTCAAATTTGTTTCATTTGTTGAGGCCCTCTGCCCATCAACCTAAATGCATGTCAAGAAATGTATATTGTGAAAGTGGTTACAAATGTGTCACTTTTCCTGTTTCTGGAAGTAGTGTCACATGGTATTGCAGAAACTGGGGAGAAAGGGGAGAGGGGGAAATGCTTGTCCTATTCCTGGGGATAATTCTACCTGACCAGCCTGACCACCCTGACCAGGAATGTCAGGGTAATCAGTGAATAGAAATTCAAATGTAAAGTCTAGAGCAAAAGAAATCTGTTGATTTTTGGTTCAGTAAAACAAAAAGATACACTGTCAGTAGTTAGAGATTATGAATTCTAAACTGTGTATACATAAATAAGTAAAAATGAGAAGTTGCACTTCTTTTTCATTTAACATTCCTTTTTTTTTAAATTCTAATTTATTTTCTTGGTTACATCATTCATTTCCACAAGGTTTTGAGTTACAAATTTTCTCCCCTTTTTGCCCCTACCCC
>CM053595.1:153741785-153775552 GCA_028646575.1 Pseudocheirus occidentalis
CTCAGTGCCTATATATCTTATTTCCTAGTTGCATGTAAAAAACAATTTTTTAACATTTGTTTTAAAATCAAGTATATAGGAAGGTATTTACCCTCTATATAGGAGGGTATATATGTGTATGAATACATATCTGAGCATGTGTGTGTATGTGTACATAGAGGATATAGGATCAATTGAATACAATGCCATGATACTTTAAAAAGTGAAATTCTGAGGCAGGAGAGGACTAGAATGAGAGGAGACAGGGAGAGACAGAATGGGGTTAATCATCCCATATAGAAGAGGCAAGCGATAGCTGCTACAACTTTACTTTCATTTACTCTCTTTGAATTTGGCTTAGGGAAGGAATGACATAAACTCTAAACTGGGTATCATCCCACACAGGAGAGTAGGGGGTATGGGGATGAGAGACAGGATGATGGAGGGCAGGGCAGGGTCTGGGGGAGGGATGCTGGAAGCACACACCTCAATAAAGGGACAGGGACAGGGTAGAGAACAGAACAAGGGGAGGTGGGATAGGAAGGAGATATGAGCAGACTGTCACAATATGTCCACTGTGAAGATGTCCTGTGTAATTACACATCCACAGCCTGTATTGAATTGCTTGTCCTTCCAGTGGGGTTGGATGACAAGGGAGGAACCAAAAGAATCTAGAATTTACATGCAAATAGGAATTAAGATATACAGGGACTGTGGTAGGGAAACCCTACCTGCCCTACCAGAAAGTTAGAGGGATGTTGGAGAAGGACATAAAGGAGAGCAGATTGGGGGAGGGGCTTTACAGTGGGATCGCTGTTTTGGGGTTGGGGTTTGGGGAAAGAAGGGGAGAAAATTTGTAACTCAAATCTCATGGAAATGAATGATATAAACAAGAAAACAAATAAAAAATTACATTAAAAAAAAACTTTGATTACCATATTATTTCCCTTTCCCCTCATCCACCCCTCACTGGGAGGATATATAATTCAATATAGGTTGTACATGTGTAGTTATGCAAAACCTTTCCATAGTAGTTATGTTGTGGAAGATTTTCCTTCCATCCTGTCCTGCCCCCCAACTTACTCTCTTTTCTCCTTTGACCCTGTCCCTTTTCAAAGGTATATGCCTCTAACTATCCTCTCCTTGAATTTGCCCTCCCTTCTCTCATCCCACCTCTTATCCACTTTCCCCCTATTTTCCTGTAGGGCAAGATACCCAAATGAGTGTGTATGTTATTCCCTCCTTAAGCCAAATTCAACAAGAGTAAGCATGTCCCATTCCCTGTCACCTTCTTGCTCTCCCCCTTGCTCTTCCTCTCTTTTCTTGCCTCTTTTGTATGAGATAATTTACCCTATTCTGTCTCTCCCTTTCTCCTTCTCCCAATATATTCTTCTCTCACCTCTTTATTTTTTAGATATTATCCCTTCCTATTCAACTGATACTGTGCTATCTATGTATGCATTTACAGGCCCAGAATGGCCTGTATCTGCTCAGGCCATTCTGGGCCATACGTCTGCAACAGTGTAGCTCATGTGAGACGGTGTTTGACTCCCAATCCAGTGCGATAGACCCTTCTTTTTGGCCTGCCAGCCTACATTCAGCTGGAGATTTGTTTCTCTCTGTCACTTTGTGGGTTCTGTAGCTCTAAAATTTGTCGAGTAATTTTTTTTACTGGTATTGGAGGTGGTTGGAGCAGGAGATCAAGCAAGTTCCTGCTTTTACTCCACCATCTTGGCTCCACTCCCCAACTTTAAAATTTATGGAATGAAAACTAGATATTCCAAAAAATAATTTTTTTTAAAATTAAGAGGACTTCCCACCTCATGAAAATATTAAGAATTTTATTTTATAGAGGCATACACTAGAACTCTCAGGTATGAAAGCAGGCCTTTATTTAGGATTTTTCATTTCTAATTCATTTTTTAACATTGATTCAACAAACAATATGTATAAGTCATTGCTATAGCTCTTGTGGGAAATAGAATAGTGACTTAGCCATCACATCTGTAATTTGTATCAAGCATTTTAGTTGGTGAAATCATATGTAGCCAAGTAACAAGAAGTTAAAATTTCTGTAAGTGAATGAAGTATGAACGAAGTTTCATTCATTTTAAATAGATTGGTTCATTTCTTCTTTTTCAGATATGGATTATATAGCTCACCATTTGATCCAGTTCTCTTTGATTTGGAGATGAGTGGCTCCTCTTGTAAAAATGTGTACAACAGCAGTATTGGTGTACAGTCAGATGAAATTGATCTCTCAGATGTCCTTTCAGGTATAATCATTTTTTAAAAAACCAAACATGTTTGACATTGATGAAACTGAGTTTGGAATTTACTGAACCACACAGCCAATTAGATTTTAAGCTGATTATACAGTGATGAAAATGTCACTGTTCAATTCAGTGTTTAATTTCAGTTTAATTCAATTTTTCTGCTGTTGATCATCCATTTTGTTTTCCTACTCCATTTTTCCTTAAAGAAAAACTGATCTCCAGAGTGTTGTCAGCTACCGTGAACATTTTAAGGAGATTTGTTTGAACCTAGATTCTTGGACTCCCAATCCTCTATTATTAAATTAATATGACAATATAAGAGGAAGACACAAAAGTAACCCCAGGAGGGGTATGAAAGGAGAAAATTTTTTATTACATAGTCTGATATACATAAATTACTGGAGAAAGCCTGTTTGGGTGGGTTTCATTTCACTTTAAGTTGGGCTTTAAAGGAAGTCTGAGGTCCTACACACAGTTGTTTTTTTTTAATATTTCCCTGTTCAGAAACAAAAGGTGGAGTGGCATTTACCCAGAAAAAGTAGCTGGTGATTTAATAGTAAAAGAGTGTGAAGAAGAGATGAAATTCAGACAGCAATTTGTTGGGAACATATTGTAGAAGTTTTTAAAATGCCAGGCTCAGGGTTTTGCATTTTTTTTCCCTTTCTCTATATCCAGTCATTCCCTAAATTATCTTGTTTCTTTACAATGTTGAATCCATTCTCTTCTCTTATATCTAAACTCTCCTGCAGAGCCTAATGCAGTGATATCTCTGCACACAGTAGGTGTTTCATAAAAGTTTGCACGGGGCCCAGTCTACAATTTCCTTCAGATATTATATCCTAGTTCCTCTTGTGTTATAAGGAATTCATCATATATATATCCTGGTCGATTTCACTGAGGCATTATTTTGATTTTATATCTCTCATGTTAATAAATTTAGCTGACTTCTTTCACATAAAGTGCAGATTCCCTCAGTGTAGCTTTAAAGACCCACTTCATTCATTTTGGCCCTTTGTCCTTATTTATAGTATATTACTATGAATTCCTTTTCACCACCACAACAGCACCTCCCCCAATTTATGCACCAAACTTACAACTAGTGAAATCCTCCTACCCGTTGTTTAAGGACCCCATTCAGATATCGTCTTCTGTATGGAAGTTACAGCTCTGCTATGTATGATAAATGATTTCTCTGTCCTCTAATTTTATAGCCTTTATTGTTAAATGTCACATAATATATTATGTGACACTTAAATTTGTGTCGTTTGTTTTATTAATATAGGAGTTCCAACCCTCTCGTGACAAAATCCTGTCAGGACTTTTAGTCTGCTGTATTGTCCATGCTAGTCCATTCCATAATGATTATATCCGTAGAAAAACAGAGAGGATGACTTATCTTAAAATTCTGTTGTATATCATAATGTTTAGGGTATGAATTTTTAACTAGCAAAAAAATAATGCCCTTGATTTCATCATCTGGGGCAGTAAGTGGAATAGCTCTTGGTGTTGTAATAACTTGTTGATTTCTTTTTTTAACATTTATAATTGTCATTGTATGTGATGGAACTTAAGTCTTGTTCTATTGTAGGGAATGGCAAGGTTAGTAGCTGCACAGCTGCTGAGGGTAGTTTTACTTCTCTGACTGGACTCCTGGAAGTTGAACCTCTGCACTTTTCTTGTGTTTCAACGAGTGATGGAACAAGGATAGAAAGGGATGATGCAAGTACGTTTACTGGTATATACACTCTTTATTATTTTATACACACACACACACACACACACACACACAGAGTTCAAGTAGAGAAATAAAGTTTTATGTCTTCTTGTGGAGGAGAAAATTTCATGTTTATCAAGAGGGATATTTTGAAGAGGATAGATCTTGTTTCATTTTCTTAAAGGAATTGCTATACTTTGAAATTTTGTAACTACATATTAGCTGTATTCCCCTTTGCATTTCTTTCCCCATTTTATACTTTCAAATGACAAGCTTCATGTGAATACAAATAAGGATATGGCAAGTTAATTTTGAGGTCTGTTCCTGTAGACTAATACTGCAGGCACAGCAGGCTAGCAAGAATGCAGTTCTTAATGCCAGACTTTTAAGTTTTTGACTGTGAGTCTTGAGTAAAGCCAGTAAAACATATAAGTGATTTTTCTCCCTTTTATTACCATGATCAGACAGAGGAAACATAAGTACTTATGCAGGTTAATTTGGTGAAGTATCAGTATTATGTTACAGTGTTAGTGCTTATATTTTTCAGCAATAGCTGACCATTTTAACTTGTGTAGGTAACTGGAAGGATTATGAGTATTTCCTCAGTTTTCCCTGGAACTTTAATCATTGGTATTGAGAGTGCTTCTCACCCTTTACTTAAGAGAACTTGGATCCTCCATAAGCTTATAGATCTTTCTGTCCTTCCATCCATTCATTTTTTAAAAATACTTTTTATTTCCTAAAGAACCATTAACTTTCTCTGAGTTTTTGTGCACCTTGCTTATTATCAGAAGACAAAGGCAATGTAATTAAGATCAAGCAAAGTATACTAACTCTTTTAAGAGGGAATTAATTTCAGTAAAGCAATGGGCTCTCCTTTTTGTCAATTTGTCCATTTAATTGAATTGTCACATAAGCAGTTAAAAAAGTGCTTCTTCCTGCAAAGATTGAAGGTAATGTCTAGGATTGTTTTTAGTACTGAAAAGTAGTGTTTATTTCAGTTGCTAAAAGGTATGCTTCAGATTCTGTTAACCGTAACTGCTGAGGAATTGATTATTTTACATATTACATATTGATTATTTTGCTGATAGTTTTATGTCTGAAACTATTTGTTTTAAAGTTAGTATTTCAGCATAACAGTTTATTATTTTTAATTTGACTCTGTCTCAAGTCAAATTGCCTCTTAAGATACTGGCAGATGTAGTTATTAACACCAGCACTTTAGAGATTATAATTAGATGTTTACTCAGATTTGTGATTTTAAGGGTTATAAAGCATTTTATTCACATAACCCATGAGATGGGTAGTGCAAGTAATATTTTCACTTTTTGGAGGGGGAGGCAGGGCAGTTGGGGTTAAGTGACTTGCCCAAGGTCACACAGCTAGTAAGTGGTAAGTGTTTGTGAGCAGATTTGAACTCAGGTCCTCTTGACTCCAGGGCTGGTGCTCTATTTGCTGGGCTACCTAGCTACCTATTTTCTCTTTTCTTACAGACATGGAAATAGGTCTTTTAGAGGTTAAATTTCTTTCTTATCATTAGTCAGCTGTTAAGTGTCTTGAATTAGGATTTGAACCTAACCCTTTCAATTACAACTCCAGAAAATTCTACTCACTGTGTCCATTTCCATTGATAACACTAAATTTACCTTGACACATTTAGTGAAGGTATTATTCCTGTTCAGGCTATATCTCAGGTGTTTAGGGACTTTTATCTTTATCAGCAGAAACTACATAAATACTAGTCTTTTTTGCAGTGTTCATTGTTACACAAGGTTAATCTTTTGCTATAACTTAAAAAAAATACAAACTAACTTTGGTACACTCCAATTTATCCTGGATGATTAGGAAATGGGGCGATTCTTTTTTATAAAACAAATTTTTGGTTAACTCTTTACCATTTTTAAAGAAGAATAAAATTATTTAATATTGTACTTACATTCATATAGTTTTAGGTTTTTTATTTTTGAATTTAGAAGAAACCTTTACATTTTTAAGTTTTATCATTGTGACATATAAATTATCTTGTATATCATCAAACTGCATTGTGGATATTCATATTTGCTGTTATAATTCTGGTTAAATAGCAGTTTTCTTTCACTTATTTATATTCAAATTTTTAAAAATAAAAACTGTTATTGTATGAACCTCGTCTTCATCCTTGTTTGTATGTGTGTGTTTGTGTGTGTTGTTTTTTGTCTTATGCCAGTGAGTTCCTTCGGGGTTACCCCCGCAGTAGGTGGCCTCTCCTCGGGGACTGTTGGGGAAGCTTCGACCGCCCTGAGTTCAGCAGCCCAGGTAGCTTTGCAGTCTCTCTCTCATGCAATGGCTTCAGCTGAGCAACAGCTCCAGGTGCTGCAAGAGAAACAGCAGCAGCTTTTGAAGCTTCAGCAACAGGTTGGAGACTCTTTGGCTATTTATTTATGATGTCTCTAAACTTCAAAAGCTGAGAAAAAGTCCTCAAATAAAATTGGCCATTCTTCTGCATCAAAGGAAGTGAGGGAACTGAGATAAGCTAATTGTAATAGTTGCTTGATTAACTAACAATGTGGGGTTTACAAATAACTTGGATGGTCAGAGTAAAATAGGAGTTTATAGCCTCTGAAATCATTAAATCAATTATTTGATTCTTTTGAACATGTGTATGAGGGAATGCTAGCATTACTTTCTTCATGCGCTCTGGAAGGGAATCATATTGCTACTTGTATAGTTTAAATTGTTGTGTTAAGGTGCTAGATGATAGACAAATTTCTGTCCCAGTGGCATTCATGATTTAAGACTGTATTTAATGGTAGTTTTCATTATTTTTATTTAAACATCAATATAAATTGCAAAGCATGCATTAGCTATTTAGTTTTATTTAAGTAGAAGTTGCCAAAATTCGAAGTTGCATTGTTTTCAAAATTTTTTTACATGGAAATGACATTTCTGCTTCCGCTCATTTATTCTTAACAGAGCTTCCCTCTCATCAATGCTTTCATTTCTCATGCTTTCTCTTCTATGCCTAAATCCCCTATCCTTTACAACCCCTTTGCATAAGTTTTGGAGAATCTTAAAAAATAATTTTGTTAAACTGTTTTATTTTACTTTTACTTTCTTTAATGTCAATTTCAGTTAAAGATTGACTTTTTTAAAGTGAGGATTTTATGTAAGATAAGACCATTGTATTAAAATGTTTTATATTTGTCTAGCAATGCTTTATTGTCAACCTTATTTTTATGAACAGTGTATTTAAACTACAATTGGTGATGTAGTGAGTAACGTGTAAGAGTGTGTTGTTTATTTTTAGTACCTACTGAAGCATTTTTAATCTACATTTGATGCTTCTCATTTTTTACAGAAAGCTAAGTTGGAAGCCAAATTACATCAGACTACAGCTGCAGCTGCTGCTGCTGCATCAGCAGTGGGTCCTGTTCACAACTCTGTGCCTTCTAATCCAGTGGCAGCACCAGGATTCTTCATTCATCCATCTGATGTTATTCCGCCTACTCCAAAAACAACTCCACTCTTCATGACTCCACCACTGACTCCACCAAACGAAGTTGTATCTGTTGTGATCAATGCAGAACTTGCACAGCTCTTTCCAGGCTCAGTTATTGATCCTCCCACAGTCAATCTTGCTGCACATAATAAAAGTGCAAACAAATCTAGAACGGTAATTGAGCATAGTTTTGAAAGAATAAATATTTAGATGGTTTTAATGATTCATAATTTTTAATAGAAAACAATTTGATTCCAATTCTGTATCCACTTCTGATGGAAGCGTTTTTGAGGTATAGCAAGTTGTAAAGTACCTTATAACGTAAAGCAGTAAATTATATCCTGTAGCTTATCTTGTTTAAATGTTATTTTAACAGATTAGACTAATCTTGAGCATGATTTCTCACTTTTTCACTGTTAGACTCCTCTTGGAACGGGCCTTGCTCTAGCAATTTCTCATGCTTCACATTTCCTACAACCTCCACCCCACCAATCTATTATTATAGAGCGAATGCATTCAGGTAACATCAGCTTTTAAAGTATTAAACATTTATGTTTTGTCAATTGTTTTAAGACTTGCTGTATTAGACAGTTTTTATAATAATTTAATTTCCTTTTGTTCTTTGTAAATAAATCTCACCTGCTTTTGTGTAGCCAGGATTTACATAGGTCAAAGAGTTTGGTTGTGTTTGAACTGGTTGCTTACCAAATGAAAGGAGAGTGCCGTGGAGCAAGCCAAACAATCTTTGGAGAGAGCTGACTTCATCTCTACAGAAACTTTGTTAATGAATATCATTCATCAGATAAAATTAGGAAAATGAGAGTTTGGTTTCAGCCGATTGCTGACATTCTGACAAAAGTCTTTCTTTTTATATGGAAGGTAGTCTACTCAATCCGTCAACCAAAAAGCATTAATCATGCACCTACTGTGTGCTACACTCTATTAAAAAAACGCTAAACTCAGTGTTAGCACATTGAGATGCTCTGGGCAAATTAGGGAAAGGGACTGCCTCAAGGTCACACAGGTATGAGTTAGCAGAACTGGAGTCAGAACATAAAGCCCTAACTCTGAATCCTACAGTCTCCACTGTACCGTGCTGATAGAGAGCTATTGGTATTTGGGGCTTTGTTTGCTCAGAGTTCTCCTATCTGTATTTGTAGGCCCATTCAGTCTAATACTCTTGATTACTGAGAAAGAGTTAATCAGGTTTTCCCATTATATCTTGCTTATTTATAGATCATAAGGTAGGCTTTTTTTTACTTAGATTAATTTTTTTAGGTTTTTGTGTTTCCAGTGACCTCAAATTATTTACTACTTTTGCTTCTGGTAGTACTATATATAGTCTACTGAAAGAATCAGCTGGGATACTGACATGAGAATATGATGGGAGAATCTTAGATTTTCCAAACTACTCTTTCTACGAGGTAGAATTTGGAGGTAGTGCTTTGGCTGTTTGTGTTCTATGCCTGTGCCAAAGTATGTTCTTCAAGCAGACTTAATAGAGAAGATAGAAATGGTTTTAAGTTTATAACCTTGTTAATCATGCAGCCACTGCTCCATGTACATGTTTAAAAAGTTATTATATCTACAAGTATATGTAGTATTGCCACATCAGTAGTGCAACAAGAAAAATATGGCAAGCATATTTTATTTCATTCTAATTCGTTGAAAATGATGATCCATACTATGATGGTTGGCTTGTAGGAAAATGTACAGTGGAGATTAGTAGATATTTATAGTGCCGCTTGATTGCAACATTAAATATTATTATGTCTTGTGTGTATTCTTTATAAATGGTAAAGAAGTGGAAAAGTGATCTATAGAATTATGAAAATATCTGTTAAAAGTTCTAGTTATGATTTGTTACCTTTTACATATTAAATAACATCACTAGATTTTAAGTTCCTTGAGAGTAAGGATATATCTTTTCCTGTCTTTGTGTCTCATCTTTTTGCATATATTAGGCACTACGTAAGTGTTGGTTGAATTTAATTAGATTCAAACATTTTATTTGCTCAAACCGTGATATTTGGTCAACTTTAAACTTGCTCTTAAGCAGGAAGAATTTTGCTTTTGTTTCTTAAGATAATTAATTTGTGTAAATTGCTTCCTTATAAAATAAAGATGATATTTTTCTAGACCTCTATTATGCTGTTATGAATATATGTGAATTGCCTCCTTAGCAGTAATCTTACTCTTTAAAAAATTTATTTATCTTTTTCAGTTGGAAAATAAAATGGCTTCAGAGAATTATTTATTGAAAACTTGTAAATTCACAAATTCTTTTCTATTATTTAGTGTGCTTACGATTTATTACACAGTTTTGCACAATTTCTTTCTTAAAATAATTCCCTAAAACTTCCTTTAGTGGATCTTTTGGTTTAGTTAATTGGCATATGGTATTTTCAGGCAACTATGCTTTCTCTTTATAGGAGCAAGGAGATTTGTGACCTTAGATTTTGGCAGACCTGTACTCTTGACTGATGTATTGATTCCTACTTGTGGAGACTTGGCCTCTCTATCAATTGACATCTGGACATTAGGAGAAGAGGTTGATGGAAGGCGATTGGTAGTTGCTACAGATATTAGCACTCATTCATTAATTCTTCATGACTTAATACCACCTCCTGTATGCAGGTTTATGAAGGTAAAAAAAAAATAGATACTTGAAGGAAATTAAAAAGATGGGGAAATAATTTGTTTTCATTTTATTACATTTTCCCATAGAACTAAACGAATTGTTTGTTCCATAAATGTTTCTGGCAACCTATATTTAATATTATATTAGTAATCAATTAAAGACTTATTGTATATTTATTCAAACGCTATTTTTCTAAAATGTTTATTGTGGCAGGTATTTGTTTTTCCTTTCAGATCACTGTCATTGGTCGATATGGCAGTACAAATGCTAGAGCAAAAATCCCATTAGGATTTTATTATGGTCACACCTATATCTTACCATGGGAGAGTGAACTGAAGTTAATGCATGATCCTTTAAGAGGAGAAAGTGAATCTTCAAATCAACCAGAAATTGATCAGCATTTAGCAATGATGATTGCCTTACAAGAAGACATACAGTGCAGGTTAGTGGAGGATATTTAAAGTGTTACTTCATACTAACATAAAATCCTGGAATCAATCAATGAATAAGCAGTTATTAAGTATTTACTGTGTGCTAACAATTGTGATAATTGCTAAATGTACAGAAAGAAAAATAAGACAATCCCTATCCCCAGGAGCTTGTTTTGTATTTGAGCAAAGACAACACATAAAGTTAGTTAGTTGCATGGCACATTGTAAGGTTCAGAAGTCCTGATATTACATCAGTAGATCTATGGTTTGTTGTCTGAGGAACATGGAGACAGGAAGTATCGTTAAGACCTAGAGGATAGGCATCGAACTTACTGCCAGAGGGCCACTCAGCAAAATTCCTGAATATTGAGCCAGATGAAAATAAAGTTGCTAAATATTCAACAAATTGAGTAGTCATGTCAGAAGTCAGTTCATCCAATTGACCATTGGGTAGCCAGGACCTAGGGGAGGAATTAATGGCACGGGAAGGTGTAGTGGCTGGCCTAGATAGTGGGCGAACTAAATGAAGGTAAGGAAAGAAGACTGCTTGCATGGTGGTACCTTTGTCTGGTGCACATTTATATAAAGAAAAATGTATTGCTTAAATATAAAAAAAGGAGAGGAAGTAGAAAAATGGTATGTATTACATAGTTACAGAAATATTTAATTGGACATTTTGTTTAAGGTTTCTTTCATTAGTACTAATGTTTATTTTCATTTGTTTTCTTGGCTATCAGTAACATTAGCGTGTGTTCTTTGTGGTTTAATTCTTTGCATGTGTTTTTAAGGAAGAATTTACACACAATATTTTACTTTGCGTTTTTCCTTCATAGGTATAATTTAGCTTGTCATAGACTGGAAACCCTTTTGCAGAGTATTGATCTTCCTCCTCTCAACAGTGCCAATAATGCACAGTATTTTCTACGAAAGCCAGATAAGGCAGTTGAAGAAGACACTAGAGTATTTTCGGCCTATCAAGACTGTATTCAGTTGCAACTTCAACTCAATTTGGCTCATCATGCAGTACAGAGGCTCAGAGTAGCATTGGGTGCTAGCAGGAAGACCTTAAGAGAACTTCTTGAAGCTAAAGATTTAATTCAGATGTCCTCCACTGAGCAGTTACGCACAATCATCAGATATCTCCTGGATACTTTACTTAGTCTCCTTCATTCTTCCAATGGTTTGTGCTGTGTTTATTTGATTTAGTTTAGTTTATCAGTACATCAGGAGCATGGTTACTTTGTCCTTTTGTTTGGAGCCATAGCTTATGTATGAATGCTTTGTGGGCTTGTTCTGAGAATATAATTATGCATGGCAATATTCCTTATTTTACTTCATTTTGTTGATATATGTTTACATAGAAGTTTTCATTGTTCTTTTTTGGTAGTTGTAGGTTTCTGCAGTCTTTGTCTTTGTGTCTGTGAATTGTGTTATATAAATTGGTAGATATCTGAAAGTTTACATAGTAACTCCATTGTTCCAATATATTATCTTTATAGTCAAATTATATTCATGTATATTATTGAAAACACTGTTTAGAAAAAATTGAAGACCTAGCTGAAATTTTCATATCCTTAATTATCAACTTATTATTACCCCTTGTCCAAACTATTATGATAGGTTTTGGATTGATTTCCCTTCATATCTCCTTCCAGGATTTCCCACTCCTTCACATAGCTACCATAGTGATTTTTTTTGACAGCACAGATCTGAACATGTGACTGTTCTAGTCAGTATGTTCCTGTGATTCCTTATTGCCTCTCAGATAAATATAAATTCACCATGTTTGCTATTGTAACCCCTTTACAGTCTGTCCCCAACCTACTGTCCCAGCTTTATTATACATTTATTCTCCTTTGTACATTTTGCAATTTTAGCCAAACTGGACTGTTTCATGTATGCCATTTTCTGTCTCCATGCCTTTGTACTTTAAATTTTTAGAGTCTTTATTTAGAGCCTTGTTTTAGAGTCCTTACTTCCTTCATGATTCAAGTTGATGCTTCTTTTTCTACATGAAGCCTTTTGTAATCTCTCCAACTTCTAATGTCCCCTCAAAAATATCCCCTTGTATCTTTAATACACATTTAACTGTGCATTTTGTTTATTGTAAGCTCATTTGTATTCCCAAATTTTAGCACAAGCTTAGCATGTAACAGACACGTAACAAGTTTGATTTATTAACTAATACTATTTCCCTTTTCTCTCCAAAAGTGATCAAGAGACACAACATAGAAGCTGAATTGAACATGAATGCTTTTTTGAATTTAGTACATAGATATGATAAAGTAATAACATTATATTTGCAAAAAAATTTTTGTTTTAATTGTGCTGGCCTATAGACATCTTGCTTAAGAACATTTAAAAGAAAAACATTACATTAAAATTTCCTTTTATTGAGAAGCCAATATTGTTTCTTTCTCTGAACAGGACACTCAGTTCCTGCTGTTCTGCAAAACACGTTTCATGCACAGGCGTGTGAAGAGCTATTTAAACATCTGTGCATAAGTGGAACCCCAAAGATACGTTTGCACACTGGTCTTCTACTTGTTCAGCTCTGTGGTGGTGAAAGATGGTGGGGGCAGTTTCTTTCCAATGTTCTTCAGGAATTGTACAATTCAGAGCAACTTCTGATCTTTCCTCAAGACAGGTAGGACTGGAGTTTTGGACATTTCCAGTTTAAGTGGAGTCATTTGGTCTATTTTCAGTGGTCTGATGTAGGGAGACTATATGGAAACTGAGGACAGGGTGAAAGAATCACTTAGTTCATTAGAAATGAAGATTAACAAACGTCACAACTGCTGGTAAGCATAATCTTTAAAATATTGCTTAAACCTTGAGTCAGGGATGGTAATATTTCAGGAAATGGGTAGTCTGAGGCATCTAGACTAGTTTAGACTTTGTTCATCATTCATATCTGCTGCTCTAAAGGGGTGCAGAGAAAAAAAAATTATATTTTCCAGTGGAATAATCCATCTTTGTTATTAAACTGATTGCTCTTCCTCTTTTTGAATTGCTGAAAAGAAGAATAATAAAAGTGTTGGAGTTTTGAAATAAAATAATGTGCTGAAATATTAAACATTTATCATATCCTATGCTTCATGGGTGTATGTACACTAATATAATAGTACAAAACATGATCAAATTAAAAACAATTTAACTTTTGTTTGGTTTTGGGGGGGGTTGCTCTTTGGAGGGAAGGAGGCAGGGCAGTTGGAGTTAAGTGACTTGCCCAAGGTCACACGGCTAGTAAGTGTCTGAGTGCTCTATTCACTGTGCCAGCTAGCCACTCCAACAGTTTAACTTAGGAAGTAACACTGTTATAATATTGTTCTTGTCCTCTTTGTGATTGACACAGGGAGGCTTATTGTAAGAGTCTTTTTGTTTTATTCTGCTCTTTACTTATATTCTGTTTCTCCAGAAAGCAGATTGGAACATGAAAACATAAACTCCTTTCATTAGCTTTCACTGCCCTGTATCACTTGGCCCCAACCTGTATTAACATTCTCATTAGATATTACCCCCTGTCCTGTATTCCCAATTCTAATGCCAATAGGCAAGTAGTTATAAAGTACAGTAACAGAATAAGCTATTTTCTTATTTCTGTCATTAGCAGTAGTCTTTTGAGTTGCTCAATTTTAAGAGCTTAGAGCCATATCAGCTATTAGAATAGCAATTAGAAGACATCATTTTTGTTGTTCTGCTTATCACCAGTTGTGACCTTGAGCAAGTCACTTTCATTATTTGTGAACTATGGATTTAGGACTTGATCGTCTCTAGTTCTTTATTCTGTACAGCACACCTATTTCCTGGAAAGTTGTTTTTTTTTTAAAGGGCTTTTGCCTTAGGAAATTTAGTCATCCTAACCTATGTAATCCCTTCCCTCTGACTTGTTAATTATCCCTTTTTACTGTCTTTAGTACAAACTATGTAAATTATATTTAGCTGACATACAGAAACATACTTTAAAATCTACCTTAGATATTCACAGGTGAATGTTGGCAGAGATATTACAATGCCCAATATTCTGTTTCATTTACTGTTTTTTCCTTCATCACTTTTATCAGCTACCTACAGAAAATTTCACTTCTCTCCCCTCCAGACTCCAGTCTTTATTTTTATTGTCCTTAATTATTGTCATTTTATGTCCTAAAAGAAGACATGTTTATTTTAAATGCATTTTCTTCTTTTTTTATTTTCTTTCCTCAGTTATAGATATATTCTACTTTTAGTCATAAATTATATGCCGATTCTTTACTGAAAAGAATCTTAGAGGTCACGTAGCCCATTAACTCCTATGACAGATAGGGAACCTGAAAATCTGAACCAGAAAGTGACTTTGGAAGTCCCATGGCTTGCCCAGGATCAGGGGCAGGATTTTAATCCTGATCTTGTAGGCTTTAAGTTCATTTTCTACTAGTTTTACTGTTTGTCTTTCATCATTCTTGTGACTGATTATGGCAAATTGTTGTGTACAAAATAAATGTAGAAGAAAACTTCGTAGAAAAAGTGATAATTATTGGTCTTGTGTGCAGAATACACTTTTTTTTTTTTCTTAGAGTTTTCATGTTGCTTTCCTGCATTGGCCAAAGATCGCTTAGTAACAGTGGAGTTTTGGAAAGCTTACTTAATCTCCTGGATAATTTACTGTCACCTCTTCAACCACATTTGCCTATGCACAGACACACAGAAGGTAATATTTATTTTAATGATTAGATACTTTTGTACCTTGTAATAAACAGAATATTAGGTGCTCCCTGTACTATTTTAGTATTTGTAATAATATTGTTTTTTATTACTATATATATTCAGAATATTGCCAAAAGCCATATTCTTTACTCAGACTAAAGGAAACAACAATTAATAATATTGTTTCCTTTCTTATCTATCAATTTTTTATTCTTGGAAAGGGAAATTTGTAAGTCGTTTAGGATATATTTCTGGGAACATTTTTTACTTTGCAGAGTGGTGATAATTTGTTGTTCTTTTTGCTTCACAATCTTCCAGTTCTTTTATCAGTAAAAATATTGAATGTCTAGATTTGTTGTCTTCTTTTATCTTTATGTCTTCCCAAAAATTATTAATTGTATTATTTGATGAGTCTAAAATCTCATTTTTTCCCTTTGTTTCCTTTCTTTTTCTTTTGTCTCCATCTTGTAGGAGTATTGGATATTCCCATGATCAGTTGGGTTGTAATGCTGGTGTCCAGATTGCTAGATTATGTTGCAACCATTGAAGATGAGGCAGCAACTGCCAAGAAACCTTTGAATGGTAAAGAAAGGGAGAGGTTTCTGACAGGTATCACATATTTACATTAATATGTTAAAGAAAATATAATGTTAATTTTAGAGTTACCCAGCATTCCAAGCTGGGTTGGAGAACTAAAATATAAACTTTATTGTTGAAAATTTGGTTTAATAAAATTAGTCATACAGTACACATTTTAATAGTGAGTTTGCTGGAAAAGAGATCATTCTGTAAGGGGGATCATTTGTTAAAACAATTGATATTTTTAAAAAAGTGAATATGGAAGCAATTTAGTAAAACTTAGCAAAAGTGAGGCTTATAATTTGTGCCATACTCTATGCCTGTAGTTCCCCTTCTGTTAAAAAGGGTGTCTTTCTCTTTCCTTTGTTATTCTAATTGTTCTGTATCCTATTTGTTGCCAACAGTAGGTTTTGAGGTGAAGATGGGAGGTAGTATTGTACACTGGTAATAATGTTGAATTTGTAACCAGAGGTTGTGTTGAATCCTGACTGCCATTTTGTATTGTGAACCATGTTAACTCTGTAACCATACACAAGCCACTTAATCCTTTTAGGCAGTTTCTTTTTCAGTTAAATTGGAGGTTTTGAATTTAAAAACCTCTTAAGTTACCTCCATAAATTATCGTTGTGTTGTCCATATGTTTGTCTTCGGTTTGCGTAACACTTGGGAGTTTTGGGTACTGAATGTTGAGTCCCTTTGAGTTCGATAATTCTAGTATAGTGGAAAAAGCACTGCAATAGAATTTAGTATCCCAAAGTTATATTTTTGACTCTGTCACTGGAACTTAGTGAAGTTGTATCATCTCTCAGGTCTTTACAAACTGAACCCTTCATCATCTTCTTTACGACCTTCTAAAAAGTTATGTGATTCCCTTCCAGATCTGTACTAGTATATTTGGGAAATTATTTCAGGTATTTTCCTTATCTTTGTGAAAGGAAATATTATTTAGGAAACTACAGACTGTTCTTTGAGTTGGCCATTTTGCTCTTTATCCACTGATTCCATGTGGAAGAAAGTTTGAGTGACTATTTGGGTGACATTTTTATCAAACCAGCTAACTTAATTCTATTTAACGTTTGTAGAAATTTTAGAGATTAATGAGATATCTAATGTGATAGCATGTTGAAACTATCATCACTCGGAAGTTATTTACAAGTTGAAGGATGATGCAAATGTAAAATGTTTTCTGCAAACAAAATGAAAGTTGTCTTTTTAGTAAGATTCTTGTAATTAACTATTTTCTTTTAGGAGTTTTGAAAAATTCCTTCCCCTTCTCTGCCCTTGCTACTTCCATGCATACTTAAAATTTTAACTTTATAACGCATGCATTATTTACATGTTTTCTAAGGTTATTCATCAGTAACCATTAATGAGTTTTTTTTTCCCCACTGAGTTAGGTCACCAGTGGAGTTTCATTAACAACAGCCTGCATACTCAAAACATAAATCGATCTTCCAAAGGCAACAGTAGTCTTGATAGATTGTATTCCAGAAAGATCAGAAAGCAGCTTGTTCATCATAAACAGGTAATTTTCAAGGTTTTTAAACTTTTACAGACTTTTAGTTGTTTCTTAAAAACCTGTTTTTTAAAACGTTACTCAGCTTTTGCTAGCCAGAGTGGGGAATCTGCGGCCTTGAGGCCACATGTTGCAGGTTCCCTGCCCCTGAGGGAGACATTATTCTCCCACTGGCTCTTACTGAGAATTTTCTGTTTTGATCTTCCACGTATTCCTCAGTTATGGAGCTCAAGTTCTTTTGGGATTTTTTACCTGCCCATCTCATGGGCCTTACTGTGTACTTCATTTGGTGTCTGTAAAAACTGTACTTACTTTGGGTAGTGCTGATTTTTGTCAATTTTAAGAATGATAAATTCTGAGTAGTTATTTAATATTCTGTTTACATGCATATTAGTCACATTAGCATAGTAGTAAGATATTTAAAATAAATTTTGGGAATGGATTTTCCTGACAGTAATACTGGCTTAAACTTAATTCCAGTATCTTCAGAAGGATGGATTTGTAGACTGTAATTACAACATTAGAGTTAGGCAACAGGAAGGATAAGTATGCATGTATGTTATTGCAGGAAGAGTAAGTAGTAAGAGAAAGGAATAACTATATAGTGCATATTATGTGTGAGACACTGTGCTAAACACTTTATCAGTATTATCTCCTTTGAGGTTGACAACTGTCCTAGGAGATAGATGTTGTCATTAACCCCTATTTACAGTTGAGGAGCCTGAGGGAAACATAGAGGTTATGTGACTCACTCAGGGCCTGTATGTGAGGCCTGATTCTAAACCTATTACTCTATCTACTGCACCACATAATTATAACCTGTTAACTGATGTCACTAATGTAAATACATCTAAATACCAGCGACATTTTAGAAACATCTGCAAATCACTGAAGTATCTCTGTACCCTAAGGACTAATGGGACCTCTCCATCTGATTTGATGCTGATACCTTCCACATATATTGTCTGCCCCATTAGCATGTGAACTGTTTTATAGCAGGGAGTAATTTTTTTTTTTTCCTGCTTATATCTCCAGCACTTAGCACAGTGCTTTACACATAGTACATAGTAAGTGCTTAACAAATGATTTTTTTCATTCTTCTATGCACTGGTCTACCTGTGATTTCTGTTATTTGAAGTCATAGAACTCTGTGTAGAGTCTACCAGGGAGGGATTAATTTCTATTGAAATGTAATGGTTATATTCTAGCAGGCAATTTAACCTCATGGGTTAGTTACAACTTGGAAAGTGATGAGTAACAAAGTCACTATTTATTGTCAACAAGCATTTATTAAGTATTTCCTTTGTTCTAGGTACAAGGGAAATATAGATAAAAATGAAACAAAGCCTACGATTAAGAAGCTTGTAGTCAATTAGAGAAAATGATAAATATAGAGCTAAGTAAATAAAAAAATAGATTCAGTGTAAATTACAGTAATTTTGTAGGATAGGAGGGAAATTTTCAGATATACAGGTTCAGGAACACTTATTTTCTAGATTTTTATAAGTTATTACATTTTGGTTAATTGATTCATGATGACAAAATACCCAACAAACCAATTTTTTTTTAAACCTTTATACTACATTTTAAAATTCAAATGGAAGTTTATACCTTTCTCTTAATGGCAAAACTCCATATGCTTTATCCAGGACACCGTCTTCTCAGTATATAGGAATTTGAGGAACTGAATTAGTGCTTGGGAAATTGAATTACTGATAAGAAGGTTGCTTAGTGAACTCAAAATTTTAGCAAAGGGAATTGAATAATCTGTTAGAACAGTTTCATCCAGGTAAAGTGACGTAGTTTTTTTCTTCTTAACTAAATGGTTTACCTTTCTGCTGAGTGGAACACATGCCAGTATAATCTCCCTGGATTCATTTTTCCAGCCCATCACTAATACTTTCATCATTATATTAATTGCTGTAATATGTTGTTATTTTATACTTTTAAAAAATTATGGGTTTTTAAGAGGACTGGATTTTTAAAGCACATTTGAAAGTTGCTTAATCTTGTTAGTAATGACTTCATCAGGCATATTTTTAAGTATATCTGGGGATATTTCTTCCAGATGATTGTTTGCATTGTTGTTTATTGATTCTTGTGCCTTTTTAAAATAATTTCAAGATATGTCTTATAATATAGCAGCTAGGTGGCTCTGTGGATTGAGCACAGGGCCTGGAGTCAGGAAGACCTGAGTTCAAGTTCGGCCTCAGACACTCACTAGCTGTGTCATCCTGGACAAGTCAGTTAACCTGCCTGCCTCAGTTTCCTCAACTGTAAAATGGGGACAAATAATAGCACCTACTTCCCAAGGTTGTTGTAGGGATCAGTTGAGGTAATTGTAAAAGCGCTTAGCACAGATTAAGTGCCATATGAATGTAAGCTTTAGTTATACATATATTTTTTATACTTCTTTGCAACTATTGCAATCTTAAGTGAACAGTTTGCATGTGAATAGAGTATTCTATACAGTTTTTACGGGAAGCTTTGGCCCCAATCTAGAAGAATGCTGTATTTCTATGGCTTATATTTTTATTTGTTAATTTTTATTTTTTAGCAACTTAATTTATTAAAATCAAAACAGAAGGCTTTGGTGGAACAGATGGAAAAAGAGAAAATACAAAGCAACAAAGGATCATCGTACAAACTTTTGGTAGAGCAGGCAAAACTAAAGCAGGCTACATCAAAGGTATTGTGATCTTACAGCTTTTAATTTAAAAGCCTACCTACTTCACAAAAAGTAGTTTTCTATTTTATTCTTTTAAATAATTGATTCTTGAGGTTTTGATCAATGCCAGTCATCACTATTTATTTAACTCACCAGTCACTTGAAATCCTAGCTTGTTAGGCGTCTTTTCACTGAGCCCACTTATAGGACTTCAAATCAGATTCTACGTAAAAGCATTTTGGTAGTTGCATAGTTATAGTTTAATCTTAAATTACATAATTGATATATTTTTTTTGCTTTGGTCTTTGCTTCCCTAATTGTTATAAAACTTTCAGCTTTTGAACATTAGGTTATGGTCAGAAATTAGTAGCCCACACTTAAACCTGTTGTGGACAATACCTTCTGGAGTATTAAGGAAGGAAAGTGAATAAGCATATATTTAACAACTGCAGTGTCCCATGCATTTACTAAGTGCTTTTACAAGTATTATCTCATTTGATCCCTGCAACTTGCGGGGTAGGTGGTATTATTATTATCCCCATTTTACAGTTGAGGAAACTGAGGCAGACAGGTTAACTGACTTTTCCAGGGTGACAGAACTGGTGAGTGTCTGAGGTCGGATTTGAACTCAACTCTTCCTGACTCCAGGCCTAATGCTGTATCCACTGCGCCACCTATCTGCTACCTTACTCTTCAGAAGCATTGGTGTAGGGATTATTAAATTACTGGGAATTAATTTTTGTTTTATAAGTTACTTTTAAGGTGAAGAATTGTTATATTCTGAATTAAAGAAGAAAATGATGAATCAGGCTTCTTAGAAGTTTCCTAAATTTTTTAAAAAAGACAAAACTTTAAAGTTTCTTTGGATTTGCTTTATAATAAAAAGCTTGCTTCTTTAAATCATTTAAAGTGAAGTTTTTATTAAAATTTATTTTAATAAAATTTAAAATTAATAAATAAAAATATTTGATTTTTATTTTAAAATTAATAAAATTTTGTTAAATTTAAAATTTTCAATTATAAATTTGAAAGGATTCAAATTTAAATCCAACTTTAAATCCTCTTTAAAACTCCTCAGTTATTAAAAGTAATATGGTTTTGAAATCTAAATTTTTTATGTACTTTATGTACCTAAAATATAAGTGTATGTATGTGTGTGTTTATGTATGCACATGTATATATGCAAGTGTATTCAAATGAATTTATTTCAAAGTGATTAAAGGATTTTATTAGTTATCCTAGAAACTTTAAAAAGGAATGAGTTCAGAATAATAGTTACTGTACCTGTGTTTTATTTATTCTCCTATGTATTCTCTTTACACTAAAAATATGGAAACAAACATGTTACTACAAGAAATCCTAAAAAGTGTTCATCAGCCTTCATTTATGCTTTGGAAGACTTTCGATTTTTCATAAATTAGTTATTCCACAGAAACAATACAAGTAATTTCTAGGCTCTTACAAAGAAGTAAAATATAATGGTTAGAATGAAAAAAAAACCCCAAGCGTTTCCTAATCTATGGTTCTGAGTGATTTGATTTCTTGTGCTCAACCAATAGACTAAAACAAAACCACTAATCCCATCTCCTTAAGATTTTGGACAATTTGTTTTGTGACAAAAACAATCCCACATAACATGTTATTTCATACTAATTAGTCATCAGTGCATTGTAACCCAGTTTCACTCTGACGTTATAAAACTCTTAGCAACAATTTGAGTTTCTCTCAGCCCTAGTAACGCTGACTTTCTTCACTAATTTCTAGGTTACTCTCACTTATGATATTGTTCCTCTGCTATTAATTCCCCTCTTTAGATTATTTTGTCTAATGTCATTTCAGTTGAGTATGGGTAGGGTGGGGAGGGAGAACAAAGGCATTGTGGGAGGTTTGATAATGTATTTGTATGCCCATCAGCATAATTTCACTGTACCATTGCTATGTGGAGAAGAAAGTTTATTGTTCCTACTAGTTGTTTCCATGTAATTTGTATTGGCATTCTATATTTTATATATTTAATTACATCAAACTTAGTTACTATTGGTCTGTCATATTCGCTTTAATATTGAGTATTGTCCCATAGACAGCTTGGATTGCAATTCACTTTTCCCCATAGAATTTGATAGTCCTATGTATTTGAAATTTTTTTTATCCAAAAATTATCGAGGTTTGTTCTGCATGTTGTGGCTGATTTTGATTTTATATACAAAATTATACTTTAATAGTTTAGTTAAGAAAACATTAGCATGGTGTAAAATTTTTTTTAATTCTCTATACAGCACTTTAAGGATTTAATTCGTTTACGACGCACTGCGGAATGGCCTCGCTCTACATTAGACGCAGAAGTCTCAACCACAAAAGAAAGTCCAGAGATAGAACCCCTTCCATTTACTCTGGCCCATGAACGTTGCATCTCAGTAGTGCAGAAGCTTCTGCTCTTTCTTTTGTCCATGGATTTTACTTGTCATGCAGATCTCCTTTTGTTTATTTGTAAGGTAATTTGCATTTAAAAAAAACTTTTAAAGGGAATGGGCTTAGTAGAATCTTTAGAAGAATGACATTTCTTAGAAATTGCTAGAAAGTAGTAAATTGTTATAAAATAATAGAAGTCATACTAATATTTAAGTTTCAGAAATTGCTTTATAGTTTACTAAATGCTTTACTCTCAACTCAGTTCAGTATGTTGGATATAAAGTATTATTACTCCCATTTTATAGATTGGTAGACTGAAATTAAGCCTCTCAGCCATACTATGTGACTTGCTTAAAGTTACCCAAACAGAAAATGCCACAGCAAAGATGTGAATCCAGCTCTTCTGACTCCAAGCCTTTGTTTTGCCACTATGCCACAATGTCAGTCAGAAAGAAAAAAGAGATATCAGTCATTTGAAATTTGTACCCTGTCCTGTGATTTCATCCATATAAGCAACTCTGAGTTAGCAACTCCTACATCTACCAGTGTGACTTTACACCTTCTCTGCAGCTTAGAGAGTTGTGTGGATGTGGTGAGAAGGATCACACAGTCAGTATGAGTCAGAGCATAAATGTCATCATAGGTCTTCCTTACTGTGAAGCCTACTATATACATATTGTACACGGTCTTCTTGTTCACTTTCATTTTATCTCTCTTAAATATTTTGTTAAATCTCATCTTTTTTTCTTTCTCATCTCATTACCTACCTGTTTCTCCCTCTTGCACATTTCCTTACCTCCAACCCCTTTTCTCTTTCATTATTTTATAACAATCTTAGGTATTAACAAGTATCAACTTGTTACAGATGAGGAAATGGAAGCTCAAGACTCACTTAAGTGATATCTTTAGATGACCATAGTTGACTTTGATGCCATAAAATAATGAAATACAGCTATGTCTGTTATTATGCAAAGATGTTTTCCCTTTCATTCAGTTTTTTTAAAAGTTTTATTCACAGTGCTTCTTTGAATGCATTTTGTTTAGCAGTTTGTTTGAAGCAATAAAAATATAGAATAAAAATGGAAATAATGGAAACTTTCTTAGGTATGTACTACTTACAGATCTAGGAATAATCATTTCAGACATATGTTGGCCCCAAATCCTAAACCTTAAGAAAGTATGTTTCTTATAGGTTAATGAGAACAAAACACATTTTAAGTTTCTCAAAACTGTTATTTTATAAACTAAAATTGAATTGTTGATATAGTTTTTACTTTTTAGATGCTTATTTCTATTTCCCAAAATTTGTTAAAGGTTCTTGCAAGAATTGCAAATGCCACTCGGCCAACAATTCATTTGTGTGAAATTGTTAATGAGCCTCAACTGGAAAGACTTTTATTACTTATGGTTGGAACTGACTTTAATAGAGGAGACATATCCTGGGGTGGTGCTTGGGCTCAGTATTCCTTGAGTTGTATGCTACAGGACATCTTAGCAGGTAAGTTAGAATTTCTTTTTCTCAGGTGGCACATTTAATTTGTACTTTTAAAAAATTACTTTAACTCTAAACAACTGTAAAGTATTGTTCATCGACTTTTATAATTTAGAAATTACATTTGTAGTTTTGTTCTAGAATAATAGAGTAATTAGATACATGTTTCTAGAGTAATTTGATATGTGTATACCACAGAAACTACTTGAAGATTGGGCTGATAGTATTTATTACCTGTATATTTACATGTTGCATTAGGATTTCTTAAGCATTATCAAACTCATTTAAAAATTATTAATAGAAAATGTTATAGTAGATAATATATATAAGGATAGTATTTGCATATTTTCATTATTGAAGTCTAAAGGGAATAACTTAATTTGTTTAAAAATTTATTGCTAGACAAATATTGCTTATTGTGGCTTTATCCACAGGAGAGTTGTTAGCACCCATTGCTGCTGAAGCTATGGAAGAAGGGGCAGTAGGAGAAGATGTAGGAACAACAACTGGTGACTCTGATGATTCTCTTCAGCAGTCTTCAGTTCAATTGCTAGAAACTATTGATGAACCTCTGACTCATGATATTACAGGTAAATAAATATAATTGTATATTTTGTAATAGTTTTTCTTCTTAACTAGCATATGTTAAGTATTTAAATATTTTGTGTTATTAGCTTTTTATCAGTACAATAGAAAAACAGAGATTTTAAAGATCCGAGATACTTTTAGTAGGGACAATAAACAGAAATATGGGCACTTAAACAACTTTTATGTACTTTTTGAAATGACGTTAATTGTAATAAAGTTTTCAAATCAGAAGTACTTCACATATAGTTTTTTCTAGTTGTCAAGTTTCAATTAGTTAAAGCTAAATTTCAGGTAATTCATTATAAGTTTAAAAACAAATTTAATTGTAGGTGCCCCCCCTCTTTCATCTTTGGAAAAAGATAAAGAAATTGACCTTGAGCTATTACAAGATCTGATGGAAGTTGACATTGATCCTTTAGATATTGATTTGGAAAAAGATCCTCTTGCAGCAAAAGTCTTCAAGGTATGAGATACTTTAAGTATTTAAATTAATTTGTGATTTTTTTTTTAACCAGTCTGTGTTAATGTCTCTTATTATATCAAAAAACTGAATATTTGAATCCATGACATGGGTCACTGTTTATACAATTTTCATCATTAAATATTACAGAATTCCTTGAGATATTGACTTAAAATGATACATGTATTGTAAAGTTAATATAACAAGTTAATAATGATTTTTCTTGTAAATTATTGTCAACCATAGAACTTTCTGTGGAGGAAGGAATCGCAATTCTTTTCAGAGTTTAATTGGTTGTACTAAATGAGAATTAGTGCATCTTGAGTTAGCAGTATATAAATCAAGAATTAGATAATCAGTATAATATAGTGTTGTTTTGGTTAAATACAGATTGGATTGTTCCACTTTAGAACTTTTTAACAAAACAAATTTTTAGTATAAAATGATTTATTCTTAAATGTTTTGAAAAGAGTTTTAATTTTGGCTATAGATTGAGGAGACAAGTTGCTTAACATTTGGTATGAGAGTTAGGTAGAATTACTGAATTTAAACACTCACTAGATACTGTTTATAATCAGTTTGCCTGTGTTGAGGTGTACCATGTGTTTGAGAAATGTAAATTTCAGGAATATCTGTGTCATCATGAAATTTGTGAATAGATGGGATGGTGGGTGTTAACTGCATGGAATTAATTATAAATTATGACACAGTAGATAGAAGATTTCACCAGTGAATGGAGAAAAATAACCTATATTCTCCTTTTTTCATTTTATCAAGCCTATAAGCAGCACATGGTATGATTATTGGGGTGCTGATTATGGCACCTACAATTATAACCCTTACATTGGAGGTCTTGGAATCCCTGTAGCAAAACCACCAACAACCACAGAAAAAAATGGATCACAAACTGTTAGTGTGTCAGTTTCTCAGGGTAAGTATAGTTTGTGCTTTTGCTTGTGAAATATAAGGTAATGGATAGAACTATTGGGATGACTGGAAGGTCTCCTAATAGTAGACCTATTAATAATAATAGACAAAATAATAATAGATATTGTCCTAATAATAGACAAAAATTCTCCTAAGACTTTTTGTCATGTGACAGACTAATCTATGATGTTATCAGTATAGTATTAGCCTCCACTAATTTGTATCAAAAGTCATTTCTTGGGGGCGGCTAGGTGGCGCTGTCAATAGAGCACTGACCCTGGAGTCAGGAGGACATGAGTTCAAATCCAGCCTCAGACACTTGACACAGGAACTAGCCGTGTGACTTTGGGCAAGTCACTTAACCCCAATTGCCCTCCCCCCCCAAAAAAGTCATTTCTGACTTAGGAGATAAATCTAAAATCAGACTTGTAAGTATCTGTAATCAACCTTGATTTTCAGTAGTCCTGATCAAAATATTAGCAGTCTTGCTGCAAAAACGATTCTATTTTTTTAGTAAATAGTCAAAGTATTACTTATTCACCAGCCCTAAAACTATAAAGACTTTCATTTTGTTTCATTTAACTGATCTTTTTTGTAGTTGAAAATAGAAAACAAAAATAATTCACAACATAAGTTCTTTATACAACTTTGGATACTTATCTTGGAAACATCTCTCTTCCAGCTGCTTAGGAACATTTTAATAAATCAATTTTGATTTCTTTTATTCATCTGTTATTTTTTCCCTTATTTTAAAGAATATGTATATTGAATAAAGTTTTGTAAGGATTTGTAAGGACTAAAGGATTGGAACTATAATTTATTTTAAATGGGAACTGATGAAAGAAAAGAGGAAATACTTTTTTTAACATAAGAGCTCCAGCTTGTCAGAACTTAATGAGCGACTGATATACTAGTAACAAAATAAAGTAAAACAGGCAAAGGAAAAGAATGAATGGACATGTACAGTTCATTTTGAGGTTAATTTTGGTGAGTGAGTGAGCATGCAAATTAATTTCACTGATGTCAATATTCTTTGTATATAGTCTTCAGTCTTTATTTCAGAAATTAAGTAAATGAAATTGAAACTGGAGGTCATCTGAGAGTACGCTGGGGAATACTGTGATGAATGTGATTTTGTTCTTTTAGCAAAGTATTTGAAAGTCAAAACTTAAAAACAATTAATGCTAAAATTAAATAATAAAAGTTTTAAAAGATTGGAATTTTCTCATTTCTTTTAATTTTACAAGTCAGTTTTTATTAACACTTTGGTAGTCATTTTGTACAGATTATTTAAAATATTTTCTTGCTATATAGCAAATCTCACTATATGTGATATACATATATTGCTTCTGAGAATAATTTTAAAGATATTTTTTGAGAAATTGCTTTTCCTGATCTTTGGCGATATGAAGATTGTGGTTTGTTAATATTTTTCATACTTAAACTTAACCAGGCGTAATTTTATTCTTTGATTCTTTTAGTATTGTGGTGTACTGCATTATTTAACAGCCCTTATGAGTCCTTGAAATAATAGAGGTTTTAAGAAACTGAGCTTTTCCTCATTTAATAGTTTGGAATTACAGTGGATTTTCCTAAATGTCATCCACTTTAATCTTTCCTGTCTGCTCAAGTTATGTGTCCATTCACAGGTGTTTATCATTTTTCAGGCTTTTGCTGCAGAGCTGCCAAATTAAAACTTCCTAAAGCATGTTTGACTTTGTTAGCCTCATACTTAAAAGAGCTCCCTAATGGCTCCCTCTTCCTTTTGAGTAAAATAGAAATTGCTTTTGTATTTAAATTCTTTAATAAGTTGTTTCGAACCTGCCTTTCAAGGATTATTGAATATCACTTCCTTTTAAATTATTAGTCAGTTAACTAAATTATTAAATATTATGTAGTTCACCATACTAACCTAATTTAATTTTCTGTCCATAATATTTCATTTCCATCTTATGCCATGTGTGTTGACTAGAGCTGGAATGCATTTTTTCTTCACTTTGTCCCTGAGTATCCCAGTTACTTCCTCCTTCAAAATCCATTTTCTGTTTCATTGTGATGCTTATTTCCCTTCTTCTGTTAAATGTACTTATATGTGTGTGCATTTCCTATTATATAATGTGAGCCACTTGAAATAATGATCTATTACATTTTTATCCCTGATGCCTACTATATAGGGTGTGCTTAATACATTTTGATTTGTTTCGCATTCTTTGTTCTTTTTTGTTTTGGTCTGATTTTTTTCTTTGTGCGTTGGTAAGCCAATTTTAGTTTCATTGAAATTGGTTTTCATTGAGGAGGCTTCAAAAAATTAGCCCAATATCAAACAAAAATAGATTGTTAGGACAACTTCATTATAGATAGAGGGAATTCTTATATTTTGTCTTGAAGTAAATAGCACTTGTGATGAGGCAAAAAATATACTTTAATGAACATCGTTCAGCCAGTCTAATATATGCAGGACACTGAGTGAGGTATACTGGCATATGGTCAGAAAAAGTCAGTCACTTGCTTTATACAAGATGCTCATAGTCTTTTTGGAGAGATACTATGTATACTTAAAATATAGATGAAATATGTGCATCATTTAATATTGAGTCTCAGGGGACTTTCTAACACAGAAGCTCTCAAAGTGTAGGTTGTGGCCCCTTGGCAGGGGGGTGTTGAACAACCTTTTCACAGGGGTCGCCTAAGACTGTTGGAAAACACGTATTAAATTCTTTAATAAGTTGTTTAATAAGTCTTTAATAAGTCTTTAGACTTATTAAATAATAACTTTAATAAGTCTTAGACGTGGCTCCTCTGTCTCTAGGTGGGTTTGCCCACATGCAGACACGCCACATACGAGTATTAAAGGGTCGCACCATTAGGAAAGTTGAGAACCATTGCTCCAATGGATATTCTCTGGTTTTATCTATCAAGAAACTTTTGTCATCCTTACATAGATATAAAAGAGACAACTTATTGGACCAGATCATTTAAGGTTGTCTTTTGTTCTACTGTGTAAAATTCTCATTTATAGTTAACAGAGAATAAACATTGCTGGACTCTTTCACTCTGCTATAATCATATATACATTTCTTCATATTTTCTATTTAATTTCCTTTAGACATTTATCAAGTGTTTACTGTGTCCCAGGTATTATGATAAGTACTACACTAAACCATTCTTCTAGTCTAGATTACTTTCTTAAGGGGGAGACACCATTTAGATGATAATAATAATATCTAACATTTATATAATACCTTCAGTGTGTCATACACTGTGCAAAATACTTTGCAAGTATTATCTCATTTGATCCTCACTACTATCTTGCAAGGTAGTTGTTATTTTTGTTTCCTTTTTACAGATGAGGTAACTGGGACAAAGAGTCAGTGACTTGCCTAGAGTCACACTAATAAGTATTTGAGGCCAAAATTGAAATAGATCTTCTTAACTGCATGTCAGGTACTTTGGAGCAGCATAGGTAATTTCTGTAATAAGATCTTTGCAGAGAAGATTAAAGGACACAAAGTAGATATGCTATAGGAAAGGGCTGTGAAAGATGATACATTGAGCAGTTTTCTCCAATACATCTTCCACTTGGCAGCCATTTCCAGATGTCCTTCTCAGCATAAACTCATCACCTCCAATCTCATCCACTGTGCTTGACACTACCTCCCTTGATCCC
The DNA here is from genome assembly GCA_028646575.1 of Pseudocheirus occidentalis. NCBI lineage: Eukaryota > Metazoa > Chordata > Mammalia > Diprotodontia > Pseudocheiridae > Pseudocheirus > Pseudocheirus occidentalis. The sequence continues at coordinate 153,771,297 of CM053595.1, forward strand.
TTCTTAGTCCCTTCTAAGTAAGGCAAATCCCTCCCAATGCTTTCCTTTACTGCCTTGATACAGCACCTTACTCCTCTTACTCTATGGAATAAAATGCCCTGATGAATATGGGGGTATTGTACCCCCAATTCTATGCCCTCCCCTGCACTTTTCTTTCTCCTTGAGGCTAAGATTTGTCTTACTTGTTTCCTCAGCCAGTATCTGGAACTTTTACTAGACACTTAGTAAATATTTATTGAATTGAAGCAAATCACATTTGGAGTCTTTCAACTTAAGTACTATGTGTGCAATATGAGGAAGTGTAAGTGACACATAAGGTGAAATTGGAATGAGTAGATGAATCAAACATAGAACAGGAAAAAAGATACTGCTCTGCTTGAACATTACATGCATATCAGGGCAGAACATGGAGGTCTGAGGAAGAACTCCATAAATTATGTTATGTGGAAGAAAATTAAGAATAGTGTGGAATGGCAAAAAAAAAGGGGGGGGGAGGGGATGTGGATAGGTGGTGCAGTGAATAGAGCACCAGCCCTAGAGTTAGGAGGACCTGAGTTCTACTCCAGCCTCAGATACTTGACACAAAAATCTAACCGTGTGACTTTGGGCAAGTCACTTAACCCCAATTGCCTTCCAAAAAGCAAAAAAACAAAACAAAACCCAAAAGACTAGTGTGTAATGTTTTCAGTTTTATCCCCTGAACAATGAAGCTTTTAATCTAAAAAATATGGGCAGTGTAGCATTTATCTTCTTAGATGTTACAATATTTAGTTCATTTTTGTTATCTATTTTTCTTTTCTTAAATTGCTATTCTTTTCTCCTTTGATTTTTGTAGCTCTGGATGCCCGTCTAGAGGTTGGACTTGAACAACAAGCAGAACTCATGTTGAAAATGATGTCTACTTTGGAAGCAGATTCTATTTTGCAGGCATTAACAAACACATCTCCAACATGTAAATAAACACTTTTATACTATAATTTTAATAGGTTTGCGGCCTTTAAATCTTTGCAAACCAATTGTCTTTCCTTTTATTTGAAGTTCAATATAAATTCTTCCTGAGTTGTATTGCTTTCTAAAGCACAAATTTAACACTTTATTTCGCCATACATTCAGGAAATGCTCATTGAGTGTTGATGGTATGGATCAGATTTTTATAAACTTTTTGTTTTCACTTATGTTTTATCTTGTGCTCTAGAATTATATCAGATAAGGAATTTGAAGATTGTGTAGTTCAACTATATTCCTTCAGTCAGATAAATGCATAAATCTGTCTGTCATTGCAGTTTTTCTAGATAGTTTCTATGTCACCCTTTCATTTAACTTTATGTATGTATGCCTAAGAGAATCATCTTGATCTCAAATGTAAATTAATTTCCTTTTGAAATCAAGGAAGTATTGGTTTAATTTTCAGTTTCCCAGTCTCCCACTGGAACAGATGATTCATTACTAAGGGGTTTCCCGGCAGCCAACCCAACCAACCAGTTGATAATACAATTGTCCTCCATCCCCATGTTGAGTGCTTGTTTCAACAAACTTTTTTCCATGCTTCAAGTTCATCATGTTCAGGTATGGCACTGAGAACACATGAAATTATCATTTTTTGCCTTTTACATTCATTTAGAAACACTAATATGTAATATGTAGAAGTAAGGATTTGATGGTAGTGTGTTGGAAAGAAAGGTTTATAGAAAAAAGTATTCTGACATTTGATTAAGTGTATCAAAATTCAAGTCATCAGTCTATCTATAGGCAGATAAAGTGCTGAATCTGATATCAGGAAGACTCATTTTCATAAGTTCAAATCTGGCCTTAGACGTTTACTATCTATGTAATCCTGGACAAGTCACATAGCCCTATTTGTCTCAGTTCCTTATCCGTAAAATGAGTTGTAGAAGGAAATAGTAAACTACTTTAGTATCTTTGCCAAGAAAACCCCAAATAGGGCCATGAAGATTTGGACTAGACTGAAAACAACTGACCAACAACTTAATGCATGTAGTTATATAAGTGGGGGTGTATATAGGGGTTTTTTTCCTAACATTTTTGGAAAAAGATTATTCTTTTGTGTTTATACTACTATATTGCATTAGAACCAGATTTTTAAAACACTTGTGTTTTTATTTAACAGAAATTCTAATAAATTATATGTAACTAATGTAGGAAATAAGATAACAGGAGCAAATGTTAAGCTAGAATATATTTATTTGCATAATATCATAAATATGTTTCAGTTTTTAAAAATTGTACTGTTGACTGTACCAACCTTTTTAAGCTTCACTCTTAATATTTACTTTTTAGTTGGAGTCTCTTTTGCAATTATGGCTTACATTAAGTCTAAATTCTAATTCCTCTGGGAATAAGGAACATGGAGCAGACATTTTCTTATATAATGCTAATCGGACACCTGTCATATCTTTGAATCAAGGTAAAAGAGCTATTAAGACTAACATAGTACCTTACCAAAATTTTTATTGAAATTTTATGCTTTAACTTCAAAAGTACAAATGCCACAATTACATATACAAATGCCAAAACTTGTAGAAGAAAAAATTTGAAAGGCTAATTACCCAATTTTTGAAATATTAATGTCTATTTTAAAAATTCAGCATAATTACTATCTCTAGTTGATTTTTGAACTTTGTAATACAAATGGTAGTTTATTTTACACACACACACACACACACACATCCCACAAGAAAAAGCGCAGTGTAAATAGATCTGGCAGCTTTGTCAGTTTAGAAGGGAATCTTCTTAGCTAATCCACCATTGTGAGAAAGTTTTAATTCAGGCATTATCACACATACAGTACATAACAACAAAATGTCCCTTGTTAAAATAAAACTGTTACTGTTCACAAAAAAAGAAATGTAAATAACAAACTTGTATTTATACTAACAAAATTTTTAAAGCTTAAAACTACACCAACTTTTATTTGTTATATTATTTTGATGATTTAGATCTCATAGTATATTTTGATGGGCATTAAGCAAGATGAATTAGGATTTTAACATTAAAAAGGCAAATTTGATAACCTGAGACAATATGGCTTTACAAGGGTCTGAAGTATTACAAAGAAACTTGAGATGGGTTAAATCTTATGGGATGTTATTGCAAGGAAAAATTATATATGCATACAGAGATAGAATAATCATGTGTAAATTCAGGAAAGGACAGCGAATAGTCACAGAAAAGAACATGGAGCATTTAGGTAAGAGTTGTTTCAGTCAACTAGAAAAATGATTTAAATTGTTCTGCTGCCACCTTAGGGCTGAATAAGAAAAAATTATTTCATATATTGTAAAGAGCCATGTTTATGTTTTAAATAAGAATTTCCTCTTAATTACAACTATGCAAAATTCCTGGTTTGAATTGATGACCTTCTGTCAATGAAGTTCTTTTATTCACTGACTTTTACTATAATAGAGTGGCATTTATAGAGTAAGCTTATTCTCTCTTTAATTATCTAGTAACTTGAAGAGTTATGTGTTCTACATTCTTATAGAGCATACTTTTGAAGATCTGAATATTCCCCATGTGAGATTATTTTTCTCAAAAATAGTCTCATCTCTTCCCTACCTCTTTTCTCTACAGCATCAATAACTAGCTTCTTAACAGTATTGGCATGGTATCCCAATACTTCACTCCGGACATGGTGCTTAGTGCTTCATAGCCTAACTCTCATGACAAACATGCAGCTTAACTGTAAGTTAATTTGAAATTTTCTCTGTAACTCTGAATTATACTTTTACTCTTTTGAGTAAAGGAATGGTAAGGTTTTCATGAAATATGATACTGAGTTGTCAACATAAATTTGGTGTATAATTCTATTTTGAATGTGAGACTGTTACTAATCTATATAAGAAGGAAATGTACCTTTTGTAAACTTAATGTTTTCAGCATAGTTATCATACATGAATTCATACATCAAAATTTCAAACTTTTAAATTCTTAATTCTTGCATTTGTAGTGATTATTTGATAAATGAGTCTTAGAAATATGTACTTAATATGATCAAAGGGAACATGTTAAATGAAATGAAAAATTTATGATCTGAAATAAAAATAAAGTTTTTCTTTTAGTTTTGACACTTTTTGTTTTAATTACAAAGTTTATCAAGATTAGTCAAGTCATTAGGGAAGGAAAGACAAACTCTAAATTGAGTATCTTGCCACATAGGAGAATAGGGGGGAGGGGGATGAGAGGGGGTGATGGAGGGAAGGGTGAAGTGGGGGGAGGGGTGCAGGAAGCATTCATTC
>CM053595.1:153776052-153796557 GCA_028646575.1 Pseudocheirus occidentalis
ACACACACACACACACACACACACACACACACACACACACACACAATATGTCAAATTATAAAGATAGATTTTTTTTTTAAACCACACATACCAGAAATAGAAACGTTAGACAAAAACAACTTCTGTTACATGAAAATAACAAATTCAACTTACTTGTTGAATTACATCTGGATATAGCATGGGTAATCTCTCTGCAATAAGAGCCAATCCACCCATTCCTGCAAAAACTTGCAATGGTGACTGAATAGGGCAGGTTTCAAGAAAAGATTCATCCAATACTGCTTCCATACATTCATCATTTGGAGTGATAATTTCATCTTCTGGACAGCTCCCAAGTAAGTCAACATGATCTACAGTGATGAAAGGACAAGGAAGAAAGATATAAAAAGAGGATATAGCATCACTATATTTATAGCATTTATTTTATTTAAAAAATCAGATGAGACTATCTTGCTTATTTTAAAAAATTATAATTTAATGAGAATAACTTAATTTTTCCTGAGTATAAGCATGTATATGTTTCTCAGGATTATCCAAGGAATTTGAGAACTATGAATGAAGATAAAAATATTATTGGCTGCATGTCCAATCAGATTCCAAAAATTATCTGAAAATAACTTCTCCAGCTAAAATATGTGTCCTATTAGAGAAATGAAACCATAAGACATAGACATTATCTAAAAAGGCGAATTATAAAGACACAAGATATTTCACCCTAATCTCCAATTCTATGTCTCTCCTCGGCTTCTTCACTTTTTTTGTCCCTTATAAATAATTCTAAAGGGAAAAACACAAATTTTAATTAATAAAGGTATACCTCGTTATCAAGAAAAACAATAATATCCAAAAAATACAGACTAAAACTACCAACTCTAAAATTAATCAGTCAAGAAAAACTATAATAACTTAAATAAAAACTTCCCTTTATGATTTTCCATACTCTAAAATTAAGAATTGCCATATGTCTAATATATCCTAAAGAGAAGAGAACTAGATTGCAAATTTGGGAGTTGAATGGACTACATCTTTTTTCACTAAGAGCAAGAATTTGGCAAATCTGTATATTTTCTATTTCAGATTCTCAACTGCATAATGAAGATGTTAATGCCTGATACTGTCTTATAGGACTACTGCGCAAATTAATGGGATGTCTATAAAATACCTAAAGCTTCTTATATTAGGGGAATTCTTTATTTATAAATTTTCTATCAGTTTTTTCTTTTCAAAAGTAATATAACCATTTGTCTTAATTATTTAATACTACAGCCCAAGCAGATATATGTGTTATTTCCCCACAATTGCTAGTGAAAGTGGTACACAGAAATAAAGTTGTTGTTTAGTACTCTAACATAGTCTGAACTATGTCAGTGCTCCTGAAGCAAACTAATTGAAATTGTCCTCCCAAACAAGAGATTCTAAATATAGCAAGGACAGTCACATACATACCTTTCTCAGTATGGAGTCTTTTAAAAGAATCTGTTTTTGAAAGACTTGGGTCTGAGATAACTTTAGAGCCCAATTTAACAGTCAAATCAATTGAACGGTATCCTTGAGGGAGCTTCCGGTCATAAAGTAGAGTTAAAAGCTGGGCAAGAGTCATCTCAGCTGGCAGTGGCTGGCCTAAGAACAATGTAACCAAGACACTTTTTATATAAAAGTTAGGAAGATATTTTGGTTAGAACTATTTAATTAAACACACTAAATAGCAAGGTGGAAGAAAAAAAAATCTGAGTCATACTAAGTCTCCTAAGTCATAACTTTAGAATACAATTAATTCATTAATCAGGATCTCTTAATTTTGTTGGGAAATGAATGTTTACCAGTAATTAACAGTCCTTTAAGGGAAATGATCAGAAAAATGTCTGCTTTTAAAGACCTACAAAAACCAACTGAATTTTAGGTTTGGGGATGAGGGAAGGACAGTAGAGTATATATATATATATTATCCTCCAAATTTGAATGGTCATCTGCTTCAAATGTTAAAGGTATAAATGTTTGTAAAAGGGGATCAGTGCTGCTTATATCTACTGTAAATTCTTTGTTTGGTTCAGGATATTCTGTTTAACTCCTAGTAACAGGACTAAGATTTTCTTGACTAAGATAATGCTTATAAACAAATTCTTCCCAATTATTCCTTTCTTTGCTGTCACAAACCTCAATATTCATCCGAATCTTAATAGGGCTAAATTCACATAAAATAAGTACCACTTAAATAAAATGTGTGAGGCTTTGGAACCTTATTCTTCTGAGTGGAAAGAATGGTAGTTAACTGTCTAGAGTAGATAAAGTAGACAGGAAAGGTATACAAATTCAAATATTTGTCTAATTAGGGGTTCAAAGAATACACTGAAGTTAATTCTAAAAGACTAAGGAGGAAATAAAATACTCATTCAAAATAACAAGGATTTATATAGCACTTTAAGGTTTGCAAAGTGCTTTGCATACAAGGTATGTCTTTTGTGTGGTTTTAACTTGTATGTAAAGCTATTATAATTTTAAACAATTGAAGCCTAAAACAATAAAGACGTTTGGAACACTATTATATCACTTGATCCTTACAACACTGGAGGGTAGGTGGTATTATTATCTCCACTTTACAGATCATATGAAACTGAGGCAGAGATTAAGTGATTTGCTCAAAGTCACAAAGCCAGTACATGTTTTAGGCAAAATATTAACTCAGTTCTTCCTGACTCCAGGTCCAACACTATCACTGTGCATTCTAGCCATGAAATAAAGAGTCTGGGTTCCTTTTATCACCTCTGGAAAAGACTAGTATATGTGCTTATTTGTCTGCTTCTTCTATGAATATGAAAAAATTATAGGTGATATTTCTGGGAATTCATAAATTAAAGATTGAATGCAAACCAATTACTCTATCAACAACTAAAATAATGAGTTTTCAAGTATGAAAGCAAGATTGCCCATTCATAGAAATTTTACATAATCAATCTTTTACCTACACTAAGAAGCATCCATATTGAGTTAGTGGATACATATTGTACTGAAAAAGAAATGAAGAAGAAATTAAAGAAATATTTTAGAACTGAGACAGAAGAAGGGTAAGGGAAAATCTATTTAGATCAAAAAATAGAGCACCCAGTATATTATTAACATGTCTTGCTAATCAACCAATCAATATATATTACAAATGTACTATATGCCATGGACTGTACTGGGCACTGGGAAATAAATACAAAGAATAAAACAGTAACTATTTGCCATGAACTTTCATTCTAACTGGGGAGAAAAGTACATATAATAGTATATACAGTGTGTGTGAATACCATATATAACACACACACACACACACACACACATGCATATATGGTTAATATATATATATATACACACACACACACATATATATGCATGTACTTATGTAAACATATATTCATGCATACATACACACATACAAAATCCTATAATGGTAAACTGGATAGCCAATTCTGGAAAGTAAGTCACTGGGGAAATGTCACTCAAAGTCCTACTGAATGAACTGAGCATATCTAACCTGAAGAAGACAAAAAGGGGGAGAAAACAGCTATCTTATTATGTAACTGAGGGAATCGATAAATATTAAGTGATACTATTTAGCAATGATATATTAGTTAAAAAAGGAAACAAATACTTTCTAATGGGGGACACAACAAGCGCATATGAAAGGATAAAAAGAATATAAAGAAAAGAAATATAAATAAATAAAAAGTATTTAAATATGAATTAGTCTGAGATAGTAGGGCACCAGCACTTGGAAAGGTAAGGATTCACAGAGCAAACTGTGTTCCTGAGGGGAGATGGGGATTATTGTTTGTAAAGAACAGAGAAAAAGATGGTCCTGGCTGGATCAAAGGGTGGTAGGAGCAAAAATTATTAATGATACTAGAAACTTTGGTTGGAATAAGTTATGGATTAATCAGTCATCTACATAGAGAAGGGCAATTTAAAACCATGGCCTCTTATGAGATTATCCATAAATTACTAATAAAGATGAACACTTGTGATCAATCTTGAGAAATACCCACAACTAGGGGAAAGGCCATGAAGGGTGAGCCAATAAAGGAAATAGAGAAGTAAAGCTCATTCAGAGATTGAATATACAGAAAGGAGAGGGTATCCAGGAAAGGTTAAATGTAGTGAAGAATGAGGACTGAGAAATGACCATCAGTTTTGCAATTAAGGATTAATGATAACTTTGGAGAATGTAATTCCACTTAAATGATAAAGTTAAAAGAAGGAATACATAAGGCTAAAGAGTGAGAAGAAATGAAATGAAGGGAAGTATCTATAGCTTTTACAAAGGGGTCTAGGGAAGACTTAATTTTTTTAAAACAGAGGTAGGAAAGGAACCAAGAGATGGAGAGAGATTGAAAATTAGAAGAAAGGAGATGAATGAGGTTGTAATCTTTTGGAGCAGATGGGAAGGAACAACATTAAGAGCACAGAGAAAGTCCACTTCATTTTTAGAGAATGAAAGAAAGCAGGCTAGAACCAAGGATTATGTAAGAGAGTTTTAAGATGAATAGGAGAGAAGGGGAAGCTCACCTTGAACACCCTCAATTTGCATAGGAAAGTAAGAGGTTAGATTCTCATCTGAGAGAGTAAGGAGGCCTGAGAATAAGAAAGCTGAAAAATTTTTGAATAGAATGAGAGAAGAAATCTATTAAGAAGGAATGAAAAGTCTGCCTGGTTGTCATGAAATTACAATTCACACAGCATGGTTTTAATTTCAGACTGATTTAACAGCACATGAATAGAAATGAAGGGAGTTGTGAGGTGTGGAACTGAACTTTGTCAAGGAAGGAATGGTGAAAGGATAAAGGGACAAGGGATTCCAGAGTGGAAGTTAAGTCTAGAACTGAATTAGCTAACTACAAGGCCAAACAAAATTAGTGAGAGGGATATGAAGTCAAAGTCATATTAATGCTATGAGAGAGTACCGAGGGGTGGAGAGGTTGATATTCTCAATAAAAGTGAAGAATAGTTTAGGAAAAGTGAGGCATTGGGAGAACTTAAATCAGTTTCTCTTTTAAAAATACACTGTGAATGCTGCTGCTGGTTCAAAACTGTAGAGCTAAAATAAACTGAAATAATTATTCTGCTATTCTATCATTCTGAAAATTACCTGGCAAATGTTTGTGGTATAGGTGAAAAACAGGAACAGTAATGGTTTTGCTGGAAGACTCTGTTCCTGATGAAGAGCTACCTACTTTATCTGGCATTGTTCTTCCTCTCCTTGATGGGGGGCGAGGTGGCGTGGATGATACAGCTCGTTTAGACTGGGATTTCAAGCCTAAGAAAAAAAATGAAACAAATAATAGATTTAAAGTTGTTGTTGAAGTTGTTTGATAAATTGATCCCCTGAAGGGGGCAGTTATGGACACCTAGGATGAAGATATATATGTATGTGTTGTATACATCTTATGTGTTTATATACATGGGCAGGTATATTAACTATTGGACTAACAATTATTGAATAATAAATATGCTTGTCCTTGTGTTGGTCAATAATGAGTAGATGATGATGCTGAGCCCTGAAGAAAACCTGGCTTTCAGAAATCAACTTAATTTTGGCAAAAAAAAACCAAGACACCAACAAAACCAAAAAAACAATTTAGTAGGTATTACACATATTGTCATTTATTAAGCAAAGTGAAACAGTTAAGAATCCAAAATTATGGCCAACATGTGACTTCTATTACCCCTCATAACCAAACAACAGATGGGTAAACTAGACTAAGAAGTAAAAGAAAAAGGAAAGAAGTAAAAGCCAAGATCAAGAAAAGAGGCACAAAGACTAGATGGAGTAAGAAAAAGAGAAATCCTTATAATTTGCCTAATGTCACATAATATTAAGAGTTTGCACTTTAGAGTACTTTCAAATTTACAAAGTTCTTTAAAGAAGATTTCATTTTTACATTTTACCTTCTGAGACAAGATTATAACATATTAAGCTGTAACTAACACATATTCTAGTTAATTTCTCCCCCACTAATATTTCAACATTTATCATCCACTATGTATGTGACTCTTCAAGTTTCTCCAATTATATACTTCCACATGAGAACACTAGAAGGAAAATTCCATTCATCTTTATTCGTTAACTTTTCAGTTAGAACTTTTTGAGCCTTGCTTGGAAACTATGGCAATTTTGGTCACAAATCCTTAAGATATGGGGTTTTACACATACCCACACCCACAGCCACGCACGCAAGCACATACACATCCAGCCAGCCATTAATCTATCCAAGGTCTCCTTAAAAATAAGTGAAATTTTGGAAATCTTGGAAAACACAAATTACAGATACAAAATAAAAGTTGAAAAAAAATTGTTTTATTAGACATTCAAATACATGGTCTAAGGCACACAAGTCTTTACTTATTTCTAGGAAGCAACTTCATGAAATAGGTCAACTGAGAAATATCTCAAATTGAAAATATATGCCTTAATGGAAGGGTGAGAAGAAGACATCACTAAATTATCTTTTTTACCTTTAGTCATTTTCAGAGTTATTTGAACTGCTGAAAAGGAACAGACTGCATAAAAATTCTTTAGACTTCATATTTGGAACTAACATGTAACTCCCTCCTAGTCTACATACAGTTTAAATACTTATTCATAATCCAGCTGATTTTCCTGTGGTGTATTCAACGGCTTGCATATAAAATAACTGACTTCATTAAATGATTTAACTGTTCATGTATTTTACATAATCAACAACAAAAAATGAAATTGAGACGGAAAAAGAAAAATAAAAACATACCAGAGGCAACAACAACACTATAATTGTCCTGAAATCCATTCTCTGCCTTAACTTTTTCTTTCTCTTCATGGTTTTTCTTTTCTTTGTCATCTTTCTGTTCATTAAGTAGTTTAGCAGTGATACTTGGGGTGTCTGCAGGAGAGTACATAATTTATTTAAAACACATTTCTTATTAAAAATACAGAATAAAACAGTTCCAGAGAATTCACGATGAAACAAATTATCCATCTCCAGATAGAGAAATGATTAACTCAGACTATATATAGAATCACAATTTTTTAGACATGGCTAAGAAGGGAATCTGTTTTGTTTGATTATACACATATTTGTTAACTGGGTTTTGGGTTTGTTTTTGATTTTTCAATCGGTTAGGAAAATGAAGGTGAATAAAAGAATTCAAAACTGAAAATAAAATATAATTTAAAAAAATTTACATCTATTCAAAAAGTTAATGTGCTGCCTTGTCAAACAGGAGAATTGAGTGTTTCTGTAGAAAGTATTTCTGCAAGTACAAAGTACCTGGACCAGATTTCTAAGATCCCTTCAAAACTCAAGATTCAATTATCTATGACAATTATACATAGTGATAATCAAATAAGGTTTGGAAACATTACAGCGTTAAAAGAAACAGAAAATAAATCAATGTACCCAGTTCTTAACTGGATGTTGAAAGAATAAGATTTAGACTAAATGAAGTTATATTTCTGTAGGGCAAACAAGTCAAAAGAGCACTAACAAGTTACAATCAGAGGCTGCACAGCTAATGAACCTTAGATTATTATTGAAATTTTTACTATAGATTTAAACAGTTCTAAAGATGAACATTTCTTTATATAACAAAAGAGAAAAAAAAGAGATTCGAAGCACCATAGTGTTCATTTTGACAGTAAGATATATAACATAGATGACTTCATAGCTGGCAGTGTACTGGAAAAAACATTCATTTTAGAGTTTGATGACATGTGCTTGAAAGTCAACTCATATGTGATACTAGACAAACCACATTTTTCCAGGTATGAGGGTCCTCAAATATAAAATGACACCGGATGATCTCTAAGTTCTCTTTCAACTCTGCCTCCTATAAACTTGAGATTAAAAATGACCAAAACAGAGCAAGGAGGAAATCTCTACATACTTTAAAACTGTCAGTTTTGGAGATGTTCAGAATATAATTAGATTTACATTACTGAACTGATACTATAAGGAAATTAAAGACAGCAACAAAGGTTCAATGTATACATCAAAATATTTATGGCAGCACTATATATAGTAGCTACAACCTAGAAAGAAAATGGACATACAACCAATTGGGAGAATGGATTTAAATATTACATATAAATGTGACAGAATACTATTGTGCAGCAAGAAAAGATGAATATGAAGAATTCAGAGGAGAGGTAAGATTTGCACAAAGTAAAACAAAATCAAAATTAGGCTGAGTCAAGAGAACAAGGTTTTTTTGTTGCAAGGACTACAACAATGAAATAAAAGTTAAACTCTCATCAACAGAAAAACAAACTAACAAACACAAAAGAAAAATCCTGGACACAAGGAAACCTAACTTGTTTCTCAGATAGAAAAGTCAGGGAACCACTCATTCAAAATATAGTATATGCTGTCCCACAAGGCTTATGTATTGAATATTTAAGCTTTTACAGCATAGAGCTTATGTTGTAACAGCAAAGAAGACTTGGCTTTGTTGACTCCTACACTTCAGCTACTTTCTTCCTTGGCCAAATCATAACTTTTGTTGACCCAAGTTTACGTTTCTACCAAAGTGAAGAGACTGGAATTACATTACCTACAGAGTTCCATCTTGCTCTAAATCCTATATTCTTTTGAAAAGAGCCAATAATCAGATCTAGATTAAAAGGCTACTAAGAAAAGAAAGGTAAGGGAGGAAAGGAGTCTAAGAGTTCATTTTATTTCAGTTTAGAACCAAGGTGAAGTACAATAACAAAAGGAAATTAGGAAAAGCATAAGAACATAAGATCACATATTATGGGTAAAAGCTTGTGGAGTTAACCATGCAAACTAATCAAAGATGATAATGTTCAGTGTCAAAACAAAAACCCACAGATAAAAAAAATAGGCCCAAATTTTGTGGATGTAAACAAGAACTCAGAAGCAACAGCAAACATATCATGTCTCTTCTGCATCAAGTGGACAATCCAAAAACTGTAGATGTCAGTCTAATACTTTTAAAAATATAAAACAGGAAAATAAAAATAAACTGTGTAATCGTATATTAACTCAAATTTGTGATAGGAGAGAAGAGATTTCAAAATAGACCTACAAATACCTTCTTTAAAGGTTCAAAGGTAAAACTAATTGTGACTGGCTATCCTATTTCCTGAGATATTAAATAGGTCAAGCAAAAACCATGATTAACAAATGTACTTTTTGATTATCATGTTCATTCACCCTACCCCAATCTTTTATGCTGGGAAGTCTAATCTAATTCTGTGCAAATTAATGGAATCAAAAGAGTCTGGGGATACTACAAATTGATCCACATTATGTGCATGAGGTCATGTAGTATAATGTCCTGGTTATACAAATAAAGAAATTAAGACTCTGAGAGGACAAATCAGTTGCAGGAGGAAGAAGAGCTGGGATAAGAACTCAATTCCTCTTTCTTCAGAAGCACTGTTTTTACTCTACCACTTTCTCAACATTAAATAGAAGAGGGGTTTCAAATGACTTCTGGGATGATAAAGCTATCTCATTTCTACTAAAATGAATTTCACTGATTTGTCTTCATGGTTCCAAAACTATAATTTTTATAACAATCCTCTTCTTTCACATTAATGAGGCAAAGTTTCTTAGCAATGCTCTAAGTAAGGGATAATGAACAATAGGACAACACTATATTAATAAATAATTAGGTTTAAATATAAAATAAATTTCAATTTTTTAAAAAAAACTATAAATGTTTTGTAACTATAGTCACTATTAAAGATCTTTTTTCATTTTTCTTCTTGTCCAGACTATGGATTAAACCATGATGGATACAGGAACTCCAAAGTGAGGAAACTCTGCAACTTCCCTACTCTTAAAGACTTGTTTATTATACTCTTTACTTACTCTTAGAGACCTGCTTAGGACACTGAGAGTATTAAAAGTCACTAATATCTGGGTAATTTGTGCTTAATTTTTTCTATGCGACATTTGATATGCTACATAATTTGTAAAATTTGTATTTTAAACAAGGCCAAGATATAACATATGAAGAGATTTCTCAAAAATTAAGCTCTAATGAGAAAGGTTTTCTGAATCAAATCACCTTTTTTTCTCTCTTAAGATAATAGTATTCTGGTATTTTTTGGAGTAACTAAATGTAGGTATTAATTACTCATTTATGCAAGCAAATAACATGTCAACTTGCTATATGTAATCCATTCTTGTCAATTTACAAGCAGTGTTTTCCAATTTATTTCAATGCTTAAAAATTTCTCCAATAGATGCAAAAATTGGAACAAAATAACAATCCATCTGTATAATATTCTTTTTGTTTAAAAAAAAAAAAGCTTTATTTTCTCCAGTTGTCACTACTGTCTTGGGCAAATAACCATCACAGTGTTTCACTATAATTTCTTTTTAGAACAGGGAGATTATAAAGGAGATGTGTAATTTATACTCATATGTGCAGTAAAGGCAGCTAGTACTCTTGTTTATACTCTTTACTTAAACTCTTTACTTGCTTATACTGGAATTAAGACCTGAGATCAAAAATGGCGTCAGACACTTATTAGCACTGTGACTTTAAGAAAGATGCTTAATCTTGGTTTGCCCTAGTTTCCTCAGTTCTAAAATAGGAATAAATTCCTATCTATATTACAAATATCCTATTTATAATATAAATATTCTTCATCCTCATCCTTATTATCATCACATGTACCTTGCAGGGTTATAAGCATCAGATGAATACTTGTTTAAAAAAAAAAAAGCACTCAGTACAGTGCCTGGCACAGAAGAGGCACTACATAAAAGCTCACTCACTACCTTCCATTCTACTCTGCCCCCACTCATTATTCCCCTTTGAAGGCGGAAAACAGAAATAACTCTAAAGTTTGGGGTTAGTCTTGAATGGAATTGTATAACTATGTAAGAAGCTCCCAATAAGAAAATTCTTCCAAGGCACATACCTTACAACTTTTAGAGCATTTAGAGAATTGCTTAGGAACCCAGAGGGTAACTGACTCAACAAAGAATTAAACTTGTATACAGCATTTTTTGGATGTCTTAAACCCAGAGGTGTTCCAGATTTTGAAGTCAACTCCTTTTCCATTGTCTCTCACAAAGTAATACTTAGAAGAATGAGAAATAATTTTTAATGGAATATTTTATGCTCAGAAGCAGACAGATATCACTGAATCAAAACTTTAAATAAATGTATCTTAGATGCTTACTTTTTTATTATAGAAAGAAAAATGTATAAAACCTGAGTCAATTTAGTACAACTAATCCCTGAAAAATAATTTTCACAATATCTGTCCAGTTATAAGTAATATAAATTTAAAATCCCATGCATAGTTTAAGACACATTGATGTTACAGATAAGCCAATCAGCAAGCATTTATCCAGTACCTTCTGGGCTGTGCAGTATTTTAGACACTAGAATAACCAAAAATAACTAGAGTTTCAATCCTGAAGCCAAACATGAAGGTAATTTTTTTTAGGAAATTTAAGGGAAAATCACTTGAAGACAGACCAACCTGATACTCTATCAAGAACTTCTGCTAAAGTTGTTGAAATAGGCAGGTGAAGAGTGCGAAACTTATGTCCTGCTCCATACATTGGATGCTGGATCACGTGGCTAGTAGCATTTATTCTTCCTTTGTACAGCTGAAAATTAAATAAAAGCCCATGAGTTTAAAAGTACAAAAATTATTCAAAGTACTACTATCAAAAAAGCAACGTTCACATTATAAAATTTATTACAAGTTTTAATAGAATGATGATTCTGTTGCCTTATTTTGTTGTTGTTTTGGGGTTTTTTTTGGAGTGGGGAAGACAGGCAATTGGGGTTAAGTGACTTGCCAAAGGTCACACGTCTAGTAAGTGTTAAGTTTCTGAGGCCATGTTTGAACCTAGATCCTCTTGAGTCTAGTCCTTAATTCCTTGAGCCACCTAACAGCCCAGTTTACTTATTTTATCAAAATTACTTGGGATATTTTTTCTCCTGTACTCTGAAATGACTGCAAAAATGAAAATTTCAAAAACTGTACTATCAATAAAAGGACTGGAATTTAAGCGTACTTCAAAGGACCGATCCATATCAACTGATGCATGGTATTTCTTTCAAAATTCATACAGCAAAGAAAATAAGAGATACTAGGGTAAGAAAATTTATTTCAAGGTAAAATTTTGGTGTCAATCAACATGACTGATCTTTTCAGTGTTAATACTACCCAAAATGGTAAAGCACATATACTTCAATAATTTGTGAATAAAAAAGGCTTAAAAAATATAGACTGACAAATAACAGTATAGCACCAATAAAAAATATGAAAAAAAAAGTTTTAAAAACTGTAACAAGAAGTTATGAAGAAATTTCTTACTAAGTATTAGACATATATATAAATAAATATATATGACAAGAGGTACTGGAAAAAGATTCTTTCCCTATTAAGTAGGGAGATAGGTTGAACCAAAATCCTATACTCAGCATAACTCAGAAGACAGCCCTAATGGCCATGGGTGCTAAGAAAACAGGACATAGTAGATTCAGGGTAAAATAGGTAATAGCTTTTGGAGAGGTCTGTAGGAAGCACTGTAAAATAATCAGAAGGTCCATTCTAGCTATTTTTTCTGTAGAAGATCCAGATGATAAGGTATAGAGGCAGACTTCACTCATAGGTTTTAATAAATAATTACTTTGGACTCAATTAAAATCTAATAATGAAAATGATTTGAGCAAACAAAATATACTCACTGGGCATGGTGACTGAAGGAACATCGTCACTTTTTCATCCTCTAGCATCAATTGTAAAAAGAGGCGTCGTATAAATCCTGAAATGTTTCCAGATGTTGGAAGGTTCCCTCGTTGAGGGGATGACTGGAATAGTTCACAAAGAACCTGGAAAAGCAAGACATTTAAAATTCTTAAATGTGCCCTGGATTTATTTCTTCTAGAAATTATAAGAAACTAAAAACAAAACAAAACAAAACCCAATGTAGTCTAAAAACTATATTTAAGACACTATATTTTGCAAAAATTAAATGGAGATGAATTAAAGAAGGACATATGAGGGAATGGAGAGAATGATGGCTGTGGAGTCAAAGGACCTCATTTCAGTCCCAGCTATTCCATTACCACCAATGAGACCCTGAAAAAAACCACTTGAAGCCACTGACACCCAGGTTAAGTGGGCTCCAAAATGAGAAACTAAACCAGATGGCTCTTCCTTCCAGCTCTAAATCTATGATCTTATGATTGAATGAACAACCAAATGTGTTACAACTAAAAAATTAAATCTTCTAACACCAAGCAAATAGTCTAATTGTAGCAATATGTCAATGAAGCCTGGTTTTAACACAAAAATTTTCAGGTCCCAGAAGACTGCTTGCTTTGTTGAAAGCACAGATCTATACTGCAAAGTTCTAATACCACAAATGAATTTTAGCAACTTTTTAAATCCTAGAAAAAGTGGGAGATAAGACAATGAGTGGCATTTTTAAAGATTAATTCCATACTAAAAAAAAAATTAGGCACGGCTGGGTGGCACAGTAAATAGAACAGTGGTCCTAGAGAGAGTCAGGAGGACCTGAGTTCACATCTGCCCTCAGACACTTAACACTTACCAGCCTTGTGACCTTGGGCAAGTCACTTAACTCCATTTGTCCTGCCTTGCCCTGACTCCCTCCCCCCCAAAAAGCAAAATAAACAAACAAATAAATAAATAAATAAATATAAATATATATAAATTATTCACATACTATGCCAATTATGATGAGCCACGGCTTAGTGATCATGAACTATTAGATTAAAATTGTGTAATGTCAGCTCATTTTAAATGCATACAGGTCTTTTGATGATTCTCCTAATAAATGTCCAAGCTGATCTAAACAATGGTTTCACATTAAAATAACACACTCATTAGCAATGGATGCAGAAAAGACTGATGGAGTAATTATCTCTTTTTTAAACCTTAATTCTATGTTTCAAATCCCAATCAATCTACCTCACCACCTTCCATTTGTAATGCAATAGACTCCTATCTCAAACCTCTCCCCTTTCCATTTCATCAACTTTTATTAAAGGATAGATCAGCTGATATTACTTCTCTGATCAAGAATTTCCAAAGGCTCCCTATTATCTCTAGAACCAAATACTAGCCTTTCTATCTATCTTTAATGTCTGGTTCCCATATCTTTTTCTAGGCTTATTATACATTGTTCCCTGTCACTTTTAGTAATGTTCCAAGCACACTATTATACTAAAAGTTTCTCAATAAACATCTATTTAAAAAAAAAATAAACATCTATTTTTCCATCTTTTATTTTTATGCCTTTGTACAGCTTGTCTCACATGCCAGAATTGTACCCCTTTCTCTGCTCTGTCTTGGAATCCTTACTTCTTTTAAGGAGTTCACCTACAGTGTTACCGAAAAGAAATTGAGAATCTACCCTAAGTGCTATCACTTCCTCCCAACATACCACTAAGTCCAAAAGAAATTACTTAATATTTACTTTGTAGATTTAGCTTATTCTTACCTGCGCCATCAGCCTCTGATTATTAGGGTGACAAGAAATGCACTGTAAAAAGAATGCTACTGTGGCATTCTCAATTGCAGTCCTCTGCTGAGTAGTTAATCCTGTTCCAGAAGCTGAAGAGAGCAAAGTAGACCTTGTACTAGTTTGTGGCACCCCTGAACTGTGTCCTCCTGAAGTGGCACCAGAATGACATAGTAAGAACAAAAGAGCTGTCCATAAAGGGTTGACTTCAGAACCACCAAGCCAATCTTTCATAATGTGGCTACTGCCAACTTCTGTCAAGAATCTGAGAACAGGTGCTACCAGGTCTGCTGTGATGGGCATCTTATTAAAGTGCTGTGGAACATGGTGTCTCCTGAGTTTGTCCTGGGTAATATCCACTGACGGAGAAGTGCAATCAGAGCTAGAAATGTGGTTAAAACAGAAACTAGCCAGACTCCTTACAAGAAGTGAGGGTATTCCTGAGTCTAATAACTGTTTGATAGCCTCTGGAGATTGAGAGGATGCAGCAAGAGTTGCCAGGTGAGACTCAGTTAGTGCAAGAGGTGCTTGTGCATTTTTTGAGTCATCTGTTAAAGATGAACTGAGGTCCTGTTTTTTACTATCATCAGTCATGGAAAGTCTATGGTGACACTGTAATGGAGGAGGAGTAATTCCCATCCAGGCCATAAGCAAGGAAAAATAATTTGGGTGTATATGACACATTGAACAAAGAAGACTGTCAACAGCTTTCTTCAAAACCATGTTGCAAGGAAGGGACATAGACCAATTAAAAAGTGACCTGGAAGAGCCAAAAAAAAAAATGTATATAAATGTTAGTTTTTTATTTAAAAAAACACTTCTATTCTAAAACAATCTATTATATGCTTTTAAAAATGAAGTTTACCTAATGTAAAATGAAATTATAATAAAGTTTGCTTAAACTATACATTGCTTTCAGGAGGGGAAAAACGTAAAGGTTTATACTTTATTTTTTCATGCAAGTTATTATTATTTTAATATATTTATTGGGCAAATATGTTATAAATATATTATTATATTATACATATAGCAAACATATTATAATATATTAATTTCTGGGGCAATTATTCAATATCTACAATACACTTACTAAATCTCTACAACAAAATGGCAAAATTTTAAAATGGAAGCACTGTAATATCTACATGTAATTCAGAAGACAGTAGTGAATTTTACTGTTATCTTTCAATCCAGTATGTCTATATATGCTTAAAACTGGTTGGTACAATTTTTGAAGCAATTTTAAAAGGGTGAGAGAAAAGGAGATGCTTAGCTTTACTAAGCTTGAGAAATACATTAAAAAGCTCAGCTGTCACCACCACTAAAGAAAGGTAAAGAAAGAGTAACAGAAGTGAAGATCCAAACTAAAATACTGACAAACCTTTGCAGTACTAGCTACATATTGATCAAAAGTGTATGCTACCTATCAAAATAAATACTTCTTGTTAAAAAGCCTAGAAAAATTAATTTGCCTATATTTTCTAACACAAAAGAAATCTACTTTAAATATAAATTTTGCAGTGAGCTACAATAAGATGTTTTGATTCTTAATGAGTTGAAACAACACATAACAGTATCAATTATTTATCTTTTCTAAAACAAGGTAATCAAATTAGTTAAAAATACACAAATATTTCTCAGGATTATAACTCAATAGATCCAATATATTTGATAACACCGTCCTATTTAAAAACAGAATGTTGACTGTGAAAGTACATCTCATCATATATATAAATTTTTAACAGAATTAATTATGAACAGAAGATATATACTCAACTTACTCAAAGAGCTCTCTATTCAGCAGTGCTGGTAAATCATATTCCACAAGCAGCTCATAGCTATGCCATAAAATTGCTGCCACACAGTGCAAATGAGAGGGAGATGGCATCAAAAGACCATACTCTCTTGTTGATGTGCTAGGACAGACGTAGTTCATCCTTCCACTTCTTTTCATAGCAGCTACTCTTGCAGAATCACTGACCCACTTCAACAAAGCCTGAATTCTTCAAGGAAGAAGCACAAAGAGCTATCAATCAAGATTGTAAACTGGATGAGATGAGGAAAGGAACTTTGCGACAGTAACATTTTACATTCATTCCATACTGTGTGAATTTAAAATGTGTGTGGATGCTCACTAGGGGCCATGTGGAACAGCTAAGTAATTACATGGAACAGATATTTTTATTTTCTTTTCAAAAAGTTGGGTGATACATTTAAAAAAATGAAATGAGTATTCCTTAACTGAAGGCACTTTTTTGTGCATTACATGTAAAAACTACATTTTAAATGAAACTGTATTCCAGAACTATGATCTCAAAATTATAAACACATTCTACTCAATAACTAGTTAAAATCCATACTACCAGCAATCAGGATAACTCAAGACCTAGCAGCTTCTACGTCGAGGGATCAAAGGGCTTGGAATATGATATTCCAGAGGTCAAAGGAGCTAGGACTAAAACCAAGAATCACCTACTCAGCAAAACTGAGTAAAACACTACACAAGGAAAAATATGGTCATTCAATGAAATAGAGGAATTTCAAGCATTCTTTATGAAAAAACCTGAGCTGAACAGAAAATCTAACTTTCAAATATAAGAAGAAAGAGAAGCATGGGAAGGTAAACAGGAAAAAGAAATTGTAAGGAACTAATTAAAGTTGAACTATTTACATTCCAAAATGGAAAAATGATCATTGTAATTCATAAGACTTTTCTCAGTATGAGGATAGTTGAAGGGAATATATGTGTGTATGTAGAGAGGAGAGTGTATGTGTGTATGAATATATGTGAGCGTCTGCATATGTATTTTCATGTATACATAGACAGGGGGCACAGGATGAGTTGAATATAAAGGGATGATATCTAAAAAATAAAATTAAGTGGTGAGAGTGGAACTTACTGGGAGAAGGAGAAAGAAAGAAATAGATTAGGGTAAATTCTCTCATATAAAAGGGGCAAGAGAAAACTGTTACAATGGAAGGGAAGTGCAGAAAAGTGAAAGGGAATGGGACAACCTTACTCTCATTGAATTTGGCTTAAGAAGGAAATAACATATACCCTGAATTGGGTATCCTACCCTACAGGAAAGTAGAGAGAAGAGGATAACAGGGGGGACAACAGAAGGGAGGGCAGATTGGGGTAGAGAACAGTTAGAAGCAAACACTTTTGAAAAGGGACAGGGTCAAAGGAGAAAATAGAATAGGTGAGGGGCAGGATAGGATGGAGAGAAATACAGTTATTCTTTCACAAAATAACTACTATGGAAATTGTTTGTGTAACTACATATGTACAACCTATATTGAGTTGCTTATCTTCCTAGTTGGGGTGAGTGAGGACGGAAAAGAAGGAAAAAAAACTGGAACTCAGTTTAAAAAACAAATGTTTAAAAAAAACTTGGTTTTTTAAACATGCAATGGGGAAATAAGATATACAAGACCCTGGGGTACAGAAATCCATCTTGCCCTACTAGAAAGTTAGAGGGGAGAGATGGGGGAGGATATAAGAAAGAACAGATTGGGGGAAGGGGTATTCAGTAGGCTCACTATTTTGGGGTGGGGAGTAGGGGAGAAAAATTTGTAACTCAAAATCTTGTGGAAATGAATGCTTAAAACTAAAAATAAATACAAAAATAATTTGGGGGAAGAGGGAAGGAAACTTTGTGTATAGCATAGATTCAAAGAATAGCTAATACTCTATTGCTACATTCCGTCTGGTTCCTCCAGATCTGATATCTTACAGTCATCAATGAGTCACTAATATAGCACACCGCAATCAGTGGGATACTATTTCTCACTATTTACACGGACACAACCATAGCCTCTTGTTACCCGTTGCTGGGATCATTGCAAATAGTTCCTAACTGGTCCCTCTAGATCCAGGCTTTCTTTTCAATCTGTCCTTCACACAAAATTCAAATTCATGAAACTGCTCATGTTACTTCTCAGCTTCAGCAGTAACTCAGGGCATTCCTCAGATCTAATGGTTCCCTGATACCTCTAGGGTAAAATTCCAACTCCTTTGTTTGACATATCACAATATACTCACAACTGTACTCTTATACCTTTCCAGGAAGATCTCATATTATTCCTTCTCAATTACTTTTCCTCTACCTTGTTAACCTCTACAATTCTTCTATCCTGAAGTCAAAATCCATTTCCAATGAGCAAAAAATGGTTCTGTTAGATCTTCTGGTGGATAATGCTCACTCTAAGAAAAACTGCCTTTAATTTTTTTGAAAATATTCTGTATTGAGAAAGATTATGGTGTGGGAAATAATGAACTGGCTTTAGAGTAGGGTAGTCCTGGGTATGAAGAAACCCAACTTCTGAAATACACACTTAACAACAGTGTCCAGTGTAACTCTAAAACTTTGAAGTTGTCAAAAAATTACTCATCTTGAGTGGTAGAGGGAATTTCCTGTCAGGTAACCCTGTACAACAAAGAAATCATAAGTCTAAACCAAAGAAAGACATCAAAAGAACCATAAATACTGATTGTACTCCGCCCTGTTCACTTTTTCAATACCAAAGAAGAATATAAATATTTGCAGAGACTTTTTTATTCTTATCTTTGCATACCTACTACCCAGCATACAGAAGGTCCTTAATGAAATGCTTCTCTCTGGGAGGACAGGGTCAAATACAATATAAAAAATTTAAGCACCTGTGTGCGTGTTAACTGTCACAGACATTATATCAAATGTAAAATGTATATAATACAGTCCTTTACACTGAAAAACGCAATTTACAAGACAGGTACAAATACAGTGGGCCAAGAGTAAGGAGAGATGGGCAGGCAAAGTAAGCAAAGATAACAAGAGTTATGAAAGTCCATGGAATACTACAGGCCAGGCAGTTGTAAAAGTGGGCAGAAGCATACGGTACACAGAGGAAAACATCTGATAATGCATACAAGGTCTTCACTGATAGAAGAAAACTGGTATTGATTAAATATAATAGCAATAGGGGGGTGGAGCCAAGATGGCGGCATAGAAGCAGCAAGGTTCCGCAGCTCCCACACAACCACCCTATATATCCATAAAGTATGACCCTAGACAAATTCTAGGTCTCTCAAACTCACAAAAATACAGAAAACACATGTCTTGCTGAAGGCAGCTCGGCAGTAGGGGCTCATGGCGGCAGGCTGGGAGCCGTGGCCAGCCCAGAATGAAACGGAAACGCAACCAGGCCAGGCCCCAGGGTGGTTGGGAGGAGCCAAGCCTCCCAAGCCACAGAGTGAGTCTACTTTAGAGAAGATCTAAAGCAACTGGAGGGATTTTTAAATCTAGCAAACCAGGATTAGAGACAGTCAGTGAAAGCGAAACTTTGAAACTTAATTTGGGGAAGGAAAAGCAGTTTGGCCAATCTGTCCCAAGGACAAGGAAGGAGTGGGGGAAGGGCAGGAACTGCTGTAACCAGGGGCGGCCCCCACTGGGCTGCTTCAGAGGCCCTGGCCTGCAGACCCCAGGGGTTGAGTAGATTGATCAGGGCCAAGTGCTCTTGCATTGAGCGGCCTGGATCTGGATCATGGTCTTGGGTGGTGGTTCTGGGGTGCACTTTCAGCAAGCCAAAGCTGGGGGGGGCTACAACACCCCTCTAATAGCTCCGGCAGCTGTAAAAACCCCAGCGATTTGGAACACAGTTTTCCCCCCTGGAAGCAGAGTTCCACAAAGCTGAAAAAAAAACCCAACCCAACCAATTAACCGACTGGCCAACATGAGGAAAAGGAAGCAAAATAAGAACAGCAATAAAACTCCAGAATCCTTTTTTGTGGACAAAAAGGATCAAAGCATAGAACAGGAGGAAGACAACACAGTCAGAACTCCCACACCAAATGCTTCCAAGACACTTGAAGAATGCCTAGCAGCTATAGATCAACTGAAAAAGGACTTCGAAAACCAAATAACAGAAGTGGAAGAAAAATTGGGAAGAGAAACGAGAATGATGCGAGAAAATCATGAAAAGAGAGTCAACAACCTGGCTGAAGAAAACAACACTTTAC
>CM053595.1:153797057-153836426 GCA_028646575.1 Pseudocheirus occidentalis
GAGTGAACCAGTGGGGGGCAGCTAGGTGGCACAGTGAATAGAGCACCGGCCCTGGAGTCAGGAGTCCCTGAGTTCAAATCCGGCCTCAGACACTTAGCACACACACACAAAAAACCTAGCTGTGTGACCTTGGGCAAGTCACTTAACCCTGATTGCCCTCCCCCCCACAAAAAAGAGTGAACCAGTGGAATTACTGAATAGGGGAGTGACATATCTAGTCAGACTTGTCTTTTCTACTCCACAAAAAACTGACAATCACAGAATTTTAAGAACCAGCAGCTGTCTAGTCCAGTTCATAAATAAAAGGATTAAAATATCCAATAAATGGTTATCTAGTCCAATGGCAGTAGGAGACCAAGGCAGTCAGTCCATTCTGCTTTCAGAAAGATTCAGTTCAGAAAAAGTTTTTCTTGTCACTAACCCTAAATCTTTTGGGGGCAAATTTTTTGCAGGTGGCCCAGTGCATTAAGCTCAAGGTCTGGAAGACCTGAGCTCAAATTCAGTCCCAGACACTTATCAGGTGTATGACACTGGGCAAGTCAATGAACCCTTTCAGCCTTAGTTGAAAAAGAAATGACAAACCATTCCAGTTTCTCTGCCAAGAAAACTCCTATGAGGTCACAAAGAGTCAGATACAACAGAAAGAACTGAACAACAACAAATCCTAAATTTGCCTCTTTTGAAACTCGAACCCACTGTACTTGGTTCTGCCCTCTGGGGACAAGCAGATAGCTTTTCAAATATCTGAAACGCATCTATTTTTGCCCACCAAGTCTTCTCTTCTCCAATTAAGCAATCTCAGTTCCTTTCACCTATCCTCACATCACCAGACACCAAGTTCTTCACAGTCACTAGGAGTTACAGTGGATACAGTTTGCAGGACTTGAAGTCAGAAAGACCAGAGAGTTCAAATCCTGTTATAGAAAATAGTTGTATGAGTCTGTATAAGTCACTTATCCTGTTTCATTGTCTTTAACTATAAAATGGGGATAATAATAGCACTTACCTCCAAGGGTTGCTGTGAGGATCAAATGAGATATTTGTAAAGCACTTAAAACTGTGCTTGTCACATAGCAAGCCATTAATAAATAGTTGTTTCCTTGCTTCCATCCATCCTAACTGCTCTCCTCTACAACTAAACTGACACCCAGAAATAAACACAATTTTCCAGTTCACATGCATATAACACACATATGCAACTGGCTTAACTCAGTCTTAAAAGCAGAACTCTAGGTCTCTGGATTGCTCTTAACTATAATTCTCAGTCCCTTCTGGACTTTCTCTATAGTACCTCAGAAAGTTCATCCTGCTCTAGAATTCACACTGCAAGTGCCTCCATTTGTACTTTCATTCCCTTAATCTTCTACCCTTTCCCCTCTTTCAGTTTCCTTTTAGGGAACTGTTGTCTTCTTCCATTAGAAAACAAACTTTGAGAGCAAGGACTATTAATCATCTTTTTTTTTTATCTGTTTGTTTATGTTATTTCCAGTGCTTAGCTCAGTACCAGGCACATACCAAGCTCTTAATAAATGGTTGTTAACTAACTGCAATGTGTTTTAAGAACAATAACCTTGAATATAGCACAAACATACCTTTACCAAACTATGAATAATTATCTTAGATCTTTGCTACCAATATTCTATGCCTCAGAGTCTAGCATGTTGTGCGATCCAAATTATAACCTTGTTGACCGACAGGTAATGACACCAATCAGTAATTGATGGAATTTTTATCTCTATTGCCTCCAGGAGTTCCAATGAGTAATGCTTAGGAATATATGAAAGAGGACAGCAAAAATTATGAAAAGATAAATATGGTATTCTTCATTGCCTAAGATGCATCATTAGCATATACTTAATCTAGAAAGAATGAAATGAAATACTGACAATTCACTAGGAATTATTTTCATACTTTTGTTGAGTCATACTATCTGGATTTGGAGACTAAGAACCTGGATTTGCACCTTATTTCCATTCCTTACTATTTGAGAGTAATTCCCCTACTCCTCTGGGTGGGTCTCAGTTTTCTTTTTTGTTTGTTTTCTTTTATGTAATAATGACAGACTAGATCAGAAGTTCTCAAACTTTTGAGAGAGGTCTCGGGACCCCTTTAAACTCTGAAAAATTATTGAGAACTCTCAAAAGTTTTTGTTTATATGGGTTATATCTGTTTAGTAGAAAATAAGTTGATACAATTTAAAATAATAATAATAAACCCATTAGTTTTTAATATAAACATTTTTATGCATGGGTGGCTAGGTGGCGCAGTGAATTGAGCACTGGCCCTGAAGTCAGGAAGACCTGAGTTCAAATCTGTCCTCAGACACTTAACACTTACTAGGTGTGCGACTTTGGGCAAGTCATTTAACTTCAACTGCCCTGCCTTCCCACCTCCAAAAACAAACAAACAAATCCATTTTTATGAAAAGAACTTTAAAAATCATAGCAAGAAAAATGACATTGTTTTGCATATTTCTGCAAATCTCTTTAATGTCTGGTTAAATATAAGACAGATGGATCTCATGTCTGCTTATACATTTGTTGTGTTACAATATATTGTTAACTGGTTTAAGTATGAAAAAAATCTGGCCTCACAATTTTTGAAAAA
Organism: Pseudocheirus occidentalis; assembly: GCA_028646575.1. Taxonomy (NCBI): domain Eukaryota; kingdom Metazoa; phylum Chordata; class Mammalia; order Diprotodontia; family Pseudocheiridae; genus Pseudocheirus; species Pseudocheirus occidentalis. The sequence continues at coordinate 153,799,665 of CM053595.1, forward strand.
GGGAGGAATATTTTAAACTGCAAATAAATAATGCCTTGGTATTATTATGAAAATAGTTTTGACCTCAAGGACTACCAGAGATCCTCAGGCTGCACTTTAACAACCCCTAGATTAGATGATGTCAAATCTTTTGATTAAAATTAAATGTTCCCTTTTCCAATCTCCCAACAGTATTTTCTAGATTGGTTAAAATGTTTATAGGAACTGCTGCCCGGTAACCACTATCATTCTAACTATTCAAGTTGGGATAAATTTTTGGACAAATATTTATGTAAGCAAACCCCATTTCTAATAATGATTTTTTCTAACACCAACAGTCCTCTTCATTTTGCAGATATACTGAAAGGTTTTATTTCATACTTATGAAAATAATTTTCCAAACTGGTTTCTATTTTAACAATGTTATTTATTACGTGAACAAAGGTCCCTTCCTTTCTTTTCCCCCTTCCCTGCTTCAAAGGAAATGGGGAGTACACTTTTCAAAGTGGATTAATGAGCAAGTGAAAGGCAATTATGTTACCAGACCACTGAAAACACAAAACTCTTACAAAACTGAAGAGTATTATTTCTTTATTTAGTATTTTATTCTCCCCTAATTACATGTAAAAACAATTTTCAACATTCTTTTTTTTTTTTTTTTTTACTTTTTGGATGGGCAGTTGGGGTTAAATGCCCAAGATCACACAGTTAATTATTGTGTTAACTGTCTGAGGCCAGATTTGAACTCAGGTCCTTCTGACTCCAAGGCTGGTGCTCTATTCACTGTGATACCTAGGCTGCCCCCCAACATTCATTTTAAAAATCAAGTCTCAAATTCTCCTCTTCTCTCCCCTCATTAAGATGATAAATAATTTGATATAGGTTATTCTATGTGCAGTCATGTAAAACATTTCTATATTAGTCATGTTGTGTAAAAAAAACCAACAACACAAAACAGACTAAAAATGAAAAACCCAAGAAAAATAAGTTTAAAAATTATGCTTCAATCTACTTTCAGACTTCATTAATTCTTTCTCTGGGGATGAAAAGCATTTAAAAAGCATCATTTCAAAGGCAACAAACAGAAAAATATTAATTCTGGAAACATGAGGTTTTTTTGGTAAGGAAGGAAAATACTGTATGCTTATAATACTGTAACCCTTCAAAAAAGTTAATTTGCAATAAGTATTTTAAAGCCACAGTATCTTTTTCAAAAAGTAACTTTAATTGGTATGTTGCTTTTCAGGAGCTCAAAATGAGAATTAACTGGCTCTGCAGAAAATTATTCTTTTTAGTATCAATGAAATAACATGGATTTTTAGAATACTTCAATTTAATGAATATATCATTAAGACAACTGAAGCATATTAATTTACATGCCCTTCAATACTGTTTAACTCCCCCTGCACACAAAAAAGTTCCTTTACAAATATCTATTTAGGGAGAGTCTATGGAACTGTAATTTCATGTGAGTGGAAAATTTATATTGTAGGAACTCCCTAAAGCTAAATAAAATAATATAGTATATTTAGAGCATACATTATTAATTTCTTTTATCTACCTACCAATTAACTTCATGAAGAAAAAACTAATGATAAAACTAGTCTAAGAATTTTTATATTAATAAATATCATAGTTTTTGGAAAAAGGGATGCAACAATGACTATTAAAAATACTTAAAATTATTCAAGATATTTCTGTGCAGATTTTTATGTATAATTCAACTCAATTATAAGAAAGGGTGAATTTCTTATTTTATTTTAGATGTAATGCTTTCTTTTCATCATGTTAAAATAAAAAAAAATTACTGTTAAAGATAATGAATAAGATCTAATATGTAGTGTGTTGAAGTAGAAATTACATGTGACTTGCCCAGGGTCACATGGCTAGTAAGTGTTAAGTGTCTGAGGCTGGATTTGAATGCAGGTCCTCCTGACTCCAGGGCTGGTGCTCTATTCATTGCACCACCTAGCCTCCCGGAGAATTTATAAATCTTGAGCCAAGGCACGCTCATATCCATTTCTCTAGGAGGTCATCAAAGTGAACAGACTCCTGGAACAATGTAGGTAAGGGAAGTCAGGAAGCTGGATATATAACTTTAAGACGAGGATTGGCTTTCAAGTATGGATGAGCTGGAATGAAGCATGAAGACGGAACACTCAACAGAATTGGATATAGCAAGGTAACTAGAGTCGTATTTTCATCTTTCTCCCTGGGGTTTCCTTGCCTGGTATAAAGGGTGGGAATGTAGGAACACCTGAAGGGGAGTCTTCCTTCCTTCAGATGATTCCAACTGTTGAGTGTGTTTTACCACTGGTTTCTACTGTGGTGTGGTGGTACATGGAAAACCCATTCCCTCTTCCCTCTTAATGCACATGGACCGGGTAAGAAAGAAAGGAGGTACAAAGTTCAGAGAAGAAGATACAAGAAAAATTTGCTAAAAATTTGGATATTGACAGGTTATAGAGACCAGAGTGAAGATTTCAATGCCACAGAAACTCATGAATGAATAAATTCCCTCTATCAATGCAGGCTGGCATCTGATCTTAAATTTATATAATCTTAGAGACATAGTCAAGGAACTGTGAAGTTAAGTGACTTACTCAGTAGGTGTCACAGGAGAGACCTGGACTGGGGTCTTCATGGTTCCAAAGCCAGTTCTCTATTCACTATACAATGCTATACTCATAAAGAAGCAGCTAAAAATCAGAGTTATCGAAAAGTAAAATGGTCTCAGTCAAAAGGCTGGATGAGAAAATGGGACTTAGTTTTCTAATACTACCAGTCTTTGTCAGGGAGAGGCTAATTTAATTGTCAAAACGTGAAAAACAAAACCCCTTGGAGCTAAACCCTAGTCCAAGAGGAGTCTTGACTAAAAGCAGACCACATGTGCCATATATATGGTATCTTCTTACTGTATTATCATTTTATTTTGAGAGGAGGTAAAGAAACTGTTACTGAAGTGAGTTTAGTCAGGCCTTTAGCATTTATCCTTAGGTATTTATTATCCTAAATATTTAGCTTAATCTCCCCCATCTTGGCTGTCTGAGAATACATAATAATGATGCTTTCCATTGTATTACCTTATGGATAAATGCTTCAATTAAATTGTATTTTTCTATTCTAGGGCTAGAAGATCTCATTTTCTTCCTTTTCTAGTCCCTGTGATTCAGTTTCAAAGACTGCCTAGGAAAATATGCCCTCATTCATATTCACCTTAAGTCTCTCTGTCTCTGAATCTCTTTCTTTCTCTGCTCTTCCCTTCCAATATGCCACCTGGAACCCCACTCTTCTTTCATACTCCTTCCATCTTCCTGAAATCATGGAAAAGTGGATCCCTCAAAAGACAATGCATGTCTGGCCACAATCACCTCTCTCCCCTGGGCTCCCTCTGACCATATATTGAACCATATGGGATATATTCTTTCCTGTGGTCTGTCTGAACGAGGGAGAAGAGATATTCCATGCTCCTCAATGCCCCTTCTAAACTCGTACTCTATTATCATTCCTAATCTTTCCTTCTTTGAAGTTCACTCTACTCATTTATATTACTATATTCAGATCCCAGTTATGGTTATATACCAGCCCACCCCCACTCCCATGCTCCCACGCTGGGACATTCTCTTTTTTCTGAAGGACTTCCCCTTTAGCATTTGGCTCATTGTCTTCTACTCCACTCTGATTCTACCAATATCTTTTTAGCCACATTAGGAAACAACTTACCCAAATCTTACTTTCTACCTTTAAAAAAAAAAAAAAGAAACACTTCTCCTCTCCCTATCATCACCTCAAGCTGTCACTTCTCTTGTTCCCCTTTCAAAGTCAAGTTCCCAGAAACTGCTGCTGATCCTTATGGTCTGAACATTCTCTACTCTTACTCACTTCTCAATTTCTTGCAATCTGGCTTCCAACCTAATGTCGCAATTGAAACTTAATTCTCCAATATAATATCTTAACTGTCAAATCCTTTGGTCTTATATCAATCTGCATTGTCCTTGACTTCTCTGCAATATTTGATATTGAAACTACTGCTTCCTCCCTTTTCCTAACAGTGTACATACATTCAGTTTTCCTTCTACCAACCTGATTGGTTTTCTCCATCTTTGGCACATCCACGCTATGACTCCTCTCTGTGATCTTATTAACTGCCATAAACTCCTTGTAATGTAGATGACTTCCCGACCTAATTTCTCTACTGAACTTGAGGTCTCATATTTCCAATTTGTCTTTACAGAGGAAGCCCAAACTCACTATGTCCAAAATTATCTTCCCCCTGTAAACCTGACCCTCCTGCAAACTTTCCTATTTTGTTGATGGTACTACTATTCTTCTAATTAACCAGGTTCACAACTTCAGTCATTCACCATTCTTCCTTTACCTTCATACCTCTCCCCATAACTAAGGAGTTGCTAAATTGTTGATTTTACCTCAACAAGATAAACTGCATCTATACCCTCTTCTACACTAGTTTCATTTAAAGTTTCTTTTATGAGCTGCCTCCTATGGAAAGACTTTTCCTGACTTCCTTAGCTGTTAGTTTTCTCTCTTGGGGATACATTTTGACATCAAACCCACCAACATATAACTTTGCTTAGATGACTTTCTCTAAATTTTTGATGTTTAATAATCCTTTGACTTATTGGAGTTTACGCCAAAATATTTGGACAAAAGGTCCTTTATTATAGCCTCAAAAAAAAAAGCACAGACTAAAGCAATGGATCAATTACACCATTATTTTTTACTTTACAAGTGGTAATATATTACATAAGGTGCAAATATGCCAGAGAACTAAAAATAACATCATAGAATAATTTTAGGATTACATATTAACTTAAGGAAATTCAACTTTGTTCAGAAATTAAAATACAGAAGCTTTGATGTTATTTTCTGTACTTATATTTGTTAAGCAGTAAAAATTTTTTGTATGGTTCTGCAAAGTGGCCAAAAATTGTATTAGGTTTTAAAATGCCCATGGTTATGGCCATAAAGCAAGAATATCTTGCCAACAATTATCCTAAAATGCTACATTAGTTTCCATAACCAAACAATCTTTCTTTTTTGAAAATATTATAGAGATCACTGTAGCTATTTCTACTTTTTAGTATAAGCACTTTCTTCTACCATGACTATTTGCATGTTGTTTATCTCCTGACCATCAGATGCATAGTAAGGCTACCTATTCCACTAAAGGTGCAGGCAAAGTTATATTGGGTATGTCATACCATGCCTGAAATCTAGTAGGTGCTTGGCAGATTCAGAGAATAATAGACACAGAGCTGGAAGGGCTATTTCTTGGAAGACATCTCTTCTAACCTCCACATCTTTTAGATGATGAAACTGAATTTCACACAAGTTAAGAGAATCGTTCAAGGGTAAACAGGTAAGTATCACAGGTGGGATTTGAATTCAAGTCCTTTGACTGCAGAATCAATGCTCTTTCCACCATATCACTGTGAATAATCAAGAAATCATTTTTTATTTGCTTCAGTATTTTGTAAGGAATATGAAGAGGCTGTATAAAGACAATGAAGATTGTGATCTATCAATGTTGCCTTCAGAAGAAGGGTCCAGTGGTTCTTCAGGACAGAACTAATACACTAGATAGTTTGGGGACTTTTATAGAAGTAATTGTGATTATTTCATTATTGTGATATTTCAACAATTTATTTATATAATAGTGTAGAACAATATTTACACTATGGAGGTTACATATCTGAGGTTCTAAGGAAAACTAACATTTTGATACCTATCTTCAGGTAATTAAAACAATAAAAACTTGTGAGAAAAATAAATGACCACTACCACTCAGCAAAGAAAGTAGTCGAGGTTTTTAATTTAATTTTTTTGGGAAAAAAGTTTCTGTCAAGTAATATTCATGATATGGAGGCACTGCTACAAGTTATCAGCTTTATTTTCCTCACTGATAGTACAGTTGGAAATGATACTTGGGAAGACTAAATGCCCCTAGACTACTTAAAAAAATTAAGAATCTTAGTTTCTAAAACATCTTTCCAAAGTAACTCACCAAGGTAAATGTATAATTAAAGAAATATATAGGGCAAAATAAATAGGAAAATGTCATCATAATCAACAAGCATTTCAATCAAGAATGATGAAAACACATACTGATGTTATCAAGAGGAGAGTTCATACCACTACTAACAAATCTCACATAATAAAAACCTTTACAAAAGAGGAAATTAAACCAGGAAGAAGATTTTATTATATTCTTCATTATGAGAATTTTATACCCCAAAGATTCTAAGAGATAGGAAAAAGAGCTGGGATTAGACCTGTGCTTTCACTGACATAGAAACTCAAAGAGTCACTTACCTCAAAGGCTGACACCTTTGCTGCAACTTACAGTATTAGAGAATTGCCTAGAGCAGGGTCAGAAGACCACTACAAAAATAAAGTTTTAATGTATTTTAAAATGTAAAAACCCTTCTTAGCTCACCAGTAAAAAAACACACAACAAAAGACCAACTAACCAAACAAGCAGGGGGCCAACCAAACCATAGTTTGCTAACCTCTGGCCTAGAGAACTGAGAGTTTAAAAGAATTACACAGAGTTATATAACCACAGGATGAATAGAAAAAAGTATTTGAAGCAGATGTTTCTCACTTCAAGGAAAGATATTTATCTATTATACCACAGTTGCCTCTCAGGTAACTCTAAGACGTAATGTTTTCTAATCTGTCGCTGTCTTTGGTCCTACATCAAGTTCATTTATTTGAACTAACATTGATATGAAACGACCCTATTTTTAAAGGCAAAATATTTCCAGAAGAATTAAGAAAAAAAAGTTTTCACAAAGGCTAATACTCAAGGAAAAGAACTCCATTAGTTATTATGATAAATGAGATTCTGTACACTGGAAGAATGTTTTAGGCAATGCCTAAAATAGTGCTTCACAAAAATTTTATAATAATACAAAAAATATAAATGTTTATATGCTGACAAATTTCCTATTTTTGGGTGGGGGGGAGGGTAGGTCTTCATGCTTACTTTACTTTTTTCCTTAAATGGAAAATTCATTAAAAGTTTACTTCATACTAATAATAGTGACTAAAATACGTGTAAGGGAAAACAAAGTATTTCAAGTTCTCTGGACTTTCATTTGTGAGTTAGTTGAGTAGGCAGTCGAGCAATAAATGTGATCTAATATTTCACAGAGATATTCTTATTTGTTTTTCTGGTTGATAAAAAGAGGTGTTTTATGCTTATGTTCTAAAAGACTGCTGATAAAGAATCCAAAATAAATCACAGTCCTGAAACTGAAGGATTCCTTTTAGTTCTTCCTTTCTAAGCCAATACTAAAGGAAAAAGGAAAAATTTCTATCCCCCATCATCTTTGATTTAATCAGCTAGAAAAGCTATTTGTGGAGGATATTAGATATACAAGTCTGGAGCTTCACACAAAAATAAAACCCAGTTTGCTTTAACTAAATGGTAATTCCTAATTTTTTTATGTATCTACTAAGTGTAAAAAGTATTTTCTCATACAAAGATGAAATACGTGGTTAATGAATGCTGAGGGATACTTGCTCATATTTTGTAGCCTAATTACTGCTGAAATTATGCAATAACAAAAAACACAATCCCAAAACAAAAAACTCCAAACCCTGACAACAAAATAAGATACTATGTATTAAAAGTATCAGCTTTTAAATAGGATAAGCCTTCAAATGCCAGATTACTCAAACGGTGCAGCTTGTTAAAGTTATAGGATTATAGGGGAAAGAGCATCAGACTTAGTCATCGAGGGGACAAAGATCTGAATTCAGTACTCTTTTCTTTACTACCTAATACCATGACTTTATACTCATTTTACTGGACATCAGTTTCCTCAACAATAAAATGAAAAGAGTACACTAGGTGATCTTAGTTACTTCTAGCTACAATCTTGTTGACAAGATGATTTTTAAGGGCCTTTTCAATTTGGATATTTTATTCTATATCACTGAGTAAGGAGAGACTTAAGGAAAGTGCTCAGGTCTTCTATAGCACTTGAAAGTGAGAAAAGTGCTTTACATCAGTCAGGAGAGTTTTGAAGCATCCAATGTACTACTGTAATTCTTTTCTAAATTGTGAGAATAATTGCTTTTTTTCAGTTTTAAGGGAATTAGAGAGAAAGGCAATTTAAGAATTCAAACGGCACTAGGAAAAAAGCACTGAAATCTCAACAAATTTGAAATTATTTTGTTTTAATTTTTTAAAAAAAGAACTAGAAAATTCAAAAAAGCAAGATCAAAGAAAACCAAAAGAGCCAATATATTTTCTTCCTATAAAGTCACCATCTTATAGCCATTGTATGTTTACATATTTATGTAAAAAGGTGAGAAAAATTTTTCTTACTTGTAAAAAGCTTGATGTCTGAGGATTCCATTTCTCTTCTGGTCTTCCATGCCATGTATTTAATATGCTTAAACAAACCTGAAGAAAGACAAAGCTTTAATGGGAAAATTGCAAGATAAAGCATATGAACAAAAACTGTTAATGCTAGAAGAAAAAAAAAAAAACTTTGTTACATCAAGCTTATCTTTTTCAACCCTTAAGGGTAGTGAGGATGTTGAAAGGAATGGGCATTTCAGACTACAACAAATCTGTGCATAGCACTACAATTTCTTTTAAATGAAAAATGATTAAGTAGATTTTGAAAAAAATATTCTTAGAGGATGGAGAATTCTAAAGAATTTTTAGGATGGAGGTTAGAAAGGGGGAGAAAAATGCTTCGTTATATGACCTTGTAGTATTTCTGAAAAGGATCAAGTTTTCTTGTTTTTTGGGTTTTTTTTGCTTTTTGGAGGGCAGTTGGGGTTAAGTGACTTGCCCAAGGTCACATGGCTAGTTTTTTGTGTTAAGTGTCTGAGGCCGGATTTGAACTCAGGTACTCCTGACTCCAGGGCCGGTGCTCTATTCACTGTGCCACCTAGCCACCCCGGATCAAGTTTTCTGAAAAGGATCAAGTTTCCATGATGAATGAAAAAGGCACATAAAAATGCATACATATGAAGGCTACTTAGTAGTTAAATGTATCTTAGGATCATAGTTCTTCCTTTCTAAGCCAATGCTATGTACACCAAGAAAGGAAAAAGGAAAAATTTCTATCCCCCATCAACTTTGATTTAATCAGCTAGAAAAGCTGTTTGTGGAAGATATTAGATACACAAGTCTGGAGCTTTACTTTTGGGGGTGGGGAGCAGCCCACACATTCTTAAACAAGGCAAAGATACATTGAACTTTCTGAAGAATCCTTCAAACTGTACTCCCTCAAGTAATTTTGTCACATATAGAAAAGAGCTCAATCCCTTATAACCAGAGAAGTAGCTATTTGTGTAGTCTATATACATCTCTTAGTTTTTGCTATAATACTGTTGACAGGGTGCTTGGGTGCCTGTGTTTGAACCCCAGTTCCAAAATCTCATCCAGTTCCAACAATCACATCTCTCTATAGCCTCAAAACACTCTCTCAGACACTTTCTCTTCAGCTCAACTGCAGCATGCCCTAGCAGAATACTTATCTTTGTTTCTGATATAGTAATCAGCTGTACCAACAGAATTTAATCGTTTGAACCAGCTGTGTACTGGCTGAACTGGCTCATAAAGATATTTACTACCTACTGACCTATTATATTTATCCCTAGACTCAGTCATACATATACTCCCTTAAGTTTATCCTGTCTAACCTGGGCATTTCTTGGTCAAGCCCTGACCATTAGCTGACTTAGTGATGTTTCAGATCTAAAGCAACACCTTCTTGTAGCCCTACCTTGGGCTATTTACCAGTGAACTCTGGGTAAAATATCTGTGCAGTAGATATTGAAAGTGCATTTTCCTTTAAGAACTGACCACTCCCTAACCACTCTAATCCCATCCTGACTCACCTATTTAGCATATTTTGCACATATTTCACTACAATTTTTCCTATATAAACTTTGTATCCCTCTAAGGTTGCAGGTTCCCGAAGAACTCTTGCCCACTGAAAAGTTTAACAATAAACTTTTGCCACTGTGACTTAAAAAATGCTTGAGTTCACAAATTCATTCCAGACGACCTTGCCCTGGGAACTCTGGTCTTTGGGATCCCTGTATCTCTGTGGCTTTCTCCTTCAACATTTCTGGTCCCTCATCACTGTCAGCATATAGTTTACAGATAGAGCATAACAAACATCACCATGTAAAAGGTCTTAAGTACCTTTAAACAGATTTTTATTATACCTGAGGAATAACATTTTTTGTTGGAACCTGACTACCATATTTAAAATGAAGATAAAGATAACAAAAGATTAGAAAAATACCTAATGCTGTATAACAAGATCAAGAAGTAACCACAAGCTTTGGCTATTACTATGTAACAAGTGGCAGTAGCCTCTAGTTGATGTTGATATCCTTAATTTTTTTGAAATGTAAGGCATGGGCTAACGGAGGATTCCTTTTAGTTCTTGCTGCACATGGCTTCCTGAAGGGGTGTCTTATAACTAATTCACCAGTTTGCAGGACTACTAACCTCTGTATCTCCCTTAAATGGGTTTCTATTCTTTGAATAATCTGTAGACATAGGGAAAAGAAATCTTAAGGAATCCATACTCGCTCAATATAGTGAAATAACTAAAATATGAATACATGGTATCATTATAAAAACATTTAATACAATGAAAAGAAGTTTTTAAGTATATTACCTTGCCATCATTGTAAAGGTTTGGATTGAATCGAACACTATGGCCACCAGTTGTCTCCAGATTCACCAGTGGGGGTGAACTGGGATAGTCTTGTGGAAAATAGACATCAAATTCAAAGCAGCCATTTGCATAAGGAGTATCTGCTGGGCCTGTGATTAGAACCTAAGGTACAAGGAGGGAAGAAAAAAAACAAAAACAAACCACACCAAGCAGATTAAAACATTTGATAAACTTGGATTTTTCTGTGTCAAAAATCAAAAGCATAATCTGGTACAAAATAAAGATGACTTTCTTCAATTAATTAACCAAATGGCATTTATTAAACACCTGGAATAAACTAAGTATGGTCCAAGGCATTGGGAAAACCAAAGACAAAAAGTAAAATCAGTCATATCCTCAAGAAGCCGACAATAAAAAGGAGAAAACAAAATAAACATATATTCAAAATAAATGGGTATTTTGGAGGGTGGGAAGAAGACACTAGTAGCCTGAGGAGATTCAGGTAAGGCTTCAGAAGATGGTACTAGACTTTGATCTTGAAGGAAAATAGATTCTAAGAGTTAGAGGTGAGGAAGAAATACAATCCAGGCATGGGGGAAAGTCAATGCAAGGCACAGAGACTAGGGACAGAATCTGGTATATGAGGCAGACCCATTTGGCTGGATCTATTAAGAATGTAAAGAAGAGTGATGCCTAATTAGGGCACAAAAGAAAGTTGAGGCCAAGCTATAGAGTAATGAATGATAAACAAAGGAATTTATATTTAATCCTAGAGGTGAAATGAAGTGTTTTTAGTATATTGAGTAGGAGAGTTACATGTTCAGAACAATGATTTAGGAAAATTGCTGACAATGGTGTGGAAGTTATGAATTGGGAAGAGAACAGTTGCAAGCAAGGAGACCAATCAGGGTTCTATTGCTATAGTCGAGGTAAGAGGTGATTGAGGTCTGAATTGAGGTAGTGACAATGTGAGTGGTGAGAAAGGGATGGGAACATGAGGCATGAAGATAGAAGTGATAAGATCCAGATGACACTGGGAAAATAGAAAAATGGTAGTGACCTTGACAGAAAGACAGAAACTAGGGAAAAAAAGGGGGGTATTTTTGTGGGGTAAAAAAACGTATTTGTATTTAATATGTTGAATTTTAAATGCCCCATAAGCAGCTGGATATGCATTCCTGTAGCTCAGAACAGAAAAAAGATTGGGACCTATCAATATGACAATCATTTTAATAGAGATAATAATCAAACTAATGGAAAGGCTAATGAGCTCAGTCCTCATAAGTATAAACAAATTAACTCAGGTGATACATCCCAACACGGACTCTGAAGAATGAAAAGCTATTCTATACCTGGTTTCAGTAGTTAACCACCTGCAAAGAGGAGCCTTTGTGACTGGCTGTGAAGTCAGAACCTGGATGTATTCAAATAGCACTAATGGGCCAATGCAAGTCTCTTGGCCTTTTTCTGACTTGGCTGGTACTAGAACAAGGAGGACAAGGAACTGAGAGAGCTACTGGGTGACAGGCTGGAGTGGTCATGAAGCCAACAGTGCACTGTCTTACTTTTGCTTACTCCTCTGTTGTGTCTATTCTTTACTGTTTTTAGGTGAATTAGATTGAATATAGCTATGACCTTGTGAGCTTTGAAAGGCCAGGTGAGTAGTCATAAGCCATAGAGCTGAAGTCTAGGTGAGAATTTGCTAGAAGTTATGAGTTAAGTTGATCCAGCTCACAGCAGCATAGATATGAATTCCCTGGATCCAGATGGATGAATTCATCCATCCAGACCAGGAGTGGGGAACTTGTAGGCTAAAGGCCACATATGGCCTTTTAGGTTCTTGGGTGCAGCCTTCTGACTGAGTACAAGTTTTATAGAACAAATTTTTTTATTAAGGGGTCTTGTTCTATGAAGTTTGGACTCAGTCAAAGGGTCATACTTGAGCACCTAGAGGGCCACACTGCTTGATGAAATTGGTAGAACCAATGTTATAAAGAAAATGTGTTAAGTTTGAACCCATTCTTTCCAGACACTTAAGGGCACAGGATGTTTGGAGTGGAAAGATGTTCTGTATCTACTCTTGGTATAGTTCTAAAGTAATATCCATTGTAAAAATTACCTGATGTAAATTAGATCACATGGAAATGGTAACCTAATCATTGAGAGTTAACAGTGGAGGCAAAAATACAGTAATGGGGGCATGAGCTGAAATAATTAGAAAAGAAGCACTGTGACCTCTTAGGGGTGCCCTTAGAACTCTGAAGGGAACAGAAAACCAGGGGCAATTTAAGAGTTCAGAGACTGGCTATAAACATACTTAGAAAGGGTCTGCTGCTTTGCTTAGGTCAAGAAGCACAAATATCCACCTTATACCTGATACATGCTATATCTTAGGCTCCAGAACTCCTTCCTGTGTTGATACTAGTTTGTGATAACAGTTAATGAGGTCTTCCTAAGAGATAATTAAGATCATTTGTTTGAATTCAATATAAGTCAACGAATTTACTTTGTTGCTCTTTGACCAAACACTGCATTATAACCCTTGGCATTAATCAAGGAAAAAAAAGCCCCCTGGTTTATAAAGTTCTAAGTTTTGCAAAGTCATCACAAACTACAATTCCAATAGGGGGAAAAACGCTTAAGAAATCAATAGATTAATTTCTGTACTTTGGAAAAACTAGATGTCAAATTGAGGCATGGAATGGAATAAGAAGGAGGTGGTGCTGTGGCTAAATCTAAATTGGCTGTGTTCTCCAACAGAACAAATTCCCTGGATCCAGAACCAATCTTTTTCAAGGATAAGATCCCCTGAAATATTAAAATGTTAGATCCTACTAGTTTATAGTATTCATATAGTCTAATTAACCTAGACTGCATATGTCAAATCAACTAGCATTTAATAAACTCCTATTATGTACCAGGCCCCATAATAAACATTGGGGATACAACCGGAAGGCAAAAAACAGCCCCTAATCACAAAGTATTAAAAGTTCAACTGGTGAAGACAACGTGCAAATAACTATGTAAAAACAAAGTAGATACAGGATAAAGTGAAGAGAACTTTAGAAGAATGTCACTAAAATTTAGGAATCCAATGCCCTCAAAAAAATTCCCATTCTCTATGTCTACTTTGCAGCTTTACTATTCTGTATATCCTGTACGGTTCTCCTCCCCCTTCCCCCCCCCCCCCCCCGGAAGAATGTAAGATCCATTGGAAAGGGACTGTTTTTCAATTTGTACTCCTAGCTCTTAGGATATAATAGGCAGTTAATAAATGCCTGGTAAACTGAATTGTCCTACTTACTATCTTTCACTTGCCTTCAAAGACTCTCTTCTCCTAGCATTTCTAAACTCCTTTCTTGGATCCTCACTTTTTAAAAATAAAAAAACCTAGTCTCCTAAAATAAGGGTATTTCTTGGTGCTCTTCTCTAATTGCTCTATAGTCTCTCCTTTGGCAATATCATTCACAAATACAGATTATCTCCAAATGTCTACTGTCTTACCAAAATATCCTACAACTCAACATATTCAAAAGTACAGGCACCAACATTCACCCTGTTTCCCATGCTTATAATTTTGAGCTTACCTCTGACCCTTGTTTCTTTCTAATTTATCATTTAATCTACTTCCACACTGCTTCTCTTTGGTTCATCACTCTATTCTACCACAGTGCCATCCTAGTTTAGACCCTGAATACAACCCACCTCTACTACTATAGCCTCCAAAAAAGATCATAGGATCACAGATTAGGGCTACAAGAGGCCTCAGAAATCATCTAATTTAATCTTTCTTGATCAAGACAGGGCAACTGGAGCTCACAGAGGTTAAGAGCCATACCAAGGTCCCTCAGGTAGTAAATGGCAGGTGTGAGATTCAAACTCAGGTCCCGTTACCCCAAATAGAGCATTTTCCTTACTAGAGCACAATACTTCAACACTCTTTACACAATCAATTCTTCATAAAGATGCCAAGCAAAATTTATTATCAATAGATCTAATTTTGTCAATCTTCTGTTTGAAAATTTTCACAATCTCCCTACTGCTCATGAAGTAATATTTAAAATTTTCTGCCTTTCATTCAAGGTTCTTTACAACACTAGTATCAAACTCAAACAGAAACAGGGAACACTCAACTACATGTAACAATTTCTGTGGACTGCATGTTAACTCAATTTTAAAATGTGATATGTGTATGCTTTATAGCATTTTTTATTTATTTTGTTAAATGTTTTCCAATCAGATTTTAATCTGCTTTGGCAGCAGTCAGTAATGTTATGGGCCACGTGAGGCACCAGCATACTTTTCTAATATTCTTGAGTACTGTTCCTTTCTTGACGTATGGTAACTGTTGTCTGAATACTTCTAGTGCTCCCATGCTTTCCTGCTTTTGCTCTTTCCCTTCCCTCTACCTGAGGCATTGGTCTTCTCTCCTTCTTTGATTATTGAATTCCTCGCCACATTTTAATTCCCAAGTCAGACATGAAAACCTTCCCTAATATTCCCTGTTTTCCATGTCACTAACAACCTTCCACCTTGGACTTCATAAACCACTTGCTAATGGACTTGTCATGAATTATTTTAAAGGAAAAATATTTTGTGTCAAAAATTTATAATAGCATCTCTAGCTTGTACCTTCTAATAAGTAATAATGGGGATAGGAGGGGAAAAAATTAAAATATGATATGTACCTTCATGATGTCAAGTCGTTCTTCATCACAGCGTACAAAGACACTGGAAGATGATGAAAGAGGCAGTGATGTTGAAAGGGTCACAGCTTCCTGTGCAAGACGTCTGGCTCTTGCAGCACTATTTGCATCACTTGCATTTTTCACTTGTGACATGTAATGATAATTTACTTTAAAACCCAATTTCCCATCATCATCCTCTGAAACCATTTCAAATGTATCTAGGACAGAAGAAAAAACAGCAGAAAAGGTAAAGTAGTATACATTGTAAAATAAATCTCAGACTTAAAAATTTTGAAACTAGTAAGCAATTATTAAAACATGCAATTTCTAGTTCCCAATTTTACAAATAATGCTACTCAAGAATGCAATAACAATGAATTATTAGTGAAATTAAAAAACAATTAATGAAGCTATTTCATTTTTTTTTTGGCTAGATGCTGTAGTAGACAAAACACTAATATGAGGTTCTTTTAGGATTATAATCCTAAATTCAAGATAAATCAAATTTGGAATAGCTAAACAATAATGCAAAGTGGTATAGAATTTAATGCCAAGCTAATTAGCTTGGGTACCCCCCCCCAAACAACTATGAGTTCAAAAAAGGAGAAATCAACTAAGTTTTCCTGACATCTATTAATTTTGCTAATAAATAAACCTAAAAATTTGGAAGCCACTATTTCTGACCTGAAACCACCATTAATCTAATCTCTCATGTTTATGATCTTGGTGTTTAACTATTCTTCTTTGTAACAAAGTATACAACTACAGGTTAAAGGATAACAAGTAATGATTTATGCAAAACAGAAGATACCAACGAAAACAACATAGGGGAAACAAAAAGAAACAGTGAAAAGACATATATAATGGTTATAGTCCATAGTGTCTTTCAAAATTTTTTCAAATGAAACTTACTAATTCTTTATGACTTCTCAAGAAGTGAAAATGACTCTTCACTGGGCAATCATAATCAATGTATAATATTACTGAAGCTGCATACAGAGGGAATGTCCCACAAAATCAAAGATTTAGACCCATAAAGATCTAGTTATACATATAGACACACATGTATGTAAATAAATATATAAGTAATCTAGCCTATCACTATCATTCCTTTTTTGAATTTTAAACATTAATTTGAGATGGAAATCTCTCTCCCCCCCTCTACTACTGAGTGAGACATAATTCTTTGCAACAAAGAATAAAAAACAGAAAGGGGGTAGGGTGGGGAAAGCAACTCAGCAAATCTAACCAGCACATCATAAGTTGGACAGTATGCGCAGTATGTTTATACCTTCCCACCACCACTCCTTCTGCATAGCAGAGAGATATATTTTCTTCACTCTTCTCTGGTGTCAGCATTTGTACTTATAAATACACAGCCTTAGGGTTTTGGTGTTTTTTGTTTGTTTTTCCTATTTAAACTGTTTTGATTGTGTTATCTTGTTTTCTTTGTTCTGTTTATTCCATTCTGCTGTGTTTTTCCATTTTCTCCAAATTCTTCACATCATTATTTCATATATGATTATTTACAATTTGTTTATAGTCATATGCTAATTGTGGATATCTAGTTTGTTTCCAATTGTTTGTCACCAGAAAAAGTGCTATGATGACTTTTTGCTGTATATGGGACCTTCCTTTATTTTTTTTGGGGGGAGTGCAGTTGGGGTTAAGTGACTTGTCCAAGGTCACACTGCTAGTTTTTTTTTTTTGGGTTAAGTGTCTGAGGCTGGATTTGAATTCAGGTCCTTCCAACTCCAAGGACGGTGCTCTATTGACTACATCACCTAGCCACCCCCTGGGACCTTCTTTTACATCTCTGACCTTGCTTAATAGTGGTTTCTCCACATCAAAGGGAATGGTCCCTAATTTCAAGTGCTTTTCCAATGCTAAGCCTAGTAATTCTAAAGTAGAACCAGCAGAGACCTGATGGGTTAAATGCCCAAGGTTACTCAGGTGAATGTCCTGAGGTTGGAATTTAAGTGCTCTGACAATATCCAATATTTGAATAGTTAAATGGAAGCTTCTGGATTTGAAATCCCACGGTATCACAAGACATAGATAGGAAATGAGAAACTTAAACAATTAGAAATTGTGGCAGAATGGACATGAATTTGCTTTAAAAAGATAATACTCCTTTGGTAGTCTGATGGGCTAAAGCACTAAATAGGTAAATTTACTCAGGTAATATTGTCATTTAAAAAATTTTATTGGCTAAACCTATCTATCAACAATTAATGCTACTTCACATATTTAAGTTCACTTTCCTTCCTTCCTTCCTTCCGCTTTTTGGAGGGGGAAGGCAGGGCAATTGGGGTTAAGTGACTTGCCCAAGGTCACAAGGCTAGCAAGTGTTAAGTGTCTATGGCGACATTTGAACTCAGGTCCTCCTGACTCCAGGGCTGGTGTTCTATTCACTGCACCACCTAGCCACCCTGTTCACCTTTACTTCCACAGAATATTTTACATAGTTGCATTAATATAGTGCCTGGATATGTCTTGGTAGACTCCCAAATATTTTATGGCTTCTGTAACTATTCTGAATTAGAATATGTTTCAGTAGCAATTTGTTTTTAGAAACTTTTTTTTTTCTCCTGAGATAGAATATAAGAAACACAGAGATGCATAAAAACAGGGAAATAATAAAAATACTAAGTAATATGACAGCAAGTGATCAGAAGGATCTATGAATCTTAGGAGACAGGTAAACGTTAAGAATTAGACTTTATAATAACTCTCTAGAAAAAGGAAAACTGTGAGGCTAATCTCTGCTAAGCCAGAGCAAGTTGAAGATTGTGGGAGAAGCTGATGAAAGCTAACAATAGTGCCTCACTGGACTAGTAATCAGAGAAGACAGTCAGGCCATATCCTGGGTAGCATCCCCAGGGGAGTAGCAGGTGATTTAGTGAAGAAAGAGGCCCCAAACCATGCCCACCTCAGTTGTACTTTGCATATTTGTAGCAAGCAAGAAGAATTAGGGGAGAGGGGAGGAGTGGAGCCAAGATGGCGGCACGGAAGCAGGAAAACCCCACAGCTCCCCCCATAACCACCTCAAATACCTATAAAATATGACTCTAAACAAATTATAGAGCCCCCAAATTCACAAAAGTACCAACAAACAAAGCTCCAACTGAAACCAGCCTGGCAGGTAGGACAGGAAGGGCCCATTTCAGCACTCTGGAAGCTGAGACCAGACTGCCCTGAAACCGCATCTTGGCCCCAGGGAGGCCAGGACAAGCTGAAACTGGAGCTTGCAAGAAAGCGGATCAGTAGCAGCTGTGGCAGTTTCCAGAATTATTATCCCATAAAAAAGAAGGACTAAGTGAAAGGCTAGTAGAACTCAGCTAAATCTGGGGGAGAAAAGAAATGAGGATGATGCAAGAAAATCATGAAAAGAGAGTCAACAACTTGACTAAAGAAAATAACACCTTAAAAAAGAGATTGACTCAAATGGCAAAAGAGGAAATGATAATTGTAAAGAACTTAGCAGTCCCTGGCACGTACTAAGTACTATCTAAATGCTATGATTATTATTTCTTCAAGGTTCAGGCTATACCTTCTTTGCAAAGCCATGACTAAAACTCCAGTTTTCAATGCCTCCCCCTGCTTCTGCAGATACTGTATTATACTTATTTGTGAATGTGTAGTATCTATTCTAGTGAACTGTAACCTCTCTGAAAGTCTACCACCAACATTTAGATAGTGCCTTGCACATATCAGTAATGTTTATTAATATACTGGATTATACACTAAAGGTGGCATATGAGATGTGAAGGCAAGGACTCATGCCACTAGTACAGCTGAAAAGGTTAACAAAATACAGAGAAATCCATTTCAAAGTTACATAGTAATTACTGTTTCAATTTTCCACCAGAATTCTTAACCAAACCAAAAAAATTAAAGGTCAAGGAAAGAAGAAAATGACATTCATTTTCTGGTTATCTTTTTTTAGGGTTAATTTTCCTGAACTCTTCTTATCTTTCACAATTTCTTTAACCCTTTCTCAACTAATAACACTTCTGATTTCTAAAAGACTTTTTTCAAAGTTTTGTTCTCTGCTCTCCTCCCAATCTTATACTCATATTTAAGATTTGAATATTCTAGGGGTTACAGTCTACTTTGAAAAAGCAGTACCATATACCTAAAAATGTAATTACACTATAGTTCTCCTGACCTATCAGAGAGGTTTCCAAATCGCAGTATCTTTTCTTAAAGAGAAGGAGTTGCTGGCAGGTAAAATCATTAACTATTTAAAAAATGAAGCTTTGGCATATCCCTTCTAAAAAGTTGCCTTTTGTTGCTGTATAAACTTATGATGTAGACTGGGTTCTTGGTTTCCTTATCATGAAAAAGGATATTACTATCACACCATATATAATCAATCATGAAGTACTGCAGAAATACACATTTTTTCAGACTATACATTTGCACTCATATATCATACTGAATCTAACTACAATTTTAAGAATTTAATGGCTCTCTCAAATATTGTTATAAGCAATGAATAATTTTAAAAACAAATTTTGAAATTTTAACTTACCAAACTGTAACCTTTTCATGACAGCTACATACTTTTCTTCAAGCGATCTTAATACTGACAAAGGTTTTGGTTTCACAGCAACCTTCTTGGAATACTCAGCCATTTTTTTTTCTGTTATTTAATATTTTAAGAAAAACAATACATGATTAAGCATGTGGTAAAATGACTACAACTGGAAAGGCTTTGCTTTTACAGTCAAAGCTAATGAAAGTTCATAACATCAAAACATTCATTATTTACTTGCATTATAATTTTTTTATTTTATGTTTTGATAATTAATGGCAAAGCATTCATTCCTCCCCATTTTAATCATATTTACAACAAGACTACGTGCTGAATCTTAAACATAAGCCCTTATTGATTTTTTAAAAAGAATTATGAGAAAAAGTAACAACAAAATCAAACTTTTCTGAAGGTAATTTATAAAAAAAGTTAAATTACAATCTAATATCTTTCTCTACTGACTAAACCTATTTTTTAAACCAAGGATTCATGTATAAATGATGACCAGATTTTTAGTATATGATTTTCTCCCACTCAATTTTCTGAGAGTATCCGTATGATGTTGAAATAAAATTCTGAAATAAGTTGCTATCCATAATACATAACAAGAAACTATGTTGGGAACAACTCAGGTTTTCAGTACATCAACATGTTCAAAATTAATCAGTTAATAGGATTTCAGAAGGTTATAAATATGCAAATGCATTATTTTACCTTGATTTGCTTGCCGTAAACTGGTGGTAGCTGCATAAACTATTTCAGCAGTTTTTTGAATATCTGGTACCAAAAGAGTGAGTCCTTCAGGTTCTTGATCAGATGCATCTGGTTTTACTCCGGTTTTAGCTTTATCCTTTTTAGATCTGTATTTTTTAAAGGGATATGTGAAAAAAAATATGATTGTAAGGCTTAAATATAACAATCAACAACAGCAAGACTATTGCTACTATTAAAATAAAAATGAATTTACATTTTAACTAACATGAAGTCAGTCTAAATTACACTATGAGATGCATTTTAAGAAACAGTTGGCTTTAATATGAAATTATTCAGTTGAAGTTAATTAAAAATGTATAAGTAAATTTTTTTTTCCAAATTAAAAACACAGGCAACAGGCAATATTCTTATGTGTCATTTAAAAATTATTCAGACAGATGTCATGGTGGCCTTTTCCAATTTATTTTTTTATTTTCAATTACTGGACATCAACTTCATTATAATTTGTTTAATACTACATAAAAATGCTGCT
This sequence comes from Pseudocheirus occidentalis, assembly GCA_028646575.1. Lineage (NCBI taxonomy): Eukaryota > Metazoa > Chordata > Mammalia > Diprotodontia > Pseudocheiridae > Pseudocheirus > Pseudocheirus occidentalis. The sequence goes on from CM053595.1 coordinate 153,820,800, forward strand.
TATATGTATATAATTGTAATTTTATCTATATATTTTGCATTTAACTTTAAAAAAATTTTTTTAATTTACTTTTGGTTTGCAGCATTTAGTTCCACAGTCCTCTGAGTTTCAAATTTTCTCCCTCACCCATTTGTCTCTCCCCCATGGCAGCATGCAATCAAGTACAGGTTCTACAAATATCTTCACATTAAACATTAGAGTCAAGATGTAAAGAAGGATTATAACCAATTTTTGCCATAGTTTTATATCATTAGAGTAAATAAAGAAAGGTTTTCTAACCTGTAAGCATGGTTAAAAAATAAAATCAACCTATCAAAAAAAGAAAAAAACTCTACCATGTTTTGGTATGTTCTAATAGTAGGACTATGATGTCAGTGGCACGATACCTTAATTTAATCTAAATTCTCTGAATGTAGAGGGACTAAATATAAGCTGAATAGGTTAGAAGGATTTTTGAGTCCAACTGAAATTTAAAAATGCTCAAAGATCCTTGAGGTCCGTTTCAGAAAATCTCGTTATAAATAAAAGATTTTTATGACAAAACATTTGTGATAATGTCACTCCGAGGCAGTGAACAAAACCGAAAATGCACTTAACATGAAATTCCATTAAACAAGCAAGGAACCATAGTATGTGATTTTTCCCTAAGAATATCTACATCTAAAAAAAAAAAATCAAACTTTAATTTTAATATTACCACAGTCTAGTAATAACGCAGTTTAAAACAACATTTAAAAACATCTCACTATAAGTTCACAAATCACAATGCAAACTGTGCTGCCGTTAACATTTTGTTATAAATCGAGTTCTTGGAGGATCTTTTTATAGTGTTATCTGTATGAAGATATCTACAAAAAGTATGTTTTGCTGATATTCATATTTATAATTTAACTGCAGTAATCATTCATGTTAAGTTTCAAGTAAAGTTAATATATCTCATCAATTCTGAATTAGTTTTAATACAAAATATTCAAGTATAAATGACTAATGCTTAAAATGTATATATAGTGATCCATGAATGCAACTAAACAAAATCATTCCTAAAATATAAGTTTAAAATAAAAGTATAGCTTATTTTTCCAGGTAAATATATTTTTCTTCACGAAAAACTAGCCGTGTGACCTTGGGCAAGTCGCTTAACCCCAACTGCCCTCCAAAAAAAAAAAAAAAAAGCAAAAAAGCAAAAAACAAAAAAAATATTTTTCTTTATTAATGGGATATTCGTTTATATTCAACTAATTCAAACAACCTGGTATGATTATGACTCATCAGTCTAGATGAAATCAGGAAATAAGAGTAGTTAGGCAAATCAAATTAATCATTTTAAAATACATGCTCAAATAAATTTCTCAAAAATGAATTTAATGTCAAATAAAATGAATCTTTTCTTATAGAAAAAAATTATAAGACTCTTCTGAAAGAGGGCCCAAATAATTTTAGGCATCTGAAAGGTAATTAGGTGAGCCTTCATAGTTATCAACAGAGATGAATGGGATCCAAGGGCAATGAAGTCTGAAATATAAAAATGCATACAGTACACTTGCAACTGAATGGATGTGAAGTTTTCATTAGGTTAAGTTTTCAGGATTGGTAGTTCAAGGTGTCCTTGTTATTCTACTAAGTAAAGGTAGAATGCTCTTCTGAGCTACATGCTATTCATTTCACACATCTTCACCTCAGTTACCTAAAGAAGTGGTAAAATCTAAGACTGTACCATTGTCCAGGACTGAATGATATTTGTAATACTGAAATATGAAAGGCCTCCTTGGCTTCACTTCTTGATTTGTTTTTCATCCTCACTGTGACCTCTTCCTCCCACTGACCCTGTACTTCTTGCTCATCTAACCAATTAACCAATTCCTTACAGTCTTGATCCTATGTGTGACAAATTCAAACCATCTTCCACACTTGAATCACTGCCCCTCTTGTCCTATCATCATGCATTCAATGCCAATCCTCAATCCTGGCTGATCTAGGGCATGGAAAAGCAGCACTGTAGAACTGGGTCTGGTATTAGAGGACCTAGGTTCAGGTTCCAATTCTGTCATTTGTTACTAGTGTCATCATGGTCTAGTCACAACTTCTCTGACCTTAGTTTACTTCTCTGTAAAATAAGGGTAGTGCTTTTTCATTTTTAGATGTATGAAACCCCATAAACTTTCTTTTCTTTTTTCTTTACTTGCCATCTCGTCTGTCTGAACACAGCTTAAGAAGTTATACAACCATGTTAACTAGGTGCTCTATGAATTCATGTTATCTAACTTCAATTGGACTCTTGTTACTATAAAGCAATGTGTTTATTGTTCCTTTACTGATTATATATCATGCTTTCACAACAGTTTCTATGCCCCAACCCTCTTTTCTCAATCTCTTTACATTCTCACTTTTATATCTTCAAGAGATGACTTAACTAAGAAAAAGCCGTCATTGTGGGGCCTTTGATCTTGGTTTTCCACTCCACATCTCAACAGCAATATCTGTGCTTTTCATTTTATTTGTTCTAGTTTCTGAGAAAGGGAAGCCCTTCTTGTAAAAATTACCTCTTCTACTTGTGGCCTTGTTCCAAGTTTCTCCTGCCTCTTCTAGATGTTTGCCTCTTAAGTCCCTATCTCTTTTGCAAAGTTTTTGTTTTTAACTGGCTTCTTCCTGATGCTTAAAAACAAGGCCATCTCTCCTTTATCCTTTAAAAAAAAACCAAACCTCTGCTTCATTCTGCCATTCCCTCAAAATGACATCCTTCATGTCTCTTCAAATTCAATGACAAAGTTCTAACTAAAAAAAGTTGCTTCCGTTTGCTGTATCCATTTATTCATTAAGCATTCACTTTTCAAATCTTCAGGACCAGGATTCTAACCCAACTACTCTAATGAAATGGTTCTCTTCAAAGTTACCGTGACCTTTTTACTGATAATTACAACGTTTCCTCAGTCATCATATGCTCTTTGAGTTCTATCACAAATTACCATTTTCAACCTCTGCTTAACAGTCTACCCTTTCTTAACCTTCTCCTCGCTACTGTGATAATGATCTCTTCTGGTTTTCTTTTTCCCAGTATGATAGCTACTTCTCAGTCTCCTCTGCTAGAGACTTCCATTCCTGGCTTCTTTATACATGGTTATCCCTATGGATTCTGTCCCAGGCTCTCTTCTTTTATACTCTCTCAGCGACCTCATCAGGTCCACAAAATCAATTGTCATTTCTGTGTAGATTAATGCAAATCTTTGCATGTTCCCTAATCTTCCATCTTCAGAAATTCTTATGTGGATACAGTTTCACATTGTCAGCTGCCTGCTGGATAGGTCCGTCCAATGTAGAAGTCATTGTCTTTCCCTCTAAACCTACCCCTCCTCCAAACTTTCTTGTCCCAGTCAAAGACACTAATTATTCTTCTACTCATCTAGATTCACAAAATCCTTTTTTTCCTCTCCCTCATTCCTATATTTAATTAGTATCCAAATGTTATCAAATCTACTTCCATACAATTGCTTACATCTGTTCTCTTTTCTCCACAAACACCAGCTAGTTGAGGGCTACTCTGTATACTGCTTGTTCCACTCTACCAAATGATTTGAGTTCCTTAAAGGCGAGGGCTGGTTTATTTTTCTTTGTATTCTTGGCACAATGAATGCACATAGCAAGTGCTTGAGAAATGATAGGTGAATGAACGTTTTCAGTCTTTGTCCTTCTTGACCCCTGTGGAGCTTCTGGCACACACTATTGTAGGATAGATGAGTGGTATGGCATAGTATATTAAGTGCTATATCTAGAAGTGCTGTATCTGGGGTCAAAATCCTGCCTAAAATATTTATTAGGTGTATGACACTAGGCTAAACTTGTTATTGGTCCTTTGATTCAAAGAGGATGTTGCTGGGTGATGTCTTGACTTGCAGGTGAACCAGATTTAAGTGAGACAGAAATCACTAAGTTTTCAGCCTTACTATCTTTCAGAGTCACTGAAGTTCAGTGGCAAGGCAAAAGTCAAGATGACTCTTGATGGCCTGGATGACCTTAATTTAGTTAACTTATTTAATTTAGCTAACTCAATTAATTAATTAATTAATTAGTTCAGTCTCAGCTCCTTCCCTGGAGAAATTGCAACAATGCTTGTAGCATAATAAACCCAGCTACATTATTATACGTTTATAATCTTGCAGTTATCTTCATCTCTGTTGTTGCTCACTAATATCCAGTTACCAAATTCCATCATTTTTACCTATTTAACTTCTCATATCTGTCCTTCACTTTGTATTTTTATTAACCCTAGTACTATCCTTCATTACCAGGTGCTTGAAATATACTAATAGATTCTTTAGAGGCTTTCCTATTCCTATCCTCTCCCTTTTGAACTTATCCGTCAAAGCTTTTTAAAGCATGAATCTCTTGTCACTTCACTAAAAAACCTAAACAAACAAAATCTTCCAAGTAAAGTTTAAATTCTCATCTGCATTTCAGATCCTTCACAATGTGCCAAGGATTCATCTTTCTCATCTCATCTTATCTCATATTAGCACTCTAGTAAACTCGTAAAACTTGATTATCCTCTGAGCAGACAGGATAAAGTTTTCCCTATCTAAATGCTTTTCTCTAAAGAATATAGATCCTGGAGCTGCTAAGCAGTGCAGTAAACAGAGCACTGGCCCTGGAGTCAGGAGGACCTGAGTTAAAATCCAGCCTCAGACACTTAACTTGCTAGCTGTGTGACCATGGGCAAGTCACCTAACCCTAACTGCCCTGCCCCCATCTCCAAAAAAAAAAAAAAAAAAAGAATACTCTCCTTTTATCTTCTTTAACTGCTGAATTCCTTCCTGTTCTTTAAAGCCTTCTTCAAATACTTCTTCCAGGAGGTACTTTCTGATCCTCACTATCTATAATTACTTTTCCCTTTAGTTTTTGCTCAATGTTTTATAACTCATTCAAGGGACTCGTCATGGAGTGCTTTATTTTATAGCTATCAGTACCTTTCTTTCATTTATAAGCTGTATAGGACCACATTCTAAACTTTCTACATCTCCTGCACAGTTTGCCTAGTGTACAGCTGGCACTTAATAAATGCTTACTATATAACATGATTCAAGTACTACATGAAGAAGGGGAAAATTAATGTTGATGCCAGGAGCTGTTTCATTTCTTTTTATCCTAGTGTTTGGCATAGCAACTATATAATTCTTGTTGACAAACTGCTTAAGAAGATATGTTCTTTCCTGGGATCCTCTCTCAGTTAATAAATACAGGGATCTTGTCAAATCACATCAACCCCACCAGGTAACTGCAACAAGAATTCTGATACACAAAATCTCATGATGTCTGGAAAGTTCTGTGGTATTAATCAATAGTTAGACAGGATGTATGTTGTTCCTAAGCAGCAGGCCACTAGTTAGTAAGACCCAAACCAAAAGACTATTAAAAAGAAGGGAAGAAAAAGTATTCTGATACTAATAACAGTACTATATGGAATCAGAAGATTTATGGAAATTATTAATCAAGTGGATCCACTGAACACTGAAACAGATCCACTTCAAAGATAATTATCTTATGAGGCAGAAGAATACTAAAGTAAAACACTATTTTCGTCATCTAGGGTGCTCTTCCCTTGAACAATCATGTCTCTTTTTGGTTCAGGGGAAAGGGATTAGGTTTTGGTGGTCAAAAACATTAGCACAACATTATCATTGCATTTACTCCTTTTAAAAAATATTTATAAGCAATTAACTAGACTTAATCCTAGTTCCTTTGTGAGGGCCTTAGAGCTTCTTGTTCCTGAATAAAACCAAGAATCTGGTCTAGAAAGACAATAGCTTATATCAACATTTTTAGACCATATAAATGACATTCAGATGATCATGTAATGATCTCATAATAAAAGAGTATGGTAGAGTCATAAAACTAGTATTTCATAAGAGTCCTTTACTAGATTCAAGTAAAAACAATTTTCACTTGAACACTTCTCCTTAAGATACAGAAAAGAAAGAAGATTAAACTCCAGATGGTAAGAGCACTTCAAATACATGAAGAACATATACTATCTGTATATTGCTGACAGCAACTGGTCACTGACACTACTGTTATATCCAATAGTGTCTCATATATATATATATATATATGTATATGTAAGTATATAAGTCACTGTCAACCCATATGTAGGCCCAGTTCATGAAAAAAGGCCATACCTTGGCTCATATCCTGAAGTCTGTGTGAAAAGCTATTTGGGTTCAAGGCACCTAGCTGGAAGTAGATCTTTGTGACAGACAATGGATCCAACATGGTAAAAGCAATCAGCGACGGCCGCTACCATGGTATCCGCTGCTTTGTGCATACGTTGAATCTGGTTGTGATCACTGCCCTGAAGAAATACGAGGAAGCAACTGAAGTCGCTATTGCACAAAACATCTGCAAACATTTCCACTATGTTGTGAATTCCACTAACCAACTAACAAAGTAAGCAAAATATATAACCTGAGCTAGGATATGAGCAAAATGGGCAAATATTTCCTTAAAAGAAAAAAAAAAGTTCAACCAAATGAACTGGCATTGCCAATTAAAACATATATTCATAAACCTTTAGATTACCAATAGTAGCTCTGACTGGATCATTTGGTCAAAATTGGGAAGACATATAAAAATCCTCAGGAGTTAAAAATTCTTCTTCAAGTTAATACACTAAAAATATTCATTTTTGAAGGGTGGACAACATACAGGACCAACCACTTCAAGACTCAATACTTCAACAGAAATCTATACAGTCACAAAGATATAATTCTGCCATTGCATAAGCAATTTGAAAGCTACATGCTGAAACACCTAAGTGTAGAACTATTCAATGTAGATAGAGCTTAAGAGAGATATTCTGGAGGCTGAAGAAAGTAAACTTATAACTATCTCCAAATTGAAAAAACCAGCACAAAATTCCAATTACTCCCATATTCTTAGCCATATGCCACAAAGCGAAAAAATTTAAGAAGCAACTCACTAAAACTGAGTACACATATACACAGACATTTATTTTGGAGAATATGTATATTTTCTTATCAATTACAAAAGACTTGAACATATGCCTATGAAAGTTTAGTGAATAGCAGAAAAAACCTCTTAGAAGAGGTTTTCTTAACTTGGAGTCTGTAAGCCTATTTCTAATGACTTTATTTCAATTAGTTTCCTCTGTAACCCTATGAGTTATATTATATGCATTTAAAAACAGTTCTGAGAAAGGGTTCATAAACCTCATGAAAATGCCAAAAAAGACTGATGACACAAAAATAGTAACTTCTGTCTTATTAAAAGAAAAACCTTCAGTTTTTGTATAGTCTTGCTTCACTTCCTGATTATTTTAGCTATCTAGGAACGTTATCTAAGAATTATGGAGAGACGGATTTCATTTCTGTCCTAAATGAACAGAGGGTCAAATAAAAATGTTAGCCTGGCTGGGAAGCATAAAGACAAGTGGTGGAGAAAATAAACAATTACATAAATTTAGGGGAAATCTTTCAGAAAAAGGGTAGGTTTCCAATAATATAAAAACAATGACTATTCTATATAAATTCTTATAACAGAAAGGAAGCTCAGAACAGAGAAACTTTCATAACACATGATAAAAGTGGTAGATCAAATTGGTAACTTTTTATTTTTTTGCTTTTTTGGAGAGGGAAAGGTAGGGCAATTGGGGTCAAGTGACTTGCCCGCGGTCATATGACTAGTTTTGTGTTAAGTGCCTGAGGCTGGATTTAAACTCAGGTCCTCCTGACTCCAGGGCTGGTGCTCTATTCATTGTGCCACCTAGCCGCCCCTCAAATTGGTAACTCTTGTTGTTAATAACATAAACAAAATTTATGAGTGACTTCCAGTATCCAATGGAGATTTGGGTTAGAAGGCAGAGCTTCCTATATAGTATGGTATGATGGGATCTTTTAACTCCAAATCTGTACTCTAATGCTCTGCCATGGGTATAAATTTTCACCACTATATTCATTTCTCTCGGTTGAGTACTATTTAAAGACCAATATAAAAATACAAATATTCTGGAGAGAGTAACAAGTTAAGATCCATCAAAGTGGATTACTTTATAAAAGTAACTCTTTGTCTCCTAACGGAGAGAACTGGATGGAAACTGGACTGGATTTAGGTACGGGTGAAGGGGTCAAAGGCATATAGTAGATAGTCTTAGCATTTTGTCATATAGCCTACATGTAATTTCCACTTCTGACTCTAGTGGAGTGAGTGTGGTCAAATCATTTCACATCTCCTGATCTTAATTTCAAGGAGGATGTGGAAATAGAGAACCTCTCAATTCTCTTTAAGGTCAAGACCCAGGATTCTAAAAGACACAGTCTTTGTCTTTATTCACAAATCATGGAGGGAGCTAATTTAAGGGAGAGTATTATAAGGATTTTATTATATTATATAATAAATATAAATAAATAAAATAAATAATATTAAATAAAATAAATTTAAATAAAAACAAATGTTATATAACTGCTTGAGGGCAGAAGCAGTTTATTTTTGTCTTGCATATATTTATACTTTTAACTATTTGTTGAATTTAAAAAACATAAAATAAAGATTTATATCTAGTTAAGCTGTTCATTACATAAATATAAAGTAGTAATAAATAAGAAAAAATCTGGTAAAAAAGTACCATATTGATGGAAGGAATTTTTTTGTTAAAAGTTTAGGAAGTACATAAAGTTAACAAAATATTAAACATTGGCTTTAAGTCAATGACTAGACTTTCCAAAAAAAAAAAAAGATCTTTTGCCAATAACTTTTATGAAGTAAATCAAAGTACTTGGGGATTTCCTTAACGGGCAACAAAGAGAGACAACTTTTGAGGACAGGCTCTGTCTTATTTAAATTTTTTTTTATCTCCCCAACAGTCAAAAGCATGTTTTATATAGTAGGTGCTTAATAAATGTTTACTGTTGATGATCAACAATTATTCAATTTTTTTAAACGATGGTACAACAAATCTTCCTTTTAAAATTTTATTGCCATGGTCATCCACTCCATTATTTAAGAATAGTCTCTTGATATTAATGTAACATTACAGAAATATTCTTTAATTAACTTTACTAACCTTTACTTCAACAAGAACAAAAGTGCTATCAGATCAAAGTTCCCCCTTCTAAAAGTTGGGAACATTAAATCTCTTGTTTCTGATTCTTCATCATAGCCCTAGAAGTAATCCTTGGTTATCAAAAGCTAGGGTGGCACGGTCCAAAATCTGGATGGAGACAAGAACTGAACCTATGATTTTTTGTGGGGGGTGTGGCCCCGGGGAGGGGGGGCGCTCCAGGTCAATCATTCAAGACACATTAATTGTCTACTGTGTGCTGGGCACCAGGATCAAGCAGTGGGCCACAAAAAAATGTTCCTTGACTTAAAAGAATTTAGAATCTAACTGGGGAGACAACATGCAACAAACTGAACAAACAAGATGAACTTCCTCTACCAATGGTGTTCAATACTTTCACTGCAATTTATAGTCTTAAAGAGTTACGTGAGGGCACCAAGAACCTATATTCAATTCAAAAGGTCTCTAATACAGGCCTAGTGATGTGTCAGTTGTACAAGGACCAGCCTATTTGATTTCAATAAGTTCACTACTAGAGAGTTGTGTTATCAAATTAGGACAGTAGAGTCAAGTCACTTAAACTTCTCCAAGCCTCAATCTGTAAAAAAAAAATGGAGGTTATATTAAATATTTAAGATTCAATTTAAAAAAGATAAAAGTTTCAGTTTTTCTTGGAATCCCATTACATAATCAAGGCTAACTTTGATATGCTGTTATTGTATCATTAAAAAATACTAACTTAAAAAAAACCCTATTCAACCCACTTGTAAATCTATGAACTTAAGAGATGCAGTTCTCATGAAGACTAAGCTTTGGAAGGGATATGATTTATAAAGACAGAATATCAACATCAATGAGAACAGGCAGTCATTGAAGTATAATTTATCTGAATGTTTCTGTAACAATTTCCTTGAGTCTTGATTTTATTTCATTTAATCTACTTTATATATTCCTAGGAGAAAAAAGCACAATGCCATCCCTCTGTATCTGTATGTTGAGAGAGGTCACAAGCAACTGTAAGTATCTAGCAGGCCAATTGTTGAATAAATCTAAATTTATTCTTCAGTCACTTACGTAGTCAAATATTAATTAAGTTGTAATGCTTGCTACTGGTGAGGTTAACATGCATAAGATTTTATTTACTTTCTGACTGGCACGTAGTAGATGTTTAATATAAGCTAGTTGTCAAGGAGGCAGTGCTTAACTGTAATATATAACTAAAGTGGAGCTTGTTGGAATAAATCAGATAACTAAATATTATATGTAAAATTAAGCAAAAGATACAAAGCACTTGAGCAAATCTATTTTTGCTACACATAGAGGCTTTTTTGGTGCTATTTCATTTTTTAGGTCTCAGCTCTTGATAAGATCTAGATTGCCAGATCAGAATTATTTCTGCATTTTTATTCCAAAGAGAGAAGGAAGAAGGTATTAACGATTGCCAACACTTTCCTTTATTTAATTCCTAAAATATCTCTGACTTTGGGGGGTTATTGCACTACGTTGTGGGGGTTTTTTGGGGGTGGGGATAGGGTTTGAAGATTATTAGAATCTTGACTGTAGAATTATTTGTAGCCAATATAACAAAGCACAGATACTATCAACAAGGAAATAATGGTTATTAGATAGAATACTTCTAATTCCTTAAAACTACCCTTAACACACACTTAGAAAGGTTTGCTATATCTAGGTCCAATTTAAGGAAACAAAGAACTTACCACAAGACAAAAACGTAAGCTTTACTATAGGGAGATATACATAAAAACCAAAGGGTGGTCAAAGAGAATATACACAGGAATAGTCCACTTGGCACCCCAAAAAGGAACAGGTCACACTCTCTCCAATCAGTCAGAGTGAACTTTTATAGGGTTATTTTCTGGGACTAGTAGGAGCAAGCATTGGAGCAAAGCAATGAGTAAAGTGAAGATGGTGGAGTAGCAAGAAAAAATATAGTTAATCTCTATTATAATTCCTCTACAAGATTTAGAAAATGCATGAGACTGAGTCCTATCAGGAAATCCAAGAATAAATTTAATAAGTCATTTATCCAGGCCAGGTCAGTGGATAGTGAGTATACATTTTGGTTAGGGATGCACAACATAGATCATTCCAGAAAATGGAAAGTAAACAAAGAGCAAGGCTGTAAGCAAAAAGAGGGCCAAGATTGCCAAAGGGGACCCTGGTCATCTAAGAATGCATACTGACAGCTCTTTGTCTTTACTGTCCAGTTCTGGGTCAAAAATCCAGGTCAGACTTAGACCTAGAGGGGAGCAATTGAAGGTTATAAGCCTTGTATTTGGCAAGGAGTTAAGTACAGAATCAAAAATATCCATGTGGTTCTTTCCACAGGAGATGGAAGAGTCTCAGTTCCAGCCTCTACACCAGTGGCTCTCCACCTTCCTAATGCCACAACCCTTTAATACAGTTCCTCATGTTGTGGTGATCCCCAACGATAAATTATTTTCGTTGCCACTTCATAACTGTAATTTTGCTACTGTAATGAATCTATCTGATATACAGGATATATTTTTTTTGTTACAAATTGAACATAATCCACAGGTTGAGAACTGCTGCTCTAGACTAATCTGAAACCTGCAATGGAATAACCATGGTGGGAATCCCAAACAAAAGGAGAGCATACTGTTCTTTCACCATCAATCTTCAGAACTGGCTCATTATATTCAAGAAGATGCCCATCAACTGGGGAATGGCTAAACAAGTTGTAGTATATGAATATAATGGAATGCTATTGTGTTATAAAAAATGAGGAGCAGACAAACTTCATAATAACTTGGAGAGACTTATACAAAGTGATGCTGAGAGAAGCAGAACCAGGAGAACACTGTACACAATTACACACACACATTGTTATCTGTGATGACTAACTTTGATTTTGGACTCCTCTCAGCAATGCAAGGCTATAAGACAACTCCAAAAGACTCATGAGGAAAGGGCTATCCATATCCAGAGAAAGAACTACAGAGTCTGAATGCAGATTGAAGCAAACTACTTACAACTGGCTGATTATGGCAGCTGAAGACTAATGGATCTCATTACGCAAGTTTACTTACAATTAAGTGAATTTCTGAAATTTTTCCATGATGATCAATTGCTTCAAAAAGATAAAAATAGGTTGCTACACACACACACACACACACACACACACACACACACACACACACACACACACACACACACACCCTCTCCTTAAGGATAATAAAATGCCTTTTCAAGGTAGAACATAAAATATTTAAAAATATATATACCCAGTGACTTAACTCATCAATTTTAATATCCTTCCAGCTACACAGATCAAAATTCATCTATGCCTGCTTTGCTTGTATGACTCCTTCTATGCTGTCTCATAATTTCAACTACAGGGGACCATCCAAAGTGCTAAAGGTGTCCTTGATTACACAGTAAAGATATCAGCAGGGTACTTGAGGTATCCACTTTATAAATGCTAAATTTTGAAGGAACCAAAATAATCTGACAAAGGACCATATTTTAAGGCTTTGTAATTACAGGTCTCTAGTCAAATTACAGAGGTACAATACAGAAAGCCCTCCATATTCTCAGATTTGTGATATGAAGTCTGAAATCTCCACATATTGGCTATATCAATATCAATTCAAGTTCTCTTGATAAGCAGAGAGAAAGACCCCCTCAATGTCTGTAAAGGTAACAAAAAGAACTGGTGGATCAGATATCTAACCAGATTATAGGTGGTCCCAAAAGTCTTGGTTCAGTTTTAAGCTAAGATTTTTGGGACACCCTATATTCATTCCAATCATTTTACCCCATGGTTGACTTAAGGTTAGAGAAGGGTGGATTCAGGTTGGTTCAAAGTAGTCACTCCTACTTTTTAAAAGATCTATTATAAAACCTCCAATTAGATTTATTTAGGTTCAGAGCTCTTTTTGAAAATGAAAACAAAACAAAACAAAACAACTTCCTGGGAGAATTAAATCAACACAATTGGACCAGTAAGGAAAAAAAAAATCTTTGCATCAAATATCCTTCTAAAAATCTGGTAGAGAAGATATACATAGAATTTGCACAAAATTAACAAAGATAGTCTCATATATAAATGTTCAAGAATATGGAGTTTTCAAGAGAAATGAGGTTATTATCAAAAGTCATATGAAAAATGTTACCAATCACTAATGATGAGAAAAACGACAACAGACCTAACATTGTTGCCTACGGCTTCTAAGGATGTGTGCTAAACAACAGAAAATTCTGGCCAAAACACATCTTTGGTTTAGGTAACATATCAGAACAAATCTGGAAAGCTATAGAACACATCATTCCTCCAACAACCCTAGATCGTGCTTATCCACTTACTAGTCAGTTCACCTAAACCAGTGGCTCTCAACCTTCCTAATGCTGTGACCCTTTAATATTTGTATGTGGGCATGTCTGCATGTGGGTGCACCCACCTGGAGACAGATAGAGGAGGTTCCTAAGACCATCAGAAATATGTGTTCTGACCCCTAAAGGAGTTGTGACTCACAGGTTGAGAACCGCTGAACTAAACCTTCCTTTCCTACTTGTTCAAAGGGAAAGGAAGAGGCAAAAAGAATTCCCCGCCCCCCCTCCAACAAGAAATAAGTACATGTGTTTCTCACTGTTTCCCTACTTACATTTAACAGTATTGCCAGGATCTCCCTTTTGGCAAGCACCTTTAAGATTATTCCTGTCAAACCCAAATCAATCTTGCAAATATTTTGAAAAATTCATAAACATTTTCTTTAGGCTTTCTCACATTTAGTAATGACAAAAAATGCTAACAAGACGAAAAATACTGAGTATACTGTATAGTATACTGAGTTAGATCACATTCATTTTTAGGCCAATTTAGAGATCTTAGTAGGTTGTAAATAAGTAAATGGAAGCAAAATATTTTATTCAAATCTAAAGGGAAAGTATACTGTGATGTCTACGGAGTATAACATTTAGAAAAATAAATCTATTTGATGCAAATTATTAACTGTCCTATGACAGTCATAAACATTAAAGATTGTGAAGAGAATGGCAGTTTCAGGAAGAAAGTTTGAACATATACTAAAAACTTTTTATGTCTTTCTATAATCTCAATATACCTTACTACAGCAGAATCCTACCTACTATGCCCAATTAGTAAGAATAAACTTCCTTTCAAATTCACACTGCATACTTCCGCTGAGTTCCAATGGAATCAGTTACCATATTTTACAGAATTATAACTTGGCAAAAGCAGAACAAACAAAACCTGGCTGAAAGCTGTAGTATTCATCTGTCCATCTCTTGACTGTTAACAGATAAGAAGGAAGGGGGCTTAACTGGAAATTCCTAGATATGTTTACAAAAAAAAAACAAAAACAAAAACAAAGACCCAAATTATTCCAAGTACTGTTTCTATTATAATGGCTAGATTTTGCTAAACTCATTGCTACCAAAGTACTTAACTATATACATCGTGAATAACAAAGGTACTCCCAAACTTATCAAATATAATTAATTTTTAACTTAAACAGATAGAAGGGGGAAAGTGTTGATGTAGATGAGGGACAAAGTAGTTATTGAAAATCAATGGAATAGGGGGCGGAGCCAAGATGGTGGCATAGAAGCAGCAAAGCACCCCAGCTCTCACACAAACATGCTAAAAAACTCATAAAATGTGACTCTAAACAGATTTTCAAGCTCCAAAACTCTCCAAAAGACAGAAAGCACATCTGTTGCTACAGGCAGCTCAGCAGGTGGGGCCCTTCCCAGCAGTCTGGGAGCCACTGCCCAAACCCTGGCCAGGTCAGGCCCTGGGGCATCGGGTGGGGAGCCAAGTCTATAGGAGAGCAGATCAGCTGCACTGGAGGCACAGTTAGCACATTTATCAGGCCAGAAGAAAAAAAAAGGCTAAGAGAAAGGTCAGTGGATTTTGCTAACTGGGGAGGAGAAGAGCGGGTCCAGCCAAACTGCTCCCAGGGCAAGGAAGCAGTGGGAGGTGGCTGTAGCAGCAGGAACGGCTGAGAGCCGCGGCGGCCTCCACTGGGCTGCTTTAGAGCCCTCGGCCTGCAGATAGCAGGAGGGTTGAACCAATCCATCAGGGACAAGGGCTCTTGCGTTGAGCGGCCTGAATCTGGATCGGGGTCTGGAGTGGTGGTCCTGGGGTGCGCTTTCAGTGACCCAAAGCTGGGTGAGGGGCTGCAGCATCCCACTAATAGCTCTGGCAGCTGTGAGGGCCCCAGCGATTTGGGACAGAGCTTTTCCCCTCCAGGAAGCAGAGTTCCACAGAGCTAAAAAATTAAGCAATTAATAGACTGTCCAACATGAGAAAAAGGAAGCAAGATAGGAACAGCAGTAAAACTCTAGAATCCTTTTTTATGGACAAAAAAGATCAAAGCATGGAGCGGGAGGAAGACAACTCAGTCAGAACTCCCTCACCAAATGCTTCCAAGACACTGGAAGAATGCCTACTAGCCATACATCAACTGAAAAAGGACTTTGAAAACCAAATAAGAGAAGTGGAGGAAAAATTGGGAGAGAAATGAGAATGATGCAAGAAAGTCATGAAAAGAGAGTCA
>CM053595.1:153836926-153860756 GCA_028646575.1 Pseudocheirus occidentalis
GAGTGGGTGACAGGGGAGGAATTGCAAGAATCTAGTACTTAAAGATATACAATCAAATGCAACTGGGAAATAATACATACAGGGATGGGGACAGGGAGCCCCTCCCTGCCCTGTTAGAAAGCTAGAGGGGTGTTGGAGGAAGGCATAAAAGGGAAGAGATTGTGGGAGGGGCCTTATAGTGGGCTGGGGGGTAGGGGCAAAAAGGGGAGAAAATTTGTAACTCAAAACCTTGTGGAAATGAATGATGTAACCAAGAAAATAAATTGCAATTAAAAAAAAAATAAAGATGAGGAAAAAAAAAAATCAATGGAATACCATAAGTTCTAGTAGAAAAATTTCCAATGCTAGGGGGACTGAACGGATGACGAGGAGGTTTCTAGCAATAGTAGTTTACTGGTACATGAGTTAACCAAAAGCTTATAAAATGGGAATTGCTTGTAAGCTATTTTTGTTCCCTAAGACATCTGAAAATTCTTTTATAATAAACAATATATAATGTAGAAAATCAGCCAAAGCCTAAATGTTAATTTCTCTAAGTCAAAAAGCATTTATTAAGCACTTACTATTCACCAGGCACTGAATTTAATACTAGGAATATAAAGAAAAGAAAAAACAGTCGCTCACCTTAAAGGGTTCATATTTTGATAGGTATAAAAAAATGCAAATGACTACGTACATACAAGATGTATACAGGGTAAACTGGAAGTAATATTAGAGGGAAGGTACTAGCATTAAGGGGGAGAAGGAAAGTCTTCTATAGCACAAATTAATCTAGAACTAGACAATAAAATATAGAAACCTTTATCTTTCTCTGTCTTTCCAACCTGATCACTTCAAAAATAAGTTTCAAGCCTTCTAAGTTTCTTTTATCTTAGACAAAGGCTTAAAATTCAAGACTGTTTAAAATTAAATGTAGTTTTGGGAACAGAATGGTTAGGGTTAATCTCAACAAGGTTATTAGGATTTTTAACAGTAACTTTTCCTTTAGATTTGAGTGAAATATTTTGCATATTTACAACCTACCAAGTTCCACCATGAAGGATTTATGTAGGATATAGAAAAAGAACTGCATAAGAGGGCTGTTGTCTACATAAATGGATCCAATTAAGTTCTGACATAGGTTTCATCTACACAAAAGACAATTGTCTACAATACATATTCAAAATATACATGATTTTATGGAGCTCTGGAGATGAAAATCACTGGTCACAATCACTATCTCAGACTGAATCAAAATAACGGTTTCTTCATAAGCTATTGCTGGAATGTGTGTATTCCTCTCCTCTGCATTTAAATTCTTGAGCTTCCTTAAAAGATTGATTTAGTTACCACCTGATGAAATCAGTTTCTAGTCCATCCCCAGTAGCATCTTAGTTCTAAAGGTAAAGAAATGGACATGTTTTGATTATTTTGCAGAGGTTTTCTAAGTTTATAAATAGCAAGAAAATAAACCCAAATAAAGTTATATAAAAATATGATTTCATTGCTATTTTGTTTACCTGTTTAATTCTGATAGTAACATATTTTCTTCACTCAGTCTTCTTAGCAAAGGAGCTCACTCAGCTTCTTCATCAACTCGTTTTTGTTTTTGTTTGTTTTTAAAGAAAAGGTTTTGAGGCTATGGAACACAGATCTGCCTTGTTTTTTAATATCTGAGAGCTCCAAATTCTACTATGGTAGGGCCTATGTACGAAGCAGGTAACTTATTCATACACCTTTCCTGAGAAGAACCCTATTATTTGACTTTAGATATTTTCAATGGCAGTGTCCTATGTCCTTGAATAATCTGTCTCCTTATATCTGGTTTCTCAGCTTCCCTTAAGTCCTGAATTCCTTCTCCAGGAAGCCTTTTCTGGTCTCCTTAAATTTTAGTGCCTTTCCTCTGCTGATTATTTCAAATTTATCCAGGACATAGCCTGTTTGTATAAATTGTTTCCATGTTTTCTTTCCCATTAGCCTGGGATTATTATAGCACAGTACTTAATAAATGTTTATTGAGAGATTACTCCTGTTTTCTTTCAATGAGACAATTCACGGAATCCTAAAGATCCATGAAAGAGAAAAATCAATTACAATTTTAAAGGATATCAACTTTTGTCATTGTAGTTCTGTAAAATACCTCACCCTCACCCCCAACCCAGTCCCTGCAAAGTATGATTTGGTTATAATGAAAAGATTGTTAGGAATCATAGTTCTGGGTGAGGGGAATTAGAAATGAATGAGATACAATCACCCATGAATCATGGTCATGCAGTAAACAGAGAAAATTACAAAATGATCCACAATTCTGAGTAGCCAAAAAATTCCTATTTAAATTGTAGAGTGAGGGGAAGGGCAGAAGGAGAAAGAAGCTGCTCAGAATTAAGGGCTTAAAAAACTAACTGAATGGAGGGACCCAAATATTAGACTAATTAAATACATTAACAAATGAGTTAATACACTATGGAACCACACAAATACAGAGGATCGCTAAATGTCAGATAAAAAGTTATAATTAAGTGGGGGTAAAAAAAACACACCAGGTATTCCTCAGACCCATAATTGCATTACACATTTGGTCGTTTTGCTTTGTACTGTACTCATGCTAAACATAGGCAAGGGGAACACCAGGAAAACACTATGACTTATGTGTTAATTCCTGTTTGTCTTTCTTTTGGAAGAGGATCAATGGCATCATGGGTGATATCTTGTGTGTGAATTCAATTTAAGTGAAGCAGAGTTGCACAAAGTCATTAGTTTCACTATCTCTTCCAGAGTCTTTGAAGTCCAGTGGCAAAACAATGATACTGCAAAGGTTGAAGAAAAGGGTCAATCTGTTACCAGTGACATTTGGCGGGATGAAAACCATGGCTAGGATATAGTTTTGGAGGGGTAAAATTCAAAATAAATAAGATAGTCATTTTAGAGAGACAGTAGCATTGCATATTATGAAGTGATACTCATGTGAGATAATAAAGGAAGCAAAGGTGGAAGAAGCATGGTGGAGTCCCAAAATGCCATAGAACTTCAGCAAGAATAGGTCATATTAGACTAAACACTATTTCCTTTGATGAAAAGCACACCAGACAAGTAAATAAAAGCTATGACATATACATATTTTACCAAGGTTTTGGCAAAATATGTTATAAATTCTCCTGTTATTCTTGTAAAAAGGTAGCTATGAACTAGATGAATCTGGAGAGGTGGGCTTAAAAACTAACGTAATGGAGGGACCCAAATATTAGTTATCAAAGATTATATGTAAATCTAGGAGGTCAATAGAGGAATTGCTCAGTGATCTATACCTAGCTCTGTGGTTTTTAATATTCTTATCAATGTTTTGGATTAAGAAACGTTATAGAGTTCACCTTTCAGCTAATCATGGATCCAGGTATGTATAGAAGGTTTTTCTTTTTCTATGTATCACTTCCCCTTGCATGCCCAACGTCCACTTTCCTGGCTTTTAACACATGGTAAAAACACTGGGAGAGGAGGGAATGCATCATCCTATGGTTCTGACAGTTTTATTTTTGCATATTCTGTAATCTCCTCTACTCACAACTGCTGGTATAATTAAAGTCTTCCTGTTCTTAAAAAGATGATTTCTCAATATAAATCCTGATGGACATTATATCTATCAGCCTCCCAGACATTCTCCTTCTTTCCTCAATGAATTCAGCAAACTTTGCCTTCATACTAGGGAATTCAACATAAAAAAAAAATGTTCCCTCTACTAACCTTTCAAATTTCTTAACTCTACAGATGATCAAATCTTTCTAAGCATTCAATTTCCATGGTCATGAACTCTGAAATTCTATTATCTCATTATATTATTCCTTTTCATATTATATGCTTTTCTTACATAATCCTTTCTTCTTATGTCTTATGATGCCTGATGAGGTTTTTCATCCTCATTGTAACCTTTATTTCTTCTGTTTCTAAGATCTTTCCCAGGCTTTCACCCCTGCACTGGCCACACTGTCCTCCTTTCCCCATCTTGACCCCTTGGTGAACTAACTAATCTCTACACTACAGATTCATACACATATGAATCCCTTGCCCTCTTGTTCTATTGTCAATCACATTTTATTTATCAAAACCCAATTTCTGGATAATCATCCATCTCCTTTGCTTCTATTCATGAGCTGCTTACTGGATCTATCAAATTTTGCCAAGGTCAATCCCTTTACAAGCACCTGTTTGAACCCATTCTCTTGTTTTCTCCAGTAGACTGCTTCTACTATGAAGACCACTTTCTCTCCTGTCTTTAATATCTCCCAACTGTACTGGCTCTTTTTTAGCTGCCTACAAATGAATTTGCATCTACTCCACCCTCAAAATAATTCCTTACTTGAGGAATACCTATTGTCTTAATCCCTCCTGCCATTCTCAAGTAAATTCCTTAAGAAAGCAATATACATTAAGTACCTCTATTTCCTCTTTCTTCAAATCACTGTGATCTGACTTCTGATAATGTTTTCTCCAAAACTACCAATGAGCTCTTAAATGCCAATGCTAATTAACACCACCCCCCTCCCCGCCCTTCTTGACATCCCTATAGCACTTGACAGTGTTGATCACTTCCTCCTTTTAGAAACTTCCCTCTCTAGATTTTCACAACAGTGTTCTCTCCTGGATCTCTTGCTCCTTAAAAACAGTACAAATAAAAACTGTATCAAATAAAAAGATCTCTACTTATCATTTAAAGCTTTTCACAATCTAGCTGCTACCTACTTTCCTAGTCTTATAGTTCATTCTACTCTATGTAATAACCTCTTCCTACTTCTCTAGTCTTCTTAGTCATTACTCTCCTTTATCTACTCCCCTTTCTTCATACTAGGAAAACTAGGCTACTTAAGTTCTTCAAAGAAAATATTCCATTTTCCACATGTGCCTTTGCACTGGCTATCAACTATGCATGAAAAGCTCTATCTCCTCACTTCCACCTCTTAGTCTCTCTGAATTCTTTCAAAACAACTCAAAGCCCACTTATTGCGAGAAGCCTTTTCAAGGCCACCAATAGCTGATACCTTCTCCTTTGAGGTTATCTCTCATTTTGTATATATGTATATATATATATATATATATTTGTGTATACCTAGTTGTTTACATGTGAATTCCTACAATAGCATGTAGCCTCCTTGAAGGCAGGGGATGTTTTGGCTTTCTTTTGTACTTCCAGTGCTTAGAAGTGTAAATGGCACATAGTAAATGTTTGACTGAGTGGGTCAATTTATTGTCTCTATGACTCAAGTCACTCTCTCAATGGCCACAACCTTACATAAATTTTATCTCTTACTAACAAAATGTTTCCCTTCCCTCATTTTTGTATTTTTATTGTTAACAATTAACAGAGTGGCACACTGTAAGAACTTAAATACCTAATTTAATCATTCAGAATTCAAGGAGGGGTGCCAAACACTGAACGACAAATTCAGGATCAAAAAAGATCCTGAAAGGTTAGAACACTGGGCCAAATGCATTAGGAATAAATTTGTTAACAATAAATGAAAAACATTTTTTGCAAGCATAAGTGTAACTAGGCAATAGTTTTTTTTTGTATTCTATAGAAGATCTTGTTATTGTTGTTGCTTAGCCTTCATTTCTGAAGAGAACTAATGACATGAAGGTATGATTTCTTCATTTATGCCTGAATTGGATTTAAGTGAGACAAAGTTGCACAAAGTTGTCAGCCTCACTGTCTCTTCCAGAGTCATCAAAATCCACTGGCAAGACAAAAGTCAAGATGACTAGCAACAGTCCAGAATGAAGTAGATAATTTTGTGTCTTCAACATTTGACCAAGTACTAAGTCCTCCACAATATCTGCTTCAGGTCCCTTCATGGCCATTGGAACAAATTGTTCTCATCCATCCATTCTACCATGAGACATCTTCATGTGTTTGGGGCAGACATTCCCATAACCTGCCAATGGGTTTGAGGTCTGTCAGTTACCCTCAAAATGATTTAGACCATCTGCAGAGATGGATCTGTGAGGGTGTGGCTGCAGCACATTACAGTTTCTTAGAGTCACAGATGAGAGTTGGGTTAAGGTGGACATTTTTAATATACATACACACACACAAACACATATATGTATACACGCATATGCAAAAAGATAATGTGAAGGGAGAAATGATAAGATTTGGGAATGGATTTGCTACATAGAATCAGTGTAAGTAGAGAGGTGATAATGTCATCAAGGTTCTAAGTCTGGGTTACTCTGAAGATAGCAATGCCTTTGACAGTAATAGGGAAGCAAGTAGGAACAAAAGGTTTGGACAGAAAAAAATCGTTGTTTTGGACATGTTTGGACCATGAGAGGTCTATGTGAGGTCCAATATGAAATGTCTAATAAGTGGTTGTTGATATGGGACTGGATGCAGCTCAGGAGAGAGAATAGCCCTGGACTTACAGTTCTGAGAATGATCTGCATGGAAATGACAGTTGAACTCATAGAAGCTGATGATATCATCATAAAAGATATGAGAGGAGATGAGATGGCACAGAAGAAAAAGAGAAGAGGGCCCAGGTTGGAGACTTATAAATTATTCACCATAAGTGGGCATGTTATGGATGCAAAATCAGTAAAGAAGTCTTAAAAAAAGTGAACAAATAGAAGAACCAGGAGATAAAAGTGGCACAAAATCTTAGTGAGGATAAAGTATGCAGAAGGAAAAAGTGGATCAACACTGTCAAATGTTGTAGGGAGGTCAAGAAGGATGAGGCTGAAAAAAGGCAATGAGATCTGGTGGATACAGCTAAAATTAGAAAGGAAACTAATAACTGGGGGAAAAATTCTTTGTGGCTAGTTTCTCTGATAAAGGTTAGGGTTTGTGTGTGATGGAGCAACTTGGAATAATTAAAAGTATTATCCAATTTCTC
Organism: Pseudocheirus occidentalis; assembly: GCA_028646575.1. Classification (NCBI taxonomy): domain Eukaryota; kingdom Metazoa; phylum Chordata; class Mammalia; order Diprotodontia; family Pseudocheiridae; genus Pseudocheirus; species Pseudocheirus occidentalis. The sequence goes on from CM053595.1 coordinate 153,843,790, forward strand.
AGGTGTTAAAAAAAAAAACTTGGTGGATAAGAGATAATGACTGCAATAAATTCAATACTACTTTGATTACCAAAGTTAAGTAAAGAATGAAACAGGAATACATAAATTAGCCAAAGAGTATCTTTGTTATTCAGGATGTCATCCATAAAGTCCAAATTAAAGTGGGATTCCCTACTGATGGTGAGGTCAGCTAGGTGCCTCTTTTTAATGATGACCTTGTATTGATGTAATCAAGCTGCAGAAGAGTGCAGTTTTTTCAAGATCCAAAACACATTGCCCTGACAATTCACACAAAGCAAAGAAAAACTGATGAAGGCTGCATATTTCCCATATTCTGACATGCAACTGTATGGGTAGAACACTGAGTTAACCTAATACACACACACACACAGACACACACACACACACGCACACATATATCTTGAATATGACACACTGTGGGTATAGACTACATCATGTTACTAATGACAATACATACCTAAGAAGTGTTATAAAAAGATGTAAAAAATACATACAATGAAAAGGAGAGCATGTCAGTTTTAGCAAGCAGTTTTGTAGCAAAAAAAAAAGAAAGAAAGAAAAAGAAAGAAAAAAGAATGAAAAAGAAAATAAATGCTAATAGGTAGATTGTAGCATTAATACTCAAGAAATATTAAAGACAAAATGCAATGTTTCACTTGTTCTGAGTAGATCACGGATGGAATGTTGTTGGAAAAATACAGAGAGGTATTATACAGAATGAGAATGCATAGGTGAGTTATCTGTAAACACTAGTAAGATCACAGGAATAAAGGATCACAGAGTTGGGAGGAAGGAATCCAAAGGCCATTTAGTTTAACCCCATCTTTTTACAAATGAAGACTTGTCTAACATCACAGTAGTAAGCATTAGAGGCAGGATTTGAATCCAGGTCTTTTTACTCTAGAATGTATGCTTTTTTCCACTGTATGATATTCTCTTCATTATTTAAATATTAAAACTTCTATGCTGCTGCAAATTTTGAAATATCTCCACCTTGACAATTCTGAATTGTATTAGTATAATAATCATTATAATATAGTGCAAAGCAGGAATACTAGGCAAAATTCAGCTGGTGTAGACACAGTATGCACAACTCTTAAAATTATATATACCTTATCTTTAGTTGGCATAAACAAAAATCAACTTTTATTTTCCTGGATGTCATTTTCAAAATACACATGACATTAGACTAAACTTAAGACACTATACTACTCTATTCCATGATCCTGATGATTTTCTATATTACCACAAGAAAATCACATAGTATAACCTCCATGGTACCACCATGACAGAAACTATTTTAAACTTTACTTCAGTGTTGCTTTAATAATATGAACTCCTAGACTTCCCCTAATCCTCGTTTACCATGTCCCCTTAGGCTCACCTTTTGATTTCACCCTAATTAATAGTACTGCATTGGCATTCTGTCACTGAAAGGAGAATATCACGACATCACTCTCAACCTATGGATTATCTGGGAAACTTTTTTTCCCTGAAAGGAAAATCTAGCAAACAACTATTGTACATTTCTAGCAAGTGATTCTCTGTCATCGTACATTTTACTTGGGTCTTTTTAGCTCCAGTTTGTTAGAAAAAGAAGACAGAAAACAGAGAAGATATGGGGGCGGGGGGCGGGAAGTGAAGCCAACTGGTAAGGTGTATTTTAAGAATACAAATGAAAAAGCAATAAATGATAATCACAATATCATAAAAATTTCTGGTAGTTTAAAATAGTTGTTAAGCATTCTAATATCCTAATAAGTTGTAATTTTAATAAAATGTTAAGACAACTTAATAGATGATGAAAGCAAAGTACTGAGTAATAATTTAGAGAATGCACTTAAGCAATTGATAAATAATTATCATCATCCAAGTCAAGCACACCTCAAGTATATTTATGTGGTATCAATAGAAAAACAGCAATAAAAAGATAATTCTTTCATGTATGAAAAATAATTTAAGGGAAATAAAACACATACATGTATATTTGGATCACTTCAAAGGCATGAACATATTATTATACCTCAAACGATTAGTGTAGGTATCCACACATGTCTTCATTTTGGCTAACAATGTTCCAACTGAAGCTTGAGATTCAGATTGCTCCTCCTCCTCTTCACCATTTTCTGTAGAGAGAGGCAACAACAGGGGCACCATAGATGTGCACGAAGCAATGGCGCGGAGCAGCTCCAGCAGAGCACGGTACAGAGGAACATGCCTGGCCATATCAAGAACTATGACAAGTGGGGAAAAAAAGAAACAGAAGGTAAATACACATGCAGTATCAGAACAAGTTCAAAACAAAGCTGTGTTTACTTCAATCTTAAGAGGAATTAAAACATTTTCCTTTACTTACCTTCAGTAGCTGAAAACAGGTCATCATGATGTCAATGTCTGTGTATTACATTTAAGAGTAAAAATATCTCTTACATGTACCATTTGTGAATTAAGATAAAGATAATACAATAAAAACTCCAGTCTGAATGACTAACTTTTTATTTTAAAATTATATTCTTTTTTATATGTATAGAAGTATCATGTTAGATTCTTCTTTCCCTTACCATCTAGAGTCAACTACTGAGCTCATTCTATGAATTCTCTCTGTTGAACATCAAGTTGTCTCACCATTTCCTCATCCATCTATGATGTCTGTTTTATTATTCCTCATAACCTCTAAAATCTATACAGCTCATTTGCACAGAGATTCAAGCTCATATATCATATTTGGAATAATATTACCTGGTCTAGTAATAAATATCTCTGCTTCTAGTCTTGTTCCTCTTCCTTAGTTCTACCCCCCCCCCCCGAACACTGCTATATGATTACACATTTAGATTAAAGGTTAAAGGCCAATTTCCTTAGCTGTTTTTCAATATACACATTCCCACTTCCTTATAAATCAACCTTTTCAGTCTTATCTTCATAAGTACTCCATTATAAGCCATGTACCTGAGAACTCCTTCAGAGCTTACCCTCCCTCCCTCAATCCCCCCCTACTTTAGCCAAACTGTTCCTCAAAAGTGATTTATGCTACATTTATCCCTACAATGTCTCTACATTTTCATTCACATATTTCCTTTTTTATGTTTCTTTCTAATTATCCAACCCTTGGCTTATATTCCATGTCTTTACTATGCCTTCCTATACTTTGCTAACCTGAACTGACTTCTTTGTTTTCTAAATTGGTTATACTAGTTACACATAAAGGCATAATCATCAACAAACCAAGTACAGGCAGCATGGTACAATGGAAAGAACATCAACTATGAAGTTAATAGGTAACAGTTTGAATCCTAAGTTACTGTCAACATGTCACTCTCCCTTCTTAGAGTTCAGTTTCCTCATCTATCAAATAAGATGATTGATTAGAGGATCCCTGGAGTCTCTTCTGACTCTACACAAATGGTCTTATGATCTTACAGTTAGGCTGATGAGGTAAATGACAGTTCTTGAAGCCTGGGACCCACCATGTCAAAGTGGTGTGACTATTTTGTGGCTTTTTAAAAATCTTTAAGTGAGGGGCGGCTAGGTGGCGCAGTGAATAGAGCACCGGCCCTGGAGTCAGGAGTACCTGAGTTCAAATCCGGCCTCAGACACTTAACACAAAAAACTAGCCGTGTGACCTTGGGCAAGTCACTTAACCCCAACTGCCCTCCAAAAAAAGCAAAAAAAAAAAAAAAAAAAAAATCTTTAGGTGAGGATACCAGTGGCATCCAGCTTAAATAGAAATGGATATGCAGGTTGCACTTGACGAAGAAAAGCAGGAATCTATTTTGTAATTTATTATTATTATTATTACTATATTAACACAATCTATTTCGCCCTGTATTTTTATTTTGTTAAACATTTCTCATTATGTTTTAACAAGGCTCCAGAGGCATGCAGGTCAGTGGATCTGTGTACAACACACAAGACTGACATCACAGACATAGATATATACCCCCTCACAGAGGTATGGGAGGAAAGCTAGCATCAATACTGTACTACACATAAAAGTAACTTATCACAAGAGAACAAGTCCTGTAGGAGACTGTAACCCAGCTCTACTGCTTCAGAACTATGTCAACTTTGGTAAGTCAGTGATCTCCCTTATAAATATGGGTAACATCCTGCATTCTGTGTAGCAATTAGGAGTACCAAAGGACACACATACTCTGCCAGGAGTCAGTACAACATAACTATAGTCCTTTAACAATAATTTGGAAATCTGAACCTATTAATTTGAAATTAATCAAAGGTGACAACTCCACAGGACATGGGTATTAACTTTATTACAAGAGAAAGGCACATGCATGCAGGAACTCCTTACACCAACCACCACCCTTCCTCCCCAATCCTTGAATATTTTTTGGTACAACAAAAAGGGAAGGTCCCATGGGAGGAGAGGGCAATCCCCTCCAAAATGGGAGTAGAGGGAGGGAGCAGTGGGGGTGGGGGGAAAGAGAGGGAACAGGAAGGACTAGATGACTGAGAGAGGATGTTCTGCTTATTTGAAAGGGTCTCAGCTGCACAGTTTATCAGTCTGGATAGAATGGCTAGAGCCAGGCTTATAGCTAACTTGGTTTCAAGGATACTGAAAGTTTAATAGAGCTCAGTTGCAAAGCATCCCTGTTTGTTATGTTTAGGGGGACTTTATCTCTGGAAAAGAGGGCAACTTAAGAAAACAAGTTTAGGGGGCCCTTCTATAGTACTATTGGTAAAAAATTTCTTCTTTACTCCAAATCAAAGAACAATGTAAGAAAAGCTGCAGTGTGACATTTACAAATTTTTGTCCTTCAATTTAAACATATTTTTGTATCTCCTATACTTAAAAAAATTTCCTTGTAATGATTATGAATATGACAAATAACTTCTCCATACTAAGAAAAAAAGGTGCTTATGAAATCCTGAACCTCCACTGTATAGTTTTATTAAATTGTTTTTAAATTTAAAATACCTTATTTTCAGTTCTGATCTCTCGCTCCCCCCCTCCACTCTTTCCCTACACTGAGAAGAAATATAACACCATATATACATATACACACATATGAAATATATGTAGCTTTTAAAAATTCAACTTTGTTTCAACACTGCTTTGCTTAACTGCGTCCCCAATTTTGAACTTTAAACTTCCCCCCTTCAAATAAAGGCACTTGTATCAAATAAGTAGTTAGGCAAAACAAATGCACACACTGGATGTGTCTGAAAATATGTCTCATTCTCTATGCCAAGGAGTGGGAAATGTACTTCACCATCAGTCCTTTGGAGTCACAATGGGTCATTGCATTGATATTTCATAGTATCCTTTGCATATAGAAAACACTTAAATGCTTCACTCCGTCTTAGCTGTTTTCCTTCAAAATATTGTAGTCATCATATAAATTGTTCTCCTGGTGCTGTTTGTTATCCCAGCTATCTGTGATTCTGTATCTTTCATCCTTTCTTGTAGCAAAATAATATTCCATTATGTTTAAATACCATAATCTGTTCATCCGCTCCTCAAATAACAGGAACCCACCATGTTTTCAGTTCTTTGCTAAAACCAATTTGAGTTACTATAAATATTTTTATACAGAGGAGTCTTCTCTCTCTTCTCTTCTTCTCTGTTTCTCCTTCTCCCTCCTGCTCCCTTCCTCTTTTTCAGAATAATGTCTATTATTAGTATTGCTAAGCTAAGCCTAATTTAGTAACTTTTTGTGTGAAGTTCTCACTGCTTTCCAGCTTGGTTGGCTCAATTTATATCTCCAATGTTGCGGGAGAATCCTAGTCTACCGGTCTTCTCATAGCTTCTTCAACAATTATCTTTTTGCTGTTGTTTTTGTCAATTTGATGGGTAAAGGCATTGTTTTGTATTTGTGACGATTTTTTAAACCAAGTGTAGTACTTTTCATTTATGCTGGTTAAATTTCATTTTTATTAGATTTAACCTAATGTTCTAAAGTAAATGAATTTTTGAGATACGTTATGTTCCATGAGCTGTATTAGGTTCTTAGCATGTAAAAACAGTAAGTAGTCTCTGCCCTCAAGGAGAGGAGAAGGAAGAGAGAAGGAAACATATAGAGGCCAATGGTAGCCAGGGAGATGTATTTTAGTTTGGAAACTCTCAGGTAAGGGAGTGGAAGCATAGGAGATTACATCAACACATCCATTTCTAATAGCGAGTGGTAGAACACAGAAAGCTACAGGGCTGTTAGATGGGGTATAAAATGATGGATAGCAGCAACAGTATAGAATTCAGTACTCCTTAAGCTGTGGGTTGTGACCACAAAAAATTTGGGAACAGTAAAAAGTTTCTGAATGTGCAACAATCAAAAAATAATTAAAAATAAAACATAATGAATCTGAGGTGTTTTTGGCAGTGCTTGTCAATGTTGCACTGCACACATTGCATTAAACTCCAATGCAGTATAGGTTCTGAACATACAACATGCTTACTTTGCACTCCACGTGCCCTCAGGCCACAAAAAAGCCAGCTAACACTGAGTAAAAGAAAGGTGGAAAAAGTCAGGGAAGTAGCCATCAAAATGCAGGATAGGACTCAAAGAGTAGCCCTTTAGGGCAAAAACTCTTAAGAGTTTTTGGATGCAGTGAGCTATACCACTACCAGTCTTGTTTATTTTGATAAATGGTGAAAGGATATAAACAGGCAGTTTTCAGAAGAAGAAATTAAAGCTTTCAACAGTCACATAAAAAAATGCTCTAAATCATTAAGGATTAAAGAAACGCAAATTAAATGATTAATTCTGGAGGTGATGTGGAAAAACAGGGACATTAAAGTACTGTAGGTGGACTTATGAACTAGTCTAACCATGCTAGAGAAAAATTTGGAACTACATATGCAAAGGGTTATAAAACTGTGCAATATCACTATTAGGCCTGTATCTCAAAGAGATCAAAGAAAAGGGAAAAGAAACTATCTGTAGAAAAATTTTTGTAGCGGCTCATTTTCTAGTGACAAAGAATTGGAAATCAAGGGGATGCCTATCAACTGGGGAATGATTGAACAATTTGTGGTATGTGACTGTGATGGGATACTACTGTGCTGTAAGAGATGAGCAGGATGGCTTCATAAATACCTGAAAAGACTTATATAAACTAATACAAAGAGAAATGAACTGAATCAGGAAGACATTGCACACTGCAACACCAACATTGTAAGGATAATCAATTGTGAAAGCTATTCTGATCAATAAAATGATCCAAGGCAATTCCAAAGGACTCACAGTGAAAAATGCTATCCACTTTCAGACAGATTAAGTTATAAACTCTGAATGCCGATTGAAACATATTTCTATTATGTTTCCTCCTTTTCATTATTTAGATTCTTCTCCCTGTTTTGGTAATATGGCTAATATGGAAATGTTTTGCATGACTTCACATACATAATTGATTTAAGATGCTTGCCTTCTCAAAGGGTAAAGTAGAAGGGAAAGGAATTTGAAACATAAGATTTAAAAAAATGAATGCTGCCAATTAATAGATCAATTAAGGAGGGTTGTTATTATAATTTTTTAACTTTTTTTGCCTTTTGGAGGGCAATTGAGGTTAAGTGAATAGGTCAAAGTCACATGGCTAATAAGTGTGTCAAGTGTCTGAGGGCATATTTGAACTCAGGTCCTCCTGACTCCAGGGCTGGTGCTCTATTCACTGTGCCACCTAGCCACCCTTATCATTTTTTTTTAAAGCACCAAATCTGTAAACCTGCTATTCACTCAATATTCTAGGACCACAGGAAATAGATCAAATATCTATCACAGAACACTATTTCAAATACTTGAAGGAAGCTATTGTCTTCTATACAGGGTAAATGTCCTGAAGTTTCCTTTAAATGCTTAAGAGGCCTTTTAATTACCTAAATGAGGGGTTCCTAAACTGGGACTTGCATAACCTTCACCATAGGGTATAAGATTCTTTTCAAGGGGGTGTGAGGAATATTTGACAAATAACTATGCTTTTCTACCAAAATTATTCTATTTCTTATGTCCACAAACATGACAAATACAAGAATTCACTTTCTTTAATAATGAATAAGGACCATGTACAGCCTGTACTGGATTGCTTGTCTTTCCAGTGGGGGTAGGTGACGAGGGAGGAATTTAAAGTTCTATAATCAAATGTTAAAATATATATGTACCTATATATAATTATTATTATCATTATTATTTACATGCAACTGGGAATTAAAGTATACAGGCACTGGGGTAAGGCAATCCATCTCACCCTACCAGAAGATCATTGGGGGATGAGGGAGGGGGTATACAGTGGGATCACTGTTTGGGGTGGTGGGTAGGGGAAAGATGGAGAGAAAATTTGTAACTCAATCTTATGGAAATGAGTGATGTAAACTAAAAATAAACAAAAGTTAATTAATAATGAATAAAGACACGGGCAAGTTTATGGAAAGCCACCGGGTACTGATCACAACGGGTTAGGAACCCAGGATCCAAGTGCAAGGGGTCAGATGGGCACAATATTGTTGAGGTTCAAGACAAGGGACTTCACAGATATGTATATATGCAAGCTGAACAAGAGGAAGACTCAAAGGGGGAGCTGAGATTTTTGTGGTGTGATGTTTGTGGATATGTTTGATCTATCCAATAAAACAGAGAAATTTAGGGGGAGGACAAAAATCTGGGGATGGAGAAGGTGAGTTAAATCTTTTACTATATTTGAGGCAGGGGTGGTCCCTTTAGGCTAAGATATCCAGTAAATACATAGTGAGAAATAATGGATTCAATCCCTGGGGAACTGTTTGGGGGAGTGTGAGGAGCATATCAATCCGGATGGAAGCCTTCTACAGAAGAAATTATCACTTAATCCCTGGAAGCAGATAAGGAACTTGAAGGCAGAATTCTGTGAGAAAGCCTATACTTGGAAGATGAGCTAAAGTAGAAAGTAAAGGAACAGTTTTCAAATCATGAAAACAAAGTGCCAAGAATGCTAATAAAAATTATCAAGAAGTTTGGAATAGTCATCTGCAAATGATTCAAGGAGAATGACAAAAAAAAAAAAAGGCTAGTACAGCCCTGCCAGTTGCCTTACTTAAATATCTATAAGAGACTAGAAATCTGGTAAAATCAAGGCAATTATAACTAAACGTCAAATTACTGTTCCAGAGATTAGAAATACACTAATTATTTTGAGTTCTCATCTATTATTTGCTTATTCATGATTACATAGAAGTTTCTTTTACAAAACTGCTCTGTGCATGTATACACAGACATATACACATAAAAAAATTAAGAACTTCAAAAATAAGAGATGTTATAAATCTATGAAATAATGTCATGTAAAATTCAGTTTTTAAATTGCTTAAAATGCTAATTATTGAAAGACATCAAAAAAGATCAACTCAGAAAGAAATAATGAAACTAAGTATGATTCTTCCACTAAGATACTCAATAACTAATATCTTAGTTGAAAATCTATTAAATGGAGTGAAATGTCCTAGCTAACCAATTTCAAAACCAAAATGGTTTTTCCCAACAGTCAAAAGTTCTATACTGGATGCTCAAAATAATCTCTAAAGATTAAATTTAAACTAGATATGCTCTACTACTTTCTCTAGTAATAATCCATGATGACTAAACTGGCAAAAGTTATTACATTAAGAAAATTCTAGAGAAAACGCCACTTGTGGCATATTTTGGGGGATCTGGGCGCTACTATTATGAAAGCATGCTACATATGTATTTTTTCAAAGTTATTGTATCTAAAAAGTAACAAAATTAAACTACATTTTCTCCAAATTATATTATCTGGAAATATCTTTTCACCTAATGAGTTGAGGGAATAATAGAGATGAAACAATATATAACAGGGGGCAAGCCAAATTTTACTCATTGGTCTTGCAAGGTATATTTTTAAAAAATGAGATTTAGTATTTTTATTGCAATTTGTATCTGCAGGGTGCAGCTAGATCCTTGCAAAGCCTGAATAAGCTAATGGCAAGAAAAGTTCAACATATGCCAGCTAAAGACAGGTAGGGAAAACTTGAAAGGATTACTGATAATGGTGGTGTTAGTTTTCTTTGTAAAAGGCAAATAAAGGACTTTATTATAAGTTTAGTCAATAACAAAAAGAGTTAACCTGTTTTATGAATTTGAGGAAGTTTGTAGCACATTATCCAGAAGTAGATATCCAAGTTTTGAAAGAATTTTTCATTTGTTATGTTAACTTACAATTATTGATACAGGACTAGACAAAGAGGAAATCAGGGTTGCAAATTCAAAGTGCAATTTTATCTTCAAATATCATGTTCCTTGGGGAAAAGGACTTAGTTCATTATCACTGCTGATATGACTATTTTTCAATTAAAGTCAGGTTTGGAAAAAATATACTTATTTTACCTTTAAAGGACTAAGGAAAAAAATGAGTGTATACTTTTCAAAGGACTTCATGGCATCCTTCAATTTTACAAAGCACTTTTCAAAAACTTGAGTTAAATTTAACCTAGCGATTCTAAAAATCACTATTATTAGTCTCTTGTCACATCACTTTATAGTAAACAAAGCCATCAGAAAAGAGAAAAACTAAAATCACTCAGGTATCAATCCACAATTCTATGAAATTTCAACAGTTTTAACTAAATTGGAATAGAGAGCCTGTTTGTTACTAATTATACAAACGGTATGATCACTGCTTTTATTGACATTAATGCTTTCTAAAATTTCACTTTAGCTAGGAAAAAATGTATAATTATAAATATTATAAAATAAACATATGATCAAGCCTGATATGGTGCTGAAGAAATAAATATACAGTTAAGTACTGAATGGTATGTTTGGAAACAGTTTTCATTTTTGTCTCCACGCAGTGTCAGCAAGATAATGCCATGCCCCTCTACTACCTTCCAAATTTTAGCAGAAGAAACATCAGCATTCCAGCCTGAATTTAATTCAATGCTTTCTTTTCTCAAATTATCTTGTAACTACTTCTCTCCATATACTTTGCATCTTCCAAGAGAATGTATGCTCCTGAGGACAATGACTAGTTACTGGAATTTATCAAGTAGTGAGGTGACAGTCAGAGTAGCACTTTAGGAAAATCACTTTGGTGGCTGAATGGCTGATGGATTAGAGTAGGGAGAGAGACCAATCAGCAGGCAATTGCACTATTCCAGGTGTGAGGTAATGAGAGCCTGTATAAGAGTGGTCGTTGGAGTGACAGAAGAGAGAAAGGACATATTCAAGAGATGGTAACAAAGACGAAATTGGCAACAGATTGGGTGGGGGGAGAGGGATGGTAACAGATAGTGAGGAGTATAAGATCATGCCTAGGTTTCATCCTAGGGAGGCTGGTGGTGTTCTCTACAGTAACAGGGAAGGATAAGAGGAGGAAGAGGTTTAGTGGGAAAGATAATGAGCTCAGTTTCAGACATGATAAGTTTAAAATGTCTACCAGACATAGTTTGAAGTATCTGAAAGCGAGTTGGAAATGCAAGATTGTGGGTCAGCTCAGAGCTTGGAGCAGTATAAGGTAGATTTGAGAATCATCAGCATAGAGATGGTAGTTAAAACCATGGGTGCTGATGAGATCACCAAGTGAACTAGTATAGATGGAAAAGAGAACAGGGCCTAAGAAAGAACCCTGTGGGACACCAACAGAGGGCAGGATCTGGATAAGGATCTAGCAAAGGAGAATAAGGAGAAAAAGGAGGAGGAGAACCGGGAGAGAGCAGAGTTCTAAAAACTTAGAGAATGAAAATAAATGATGGCGAGTGGCTAAGTGGTAAAGTAAACAGAGCACTGGCCCTGGAGTCAGGAGGACCTGAGTTCAAATCCAGCCTCAGATACTTAACACTTATTGTGTGACTTTGGGTAAGTCACTTAACCCGAACTGCCCTTCAAAAAGCAAAAAAAGGAAAGAAAAAGAAAAAAGTAAAAATAAAAAGAAATGAGAGTGGGGATGACATGGAGAGCAATCTGTTGGATGGAATGGGATTGCTTGTGCAGGTAAAGGGGTTAGCCTTGCTATGGAGTAAATCTAGTTCATCATGTGAGACAAGGAGGAAATAGTGGCAGAAGGTATATGACTGATAGGAAATAAGGAAGGGGGGGGGAGGTGGGAAAGGAATTTATGGTAAATAGCCTCATTTTTTTCTACAAAATATAAAGCAAGGCACTCAGGTGAGAAAGGGGAAGGAGAACCACTGGAAATTTGAAGAGGGATGAAAAGGTTTTGAAGACCTGATAGCTGTGGAGAGTGGGATATTGAGCTGACAAGGTATGTACTAAAGGACTGATTAGCAGCAGTGAAGACCTAGTTGAGACAGTACAACATAAACTGGTGATTTTTCTCTATATTCTTTCAGCAGCACATTTGTAGGAGTGAAGTTAGTAAATAATGAGAATGAGTCAAAGTTGAGGCTTAGCAGGGTACAATCAGTGAAATGATAAGGGGGTAAGGATTCAAAAGTTGAAGCTGTTTCCCAAGGGGTAAAGATAGGAAAAAGAGGGGAGTGGCTAGCACAGGAGATGGTCCAAGAGAGAACTGAGGGGTCAAACAATGAGAGGTCACTATGTGGACAAAGAGTGGGGTTTTATAAGGGAAGGAAGAGGGAGAAGTTAAAAACCAATAAATAACTTGTCTTTTAGTACTTGAAGGTTTGACCAGGGTTGATTGATGTTGTTTGACCCCAAAGAGCAATTTTGTCCGAAACCCTCTTTCTGGTAGCCCTGTTTATTACTTCCTCTCCCACATCCTAAAATCACAATGTAACACTCAGTATTAATCGCAATTAAATATCATTTTCTTAGATTTACTATAAGTACCTGGACTTGTTAAGATGTTTCTAGATTTGGTAACCTGGTGTATTTACGAATTCTCCTAGCTTTATCTCATGAACAAATCTGATAAGCATTTTATCCAAGGGCTTTTACATTTACATGTCATGGCTTCACTTCCCTGATGTCATGGTGCTCTTTGAGAATACTGGACAAACAACAACACCACAAAGGCACTGATAAAAATGTTAAATAGCACAGGAACAATCACATATCTTGGGGGAATATTATTGGAGGTCTCCTGCAAAAATGACACTGAACTAAGTACTTTTCAATTTGACTGTTATACCAGCTCCAAATTGTACCATCATAAGCCAAATCACTTTCCATCTTTTTCCCCCCAAGAATAATGTGAGAAACATGATTAAATACTCTGAAAATCTAGGTAAATTACATAAATAAGTCAGATACAAAAATGTTGCCATGAAGTGAACACATACCATTATAGATTTAGAGCTAGTAGAGACCTGAAAGGTCATCAAATCCAATTCCCTCATTTGACAGCTGAGGAAACTGAAGTACACAGAGGCATTAAATAACTTCTCCAGAGTTACATACCCAGTATACAATATGTGTTAGAAGCAAGCTTGGATGTTCCTGGCGTTGAAGTCAACTTTCTGTCAATTATACCATATTACTACTTTATGATAATGTGTGCATATGAATGTGTACACACACACACACACACACACACACACACACACATGCGCGCGCGCGCACTTTAGAAATGTGAAAATTTTATATAAATGGAAAGTAGGTCCAACCGTTGAGAAAGGGAGATCTAATTAGAATATTCACATTTTTACATTAAAATGCTTGTCTCCCCTTACTAAAGTATGTATGATAAAGACTATGAGTGTATAAAAAGGAAAGACCATTTTAACTGTATCATGAAAAACTGCGGGTCAAGCAAAGCACAAAACAACAGAATTGCTGTTTCAAGCTTTAATTTCTTAATGTCAGTATTTGTCATATGCTTCATCAGAAAACTCTGAAGTATCATTAACTCAGCTCCCTTACACATGGCACTCTGCAGGGTTGTTACAGGATTAAAATGTGTCTGGTCTGACAATGATATAGCAGAGCCATCACACATTGTTATGCAACTCACTGTCTGCAAGGTTGGCTTGTAGCTCTTTCTTTATTCAGCAAGTGCCAAGTGCATGCTTAATCAATGTCACAGCTCTCTACAGTAAGCAACTGAAGCCACTGTCCTTCTGTTCCCTGCATGTGCCTGGCTGCTAAATTATGCAATGCTTGAAGAATACTTTGGAATTATCACAAAAGGCTACAAATGGAGGTGTGACATTTTATGATTATCACTGACAATAAAACTACTTTCCTGCTTTTCAGATGTCTGGACTAAAGCTAGGTACTGAAATCAGATACTCAGCTTTCTGCATTTGGAGCTACAGCATTTCAACCAGAGAAAGCTTCAGAAGGAATACATTCGTTAAAAGGCTCGTCTAAAGGGAAAGCTAGGGAGAAGAAACGACAAACAAAAATAGCAACATTATTTTTTTCCCTGAGCACTTGAAACTTGAATGACAGATATTGTTGTCCTGATTCAGCAAATATGGGATTAAAAATAAAAAGAATTCTACCACTGAAAATGGAACATGTTTACAGTGTTGACTGAAATTGAAAATGAGGTAATCTTTTCATACTGAAAGTCTACAATGAATTTCACAATGGATCACTGATGGATAAGGCCTATCCCTTTTAAAAGACTGAAAGCTTTTTATATTTTTTGACAATAAATTTCTTTATTAAGGAATTCCTTGCTGTATACACATTTTCTTTTTCTATGAACATAAAAAGCAGCTCTCTATGAAGATAAAAGGTTGGTTCATCACTATCATGGACTAAGGAGCATGTCAGATGATATTTTATTCCTGATGCAATGTAGGGTAAGGAATGACAACTTTAAAATTACAGTATTCAGGTTGGCAACTTAATTAGGCAAGAAAGAGTCAGTATAATTTTGATCAGACAAATTTCCATATATTCTAACCGGTTAACAAAATGGACTTAATTATCAGAACTGCAATAAATAAAAATAATTCCAGGGGTAATGCTTCAAATTCAGGTTATTAAACCTGGCTTTTATAAAGCAAACTGTTTTTTTTTTTTAGGTCAGGAAAAAAGGAGATTTTTTTTTAGGCTAATAATTTCAAGCATTTAACTGCTTAAATTATGAACAAAATTATATCTGGAACCAATTATGCAAATTTAGCTATTATATATACTGGGAAGTAAAAATGTACTTAAAAGTTTCAAAAATGCAAACATTATATACTACAGTTTTGTGATAAGCTGCTTGATATTAAATGACCATTTATGTTGCTGTAGAACTTTTAAAATGAAAAGCATTTTGATGATTTAAAGTAGTGTTTACTCAAAAGGTAGAAAAATATACAAAATATTTAATGTGATCAATACAAAAATACAAAGAGACCTATACACTGAGAAATTAAAATTAAGTTACTCTAATAAGAGAAAGGCAATAACTGCAAATGCTAAATACAATCTTACAGAAAGCTCAAAGTTAATTCTTTAAGAGAACATTTATCTTTTCTTTCTTTTTCTCTAGCTAGCTGTCAAAATATTGGTGAAGATATTTGCTGGAAAAAATGGGTACCTCTGCCATCACTACCGCAGAAGATGTAAAAAGCCAAGAGGAGAAAGAGGAAAAAGAAGAATCTATTTTAGCCATGTTAGGAATCATTGGGACAGTGCTTAACCTCTTTGTTATTGTTTTTGTGTACATATACACTACACTTTGATGGTATTTTCCAGTGGTAGTTATATATTTGGGGGAAAATAGTAATGAAAAGAATGTTTTTAATACTTCATTTAGAAAGTAGCGTCTCTGATAGCTATGTTCTGTAAGGAACATTCCAGGGTAAGTGTCTCACTCACATTACTGACCGTGAAATGCATCTGGAAATCCAGTGAATGGAATCAAATAATGAAAAAATGGACAGATAAACTTCAGTTTACACAGATAAAAGAATGAGGAGGCTGAAGCAACAGAAATATGAATAATTACATCCTTTTTTGCAAGAAAGTATGAAAGAAATTGCTCATATAAACAAGACAATAGATGGTAATGCCACAGACACCTTGAGAAGGGTGCAACATATATATATTCAAAATGCATTCAAATCTATTTTCTTTGGGATCCTAAATACATAGCTATATGTATGGTCGAAAAGGTGAAGATTCAGATAGTACGGAAAGAACATTACTAATCAAATGTACTGTAAAATTACCAATACAATTTTAGCCATGGGCTCTACTCTCTAGCATTGATCAATATTTCAGATGATGAAATTGCCTTTGGCTCTAGATAAGAAACAAAGGGGTTGCATGCTTTATGAACTAATAGTTTTTTTTAAAAAATAATACTTTAGGGTACATAAAAATAAAGCTATGATATAAAAGGAAAATTGTTTCCCTTTAGATAAAGGTTTAGCATATTTTGAAATACTTAACTTAAAATATTATTCTAAAGGATAGAAATTTCATTTTCAGCTAATAAATTTTTAAAATTTAACATCAATAAATCTAAGAAACTCAAAAGCCAATAAAATTTGAGCTTTACTTTTAAATTATTTTAGGGTTACAAATGAAAAATTTATCATTCCAGATAAATTAAAAAAAATTTTTACTTTGGGCCATGACTTGGAAAAATAATAACCATTTTGCTGGGCAGAATGTCTAATCCTAACATAAGGATAAGTTAGGCAGATCCTTATGCCATTTGGCATAAATTCATTAATGACATCTCACTCTCATCATAGGTAGTAAGTAACCCCTGATTCATAATTCTCTGAAATCGAGATTCTTGTAGATGAAAATTAAGTGTATATCTAATAAACAAACACACACAGTACCAGATTTTGTTCATTAGGCAACCTCAGTCAAGATGTAGCTCAATCTCTGATGTATGAAATTAAAATTAAAACTACCCTACTGTGAAGGAAAAATTATACGTTCAATGTATTCAACAAACAATGAAAATGGAATATTATTCATAGAAGACATTTTACAAGTAGGATTTTTCACCTACAATCATCATCTTAAATATTATCTTAAAAGCATTTGTCGAGCTAACATATAAGACTTTTGATACTTAAGTTTTACTAAAGAAAGAAAAATTTTTTTAATAAAGAGGAT
>CM053595.1:153861256-153886558 GCA_028646575.1 Pseudocheirus occidentalis
ACAAATGCTTTTAAGATAATATTTAAGATGATGATTGTAGGTGAAAAATCCTACTTGTAAAATGTCTTCTATGAATAATATTCCATTTTCATTGTTTGTTGAATACATTGAACGTATAATTTTTCCTTTTGTGTCTGTCCCTCTCAACCAAAAACCAAATGTCAAAATATGGTTTATCTTGGATATGGAAATGCATATTAGCCAAATGTTCATTTTAAGGCACTGTATTCTAATTATCACTGGGAATAGTAAATTTAGAGAACTGTTTTTATTTATCTTTTTTTATCTTAAAACTACAGTGACATTGCATTGCAAAGGTCTAAGACTCTAGACTGGCACTAGGAATTGATTATTAGACTCGAATGTATCTCAAGAATTTCTGATCTCATCAAAATGATTTAATTACTTTAGGCTTAATGGTTCAAATTCTGGCATAAGGTGGTGGGTAAAATGAGCAGATTAGGTGTAGATGTTGTAAAAAAGTAGGAGAAATGCAGCTTGACTCATTAATTTCTTTTGTATAAAATATCAATACTCAAATTGCTTTTTGTACCTCATAAATAAAAAAAAAAGTACACTGGAACCTTGCTATAAAACAGTAAGTATAAAGTAAGCTCACTTTGGACTAGGCTAACCTATGTATCAAAATATAACATCATAACAGAAGTATAACTAATCTGAACAAGGATTTCAGACTGTTTTATTTAAAAGACACTAAATGCATTTGCAAATTTAACAGAATTTTCTGCAAACTTACATTAAAATATCTTAACATAATACAATACCATAACAAGGGTATATATGAAATACACAGAATAATATTTTTATTAGGGCCCACAGAAATAGATAAAGAGTTTAGTTGAATTGCCAACTTCAAAAGTTCAAGTGACAAAACCAGGGACAATTACTATGATTACAACTAAATTCAAATGCAACAAAAAACTTAGGTCTTATTTAAGACGTCATCATAACAGAATTTTACTTATTTTATCAAGTCGTAAAATGGCTTAGTAACTCTGAACTAATAAGAATTCATAGGTATTGAAAAAAAAAACCCAAACCCATCCTTCAACCAATATATTTAATCATTAATACTAAGTATAATTGTAATTGAAATATTAGATCTCCACAATGATAATTAACAAAAACTTGGTATAAATCTTCTCTTTTGACTTTGTGAGGTCTAAAAACAGTTTCAAAATCTATATTAGGAAAACACATTTTATATAGAAGATGTGTGGTATGGTGTAATGGATTGATGACTAGCCTTGAGTCAGAAAGATCATGGCTTTAAGTTAAATATCTGACATATGCTAGCTGTGTAAACATGAGTTGACCACTTGAGCTTTCAGAATCATAGGCAACTTTCCAAGCCTTTAAAAACCAAAATAGCTGTGGATCTGTATCCGCTAACATAGTTTCCACATTAGAAGTGGAAATGAATGAAATGACAAAAAATTCTGTATTCCTTTAGATCACACCCAAAAAGTAATGTAGCAATCGATGGAAATGTGTACTTGAATATGAAATGAAAAAATGTACAGTGTCATTTGAATGTTAAAAAAAAAATACTGCTGACTTTCAATTATCCATTTAACTGATGGGTAATAAGCAAAACACAATTCAAAATGGCTGATTCAAAACATTTAAAAGCTTAAATGCTATTTGGCTTCGGAATGCATTATTTAATTCCTGAAGCAAAATATTCCTTTTGATTCAAGAAATTAAAATCAATTTTGAACTTGGGTGACTGGGATGATAGCACCACTAACAAAAAACCCAGCCAGTTAGGGGCAATGAGGTTTTGTTTAAGACTTACTCAATGTGAGGTGCTGAAGATGGCCAGCTGGAAGTTAAGCAACATGTTAATGAAAATCAAGTAAAAGCTGGAACTGGGATTCACGTGCACAGAATAGTTTCTAATTACTGTCAAGGGCAGCTCTTTCCTCCAAGTCCCACAGGCTCACACACCTTAACTCATCAATATCCTCCTCTTGTCAAATCTTATGCCTAGTCCTGTCCTGTCAATTTCACCTTTGCACTTTCTCGAATATGTTTTCATCTTTCCTTTGATAATGCCACTACCCTGGAATATGCTGTTATATCCATGTGTCTGGACTACTGCAAATATCTGCTTGTTGGTCTGCCTGTCTCAAGCCTCCAATTCATTCCATATTAAGCCACCAAAATGATTTTCCCCAATGGCAAGTTCAGCCCTGTTACCACTGTCTCTATTCAATAAGCTGCAAGTGACTTCCTACCACCTCCACAATAGGATACAAAATCCTCTGGCATTCAAAGTTTTTCCAGAACTTAGACCACTCCTCAACCCGTTTACAATCCATGTTCTCATATCTTACCACCACACACTACCCCAAGATCCAGTAAAAATGGTCTCCTTGTTCCATACAGCCATACATTTAAGAAAAGGGGGGGCATTCTTTTGACTATGGATTTTGTGCATATCTGGGGAAATGTACAAGAAAAGGAAAAACATCGAAGTAGGAAGTGCTGTAGTCAGCCATAAATATCTGTTTATATTACAAAGTATGTTAATCTTAGCAATACACAAAGCACATGAATAAACACATGCTCCTGTCTTCTAGGGTATAAATGAGAATGCATTCCTTTTTTTTTTTCCTTCTTAAGAGAAGAAATACTGGAAATATTAACAGGATTTTGATGGTGTTGCTTTGGAGGCATTTATTAGGAGGACTCTGGAGAGGTGGCTGAGAAGAATTACTGCTAATAGGCAGAGAAATCCCATTATTGCTGTGAGCTCAAGGTTCTACTGAGGAAAAGGTAACATGAACACTTAGATTTGTAAAACTGCTTCCACAACATATTTATTCCTCTTGTAAACAAAACAGATGTGAAAGAACTTTCGAGCAGAAGCCAGCTTGTGCACAGCTTGACATTTGCTGGATAATATATACCAGTGATTCTAAGAATACAGTGCTCACTAAAGTTTAGAAGTGACAAAAGTTATTTGTTAGAAAGACAAATATTTATTAGCTACACATGTAAAAAGGTCTAAGGGATTTGGCTTAAGATATTTTGCCACACAAAATGTGACCACCTCCTATGAAAATGTGATCAGCTGATTTTTATTTAAAATAATATAGTGTCATTTCTTTAACAGCTTTATGAAGTGATTTAGGATGATTATTTCTGACCATATGACATGATATCACTTGGAGAAATTGCAAAGAAAATTAAACTCACGTTTCAGTTTTCATCTGTAAAACAAAAGAGCTGATTAAAAATAAAGGATCAATACAACAAAACAAAAAATAAAATGAAGTGTTTGGATAGGATAACATCTAATAGCACTTTATAATTCTAAAATTATCAACAAAATACATACCAATGTATTTATGCCACAAGTATAATAAAAAGGAATGAACAATTAGAGAATTACTGTGAAAAGCAAAAAAAACAAACCCAAGAACTAATTAAGATTCACTACAATTGGAGCAATACAAATAATTTGTTTAAAAGTTTAAAAATTAAAACATTAAGAATTATTATTTCTCAATATTTTTTATTTTGTTGCTACTGTCGTTATCCAACTCTTCATGACACCACAGACCAACTGTTCTTGTGGTTTTTGTAGCAATGATATTAGAGTGATTTGCCATTTCCTGCTCCAATGAATCCTTTTGTCAGGCAACCAGAGGTTAAAGGACTTGCCAAGGGGCAGACAACTAGAAAGTGTCTTAGTCTGGATTGGAACTTCAGTGCCAGCTCTCTATCCACTATGCCTGGAGTTAGCTCACATTTTTTGATTAAAGTAAATACCAAGAGTTAAGATTCTACTGATATAATCCTACCTATAACTTGATTCAGCATCTTTACCTACCTATTCTATTCCTTTTTACAGAAGCTTTAAAAATTCTTCTTCTCTTGGGGTGGCTAGGTGGTGCAGTGAATAGAGCTCTGGCCCTGGAGTCAGAAGGACCTAAGTTCAAATCTGGCCTCAGACACTTACCACAAGATGTGTGACCTTGGGCAAGTCACTTAACTCAAATTGCCCTACCTTGCCCCCTCCAAAAAAGGGAAAAAAAAATATTCATCTTCTCCACTAATTTGGATAAACCTATTACAAATGGTGCAAATTTTAATTTTAGCAAGAAAATGAATCATGAAATACTTTTTAAATGTGTCAGACCTCTAAAGTTAATAGTTAAAAAAAAACTTTTAAATTACACAAACAAAACTACTTTGAATTCCAATGAATACTTTAAATTATCTTAAATTTGCTTGCAGACAACTTGATGGAAGACAATACAAAATAATGCTTAACAGCAGAATGAATCAGAGATCTTTTACTGCAGTACAATATTTTCAAAAATAACATATCTTGAACTCTGTAATAAATAGTGAGGATCAATTTTATGACCGCTATTTTCCCTGTCTCTGGTAATTTCCCCTCCTTCAGACATCTGGTCAATCAGTCCCAAAATATTTTTCTTGTATTTATTCTTATTAGCAAAAATCTCTATAAGCACCTAAGGGACTGTCAGCTTAGAGTCCAAGTAATAGTTCCACTAGTACTGGTGGAAAAAAAGTTATGTATAAAAGTTTTTGCAAATCACTTCCATTTTTCCTTTTGTAGTTCCCTTTTGGTTTTCATCCTTGGATGACTTTGCTTAGCTGTTTTTCTCTCAAAGCTCAGTTTTTATCCTAAACAGTCTCTCTCTCCTTACGAGATGATACTGCTCATAACTCCATCATCCTTCTTAAAGACTGTTTTTGGATGGTGAAACATTTGACAGTGCCAAGGATTTTGGTGGAAAGAATTTCTTTTTGGGGAATTCAGTAGCCGTAATTGCTGAGGAAGCAGTAGCTACAGCACCTGCAGGAGCAGTTGCTAGGTTGTGTCTTGACAGGTGTTGTTTCCCTGTGAGGGTGGGGCTAAAGTAGTCAGTGGTAAGGTTAGCATTGCTATTCCTAAAGCTCTCAGGCTCAAGGTTCTAGAACTAAGTCCATCATTTTCTTAGTATAGAGCCTGGCAAATAATAAGCATTTGATAAATCCATCTTGACTTATTTCTAAGGAAAGATAGTAGACAACTTGCCTGGCACATTCTGCCTCAAGGCACTTTGTTGCTATAGGTAGGTTAGTTTACTTGCTTTCTACGTAGGAGCTGGTGTTCACCTTGTTTTAGCATTTAATTTACACTGGTTTAAATTCTGGATAAAAATAATATACCACCATAAACATTTCCAAATTTTAAGTTTACAGACAAGATAGCTTTTAACCTAAGTATCAAAATATTTTTAGGGTAATCAAAAAAACCTTTGTAATACTGCTCAAGAATCATAATTTATCACTCAATTACCAGACCTAATATTTTAAAATAGAAGTGAGATAATTGTAGTACAATAATTTCATCCTAAAAGAATATTTCAAAACAAACTGAATTACCTTCCATTTAAAATGTATATACATTGGAATAATCCCTAGAATTTATGTGGAGTACTGTTCAGAGAAGGGAAAGCACTGCAGAATGAATGGGCCAGTTCCAAATTCACTCATCAAATTGAACAAACAATATGAAATGTCTTAGGTAAAGAGCATGTCATTATGGGCAGCATTTCTCATTTCCTTGCAGACAACTTTTCTACTCTAGGAATACAACATAACTATGAAATATGAACTGAAGTTTTTATCACATACACTAAAAATCTGCAGTTTAATTTTTCAAATAATCATATAATAAAACCTGATAATTATATGTTAAAGCAAATTTCTTAGTTGAATGCTGCTAGAATAACACAATATATCCAATTCTGAAACAATAAATGTACTGATCTAGTTTTAAGACCAGGTGAGGAATAAAGAGCAAAAGGTCATATGCAGCTATGATAGGTGAGAAAAATTGTTTCTTATATCTGCTTACCTATTTAGGAATTAGGTCATTTGTCTTACTAATAAATGACAACTTAAATACTTCAAATGATGGAGAAAATGAAAATACAGCAAGTTTATGTAGTCAAGGCTTGAGTATTTTTTTTTGACACCTCACTATGTCTCATACTCCACATCCAATCTGTTGCCAATATTTGTCAATTTTAACTTTACATCATTCTTGAATATCTACCCTTCTCTCCTCAGATATTGCCACCATCCTGATGGAAGCCTTCATGTATTCATGTATACAAGAGGTCTTCCTGTCACAAGTCTCTCACCACCCCAGCTCATCCTTTAATCAACCAACAAAGTAATTTTTCCTAAAGAGCAGGGTCGAAACAATGTCAACTCTATATTAAAAAATGCTCACTTCCAAGATCAAATCCTAATCATCTGCTTAGCACTGACAGCCCTTCATAACAACCTCCCCTACACACACAGACACACAGACATACACACACAGACACAGACACACACCCTTCTTTATCAGTCTTCTTACACTTGAATCCCACCCATTTATTCTTTAATCCAGTGAACCTGGCCTCCTTGCTGCTTCACCAACAAGACACTCCATTTCTTGACTCCAGGCTTTTCCACTGGTTGTCCTGATGCAATTTTACCTTCTACAGGATGTCTGTCCCAATCCCTATTAATTGCAGTGCCCCCCTCTTGGTAATTTCTTATTTATCCTTTATATAGCTTATTTGTACATAGCTGTTTGCATGTCAAGCCTCCCATCGTAGTGTGAGGACCTTGAGGGCAAGGACTATTCTTTGCCCCTCTTTGCTTTCCTAGAACTTAGCACAGTGACTGGCATATAGTAGGTGTTTAATAATTACTTACTAATTACTACCTATGCCCTATGCAATTCCTCATCAATATGTCCAAAGTATCCGCTTTTTTTTCTAACAAGACTTAAGCTGTTTAGATCTGACAATTGAAACAGAGGTGCAATCAATTCTTTCTCAGATGTGTGTATGTATAACACACACACACACACACACACAATTTAAAGAGACTTTTTGATGAAGTATGAATTGAATATTGAAATGAATAAAAATTGACTATTACCACCCACTGATAACCTCAAATAGCTCACTGGCTTCCCAAATAAAATGAACAGAAAAGACAATAAAGAAGGAATGTTTCCTACCATTAAGAAAAAAAAACCCAGATGCTAACTTACACAATATACTCATCACTTTGTTTCTTTTAGGAAATATCAAAGTATAGTACAAAGGTTTGTGTATTATTTCCACCTATGTATTCTTCCAATATGAAGATAATAGAATATGGAAGGGACAAACCAGTAAAAAAGCAAAATCAACGCAATTTTTCACAGAAATCTAGGTGGGAGAAAGAAAGGAAAAGAGTCCAAATACTTAACAGTAACGATATAATATTTTTTAAAAAAGTGTTTGATGTAGGAAAATCATTAAAAGATCAGTTGTAAGACTTGGATTTGGGGGGGAAAGGGAGTAAAAAGGGAGAGTGCAACACATGATTTTAAACAACTCTTTAGTAAGAGCAGAAACTGACAGTATTAATAAAATATACAGAAAATTGCCAACTTTCAGTTTAGTATAAAAAAAAATCAACTTTTCCTTCCACTGAATTTTTCTGATGCTAATATATAACTGTTAATATGTAACAAAATAAGCTGTCTTACTTTCATTACTTTTTACCAATATTTCATTACTATTTGCTATTATCATGTCCACCCTAATTAAAATGACATGAAATAAAAGGCAGAAAACCAGGGAAGAAAAAAAATTTAAAAGATTAAATAATCAAGCCACATATTTCTAGTTATGGCAGTATGTTTTCAAATGTACTTTTTCTGGTATGTTCATGTTCCTGGGGGATAACTTTGTCATGTCAAGCATACAGGATATTTTGCACAACAAAATAATATTGTTAACAAAATCAGCTAATGAGTTAACGAGATCAGCTAAGTAATTTCAAACATTTTCTCTTTGACATTTTATCAAAAATAGAATGCAATGCAAGATTAGTATAAGAACTCTAGCTTCCCTATATTATTACTTACAGAAAAGAATTTCTAAAGAAATGCACTTTATGTAGATTTTGTGAACAAATGTTAAGAACTAACAAAACTAAGACTACAACTTAGCTTCTGCCATTGACATAATTTTGAAGAATGTCATCCAACCAAAAAAGCCCAGAATCAAAGTATTTCCAACAAATAAAAAGTAAATCTATCAAATTGGCAGGAAATGCTACTATATGTAGCTTAAAATTTTATTATAGCTAAACTTTTTAATTCAAACTAACCTTGTAATAACAAGTTAAATTGTTTTCCCACAAAGGCATGGTTCAGCAGATTAATTACAATATGATCTAGAAGAGTTACCGGAATCATTTCGGAGATAGGAGGACATTGCCGGGATGAGGCAGGACTGACTAAGTAGCTCTAGAAGAACAGATGGAAGGGCATTACTGTTCTGTCCTCTACCCTCAGGCGTAGACTGTGGGTCCCCATTTGTTGAGCTCCCTGCAGGATTTATATAACTTGCAAGAACCTGAAAATGAAAAATCACCAACATAAAGAAATGTTCTTAGCTGCCTAGAAAGAAGTCACTAGGCTTTATCTAAAAGATTAATTTACTAGTAACTAGCAGATATTTTATTCATTAGAAGAAAAGTGCCATAGGGAGCTAAACAGAGGAGCTACTTTGTCCCCTGTTATATAATAAATTAAAAGTTACAACTATTTATTTATGGTACAACAAACAAAATATTACTCCTTCATTTTAATTTAAACAGAAGTTCCACCTATGAATCACAAAAAGCACTCCCTCATTTCTTCACTAAGGAAAAAAAATGTCTTACAGAGAACAATACATGGTAAAGCTAATAATTTCTCAGCTGTTAATATTATCAGTATGAGATAAAATTTTAAAACAATTTCAAAGATTAGGGGCAAGGAAAATCTTAGAAGTCAAAGCTGGATAGAGTCAGTATTTCTATCCTGGTTAAAAACTTTAGGACCATAGAACAAAAGACCCTCCCAAATAAGTTCATAGGAAAAGTAATAATGTACTCTGTTTTTTTTTTTCCTCCACTTTACCTTCTCCAACTCACTTTATAGTGAGCTGCTTTTAAAACCTAGAAAGGTTACTCAAAACAGCCTATTTGAAACCAGTTTTAGAGTTTGTGGTACATAAAAATAAAGAGAAATACAAAAGATAAAAAAAAAAATTTAAGATTCAACAATAAGAATGCTGTATATGGCAGGGATGACAAGTACTATGTGCTATATTCTGTGTCATTTCCTCCTGCCAACTACCAAGTTGTGAAGTCAAAGGTAGGGAAGGATTTTAATGCTTGGGAGTAGGAGAAGAATTTCAAATAGTTTAAAAGTTATGACACAAGTCAATGTAGTAATGGTGTCCTAAACTTTTAATGAAAACGTTAGATAATGACTTCAAATGTGAAGCAATCAGTTAAAAAAAAACTCACTAATTATGAATAACTAACTGTTCATTGCTCCCTCATGAGAAACAAAAATACCTGCAGGAGACAGGTGACATGTTCCTCCTCCAGTCTTTGTTTAGTTAAAGCCTGTTCAACATCCCATCCAGAAGCTGTAGAACCTGTTCCAAAGCCAGTCCCCTTGGCCCAGTAAAGCTGCTGCTCTTCTGTTGATGCGTTGTTATGTGTACTTGACACTGGAGGCTTAAAAAAAAAATGATTATTTATAAAGTAGCTTTTCAAACAATTCTCTAAATCTTGACCAAAATAAAGAAGGAAAAAGCTAAAGGTACATGCAGGTTACACGGGTAAATTGTACAACTTCTCTTTATACCATAACGTACTTCTTGCTTTTCAAGGAATATTTATTTCTGTTATGCCAGCATTGTTCAGGGAAACAAACGTTATAGACTAAAACATTTACTAAATAATTTTTACTATACAAATTTATAAATTTATATTTCTAAGACATAGGTCTGATCATATTCATGCCCCTACTCAAAAACCTTCAGAGGATCCCTAAGGTCTCTAGGGCAAATGATAAACTCCTGAGCCTTGCACTGAATGTCCTCTACCATATAGTTATCAAATACTTTCCTAATTGTATTTCATATTGCTAAGCAAAATTAATATACCAAAATTACTTGTAGCCAAAGTAAACTTATAACTTGAACTCATTAAGCTCACTCCTTTCTCTGGGCCTCTGCACAGGGTGTCCTCCTTGCCTGTAAAAAGAACTTCCTTGCTAATGCCTCTTAGCATTCATAGGTTCAATGAAGGCACACATACTCCATAAAGCTTGTCCTGTGCATCCCTCTCCTACTCCTCCAAGTGTTAGTTCGTTCTTCCTGAAGTAACTTTACTTTCATTCCAATACAATATAAGTTTCTTTAGAAAAGAAACCACTTCATTTTTGTTTTTGTATTTACAGAACCAAAGAGTATCTAAAGTGACATAAGTTATTAATGAGTGTCTGAAGTGATATTTTCTTCTATATGTTACCTTATAACAATATAATTATATTTAAAATGGAACATTAATCACTTTTAGTATTATTTCGTAATTAAAAAAAAAAACAACAGATCCAACATACCTCTGACTGATTGAGATTAGAGTTGGGAACTCTTGGAGCATGATGGCTTAGGGCAGAGAGGCAAGCAAGGATCAGATGTACAGCTCCAATTTCCAGTGCCATTCTCCTTAGGAGTACACCATCATCAGTAGTCAATGGTGTGGAGCTAAATAAACTGCGCAGGACATGGAATGGAAGAGTTGGAAGCACATTGGCTGAAGGAGACTGCAGGATATGACCTGGTTTAAGAAGAGAGAAATAAACATTACTAAATAATTTTTAAAAGGTTATTTATGCATAATGAGCTCAAATTTACAGTGTTAATCAAATTACTAATAATTTCACTTTTATCTGCAAATCCGAAATATTTCTTACATTCCTCAAATGATATTAAGATCATCAAATATCATCCCTATCAACTATACAACCAAACACAATGAAAATTCTAAATGGCGATAGGATTTGGTGTACTTTGCTTGAATACAAGTAAGTTTGCTGTGTTCTAGCAAATGCATTATGCTTTACAAAGCATGCACATATCTAACTGAATCTGATGCTCACTGTGTGGCAGAGAGATGAAACACTATTTTCATGTTTACTTTTGTAAGAAAAACCTGAAACTTAAAAAATACAAAGAACACAAAAAAGGATTTTAAATTTAATTGTAAAACTTTTTTTTATCATATCACTTTCTTATAAAATATGTGTATATTCTTTAAAACAAACTAAGTCCTATTTGTGCTTTCCTTCTGAACTTCCTTCTCTTCTGTACATTTTAAAAATTGTTTCAACATGCCTCCCCTTTTTGTGTGGTATAACTTTGCTACTCCCCCCACCCTACCCCAAGACCATCCCATACCCCTGTATTACAAAAAAAGAAAAAGACAAAAAAACCCTTTTGAGAAATAAAGGGTATCCTAAAAGTCTTGTCACTATTCCTTAAAGTATCTAAGCTATTAACAAAATTAGAAAAAGTCTAATCAGTCAAACTGGCAATTAGATTTAAGGAATCCTAAAAGTATTCTTTGATTATCTTTAAACTCAAAAAACAAAACAAACAAAAAACCATCCCTGAAAAACATTTGTGCGATTGCCACCATCAAATAGAAGCCTTTTTATATTCTTAAATTTTAGGATCTAAAACCACCAGGGAGCACTAGGTCACCAAGAACAAAGGCAGACCAAAACACAAGACATTTTACTCTGTCAAGTTTCTCTTTTTAAACCAGCTGTTGACTGATTATTAGACATGTCCAAATCAGCCATACTAGGTGAATAAACAAATAAAATATCTTTTTGTTTTATTTTTTTGTCTTTTTGGAGGGGGTAAGGGCAATTGGGGTCAAGTGACTTGCCCAAGCTCATACAACTAGTGTGTGGTGTCTGAGGCTGGATCTGAACTCAGGTCCTTCTGACTCCAGAGCCAGTACTCTATTCACTGTGCCACCTGGCTGACCCCAAGCAAATAAAATATAAAGAGATAAAACTTAAAAAGGAGCAAATAGTGAGTATTTGCAAAAAGACCAAATTTTACTTGACCATTTTTTGGGTTCCGTGGTGTGTCTTCATTCAAACTGATTGTTAATTTTAAACACTTACTTCCCTCTCCATCATCTGTTACTCCCAATACCAATCGAAGTAGACACTGGGCATGTTTTCTTTCTTTTAACAGCACCTCAGCATAACCAGGCAGACGAAGAAACAACCCAAAGGCAGCTAAAGAATGAGCAGGTATGGGAGACATTGTCTGTACTGTTGACTTAATTGGTGGAGGTTCAGCAGCAACGGTCTCTGGAGCTTCATACACCAATTCTCCTGACTGTTCAATGGTTACCCATTCAAACTGATCGCTGTCCTTTGGCTTTTCTTGAGTAGTAGATGTAACTACTGGGGCACTAACCTAAGAGAGAATAAAGTTTTACTATTTTAGCTATATTCATGTTAATACTGAATTATTTCTGCTTTTGCAGAAAATACTGCCATTATCTTAATTAAATGAAGACAACCTTATATAATGAAAACTCTCATTACTGTAAAAATTTAATTGCCTTTACTGGATAATGTATGATAACTTTTTGCCTAATTACCTACTATGCTGGGCACACCCTGCTATTCTACACATTTTAGTTACTACTCATCCTCAAAAGCCAAAATCAAATATCACTTTCTGTGGGAAACTTTTCTTGATCTTACTAAGTTGTAAATAGTCTTGAAGATCTAACAAACAATCTGTTTGCTTGCATGTATACTTATAATAAGAATAGTAACAACAATAATTAACATTTATAAAACACTCTAAAGTTTTTAAAGTACTTTACATGTATTATGTCATTTGATCGTCTCCAAAATCCACTAAGGCGAGTGCTACTGTTATGTACATTTTACAGCTGAGGAAACTGAGATTCAGATGAGTAAAGTGACAAGTGCCTCCAGTCACAAAGATAGTAAGCTGGAGTGGCAGGATTCAACCATAGGTTGCAACCTCAAACCCATAGTTCTTTTTTTTTCTTTGTGGAGGGTAGAAGGCAGGGCAATTGGGGTTAAGTGACTTGGTGAAGGTCACACAGCAAGTAAGTGTTAAGTGTCTGAGGCCACATTTGAACTTAGGTCCTCTTGACTCCAGGGCTGGTGTTCTATTCAATGTGCTACCTAGCCACCCCAATTAAATCAATTTTGAAAAAGAATTTTTCATATATTCCTTTCCATGAAGAACAACACAAACTATGAAGATTTAAAACAGAAATCAAGCAATGAAAATGAAGAGGTCTAATTATAAAGAACATGCTTGGGTGAAATGGACCATCATCCATATCCCTAATATGTGATTGCCAGTTTTAATACAACTCTACAACGTATGGGTTTGACTTTATCCATAGGACCTTTTGTATGACAAAGTGAATAAAGAGGTCTTCCAGACATTTCCCATTAAGGGTATTCTTGGGTTAGGGCAAAGCCAAATGGAACAATCCTGTATGTACAGCTAAAAGTAGATCCAAATCTCTGAACTGGTCACAGAATTTTTGTTCTCTAGATCTTCAGAAGTGGCTATTTAAATAGATTAATTTTGCAGGGATAGAAAATAAAGGAAGGAATCAATGGCAATATCCACCTAAGAATTTATCTAATTCCACCAGCTTTACTGAAAGTTGTAGGTACTATTAAGGGGACAATAAATCATTGTCACATTCTACACCATCACATTCAGAAACAATGAATCTTCAAATTGCATATATTTCTAGTGGCAACTAAATTACTAAAAAATTGTATACACTAATGAAAAGAGACTATATGAAATAGCATAACTTAGAGAGAACAGTTATTCAGGTATTTTATTAGATAAGCATCCAAGAACTGAAGGGGGGAAAAAAATCCAGATGTCTTACTTTCCAAAAAGGAAAAGAACTTCTGATAAATGTAAAGAAAGACTTAGAAGTAGATAAAAAGTCAAAATCACTTAGTTAATAACTATGGGAGTGTAAGGCTAAGTTGTAGTATATAATACAATCACAGCCAAAAGAAAATTTCAGAATATTTGAGAATTAGAAAGAACCTCACAGAAGTTATCTACTGAAAACTGTACCTATTCAGTCTTACCCTAAGATATCACTAACCAGTGATCAAAGAGTCCCTGTTTAAAGACATCTAGTGTAAAAAATGTCATTATCTACATAGAGTTCTATTTGTTATTTTATATTGTTTTTTTTAAAAATGGGACTGTAATTTATTCACATTAATGATTATATTCAATTATACAATTTTATATAATCATGAAATACAGAAATACTAACTTAAAATCTAATAAAAATGTTACAATATTAGCCTTTCTTTAGCTTAAGAATTTAAGAATGTAAATATTTTAAAACAAAATTGTATTAAAACATCTGTGTGTATGTTCAAATAGTATCAAGTTTGGTTTCTGTCGTCTTAGCTTTCCTATAGTCATAAAGAGTCCAAAATATTACTCCCCCGTGTGCTTCCAACAGCAGAGATAAATGACAGGTTGAAACAGCCTCCCTTTTGTCCACTCAGGTTCTAATATACCATTCATATGCTTGTTCAAAAACTCCCTTTAATGAGAAGTAGATGTTTAATGAGAGCCATATTTAAGAAACAGAAAAGTCACCTTGTGCCAAACACTTATAAACTGAGATGTTCCTACTGCCTTCTTCATCTGGCAAAATTTATATTTCAGCATCATATATAAAACATTTTTAATTTTCTAAGTGGTTTTGCATTTGGGATGTATATAATTTCATTTAAATTTCCCAGAATTACAAATAACTTTTTGGACAGAGTTATCAAATAGTATGCTTCTTAAACTATTTTTCTCATAGTGTACCTAATCTTAAAATGTTGCATAATTAGAAAATCACCCAATTATCATAATGCAGTTATCAGTCAACATTAGCTTTTGGTCTGGGCTTGTGATTTCATACATGTGAGGATATCATGTAATATAAAACTCCCACACCTCTAATATATATCTGCAACTTACAGTTTTAGAGAGTTGCTTAGGGCACGGAGAGGGAAAGTGACTTTTTCCTGGTTCCACTGCCAGTATGAGTCAAAGACAGGACATAAATTCAGGTTGCCCGGGTGCCTCTTATTTCAAGATACTGGTGATTAAAAGGACGGTATAGCTATGATCACAATATTGTATGTGATAAGAAAATAGTGATCTAGTTCAAGGAAGATATTCGGAAGAGATGTGTTGGTATAGAAATGCCTGTGGACAATATTTAATCTATATTGTTGACTAATTCATCATTGTCAATTTAGAGTTTGACGGGACTCCAAAGGCTATCTATTTCAAATTACTCATCTGAAGAGATGAGGAAATGGAATTGTATTTCTGAATTTTAAAATAAATTTAGAATAATGCTACATGTTTAATATTTATTCAGGGATAAGCAACTGGAATAATGTTTTATTAATTATAACATAAAATGACACTATCACAAATTGCATAACATGGAAATAATGCATGAAATTAAGATTTTTTAAAATCTCTTTTGGATCTCTTGTGAATGAGTTAACATAGAAATTTAGTCTACTTCAAGACTCTATATAACCAGCCATATTAATTATGTGAAGAATGCTGGAACAGAATTAAAATGGTGAAGGTGTTAATTTTATCAAATGTTTAAACACAGAGAATGTCTCATTCCACCAAGCTCTCTTTCCTGAGATTGAGCTGCTTAGCTATAGACACAGACATAAAGAGGAAGACAGTAAGAAAGATATGAAACTACTTTCATTTTAAATTGGGGAAAGAAAGCAGAAGAGATAAATGATTAAACAACAAGGGTCTGAACAATAGCATTAATTAGATAGAAAACATCTGCATATTAAGAGAAACTGTAGTTGCATTACTTGAAGCAATGAGAAACTATAGTCAGTATTTTAACTCAGACACATCTAAATAATCTAATAGGATTAGGTAGCATTGAGTTTTTGATGTGCTTATTTTTGTTGTTATTTGTTTTCCAGTTATGGATAACTCTTCATGGCCCTTTTTGGAGTTTTTTTGGCAAAGACACTGGAGCGACTTACCATTTTCTCCTCCAGTTCATCTTACAGATGAAAAAACTGAGATAGACAGGATAACTTGCCCAGAGATATAAAGTTAATAAGTGGTCTAAGGTCTATTTGAATTTACTTACTGTCTATTTGAAGTTAGATCTTCCTGATTTCCAGGCCTGGCAATCTATCCCATTATACCACCTAGATATTTATACTTAGGAACAACTTGAAACTCTCTGAAGCCCTATTCTAATACTTCATTGTGGTATGGAGGGAATTTTTGCATTTCTTACCAAAATATGGAAAGTATTTAATAATATGGAAAGGATTTATTACGTGGCCAATGACAGAAAGTACACCTATTTTCAAAAGACTAGTCTGGCTAAACACGAAGAGGTTCATTTACAGGTAGGTCATAGTGATGGAACTTTTTGAACATAACAACTCTCAAAGTTGTATATGTAATATGAACTACACTAGTGAAGGGAGTACTTATAAAGATGAATAGCCCTAAGTTATTTCAGTATGAACTACAAAAGGTCTAGGTCCTGATTTCTCTTTTTTGTGGAGGGACTAGTCCTCTAATAGCTGCAGAGGAACTACTCCTCAGTTTCGCTTAAGGAAACTATCTAAAAATGTGTGTCAAGCACTTGCTCTGCAAAAGACAGTCTCAGAGGGGGCCACAGAGAGGTTAAGCAACTTGCCCAGCAACACACATCAAGTTATTGTGAAGAAACAAGACCTGAGGTCACCTTTTCCTCATTCTAAAGGCCAGCTTTCTCTTCTCGATAAAACATTGACTCTCAGCTCTTGAACAAATGATGACAAGGGGAGGTGGAGTCAATGTGGCAGGGTAAAAGGAAGCAGTACAGCCTAGCTTTCCACTATACTTTCTTCACAAAGATGTAGAAAAAGTAACAGACTGAATTATAATCAAGAAAGCTAATAAAATATGCTCACTAAGTCATTTTTACAGCCAAGAGTGCTTTAGGGACATAGAAGTCTGTGGAGCATTTCAGTACCAAGGGACTAAAATGGAAAAGGACCAAGACAGGGAACTAGGAAAAGAAAAAACAAGGGCATAAACTGGTAGTTCTGTTGCCCATAACTAGTTCCATATTAGATTCTGAGTGCAGGTACAGTTGGCCCTAGCTGCATACTGAACAAAGAACAAGTACGGGAAAAGGACACTGTGGCAATGATCCTAGAAAAGTGATTCAGTGTTAGCCTTCAGACCAGCATATAAACCTGCAGTGAAAGAACCAGAGCAGGAATCTCAGACCAAAGGGTAGTCAGTAATCCAATTGCTCAGAAGGTGCAGATCTTCCCAGTGTATTCCAAGCTTCTAACAAATTTTAGAACATTAACCCTTTATAATTTGAGAACCTGCTATTCAAGTCATTAGTGCATGTGTATTATAGGTGTTTTTAAAATAGAAAATGAATTCTTAATAAAATACATTAGAAAATGTACTAGAGAGGCATATGATTTAAAGACAATTCGAGTAGAAAATTATTAATGATGGCTCTCAATTATTAGGCTCCCTTAATGTGGGGCATACTTTTTATTTATTAGTCCAGGGGGCTCTGAGTCCAGGGAAGTTTACTGAAATTCCCAACTAAAAGATGATGAAACACCCAAACCTCAGCCAGGATATTGCAAAGCTGAGACCAAGAGGGAAGTGGGGTCTCAAACTGGTTCATGCCACAGTAGGAGCACTTAAAAATTTGCAGATCCCAAACCTGAGCTGTGAAAGCAGAAAAATCTAAGAGTACAGAAGTTCAGACCAGAATTTTCCCCATCAGTATGCACAATATAGAGCTAATATAAAATTCAAACCTAATAAGCAGGCTAGAAAAATGAGTAAACAAACAAAAATTCCAGCATAAAGAGCTATCCTGGTGACATAAACAGAAAGGAAGATAACAACTTAAAAACATCTTCAAGCAAAGTTTCAAAAAAAAGGCAACTTGGATACGAGTCCAACAAGAATTCCTACGTGAGGTTTGCTTATTTGAAAGAGCACAAAAATTATTTTAAAAATCAGATGAGAACAGTGAAGGAAAAAATTTAAAAAGAAGTAAGAACTTGAGAATAAAAATGAGAACTTCATATTTTTATGAAAAAAAAAGTACAAAACTTGACTAAAGAAAGTAATTCCTTGAAAATAAGAATTTGCCAAATGGAAATTATGGACTCTGAGACATGAAGAAATAACAAATGCTATAAATGTTGCTAATTTCTGGCATAAAAAAGGAGAAGAGGAGTAAATAATAAATTTCTATTCAAACTATCTGTCTCAAATCATAAGCCTCTCTAGGGTATTTTCAAATAATTTCATCTAAAATACAATTTCTTTTAGAAACAAAGCTATTATATAAAACATACAAGCACTGATGAATTGTATAACAAGTCCTCAAAATTCTAATTGTAGTACACATTTCCTTGACTTCAAAGTTTAGGGCTGTAAGGGACTTGAAAGGTCATCTAATTGAACTTACTTATCATCATAACTAGCATTTTACATAGTTACATATGTTTTAGAAAGTTCTTTATATACATGACCTCACAAACTTTACAAAATATATAATTCAGGCCTATAGAAATAAAGGATTTTGCTTATGGTCAGAGACATGATAAATAACAGAGCTAGGATTTGAACCCACTCCAAATCTATCATTCAGAGCTGGGTTTCTAAACTGGCTGTAAAGCGTGTGTGTGTGTAGATCGACTCATCCATCCATCCATCCATCCCACAATACCTGGCACACAGGAAGTGCTTAATGTTTGTTGATGAACTAAAAGCAAAATAGCTTACAAATCATCTGATTATCAAATAACAATGTGAGATAGGACTACAGGTATTATAAAGGACCCTCTGTAAATGCTTAATCTGAGACTCAGAAAAAGTTAAATTACTAGTAAATTACTAAGTAAAACCTTAACGGTTAATAAAATTAAAGTTATGAAGGTTAAACCTGCATAACCTTAAAGGATGCTAGTTGTGTGAGGCCTTTAAATCAGTAAAAATCTACATTAATAATGCTAATGCAAAAGAACTGCAACATTTTCTGTTATATGTATATAGGCTATTCTTCCAAAACTTATAACAAACAGTTATGGCTTTTTCTGAAGCACTGGAAAAGTATAACAATGACAAGAAGATGGAAATACTAAGTCATTAAATGAAAATTCTAGGCCTTGTGTAAATACTTTGATGAATCTAGAATCTCAACCATATGTACTCCCTTCAATCATTCATCTATGCTCTTTTACCCTATAGTCCTTGTCCATATCTTCCAGAAAATTCCCTACAAAGTATTCATATGATGCTATGGGATACATCAATGAATCAATCTGTTGACACTGTGTGGATATAATT
This sequence comes from Pseudocheirus occidentalis, assembly GCA_028646575.1. Lineage (NCBI taxonomy): Eukaryota > Metazoa > Chordata > Mammalia > Diprotodontia > Pseudocheiridae > Pseudocheirus > Pseudocheirus occidentalis. The sequence goes on from CM053595.1 coordinate 153,880,645, forward strand.
ATTGTTATAATTGTTTGGCAAAGCGAGGTAGACTTCCAAATACCATGATTACTAGAAAAGTAGGAAAAGGGGATATTCAACAGGCTGATCAATATTTTGGCTTCTTCTTAATGCTTATGGTTTAAGATTTTTCTTACATGCCTCAAAACAAACAAAAATTCATATCCAACAACCCTTACTATCTCTGAAAAACAGACATTGGTTTATGCTAGAAAAATAGCATAGTATTATATCTTGACAGAACAAGGAGATACTCTGATTAACCAAATCAGATTCTAAGACCATAAGAACTACTTGATATTCATATATCTGCATATTCTATATAAGAAATATAACTGGTAGAACAGAGAGTACATGATTAGCAATTACTTTCTTTGCTTCTAAGACGGAAAAATAATAGTATTCTAACTTAACTAGCTTTTTCCTTGTCTAAGGAAAACTTTTTCAGTATGGTTCCATTTTTCTTCAAAAATTTTTTCCATATTTTGGCATTTACTATGTCTCTTCTGCCATTTTAAACTTTTAAAAAATGTATTTTAGAGGTATTACTTATTTTGGCTAATTTATCCTATTCTACTACAATTATTATAGTATATCATTCTACTATAATATTCATCCTATTCCATAAAATTCTAAATGTATGAAACTGAACATCTTAAAGGTAAAAAATATATAGATAGCAACTAATATAAGGAATTTACATGATTAAGCAAAATACTATTTAGTGATCTTATTCCAAACAGCAAAGAGTCTAACATTCAATATCAATAGGTATCAATTCTTGATATTCAACTCTTCCAACCCCAAATTCCTAAATACTAAGCACTGCTTGAGATTATCCTGTTAACTGAGTTATAAACCAATTTGTGATAACATTAAGTTGGACCTTTTTTGGTAAGAAAATTCTTTCATACTCCCCTCAGAGACTGCTTTAATCAAGTCTTAACCTTTGTTCTTTCCTTCTACTTGAATTTTCCGATACCTCCAACTTTATTAAAAAGAAGGCATGAGAGAAGCATAAAAACGTTAAAGTAAATTTAAAAGAATTCAATGAAACTTAACTGTTTACATCCCTATGTAGAAAGATGATATTTGTAACTCCTTAGAAATTGTACCCTTAATAGTAAAGCTAGAAGGAATATACACAGAGGGTATGACATAAAAAAGAATTAAGGGATGAGAAAGAGGAACACAATGGGTGTACAAGGAAGAGAGATATAGAATGAAGTAAATAATTTCACATGAAGAGGCATGAAAGACCTACTATAAAAGAGGGGAAGAGGTGAGGGTGGGTGATGGACATTACTTGAACCCTACTCTTATCAGTACGGGCTCAAAGAGGGAAGGATATACACAATCAATTTCTATCTTACCAAACATCAAAGTAGGAAGGGAGGAAAGTAAATAAGAGTAGGAGGAGGGGGAACTGACAGAAGTGAGGGGGGGTGCTTACAGAAGTAAGGGCATATCAGAAGAAGGAGCAGGCAAAAGAAAACTACTAGTGATGAGGGAAAGCATCAAAGGAAAGAGAGGACAACAAACAGGAAGAAAAATAGGCTAGGGGTAAATACACAGTAATCATAACTGAATATGAATGAGATGAACTCTTTTATGAAATGGAAGTGGATAGCAGAGTAGATAAAAAATCAGAATCCTACATAATTATTAATAACAAGAAGTGTGCTTGAAGCAGAGAGATACATGTAGAATAAAGATAAGGGACTGGAGGAGAATCTATTATCCTTCAGTTGAAGTGAAAAAAAAAAAAAGCAGGTGGTAGCAATCCAGATATCAGACAAAGCAAAAATCGACCTAATTAAAAGAGATAAAGAAGGAAACTATAAATTGCTAAAAGATAAAATAGACAATGAAGCAATACCAACACTAAACATATGTGCCAACTGGTATAGCACCCAATTCCTTAAAGGAAAAATTAAGTGAGTTAGAGGAAGAAATAAACAGCAACCACTCTCAGAATTTGACAAACTCAACCAAAAATAAAACAAGAAAGAAACTATGGAAGTGAATAGAATATCAGAAAAGTTAGATATAATAGACCTTTGGAGAAAACTGAATGGGAACAGAAACGAAACCTTCTTCTCAGCAGCACATACCATCACACAAAAACTGACCATGTAATGGGGCATAAAAACCTCAAAATCAAATGTAGAAAGGCAGAAATATTAATTAAATGTATTCTTTTCACATCATAATACAATCAAAAAATTTACATTCAACAAAGAACAATGGAATGAAAAATTAAAAATTAACTGGAAACTAACTAATCTGTTCCTAAAGAGTAAGTGGATCAAAGAACAAATCACAGAAATAACCAATAATTTCATAAGACAATGATAACAATTAGACAACATCCCAAAATCAATGGAACGCAAAGCAGAGCTTAGGGGAAAATTTATTTCTCCAAATGGTTATGTCAACAAAATAAAGGTCAATAAATTGGGCATGCAACTGAAAAAAACTAGGAATAGAACAAATTTTAAAATTCCAATTAAGCACCAAATGAGAAATCCGGAAAATCGAAGGTGAGATTTACAAAACTAAAAGTAAAAAAAACCCAACAACTACTGAGCTAATAAACAAAACTAGGAAATGGTTTTATGAAGAAAAAAAATACAGCACATTAGATAAGCCACTGGTTATTTGATTTTTTTAAAAAAAGAAAAACCCCAAATATTCAGTATCAAAAATGAAAAGAGTGAAAACCACTACCAATGAAGAAATCAAAGAAATTAAAGCAATCATTAGGAAGTAATTTGACAATAAATTTGACAATCTAAGTAGAATCAATGAATATTTACAAAAATATAAAGTACCTATATTAACAGATGAGGAAACAGAATGGCTAAGTAACCTCATCTTAGAAAAAGAAATTGAAAAAGTTTGTAATAACTTCCCTAAGAAAAATTCCCCAGGGTCAGATGGGTCCACAAGTGACTTCTACCAAACATTTTGAGAATTAATTTCAGTACTATATAAACTATTCTGAAAAATAGGCAAAGAAGAAGTCCTACCAAATTCCTTTTATGACATAAATATGGTGTTAACTAAACCAAGAAGAGAGAAAACTGAGAAAGAAAATTATAGACCAATTTCTTTAATGAATACAGATTCGAAAATTTTGGCAAAGCAATTACAGCCATACAGCACAAGGGTTTTATACCAGGAATGATAAGCTGGTTTAATATTAGGAAAACTTAATACAATCGACCATATCAATAACAAAACCAACAGAAATCATATGATAAATTCAAAAACGCTGAAAAGCTTTTGACAAAATATGGAACCCGTCCCTATTAAAAACACTAGAGAGCATGAGACTATAGAGAGTATTCCTTTAAATGATAAGCAGTATCTATTGGAAACCATCAGCAAACATTATCTGTTTTGGGGATAAGTTAAAAGCATACCCTGTATGATCAGGAGTGAATCAAGGATGGTCTTTATCGCCACTAATATAATACTATATTATTCAATACAGAATTAGAAATATTGGCTATAACAATAAGAGAAGAAAAATAAATTAGAATAAGCAGTGAGGAAACAAAGCTATAGTTCTTTGCAGATGATATGACAGTTGACTTAGAGAACCCTAGAGAATCAATTAAAAAACTACTTGAAGGAATTAACAATTTTAGCAAAGTTGCAAGATATAAGATAAAGCTACATAAATCATTAGCATTTCTTTATATAACCAACAAAGCCCAGCAAGAGATAGAAAACAAAATTTCATTTAAAATAACTGTAAATAATATAAAATACTTGGAGGGCTACCTATTAAGACAAATCCAGGAACTACATGGGCATAATTTTTCAAAAGTCAGATCTAAACAACTGGAAAAATATAAATTGTTTACGGGTAGGCCAAGGCAATATAATAAAATGACCATTCTACCTAGGTTAATTTACTTATTTAATGCTATATCAATCAAAACTGCTAAAAAATTATTTTATAGAGCTAGAAAAAATAACAACAAAAGTTACTCGGAAGAAAAAAATGCCAAGAATATCAAGGAAATTAATGAAAAAAAAATTGGAAAGAAGATGACAGTCTAACAATACCAGATCTCAAATTACATTTTAAAGCAGTAATCACCAAAATTATCTGGTACCAGCTAAGAAACAATGGAACCCAAGACATAGTAGTAAATAACCATAGTAACCTAGTGTTTGGTAAACCCAAAGACCTCAGCTTTTGGGATAATAACTCACTATTTGACAAAAACTCTTGGGCAACTAAGGCACAAACTAGGTATAAACCAATATCTCACACTATATACCAAGGTAAGGTTGAAATGGGTACATGATTTCAACATAAAAGGTGACAGCATAAGCAAATTAGAAGAGCAAGGAACAGTCAACCTGTCAGATCTACGGAGTAGGGAAGAATTCATGATCAAACAAGAGATAGAGAACATTACGAAATGTAAAATAAATCATTTTCATTATACTAAATTAAAAGGCTCTTGTACAAACAAAACCAATGCAACCAAGATTAGAAGGAAAGCAAAAAGATGGGAAACAATCTTCATAGCAAGTGTCTCTGATAAGGACTTAATTTTTCAAATACCTAGAGGACTGAAGCAATTTTATAAGAATAAAAGCCATTTCTCAACTGATAAATGTTCAAAGGATACGAACAGGTTGATTTCAAAGCTACCTATAGGCATATGAATAAGTGCTCTAAATCACTGTTGATTAAAGAAATGCAAATTAAAATACCTTTGAGGTACCACCACACACGTACCAGACTGGTTAATATGACAAAAAAAGGAAAAATGATAAATGTTGGAGAAGATATGGGAAAGTTGGGACACTAACGCACTGTTGGTAGAGTGGTGAACTTTTCCAACCATTCTGAAGAGCAATTTGGAACTATGTCCAAGGGGCAACAAAACTGTATACATTTGACCCAGCAATACCACTTCTAAATCTTTATCCCAAAGTGATCATTAGGAAGAAGAAAGGACCTGCATGTGTGAAAATACTTAAGAGTGGCCCTTTTCATAGTGACAAAATACTGAAATTGAGGAAATGTCCATCAACTGGGGAATGGCTGAAGAAGCTGTGGTATGTCAATGAAAGAGAATACTACTGTGCAATAAGAAATGATGGAACAGACAGAGTCCAGAAAAACTTGGAAAGACCTGTATGAATTGATGCAAAGTGAAATGAACAGAGCCAGGAAACCATTGTACACAGTATCAGCAATACTGTGCGATGATCAACTATGAATGACACAGCATTTCTTAGCAACAGAGTGATCCCAGACAAGTATAAATGACTCATGAAGGAAAATGCTATCCACATCAAAATAAATGATGGACTCTGAACACAAACTGAAAAATACTTTTTCACTTACTTTATTCTTTTTACGTGTTTTTTTTCTATTGATATGTTTCTTCTTTGACAATTGTGACTACCATGGAAATATATTTTACATGATAGCACATGTATAATGTATACCAAATTGCCTACCATTTAAGGAAGAGGGAAGGGAAATGACCGGAGAGAGAAAATATGTAACTCAAAATCTTGTAAAAAAGGAATGCTGAAAACTGTCTTGACAAGTAAGAGGGGAAGAAATAAAATAGTAAATGGAAAAAAGCAATATACATGAATTAAAAAAAAAAAGTGTTGCATGGTCTTATAAAAATCCAACTCAAATACTACTTTTTTCCAGGAAACATTCTATAATGCTACTCAACTGATATTAACTGTTTCCCTCTTACCCAAAAGACCTGACAGAGAACTCTGTCTCACTGTGTAACACTATGCATCATAGTTATCTAAATTGTTTTATTCTTTTAAAGCATATTAATGTAGGCTCCATATCTATAATCTCTATCTCCCAACACCTGAAAAAAGAATAGTTTTTTATAAATGTCTGCACAAA
>CM053595.1:153887058-153923178 GCA_028646575.1 Pseudocheirus occidentalis
AACTCAAAACCTTGTGGAAATGAATGATATAACCAAGAAAATAAATTAAAATAAAAAAAATAAAACAAAAAAAAAATAAAGTACCAGCATCACAGTCATACTTCTTCAGTCTTCAGCAGCTCTGGCTGGCCCAGGAAATCCTCAGCAGCCTCCTCAGCAGCTCTGACTGGCCCTCGGAAATCCTAAGGAACTCTGGCTAGCCCTCGGACTCAGCAGAAGTTTCAGCTGGTTCCCAGAATCAAAATCACTCCATGCAGGTTTTCAAAATCAAAAACAATCTCTCCAACCTGGAAGGAGTGGGGAGTGGGTGGATTCTGATTACACAGTATAGTGAACACTGTACTTCAGCGAAAGTGGGATCCTCTTCAGCCTCCCTGGCAGTGGCAGCTTCTGCATCCAGGGAGCTTGTTCCAAGAAGATCTAACTTTCCTAGCCTGGGTCTTTCCTTATATACACACAGCATTAGCTTCCTGTTTCAGCCAACCCCTTCCTGTTATGTCAGCAATAGGGATTCATACCTTTTGTTTCTTTAACAGAGGCTTGATTAATTACTAAGTGCTAAGTATCTGTTACCTTGGCCAATACAAAGGGATCTTCAAATTCAAATTACATTACCATTACACTGATGAACAAAAAGATGAAAAATCTTAAATACATTTAGAACCATCCCAAATCAGGGTGGCTATGTCACACAAATTTATGATCTCCATAAATGTTTAATCCTTGTATGAGAAAGGGATTTTCTTAATTGAATAGCTGGTAAATACAATAAAACAAGAGAGGTGACAAAGTGTCAATTGAAATGATGATCCAGGACATCTGTGTTTTCTTTTTCATCAACATTCAATAACGTAGTATATGTCCAGAAAATATTAAGATAAGAAAAAGTCCCATAACTCAAGTTAGTGCCTTGAATTAAGGGTCTCATCCTTAAGGGCCATAAAGTAAGCCTCATCTGGTTTGTTAACATAAAGAATATTCTCTGAGCTCACTCAGAAAGGAAAGAGGAAGCAGGGTCTGTTTGGTATTTATGGTCTCAGAATGCTCTGGAATTGCTGACACAGAAAAAGACATTTTCAAAGCAAAGGAAAGCAGTTTGTTTGATTAATTCAGACTTTGGCCAGAATATGATATTTAATGATTATCATAGGTAAACAGACCAACAGGAATAGAGTAGGGTCAGAAGTAGAACCAAACATAAACAAAATGATGTTGTTTGAGTAATCTATCAGGGGAAATAGAGAAAGATTAATCAATATTCTTGGAGAAACTTCCTGGGAATGTGGTGAAAAATCAACGTAATCCTTACCTCAGTACCTTGCATCAAAAAAAAAAAAAATACATCTGGAAAATAGACTTGAGAGGCAGGTAGTAGGCAAGTGTTGGACCTGAAGTCAGGAAGACCAGAGTTCAAATCCAGCCTCAGCCACTTACTAGACGTGTGACCCCGGGCAAGTTGCTTAACCTCTGACTCCCTCAGTTTCCTCATCTGTAAAATAAGCTGGAGAAGGAAATGGCAAATCACTCCAGTATCTTTGCCAAGAAAAACCCAAATGGGGTCAAGAAGAGTGGGACACAACTGAAAAATGATAGACTTAAGCATTTTTAAAAAAATTATACCAAAACAAAAAATGTGATCTCAACTATGAAGGAAAGCTAAATATTAAATAGAAGAAATTGCAATAAATTAGGCATTTGTTAGGTTACATAAAGAATGAAAAATAAACAACTTAAAAATAAGAGGAAATGTATTTGCGGCAAATTTTTAACTCAATATTAAAAAATAGAAAAGGAATTAATTAAACTATTCAAGAGAAACTACCCATTCCCTAATGTATATGTAGACAAAGGATATGAACAAATTACAGCAAAGAATATGCAGATGACAAATAATTACTCAAAAAAGCCTTCCATCTAACAAAAAAAATGCAAATGAAAACAACTCTGAGGTACTCTCATGCATCAAATTGATAAAATAAAAAAAGCAAAACAATGAAGGTTTGTGGAGAAGCAAGTACACTTCCACATTTATTGTGGAACTAGAAGTTGATGAATTCTTTTGGGAGGACATTTTAGAATTATATTCTGAGTCAAAAACAATTATCCTCTTTATCTCAATAACCACCTTTCTGGGAATATACAATAAGATCCCAAAAAAATAAGAAAATAGCTACATATTCAAGTATTACTTATAGGAGTGTTTAATGATAAGTTGGGGAGTGGAATCTTGAAATATCTAAAATATTTAATAGGTGGGAAATGTACAAATAAACATAGAATATTATAATGCCATTATTATCCTCCACTGTCATTGGAATCTTCTATATAAAGATAATGATTCAGCCAATCAGAGGTTATGAAGTCATTAAGAAAGAAAGAGTCCAAGACAGAGATTTGGATTTTTATCCAAATAGCCCCTTAACTGTGAATGGACATGGTACTGAGCCTGTGCTCTGGTCAATTCCAAAGAGATATGTGTTTTGATCATTTAATAAAGAAATTGTGAACCAAAAGGCTTACAGCTTTTTGTAATAGTAATTAATTTAAATTTGAAGACCCACTTTTTGTTATGTCAAGTAAGCAGGTACTTGGCCCTGTGAAGCCTCTATGAAAGAGGCAGAGGGTGTGAACTCTGTCTCCTCTTGCTAACATAACAGGAAGGGTGTGTGTGTGTGTGTAAGAAAAGCCCCAGAGAGGCAGAATCAGAATTTTTCTCATGGCAGGCTCCTGGTGGAGGAAGCAGAATTTTCTCCTGACAAGATCCTGGTAGAAGAATCATGGAGACTGAAGCCAGCTGTGAGAGAGAGAGAGAGAGAGAGAGACAGAGACAGAGACAGAGACAGAGACAGAGAGACAGAGAGAGACAAAGAGAGAGACAGAGAGAGAGACAGAGAGACACAGAGAGACAGAGAGACACAGAGAGAGAGAGAGAGAGAGAGAGTGTTTCAGCAGCATCTGGAAGCTGGGCTGCTACAGCTGACTGAGAATTGAGTTGGAGTTTTCTTGAGAAAAGAATCTGGGAAAGGCTGAAGTTGCTGCTGCCTGGAGGGCTACCTGGAAGGCCAAAGTTGTTGCTGACTCCTGGAAGGCTAAGATTTCTTCTGGGTCCTAGGGCCAGCCAAAGGACTGAAGAAGCATGACCAGGATGCTAATTCTTTGTTTGTGGCTTGGTTGATCCTTGAGTTCCCAGCAACAGAAGTTGTGAAGGTTTTGAGATGTGCTGGACCCTGTGAACTTCAATGTGTAGCAGAAACTGCCTGGAGGACTGAACAAGGACCTGGGAGCTGTCTGCCTCTGAATCCAGGTAACTGTTTGGTGGATTCAGGTAGGAGCTGGGACCATGGAAGTGTATCCAGGGAATATGAGAGACCACCTCAAGTCAAGATGAAGAAAAGGCCCCTCCATGGATATTGAACATGTGATGAAATTGAAGTTTACTAGGCACTGAGTGGTGGAGGGTTTGTATAATTTTCTAATGACTGTACTTAGTGATTAGTAACTGTGAATCTGAATAAGTGACTGATTCAGTTAACTGGTGGAGGGTTTGTGTATTTTCTAAGGATTGTGTTTAGTGATTAGTACTTGGTAATTGATTGCTAAATAAGTGACTGATTAAGTCAACCTAGATGCCCCATGAGTGGAAGACTGACTATTGTATTTTGAGATGACTGAATGACTGAGTAAGGAGGTAAACCTAATGACTGAGTAAGGAGGCAAACTTCCTTAGAGATACCAGATGTTTGTTCTTTGTTCTAAATACTGTGACCACTTTGGTGAAAACTATGTGGCCATTTTAATGACAAGCTGTTGTGAACATTATATTGTGATCTTCTGTGATAAGATGTAATGTTGTGAATATTATATTGTGATTTCTTGTAAATGTTTGCCTTGATTTGTTATGGAATAAATGGAGCATTCACTATACTGTGTAATCAGAACCTTAAAAGCTGTTCACAGTATCATTTTTTTGGGAAGCTGCTCATGCATGGCATTATACTTTTTCTCATGTGCAAGTGTCTATCCACCCTTATTCCCCTTAGGGTGAGGGAAAAAACAATTGACCACTGAGCAGAAGAGCTGCCCACTCAGAAGACTTTAAAAGCAAAGACACTGTTCACTCTCTTCTGAGGCTCTGTTCTGGCTTAGAACTTTCCAGGGGAGAGGGGGGGTCAAGGGAGGAGAGATTTCTTCTCCCCCTCCCTAGCATTAATGGTGACTACCCACAGATAGAAATCAACATAGAGGATCTTGCGACTATACTTTACATCTTGAGCTTCCTCTTCTTGTTTCTCTCTTTTCCTGAAGACAGGTGACCAAGATAGGGTTTCTGGCCCAGGCAGTTATCTTACGGCAACAAATGGTGTACAGATTCCATATGTTACTAATGTGATGGAAACACTAATTAGACTTAATCTACTCAATGCATGTGATCAAACCTTATTAATAAATTCATGCAAACAATAAAAGCATCAGCTTCCACAAAGAACAAACTAACAACCTGCTTCTTAGAAGTCTTGGTAAATAGTCTTTCACATCCTTGCTCACAAGGTTCCTTCTCTATCCAACTAGTAACTTGGAAGGCCATGTGCTTTCTTTCAAGATGATCATCTGACAAGTCTCTCTTAGCACTGCTCTTAAGGGAATGAGGATTTCTTGAGTCTCAAATTCTGGGAATGTGGAAGTCTCTCCTAATCATGGCCTAAGAGCAGGCTGATGGCTGAGGTCTCAGGCAGGTTTCTTATGGTTTTGAAGCTTTGGGCCTTCCCAAGTTGTTTACTACATAAATTGACCAGTAGTTTATTACATGAATTTCTGATGAAATCCTGTCAAAGGGTTAACATACCTTATTAGTTAAGAACAAACACATGTTTACTACATCATAATACACAGACTTATTGTTGAAAAAATCACTTAAAACAACTCTACCAAAACAAAATGGAGGCATTTATGTAATAAAATTTATTCTCACTACACTCATGAGCTCAACAAGTCTGAAATAATTGAGAAATCCAGGTGACTGATGGCAGGACGTGTTCCCTGCAGTTGTTACCGTGCTTCTTGGAGGAGATGGCCACCAATGGAAGGATGGCTACACTCTGACTTTCCAGAAGACATGAACTCTAAAAGTGCTGTTTTGGTAGTACAGAACTGAAGTGAAGATGAAATTTCTAATCAACAATCACATAAAACATTTCATGTTTTAATACTTTATCAATATCTTTCTTAGGCTAGTATAATAGAAGTTAAAGGTTACTTTTTCATGTTTAAACTCTGTATCACTGAGCACTTATGCATCTTTTGGATTTAAATGTTTCTTTTGGGAGAGAATAAATAAATAGCTGGCCTATATCTGGTATCAGTGTACATTGTACTACATGTACACACTGAGTACTTTCCTAAAAGGGACTCTAGCAATCCATTTTGGGAAAGCTAAAGCTCTAGATATTAGCCAAACCTAAGCTTTGTTAAAAGCTTGTTCTCAGAGTTCTACTATGCTAGCCAGAAGTGATAACAACCAAAAATTTGACACCCTTTAAGAGGCTGGGCTTTCCCAGAACTGAACATTCTGGGAACCCAGAGCTGTGGCCCCTTAATGGGACAGGGTGCCCCAGCTTATTGGGCCAGCAAACCCCTGATTTTTAAGAGTTCGATAAATATTTGTTGCACAAATGAGTGAATGAATGTCCTACTCTTATGTTTTGTATGGAGATTGGGAGACCAAGAGTTAACAGTGAATACTGAAAGAAAGAGAAAAGCAAGGCTTCTTCTCAGGTATTCTGAGCAATTACTTATGGCAGAGAAACTAAGTGGACCTGACAGGGAGAGCCAGGGTGTTCTAACCCTTCAGAGTGTTAAAATGAGTGGTTGTTGCATCTGCAAGTTTGAGCAGCTGATGGGCAGGAAGCCCAAGAATAACAATAAGGGGGGGTGGGGGGGGGGGAGGAGAGGAAGTAGAAGGTTTAATCTACAGCAGCCAGTGGTCAGCTCTTCTCTCCACAAAGGAAAACATGAGCTGCCAGGGAAATTTGGAACTAGGTATTCTTTTCTAGGACCCTGTGAATTTTTTAAAAGTATTTTAATAAATATATTTCAACCAAACATTTATTAAATATCTACTATGCACCAGGCACCATGCTAGGCCCTAGGGATGCAAAAAGAGACAAAAGAGTCCTAGCCCTCCAGGAGTTTAAAATCTAATAAAGTATTTCCTTTGTAATCCTGTGTATTTTATTTCCTGAATTTAAGAACATTCTTCTGAGAATGGGTCCAGAGGCTTCACCAAACAAAAAAGTTTAGTAACTCCTAATATAATCTAATCAAGGGAGTTGTGGGCAGTGATTATTGGGCAGACCACTCAAACCTTTCTCCAGGCCAGGAGAATGAAGAATGAAAACTAATATGGCTTCTGACTTATTTAGTAGTCACCCCCGGTTTCCAATCAGAAAATAGGAATATTGATTCAACTATACGCCAGATGTGGAGTAAGAGGAACTTGGTTCAAATCCACATTCTTCTGCTTACTGTGTGATCTTGGACAAGTTATTTACCCATTCTGGGCTTCAGATGCTCATTGGTGAAGTGAGTAGATTAGATGATTTCTAAAGTCTCTTCCAGTTCTACAAACATATTACTACAGCATTTAGGCACTGGAGGTACAAATATGAAAACAAAGCAGCTTGGGGTAGGTGGAGCCCCCACCTGGCTCCCATCTCTCCTCTCAGGTTCTCTCTGAAAATGACAATCAAATTGGTGCTGCTGTTGCTTCTGAAAAAAGAACTGTAACTGCTTTATAGATCCATCTCAAACTATGTATCCCTTCCCTGACCACCACTTCTGAGTATATTGTTTCCCCAGTTAGATAATCAATCAATCAATAAACATTTATTAAGCCCCTACAATGTGCTAGACACAGTGCTAAATGTTTGGGATTGAAAAAGAAGCAAAAGACAGTCCCTGCCCTCAAGGAGCTCACAATCTAATGGAATGGACAAAACATAAACAAACACATACAAAGCAAACCATAAACAAGATAAATAGTTAAGAAGGGAGCATCAGAATTAAGAGGGATGTGGGAAGACTTTTCTATAGAAAGTGGGATGTTAGTTGGGACTTAAAGGAAGCCCAGAAGGTCAGGGGTGAAGCCAAGGAGACTGCCAGGGGAAAAAAAAATGCCTGGAGCTAAGAGACAGGTTTGTGTTTCAGAGACAGGTCTCATTCTGAGAACAGCCAGGAGGCCTGAGTCACTGGATCAGAGTATGGGTGAGCAGGAAGGTGTAAGAAGACTGGAAATGTAGGCAGGGACTAGGGTCTGAAGGACTCTGAATGCCAAACAGCGCATTTTGTGTTTGCTCCTAACCTAGAGGCAACTGATGTTCTGCCTTCCTTTCACTTTTGAAAGGGACCAATGACATCACAGGTGATGTCTTGACTTGCTAGTGAATTAGATTGAAGTGAAGCAGAGCTGTGCAAAGTCAGCCTCACTCTCAATTCTCATCCACAGAGGAAGCAATATGAAGTCAGTGGAGTTTATTGAGTAGGAGGTGACATGACTAAACCTACACTTTAGGGGGCAGCAAGATGGCAAATGGATAGAGTGCCAGGCCTGGAGTCAGGAAGACTCATTTTCTTGAATTCAAATCCAGCCTGATACACATACTAGCTGTATGACCCTGGGCAAGTCCCTTAACTCTGCCTCAGTTTCCTCATCTATAAAATAAGCTGGAGAAGGAGATGGCAAACCACTTTAGTATCTCTGCCAAGAAAGCCCCAAATGTGATCATGAAGAGTCAGATTTGATTAAAAGATAACATTATTAGTGCAGTACTTGGCACAGAGTAGGTACTTAGTAAGTAATTTTTGATTGTTGGTTAACCGATTCCCAACCCTCTTTCCCCACAAAATGAAAGAAAACACAAACCAGTGTCTCATAGGAAAATTCCTACTACCCCTTCAAGGTTTCAAGCTAGAAAAGTTGCTATTATTTGGATGGCTCTTTATCGTAGTATAAAATATAACATGTGTTCCATATGGAATTTCATCACCTATTATTCCAAATCCCAGCTCTGGGACTTGCTGTACCACCTGTATGACCTTGAGAAAATTACTTCTTTGAGCCTCTTGGGGATTAAACAAGATGACCTGGGAGGTCCTGTCCATCCTGAAATCTGTGATCCTATAATCTTCAGAATAAAAATAAAGGCAGCTTTGGACCTAATGAACTTTAGAATGTGCAGAAAGAGAAAAAGTTAGCTTCACAGAGATGAACTCACCTACTTTTTCCTAGAAGTTTTGCTAACCCTTGTGTCCCAGATACCGTTAAGAAAATAGGAAATTATTATTAGATTGTTTTAGTGAGGATGATACAAAAAAAGATATGACAAGTGGATTATGTCAACATTAAGATAAGATAAAATTCTCACATACTTAGTAAAAAAAGATTAACCATAAGCTTTAGCAGTAATGTTATTACAACAGCCTAGCACAGATTATTATAGAGTAATCTAAAGCTAATTTAATTTAATATCCTAACCAAATATAATTTGTTTCTGTTCTCTAGCTGAAAAATTATTTTTAAAGTATTCTAAATACAATCTTTTTTCAGAAGCTAAGGTATTTTCCCATTCTCATTTCCTTTATTAGAAATCTTATGGAAGAAGAAAAGATATTGAACTAGTGTTTTATTGATAATACAAAAACCTAATGTGGGAGGTGGGACAGGAAGGACCCCCCTATTCACCATCTAAACTGAAGTTCCTTGAACTTCATAGGTTTGTTGAGGCTCTGCCCACCCAAAAATTGTTGGGGGTCCATGACGTGTTGTGGTGGAACCATCTCAAAGAATTCAGAGTCAGACCACCTCTAATCCAACTATGGGCATTTATTGAGATTGACACCTCTCATGAAGGAACCAGCAGCTTCAGAGAGAGTAAGATGAATTTTTATAGGGTAAAGATGCTGATTACACAAGCAAAATTACATAGAATATAGGAATATGATTAATATTAAAAAGGGAGGAGGAGTTTGTTAAGGGATTAGGTAACAGAGGAGAGCTCCCATCTATGGTTTGGTGGTTAATCATTCTGGTTGTGCTGCCCTCTGATTGGCTAGCTATTGTGGTCCTGTCTGGTCAAGATGAATAGTTAGGTATCATGGTCCTGTCTTGGACTACATAGATTGTGATTGAATACAAGAACACACCTGTTTCTGTGGGAATGGGTCTGGGGGCAGTGACCAGGTAGAGGCAGTAGAAGCTAGGTTTTCATCACATGGACACACCTGCTGTTCTAGTGAGCAATGAGGCATACAGGAAGAAGTTAGGACATTGGCAGAGGAACTAGGTAGGTACAGTGGGCCTGCTCTTCAGTGGGGCCAGGCCTATAATGAAGTCTGAATATTGGGGATGGGGGTAGCTTTATTAGGGTTCCATCAGGTTCATCATTTCTGTTTTATAATTGGGGAAACTGAGGCTGAAAAATGCTTAGTAATTTGCCTACAATCACACTTCCTAGCTCTGATTTTAATGGATTTGTATTTCTACTTGAAACAAAAGCCCATCTTTTTAACATCCATGTATTTCTGGTAAAATGTTATTTGACTTACAACAACAAATTCTGGAGCAGACAGGCCACGCAGTGGCTAGAGTCCTAAGCCCGAAGTCAGTAAGGCTCATCTTCCTGAGTTCAAATATAGCCTCAGACACTTATTAGTTGTGTGGCCTTAGGCAAGTCACTTAACCCTGGCTGACTCAACTCCTCATCTGCAAACTGAGCTGGAGAAGGAACTAGGAAGTCACTTCAGTATATTTGCCAAGAAAACCCCCAAATGGGGCGTCATATATAAAAAGTTTGAGAAACAAAGTTTCTCTGTAAGGAATCATTTTATTAATAATCCTATCATATTAGAAATAAAAGGATGGTCATTTAACTATTTCTCTTAGACCAAAAGACAAATCATGGAACCTACTCAAAGCTTATATGCCCTTGGAAGAGTGGGTTTTCCTGAAGGTGGAAATCCACTTTGACTGGTTAACAAGTAATGAGAAAGAATGAATATTATGAGAAGTGGACCAATTCTAATGAGATACTGGAGAAAGTGACTTAGATCATGTCATTTACTCCCAAATCACCCCCAACCTGGGCAATCTAATCAAAGAATGTATTACCCAAACCTGAGCAGAACACAATGGGTGGAGTCTGAACAACATTGAGAAAACAAATCCAATATCATTAGCTGCAATGTCCTTCAAATGCTGGCTTGGCCCAGTAGCGAATAAGGTTTCAAAGAGGGATAAATCTTCTGTCTCCCCAATATTAACAATTGATTATTTAATAATCATTCCTCTCAGGGGTCACAAAGACTCAGACATGAGGAAAATGACAATATTGATTGAAAACATTTCTTAGTTTGAAATAAGCATAATGTTTTGTCTAAAATCTTTGTACCTAATGACATCAGCAGACTAGATAATTGATAAACAAGTGACTCCTAAGCAAGAGAAGCAGCATGGAATAACTGTGTGATGCGTTAGATGTCCCAAGACCAGCCTTTGTCTTCTGTCTCCGACCTTTCATCCTTCCCAGGGTCTTACCATAGACAAGTCATTTGTCAGTGCCTCAATTTCCCTACCTGTAAAATAGGACTAATAATGTTTGTGCTGCCAACCTTATACTGCTGTTACAAGAAGAATGCTGTGCAACCTTCAATGTGCTCTATAAATATGAAAATATAAATACAAAAAACCTCTAGAAAGGATACACTATATTTTAACTGAGCAGTTTTGCGGGATTTTGTTTTTACCATTTAAGAGTGCCTATCTTAAAGGTACAAGGAAAAACTTCCTTACAACTAGAAACATAAAACAATTGAACAGACTGCTTTGTAAGATCATACTTTGGGGGGAGGAGGAAGGAAAGAAGAGAACAGATGAGGAAACCAAGTCAAGGTTGAGTTCTTTCAGATTCAGATTCAGACTTAAAAGGCTGGGCACAGGACATAGTCACAAAATATATGCCAGGGTACATGTGGTGATTCGTGTCTCTTCTTCCAGCTTAATCTGAAGCTACTTTGGCCTTGGTTGCAATACCCTTATTCTCTGGGTTGGCTTCTCTAAAAAGAGCCAGGCTTTGAACCTCCTTTATTTTCTGATTGCTTGGCTGCCAGCGTCCCACTCTCAGGCACTTTGGATGAGGCTTTAAGTGACCTTTTGAAGGACACTTTGATCTTCACCAATTTTGATCACAGTTACTGGTTAAGAACTCTTCTCATCTTAGAACACCTGCATCAGTGTAGCTCAGTGGATAGAACGTTGGGCTAGGAGTCAGGAAAACTCACCTTCCTGAATTCCAATCTGGCCTCAGACATTTACTTACTGGCCCCTGGGCAAATCACTTACCCATGTTTGCCTCAGTTTCCTCATCTATAAAATGAGATGGAGAAAGAAATGGCAAACTACTAGTTTCTTTTACAATAAAACCCCAAATAGGGTCATGAAGAGTCAAAGACTAGTGAAAACTAAACAGCAACAAAAATCAGAGTTCCAAAGGTCCCACTTAGACCCATCAAAACAAGAAATAAAGAAAAAAATGGAACCCAGGACAGAGGCATCATAGTATAGTGGAATATCATGACTCTATAATTTACTAGCTGTGTGACCTCAGGCAAGTGATTTAGCTCTGTAGGTCTTAGATTTTCCCCCTTAAAGGCAGTATCAGAAGAAAAAATGCTTCAAGCAGGATGGAGGAATGAGGGGGAAGAGAGAGAGACAGCAAGGAGGTTGGTGTTAATGGATTGAAGAGTACATGGGGTTGTGATGAAATCCTAATAAAGCTACTCCCAATCCCAATATTCTAACTTCCTTCTAGACCCCAATGAACAGTAGGCTCACTGCACCTACCTAGCCACTCACCCCCGACTCCACCTGAACCACCCAATATCCTAACTTCTTCATATATGCCTCACTGCTCACTAGAACAACAGGTATGTCCATGAATTCATGTTTCTCACAGAAACAGCGTGTCCATGTAATGTAGCTAGCCACTGCCCCCAAACCCGTTCCTCATGTTTCCCACAGAAACAACAGGTATGTTCATGCACTCAATCACAACCACATCCAACTAGTCTCAGACAGGACTATAAAGCCAGCCAATCAGAAAGCAGCACCACGAGGAAGCCCAAGCAGGATATAGACCCTAAAACAATAGAAGGAACTTTCCCTAAGAAGGCACCTATGCAGTAATAGTAAAGAACTGACCTAGAGTGAACTTATAATATAAGGAGGCTTATTATACTATCATTATCATACATATCCCTTGAAATGGGTTTTTCTGTATGCATTGTGGGTAATCACATGCACAGTTCCACTGTGGCTGGGACCCCTTCCCTATTACCTAATCCTTTAACAAACTGCCTCCTGCCTTTTTAATATTCATAATTTCTGCCATGTAATTGTATCTTCACCCTATAAAAATCCATCTTGCTTTTTTTTGAAGTTGTTGGTTCCTCTTGGAACTCAGCCTGCTCTGTGAGTCAGTTGCCTCAAAATCAATTACCTTGATTTTGGTCATCAGTGGAAACGGACATTGACTAGCCCCTACTTTTGCCCACCAGCATTACCTTCTAAGTCACCCACAAGCTTTGATTCCTTGGAGACTGGAGCATCTCAAGATTTTCAACCATACATCTTTGCTTGGAAAATGTTTGTGTTAAAAAGAAAGATATTTGTGTGAGGCAGCAATATGGAATCTTAAAAAATTAGAGTTCCCAGGGTGCTTTCTTCTTTCTGTATAATTTTGGAACTAATTCGTTTTTCATTTATAGCGCCTAAATGTACTGATAAATGTACTGATTCACTGACTCAATGACTTGGTCATACAATGATATACCATTGTCTATATAGTTGTCTTTCTTACCCTAAAGTTTTCTTTTTATTGACTGTTAGAGCATTGTAATAGTAATGTAATTTGAAGATCCCCTTGTATTGGCAAGCACTTAGCACCTTGTTTGAAGAGTGGTTGTATCAAGTATTACCATCCAGAACTTGTGAATCCCACAGTGGGAATCCCACAACTTCCTGTTGTAATAGGAAGGGGTGAAACAGGGAGGAGCTAATACCTTATATAAGGGAAAGCCCAAGCTGAGAGATGCTAGAATTTCTCTCAGCAAGCATCTGGAGGCTGGGCTGCTACTGTTGGACTGAGGACTGAACTGAGAATTGAGAAGAACTGAGAAGATAAATGAGAACTGAGACAGAACTTCTTGGAGCAAGCCACATGGAGCCTGAGGAGGAGAGGCCCAGACTGGAAAAAGTGAATTTGATTTTGAGAACAGAGCTGGAGAAAGTGAATTTGATTTTGAGAATAGAGCTGGAGAAAGGGATTTTGATTTTAAGAACAGAACTTGTGGTGGTGGAGCTTCTTTTGAGAGCCATCTAGAACTTCTGCTGAGGAGCTGCTGTGAGAGGAGGATCCCCGCTTGAGGGAACCTGTTCTGTTGTGAAGGCTTGGGAATGTGTGTGTTTACTGCATTAACCATGTGTACCAATTTTGTGGTTACTGGTTCTGGGACTCCATTTCCTGGTATTTGAATAAGGACTTGAGGTGGACTAGACACTGTGAGTTTCAGTATGAAACAAGAACTGCATGAAGAGCTGAACAAGGAACTAGAAGCTGTCTGCCTTTGAACTCAAGTGGCAGTTGGTGAGATTCAGGCAGGAGCTGGGACCATGGAAGAGGAACAATGGAAGCTGAGAGCCTGCTGCAAGTCAAGATGAGAAGACCTCTCCTTGAGTATTTAATGCTGACTGATGAAATTAAATTGTAACTTACTTGTGACTTAGGGTGGATGGCCTTTGTACTTTCCACTAAATCTTAAGAGGGTACTGAGTAGTGACTGATGAAATTGTAACTTACTTGTGACCTAGGGTAGATGGCCTTTGTACTTTCTACTACCGCTTAAGAAGGTACTGAGTAGTGACTGATGATACAGTAATTTAATTGCACCCCATGGGGGGAGGACTTCAACTTGTACTTTGTGATTGAATTAAGAACTTTGTGATTGACTAAATGAATATAGTTTGCTTAAAACTATGTGACAACTTTGGGTAAAACTATGTGGCTATTTTAGTGATAAGTTATAACACTGTGAATGCTGTACCTTGATTTTCTTTGAATCTTTTGTCTTAGTTTGTTACTGAATAGAGAGATTACTATACTGTGTAATCAGAATTTGAAAGCTGTACACAGCAGCAATCCTCTGGAAAGCTGCTGGTGCTTGGCTTTATAAGCATATATTGCTGTTTGAGTATCTTACTGAGGTGGCAAGAGAGCCTCTGTGACAGTGACAAACATCTTTGGTGAGCATACATTTGTTGTTTTATCCTTTGCTTGACAATAATTAGAAAGAAGCCTTCTCCCCCACCTTTTTAAAGCATTTTATTGGTGCTCTTTTTCAACAGTAATTTTCCCACAAACCCAAACAAAAAAGGTAGAACTCTCACTTCTTAACAAATAAGTGATCAGATAAGAAAAATCAACACATTGTCCATGTTTTTTAAAAATATGTCTTATGCCACATTTTTGTCTACAATATCTCTTTCTGAGAAGTAAGAGGCTTCTTAGAGTCTTCTAAAGTCATAGGTGGTCACTGCATTGATCAGAGCTCTCAAATCTTTCAGTGTAATTTTCTTTTTAAAAAAATGATTAATTTTTAGTTTTCAACATTCACTTTTACAAGATTTTGAGTTTCAGTTTTTTCCCCTCCCTCCCTTCCCTTGTTTGTAACTAATTGTGACATATGTTTTTATTTGATTTCTGTCAAACTGAATTCCTTACCTCAGTATATGGTGTTCTTGTATTTATCATACTCTAGTGCAGGAGTTCTTAACCTGGGGTCCATAACCCCCTCTCCAAAAACAAAAAAAAATGGGAACCTATGGTTAGGTTTTAGGCAATTCATTAATTTGAGTGAGAAAAATTACATCTTTATTTTTACTATCATTTGGTTTCTTTTGTAATCTGATGTGTTTTGTTTCATACATTTAAAGACATTAATCTGGGAAGGGATTTGTAGCCTTCACCATATTGCCAAAGGAATCCATGACCAAAATTGGTCAATAACTTCCCCATTAAACCATAATATTCCGTTGCTTCCGGGTTTTGATTACCTAGTCCAGAAAGTTTTCAGATACTCTTGTAGCTGTGTTCATCAAATAGTTTTGTAAGATCTTAACATATGTCAAGATATTCCATGTGGGAAGAAAGCCTGTAAAATTACCTTTTGCTTTTGGTCAAATGCTTTTTTTTTCTAAGCAATAAATGTAGCAGGATCTTGTATTCTTTGAATCTTTCAGCCAAATATATGATTATAATGATGTAGTCTGCTGTAGTAAATTATTTGTGAAAGTCTGATTGTTTCCTTCCTATATTTTCTATCAGGGATTCTCTAAATGTATCTGTAAATCATCCTCTTTAGGATTTTATGAAGATGAGACAATACGCATATTGTTCTATAGTACTTAATGCTCCCTCAATAGCTTTCAGTGGCATTATTATCCCCTATCAGATTTTTTAAAAATGCATTTAATATAGGGGGTAAGATTAAGTGGGTTAAGTTAATTCACTTTAAGGCATGGAACTTTGATAACATCTTCTTCCTACCTTTCACTCCTTAATTCAGCCTGGGTTTCATTAAGTCAAATAATTGGCATGGGAGTAAAGAAGATATAGTTTTGGACTTATACTTTCCTCCAAATTTCAGTCTCTAGGAAGAGGGGGGACAAGAAAGTTTGTGGTTTTTAGCTTCTTTCCTTGCTAGAGGAAGGAGGTGGTTATTCTCTTTGGTTCAGATCCCAAGAGTTCAGACATTTTTTCAATCTTTTATCCTTAATGAAAGTGGACAACCCCTACTGGGGTGAGAGTTGTTTATTCCACTCTAAGCTAGGCATAATTTAAGAATACTCTGTTCCAAGACCTAGAGCCTTAAGCAAAGTTCTATTAGAGATGGGGGAAATAAATATAGGTTTTCTTGGGTTATGGATCTATGATTATTCTAAGAGAAATCAGATAATTTTTTTGTTCCAATTTCTCACCACCTCCAATCTAGATCTTAGAAACTCTCTATTTGGTGGTAGTTACTTGCATGAATTTCTTACAGTTTATGCTCATTTACGCTGTATAACAATTATGTCATGATTAAATGTTAGTATGTTGATTCACTTAACTATACCATTAAGGTTTGTGCATTCTCAGGCTTTATAGTTTATTCCCCAGCTAATCTCTGCTCAGTTTTAAAAAAATCAGAACATTGTCAATAAACAACCAGATCTATAGATGTTGAAAAGGTAGGGTAAGCAAGGAAGCTCAAAGAGCCTGTCAGAAATTCAGTATTCCAGGGGGTTTGGAGGAATCAGAAGGAACAGGGCAAGACAGGCAGAATTCAGGGACAAGGGATTAAAAGCTGGAAAAGGTCAAACCCTGAGTAAGGTTTTCTGTCTCAGCACTGGCTGCTCCTGCCTGGCCAAGGGTGCAGATCACGATCACTTACAAAGAAATAGCCTAGGAGTGTGGCAGTTTGGCTGAAGTTATTTTTTTTTTGAAAGGACACTTTAAACTGATGCAGAGTGAATTGAGCACCACCAGGAGAAAAATGTATACAATAACAATAATAAAAGCACAAATACTTTTGAAAGACTTCATAAATCTGATCAAGAGAAGGAAGTAAGCTTTTTATTAAAAAAGCTTATTATGTGCCAGGCATTGTGCAAAGAACTCTCTGTGTGTGTGTGTATGTGTGTGTGTGTGTGTGTGTGTGTGTATGGGAGGTAGATGTTACTATTAACCTCACTTTATAGTTGAGGAAACTGAGGCAGATAGAAGTTAAGAGACTTGCCCAGGGACACACAGTAGGTCTTCTAGACTCCAGGAAACATGCTCTCCACCTCTGAAAAAGAAAGGTGATAGATTCAGAATGCAGACTGAGGGTTTTCCTTTTGGACATGGCCAATGCAGGAATTTGTTCTGCTTGATAATACATGCTTGTAACAGGGATCTTGTTTTTCTCCCGTATAAAGCTCTTCTGAGGAAGGTGATGGGAGAACTTTATAGAAAAGTAGAAAAGCGTGTGTAGTACCCCTGCCTGTGGGGACACTTCTTGGACAGAGTTCTAGATCTAGGGCTCAAAAGGATCTTCACTTTTATTTTTATGTAATCAAAATCTTTTGGTAAATCCTACTCCTTCCTTTCACATTCAGGTCATGAATCCGTTTGGAAATAATTGGTATATGGCATAAACTAATTTGGTCTAAGTCTAATTTCTGCCAAACTGTTTTCTAGGGTTTGGGTTTTTTTTTTTAATAGGAAGAACCTAGGTCATCTGATTTGAGAGTGGGATGGGGGGGGAAGGTAAAAGGTTCTTAACTTGAGGTGCATGAGGTTGTTTTGAAAAACATTTTGATAACTATATTTTAACATAATTGGCTTTCTTTGCCATTGCATGTATTTAATATTTTACATTTTAAGTCATTCTTCTGAGAATGTGTCCACAGGTTTCCCGTCAGCCAAATGGGTCCACAAAGCAAAAAAGTTCCGAACTCCTCCCTTGGAGCCATTGCTCTTTCCATTGTACCAGTCTGTGGCTCTCTCCTTTTCTCTGACCCATTCTCTTAATAGCTGTAAACCCAGGAGCACCTAAGTCAACATTAAACATACATATCAAATGTCTACTATTTACAATTCACTATGGTAAGGGCATTTGGGGTGGATAGAGCACCAGGCCTGGAGTTAGGAAGACTCATCTTCCTGAGTTCAAATAGTTTCATACACTTACTAGCTGTGTAACCCTGGGCAAGTCACTTAACCCTGTTTGCTTTAGTTTCCTCGTCTGTAAAATGAGCAGTAGGAGATGGTAAACCACTTCCAGTATCTTTGTCAAGGAAACACTTTTGGGGGTCACAGAGTTGGACTCACCTGAAACGAATGAACAAACAAAATGGTAAGTGCTCGGAATATAAAGATAGGATCATCACAGATTTAGAGGTGGAAAAGACCTGAGAGGCTAATTTAGTCCAATTCCCTCAATTTATATTAATTTGCCTCAGGTCACAAAGGACTAAGTCAGGATTTAAACCAAGATCCTCTGGTTCCAAATTAAAGGGATTTTTTTTTTTGGAGGGGGAGCTATTGTACCACCCTAGGTTAAAGAAATGACATAGTCCCTGTCCTAAAAGGAGTTTACAAAAATTCCAGTGGGTGGGAGGAAAGGAGATATGGCATATATTTATAAGTTATACCGGCAAGTATAATAAAAAGGGTGAAAGTGAAGAGGGCAAAGGATCCTAGGATTCAGAGCTGAAAAGGAAAAGGACTTTCAATATCCAGCGCAACCATTTCATTTTATAGGTAAGGAAACTGAAGCTTATAGGAGTGGTTTGCCCATGCACATCTCTAATGATCAGTAGATCCAGGATTTAAATTTAGATTTTTTATATTAAATCTACTTTTTCTTTTGCTACATGAAGACTTCCCAAATGTCAGGTGACTCCCCTGTAGAGGATTTATAGGAGGGTATGGGCAAGATTCTCACAAAATGAGTTTGGAGGTATAGATGAGTTGAGATCTGCATGGATGACCAATGAATAAGTAAAATGTTCCCTGTAGTCTTTCATCCTCTAATTTGGGTTTGGAAGATACCTGAGGGAATCTCCTACAAAGAACCTACAGCAGCCATAGGGCTTTCATTAGCTTTGGAGAAGGCTATTTCAGCTGGTCAGTGACCCTTTTCATGAACTTAGAGGTTATCAAACTGTGGGGATGATTGTGACTTCCTCAAAAGTTACCATACTCTATTCTTGAAGCATAAAGTTTTAAAAATGAAGATGGTAAATGAAATAAAATATATGCTTCAATAACGTAGATTAGTTTCACTATAGGACATCTAATGTGTCACATTTTAGATTAATCCAACTGAAGACAGAAGTTAGTTTGAAGACTGACCTTAATTGAATTTGTACCTCTGCTACAACCAACTACCAGGACAGCAATGGAAGGGAGGGACTGAGGGTTGTCAGAGAAGTCCTTGACTCTCACACTCAAGCACACACCCACCAGTGTTCAGCCATGCCATATGACAGGGAAAATTTTGGTCTGAATCCCTAGATGCTTGAAAATGTTTTTTTTTTTTAACCCAGAAAATTATTTGCTCATTTCCTTCTATTTTGTCTAACCACATTGGGTGGTTTGCACAGAATTCACTCAGAATGTTTTTTTTTCCTTTTTAAAAAATATCTATATTGAAAATTTCCAGATCTACTTTTTTTGGGGGGGGGAGGGCAGTTGGGGTTAAGTGACTTGCCCAAAGTCACACGGCTAGTTTTTTGTGTTAAGTGTCTGAGGCCGGATTTGAACTCAGGTACTCCTGACTCCAGGGCCGGTGCTCTATTCACTGCACCACCTAGCTGCCCTCCCAGATCCATTTTAATTACTAATCTTGTATCTCCATCTACCTAGTAGACATCCTGAGGTGGATCAATTAATGAATCAATAAACATTTATTAAGCAACTACTATTTGCCAGACACTGTGCTAAGTGCTGAGGATACAAAAAGAGGCAAAAAGTCTGTGCCTTTAAGGAGCTTAACATCTAATTGGGAGACATGCAAACAAATATATACAAGGCAAGTTACACATAGGATAAATAGGAAGTAAGTGGGTTAAGATACTAAAATTAAAAGAGGTTGAGGAAGCTTCTGGTTAAAGATGGGATTTTAGTTGGGATTTAAAAGAAACTGGGGGGGAGGGTCAGTAGAGAGAGTGGAGGAGGGAGTGTTTCAGGCATGGAGATGGTCAGAGAAAATATCCAGAGCATCCGGAATGTTCTGTTCATAGAACAGCCAGGTGGTCAGTCTCAATGAAATGAAAAGTACTTGTCAGAAATTAAGGTGTAAGAAGGAGGGAACAAGGTGATGAAAGGCTCTGAATATCAAATGGAACATTTGCTCCTGGAGGCAAGAGGGAGCCACTGGAGCTTACTGAGTGGGGGAGGTGGGATGACATGGTTGAACCTGCACTTCAGGAAAATCACTTCAGTGGCTGAAGGATGGATTGGCATGGGGAGAGACTTTGGGCAGGCAGACCCATGCCCCAGTTATTACAATAGTCCAGGCATATTCTGGAGATGTTGCAAAGGTGGAATCAACAAACCTTGGCAATAGATTGGATGTGGGGGAATGTGAGACTTCTTTATGCAACAGATGATCTTTTGCCTCTTTTTTAACCCAAGCATCTAGCACCATGCTTGGCAAATACCTGGGGAGAGAGTGAGGAATCTAGGATGATTCCTAGGTTGCAAGCCTGAGGGACTAGGAAGATGGTATTACACTCTACAGTCATGGGGAAGGTGGTGCTGGGGTGGGGGAGGGAGGTTTAGGGGGGGAAATGAGTTCTGTTTTAGACAGAGTTTAAAATATCCACTGGACATCCAGTTTGAGATGTCTGAAAGGTAGCTGGAGATGCACGATGGGGAGGTCAGCAATTTGGGACAGGAGAGGCAGATCTTAGAATCGTCAGCAAACAGACGGTAATTAAATCCCTAAGAGCTAATGAGATCACTCAGTAAAACGGCGTAGAGGGAGAAGAGGTCCCAGGACACGGATACGGTCTGCAGACATCTTACACTCAACAGGTCTAACACTCATTATTTCCTGCAATTGAAACACCCTTCCCCGCAAAAAAACACACCCCAACAATGAGGATTTGGAGTCGGAAGATCTGGGTTCAAAGCCAGTCCACTTCCTAGAACTACTCTGCACTTGAGTTTCCCATCTGCAGAAGGCCTGTCGTCTACCTTTATAGCATCTCTTGAACACACCCTTTCTGTCCTCTGATCCTGGTGCAGGTCCTCTTCACCCCGTCCCTGGATTGCTACGGTAACCTGCTAGTGACTCTGTCTTAAACATCTCCCTACTCTGGGCCATCCTCCACTCACCTATACAAAAGTACTGGTTTGGCCTTTAGTTAATAAACTGCCTTGGCTCACCAACTAACTTTAAGCTCAACAATAAAACTGATTTTTGTAATCTGGCTCCTGCCTACAACAGTGTCTCATCTTAATCTCTGTCCCTTCAAGGCCCAGATACAATTTCACCTTCTATAAGAAGCTTTTCCTCATCCTCCTTAGTACTACTGCCTTCCCTCTTTTGATTATTCCCCACATGCCTTATCTCTAAGGAATTATTTGGATGTTGTCTCCTCTATTAGATTGGAAGAGTGGAGACTGTTTTATTGCCCAGCACTTATCCTGGTGCTGAAGAAACTGCTGTTTGAATAAATGCTCCCTTTTCCTAAATGGACTCAGAACTTGCCTACTCTTTGGACCTAAGGTACCAACATCCCCCTTTCCCTACACTAGCTCTTCTCCCAGCTCTGAACCCTTACGTGTATCTTGAGATGTATCATGCCCACTTACTTGCCTAACCTGAATGGAATTTTATCTTGGCCTACTTTGGTGAGCAACAGCCTAGGACCTGGTACTGACAACTATTTCAATGGCATAAATGGCAGACCCAGAAATCTGATCTAATGGTATAGCATTAGACTACACTGGAGGTAGCTAGGAGGCTCAAAGGATAGAGCACTGGGCCTGGAGTCAGGAGGCCTGACTCCAAATTAATATCTGACATTAGGCAAGTCACTTAATCTGTTTGCCTTAATCCATGGGAGACGGAAATGGCAAATTATTCTAGTATCTTTGCCAAGAAAACAAATCAAGAGCCAGACGTGACTGAACAACAAGCTTGTGAAAAATATATTGTACCAACAAACCTGTTTTTGAAAGATGGAGTAGCACTTACACTTTGTCCTTATGTTCTAACATGGGAAGAGACTGTGAAACTAGAGGAATCTAATGCTGAATAGACAGAAACAAGCCAGTTCTAAAGATTAAAGGGCAATCATTGCTTGTGATTTCCAGTGAAATTCGAGTAAATTATACCAACCACTCAAAGTTCTAAACAAAAACAGGAGCAATTTTCTTTTTGTTGGTTTCTGAACTGACAATGAGTTCTTGGGTCAGAGACCAAGCAAGTATTCCTATCATCTTAATATAAGTCTGTAGGGTGCCCCACACTCCAACATGCCATTTAACATACAGGATATTAAGAATCTGGAATAGAAATTTCTATTTATACTCTGAAATTACTTTCTATGATGCTGTTTTATAGTTTTTTTTATATCATTTTTATAATATTAAATAGTTGACAGCATGGGGGTGAGGTAGGAGGAGGTTGATAGAAAGACAATCTCGGAATCAGGACATCCTGAGGGTCAAGACTTGCCTGTGATACATAGCAGCTATGTGACTATGGGCAAACCACTTTCCACATAATCTCTCTATATCCTCAGGCAACTATGCCAATCACCATTCCTGGGATGAAACTGAGACACCTTCCCCCTGCGAAAAACCACCCCCACAACAGAGGATTTGGAGTCAGAATATGTGGTTTCAAAGCCCAGTCTTTCCACTTCCTAGAACCTCTCTGGACTTCAGATTTCCCATCTATAAAAGACAAGATGACCTTTCAGGCTCCTTCTAGCCCATAATATAGATAGGATGCTTTGCCCCTTTTCAGCCTCAGGCAGTAACAGTAATGTTGTCACTAAGGTGATTTAGCTTTGTATGTGATGTGCTGACTACACAACCTATCTTATTACTCACTTTCAACGCCTGAAAATCTTCCAGCAGAAACAATGATTTCAATTGTTCTTTCTAGGAACACGATGGGTGCTTTGACCTTCCACGGAAATGGAATTTAGCTGAAATGGAATTTAATGTGGAAGGCATGTCTAATAGAGAAGTTCACATCTGTTACTCAAATGGAAAGTCCTAGATTTCAATGCACAAGAATCCCCTTGTTCTGCCCAAAGCAACGATGACCTGTTCAGAATGTTGTTTGTTTTGTTCTCAACATGGATTCACAAATCATATAGGTAGTAACTTTTTGCATAAATTTTTTTAATGATCTACAATGTAGTTTTACCTTAAGATTTTTTCTTTATTGTAATAAAACTGCAATTTGGGTCAAGAACCCTTTATCTTCATGCCTGAAAAAGTGTTCATTTCCCATAACGTGTCCCTCCCCTTCGGCCTAAATACAATTCTCCAGTCCTCCACAGAATCATAAGTTTATACAATGGCATGTAATTTTAGAAACAAGACATATACTAATCCACCTAATATTTTATTTATTTGGCTCTAAGCATTTGCATGAAAATGAATCTATACTCTAGGTACAGAATACACTGTAATAGCACCAGAGGGGCACATCCTCTCTGCTCTCTAGTCTCAATACATACATGTGATTTTAGTAAAAACCAGACAGTCCAGTGAAGAAGAGCCCTTTGCTCTTTAGCCTAGCCCTTTTGGAAGGAGTCAGTTATGATGGATGTTTAAAATTGATCATTACTTTTTACATATTTCATCTCATAGAATGGATGAAATCCAGAGGCCCAAATGTTGGCATGAGGTAAAATCATGTCCATTTATTTTTCTGCATTTTTAGAATTAGCATAAAATTAAATACGTTGAATGTAATAAATTCATCCATACAAGTGCAAGGTTCCAGCTATAATGTAGTTCATGGCAGATTTATTATTTTAAAAAATGTACCAGTAAATCATAAAAGAGGGAGCATGTCCATTTAACTTTTATTGAAGTATATAGGTCTTCGGAAATCAAACTTGTGTGCATTAAGGTATGGCCAAACATAGAATCTATCAAATTCAGTGAAAAGTTGTTGACTTTAAATAGTAGCTGTAAGAATGACCAATATATATTCTTTGTTACAACTGCCCTCACTCTACAAGTAAAAAAAAATAATAAACATTCAGTAAACATTCTTTCCTAAGGTAGTTTCCCTTATATAGCAGTGATTTATCCATTTGTTGTATACACAAATTTTTTGAACATACCAATCAGTGGTTCTCACAATTGAAAAATAAAAGCACAAAAAAGTTTACACTCTTGTACAGGTAAATAAAAGATCATCTTGAATTAAACTGTATATCCTTAAGGGCATAGTATAGTTTCAGTTCCATTACCTATGACATAATTATTAGCTTCTTACATACAAATATTGACATATTTGGCTTGTGCTTCAAAGCCTCTGTGTCTATAAAGCCCATGTTGTGCAGCTCATAACTGGAAGTCACTATGGAGCTCTTTACTGCTGCCGGGGGTGACCTGGTCATGTAACGTAGCCTCCTCGGAGCCCATGGCAGCACCGCACATTGCTGAGGAGTCCTCAGCCTCCGGGTCCAAGCCATCGGGACAAGGGAGTTTTAGGAGCTCTTCTCGAAGTTGTGCAGTATGGCGCTAAACACAGGGGCAAAGAAGAGAGTTTTTAGTATGATAGCACACATGGGAAGAAAAGAAATATTTATATGACGGGAAGGGAACAAACACTTAATAAGCACCTACTATATGCCAGGCACTGTGTGGTGCTAAATGTTTTACAAATATTATCTCATTTAATCCTCACAACAACCCTGTGAAACAGGTGATATTGTTGTATTTTTCCAGGGCTGCAGAGGAAAAACTGAGGCAGGTGGCAATGAAGCGACTTGCCCAGGGTTACACAGTGTCTGATTTTGATTTTGGATTCAGATCTGACTCTACTCCTAGTGCTCACTTCAAAATACATTATACTGATGTAGAAATCTAATTATTATGCACATGCATTTCTGAGACCAGCAAGAATTAAATCAAGAAGGAATTGTTTTAAATAAAATGAGTAGTTTCTAAAATATACTATTTGGTGGATGAAGAGACTTTTGTTGTACGCAGATAATTCTCCATGCTCATTAAGGTTATAGCCTACAGTTTTTGAGGCAAGGGGAGATTATCCCCAAAAATCATGTACAATGTTTCCTAGAATCCTCATTTTAAGACTATATTGAATTGATTTTCAAAACCAAACATTTATTGTGTACCTATTAGATGCATAGCAATATACTAGGCACCAGGAATAGATATGTATCAAGCAGTCTTTGCTCTCTAAAGAATTCCTTCAGTTTGCTTAGAGTGAGAGTTGAGGGTGTGGGGAGACAAAGATCATCCAGGGAGTCTGGATATATTTTGTTTACAATGGAGTAAGAACACTGAAGATTTGGGGTGAAGAAACACATTTAAAACACCCTTTTTAGTAAAATTGAAAATAATAAGAATTAGTGTCCCTCCGGTCTTTATAAACAACTTTCTAGATTTCCTGGTTTGAAGGTGGGTTACATTGAAGGCTAAAGGTCTTTCTTTTTGTTGTTGTGTAGTTGTAATGGGCAAGCACAGAAGTAGTTCACACCTTGTTTCAGTTTCTTTTGAGTCTTGTATCAAGTCTGTTAAGAAACAGAATGTGTGAACCCCACAAGCTGTGAACCCTAGAACTCATGGACTCCTGAAACAGGAAGGGGAAGGAGCTAATACCTATATAAGGAAGAGCACAACCTGAGAAAGTCAGAATTGAAAAGAGGACTCTTGTGGTGGCAGTCAAGAAGGTGAAAAACTGGTATCCAGGCACTCTGTTTGTCTGCTCTGTCTGTGTTGATGTTTGTTTGTGATACTTTGTACAGAAGCCCTGGGACCTTACTGGAAGCCCTGAAAGAGGATTTTCTGGTTTTATGTTTACATAAGTCCTAGAGGAGTGTTTCAGAAGTCCTGATGATTTATGCTGACCTTTTGGAACTTGTTTGTGGGTCTGCAATGATTTCACAGGCAGGTAGTGAATTGATGATGGTGCCGGCATTGTGTATGAATATTACTGTGGCTCTGTCAAGCTTTGTCTTCCCAGAAACAGGAACTGCGAAGGACTCGAGGTGGACTAGATACTGTGAATTTCAATATGGAATGGGAACTGGATGAAGAATTGAACAAGGAACTGGGAGCTGCCTGCCTTTGAACCCAGGAGACAGTTGGAGCTGGGGCCATGGAAGCTGAAAGCCAGCCTCAAGTCAAGCTGAAAGAAGACTTTACTTGGATACTGTGTACTGGCTGAGAAGATTATGATTTACTGTGACCTAGGGGTGGAGAACTTTAACTTTTGTACTTTGTGACTGAATTAAGGTTTTTGTGATTGACTAAATGAATGTACTTTGTATAAAACTAAGTGGTCATTTTAGTGATAAGTTGATGAGTTGCGATATTGTGAATGCTGTATTTTGATTTTCTAAGAATGTTTTGCTCTGATATGTTAATGAAAAAATAGAGTTCACTATACTGTATAATCAGAACCTTGAAAGCCGTTCACAGCAGCAGTCCTCTGGAAAGCTGTTCTTGTTTGGCTTTACAGTAGTTTCAGTTAGGGTACTGGGGTCTTCTTGGCAAAGATACTGAAGTGGCTTGTCATTTCCTCCTCAAGTTCATTTTACAGATGAGAAAATGGAGGCAAACAGGGTTAAGTGACTTGCCCAGTAACACAGCTTAATAAGTTTCTGAGGCTTCATTTGAACTCAGGTCTTCCTGATTCCAGACTCAGCATTCTATCCACTGTGTAACCTAGCAAAGGTCTTTTTTAGGGAAATGGATTAAGGGTGGTTACCAAAACTGTTTATTGATCAAAGCCTTCCCTGCCCCCAGAACTGATTGGCCTATAGACCTATCTAAGTGAAGTTTCCCTATTACCAGAACTAAGAGAGAAGGGACCCTTTTGTTATTCCAAGAAATTACTTTAGGGAAGTGGTAATCAAAGGAACTAAGTAGGGACTATTGTTTTGGAATATTCCTTATTCAAGACTTCTATAAATGTCTATTCTAAGAAGATCTGAAGTAATATATCTGAGGGCATGGAAGAAACATATAGTAGTTTGGACCTATCTCTTTCTTTCAGAAATGGTTTAGGTATAGAATAATGATAAAGCAAATAAATTATCTCTGGCAGATCTATGCCTAAAATAGTGTATGGTATTTTTTTCTTCAATGGGGCAGGAGAGTGATTTGGACAAAACAATGTTTTTAATAAGCTTAATGTTGTTATATTTCATAACCTTTATTTATATTTATTTATACTGCGTGTTTAGTTAAGCATTTTGAGTTTTGTTTTCCTCATTTTTAAAATAAGGCTAAGGATGTGTTATGTAATTTATGAAGCTGTTGCAGTAATCCAATGAGATAATGTATGCACTTTGAAATCTATAGCCCAGGTATGATGTGATCAGTGATTGGTTTAAAGTGATGGCAATGTATACAAAAAAGAAACGATGAGTATAAGAAACATTACTGTTATGGAAAACAAGAGATGCATTTCAAGAACATCTCAAGTTCTGAAGAAAATCTGAGGAAGACAAAGATTAGTAATTAAGGAGATTAATACTGACTTTTGAAAGTAAAGTAGAATTTGGAGCGGACAAAGGAGAATTGTGAGGACAAAGCAACAGACTGACCTAAAAATAATGTAGGCTGCAGAGAGTAAAGAAGAGAATAGTAGGTGGGACTTAGAAGCAGCAGGTATAGACTACCCTTTCTAGAATTTTTGCAACCAGAGTTTGTAACATTCTCCTTTGGAAATGAGAAGAGAAATAGAGTGATAGCTCCAAGAGAGTGCCAGGGGTGAATAAAACTTTTTTTTTCCCAGAAGAGGGGAGTCCTCAGAATGTTTATAAGTATAATGGATAGTGCTAAGAGACAGTAATATGGTTAGCAATGTTAACAATAATATGGCTAGAGATTGGGTGTTTTTGACTTACTAGAAATTCTGCCAACAAAGTCTCAGTCTCTAGTTTGAGAAAACCCCACCTGAAACTAATTCATTGGGAAAACTGTTGGCCCTCTTTTGCAGAGGGTTTAGTTGATTGTACAGGTCACTTAACTTCAATTTTTTTCTCCACTTAAATTTCCCATTCCTTTAGGAGTCAAGGATAGTACCAGATGTGTTAACTTTGCAAAAACTGTGAAAACAGTATGATATTACCTATAGGATTCCCATTATTCAGAAAAGAAGGGCTGGTTCAATTTACCTTCAAAGCTGCTGCATGGTGAGACATGGTCCTGCCTACCCGTTTGTCGCTGCTGTACTGTTGTATATCTGCAATCCACTCTTCACATTGAGCCATGATCTCAACTCTTTTCAAGTAAAAATGTTTGTGTATAACCTATAGTAAAATAGGCAATGTAAGAATATCAATATAACACATTTATGTACCTTTATATGATACAAGTGATTTTCACAGGTCAATGCAATTAAAAATAAAATCAGAAGAATAATTCATCAGCTATATTTGATCCTACGCAAAGCAAAGGCTGATACAGTACAGGTGGTTTTGTAAATGCCTTTTTGAGGGAGGGTCAGAAGGGGGTAGGAGAACAAATATAAACAAAAAATCTAGATCAGATTGATACCAGGGTGTCTGAGTTCCAAAATTCAAAGAACTAAAATGATTAGGGAAATTGACTGTTAGAGGCAGATATCTAGGCCAGATAGTTTGTAAAATACAAGGAAGCAAGATTGTCAGATATTTTTGGTGGGTGAGGTGGTAGAAAGGAGATAATTTTTTTCTGGTTCAAACTTTCCTTAAAATCTATAAGCTTTTAAGGTAGTTCTTGGCATTTCTTTCACCCCATAGCATTAGGGTCTTCCACATTTCCCTCATGACTTGCCATGGCTGGTAGGTTGGGATCATCTAACTTCTTCAGCTACTGTACTTAAATATGATTTTAACTTAATTCAGACCTTAATGTATTCCCTGCTTGGCCTTACCACCTGCTGTAGGATTAAGTCCCCCAGACAAGAAGATCCAGCCATTTGATCTGCTGCTGAACCTTGGGAATTCCAGCAATTCCTTTGGGGGGGTGGAGAAAGGCAGCTTCTTTACCCCAGGTCTTAGAGGTCACTCACCCCATTGGACATGGGATACATTAATGTCTTTTTATTCCCAGTCAAGTAGGCCCTTTATTTGCCCCGGTGGCAGAACTGTGTGGTGGTCAAGTGGTTTTGGTGGCGGTAGCAAGGGTGCTGAGTTGCCCTGCTTCCTTTTACTTCATAATCTTTTAAATATATTGCTGTAGTTTCTGTGATATCTTTAAAAAATTTACTTTTTATTTCTTGCTTTTTATATCATTTAAGTTGTCCACAGTATCCAGCCCCCAAAAGCTAACTCATATAACAAATATTATTAAGGGACCCCCGAAAAAGCACAATTAATTCATAAAATGAAAAATGTGAACATGTATAATAACTCATCTTCACAAAGAGGTGGGTTGGGGGTGTCTCCTCTCTTTATGTCTTGCCTAATTTACAAATTTTTGTTACATTTACTTTTTTTTGGTATACCATTGTTCTTTTCATTTATACTGGTGTAGCGTTGTGCATTGTTTTCTTGGCTCTGGTAGCTTCTCTCTGCTTCAGTTCATGTAGATCTTTCCATGTTTCTCTGTATTCATCACAGTCATCATTTCTTATAGTGTAGTAATATTCCATTAAGTTCATGTTCTGCAATTTATTTAGCCATTCCTCAGTTGATAGGCATTTGTTTTGTTTCGTTTCCATTTATTTGCTATCACAAAAAAGTGTGGCTATAAATACTTGTGTATACACAGAGACCTTTTCCTTATCAGTGACTTTCTTGATGTATAAATTCAATAAGGGAATCTCTGACCCAAAGAAAATGGCCATTTTTTTTTTTTTTTTGCTTTTTGGAGGGCAATTGGGGTTAAATGACTTGCCCAAAGTCACACAGCTAGTAAGTGTGTCAAGTGTTTGAGGCTGGATTTGAATTCAGGTTCTCCAGGGCTGGTGCTCTATTCACTGCAACCACCTAGCCACCCCTTATACAATATCTTCTAGAAAATAACATTAAAAAAATGATGTCACATTCATCATAGGAGATTAGAATGTTAAAGAACGAAATCAAAAGATAATTGCAATAACAGGCAAGTTTAGCCTTGGGGTATAAAATGAAGCAATGTAAAAACTAATAGAGTTTTGTCAAAATAACCTGCTGGTCATAGCAAAGCCATCTTCTATGAACATGACTATAAGAGATAAAGGAATTCCTCTCAGATGTATAGAACCTACCTCTTTAAAACATGGTGAAGGGTTTCTGATTTGTTCTAGCATTGCCCATTTGACTGTAGCTTGTCTTATGTTTCCATCATATTCTCGAGAACTCTGGGTGCCACTGGGAGTGCCTCGAGAGCGTTCGTATCCTGGTTCATTGAAATATGGCTCAGAAACTAATATAAGGGACTGGACAGATACCAAGACCTGTGGGAAAAGCAGATAATACCAAATAAGTATACAAATATATTATTTTTATAGATTCAACTTCTTCAGTTTGACTGAAGATCAAACTAAAAAAAGCTACTAAAAAAATCTATATTGCAATGTTTGTAGAATTACAGTATGCTTTTCGAAAAATCTTTGAATATATACTAAGCTTTCTAAGTGTTATCTAAAGATGTAAATTTATAATTTCAGATTTCTACTTACAATGACCAGACTAAAGTGCCTTCTGAGCCATTAAAATACAATTATATTAGGTGTTGTATAGTTTTAGTGCTTTACATTTCAAAATGTTTCAGTTTTTTAAAAAATGTGTAAAATTTGACTAGAAAAAAACAACTTCCTGATTAGGTTAGAAAAAAAATTTCTTGTACTACACAGATGCACTGACTATTCTCAGTCATTTAAAAACTTCATTTTAATACAAATAAGGAAAGATGAAGATTGAGAAAAAGTTACTGGATTTGACAATTAAGAGATCACTGTTAACCATGAGGAAAGCAGTTTTAGTAAAATGGTATCAGAAGCTGGATTATAAGGAGAGGAAAGTCAAAGAACTTAAAGTAGACTACCATGTTATGAAGTTTGGCCACAAAAGAGAAGAGATAAATGAGACAACAATTAGCAAAAATAGAAGAGAGGGTAATGTTTGGAAAATATTTTCCAAGTCTTAAAATATCATACATCTAAGTTATTATTACTTTTAAAATTGGTCTCAATACAAATGTTGAACAGACCAGGGTCAGAGAGAGATTTCTCCACACACTAATGACCTTCCTCTAAACTGAAACTGAACCAATGGTCTGATAATTCAGTCTGGAATCCACACATAAGAATATGGAGGATCTTGTGTATTAAAAATATTTTGCAATACACTAAAAGATAAAAAAATAAATGCTAGAGAAGGTGGCCTAGCCATACCAGATTTTAAACTGTATTGTAAAGCAGCAATCATCAAAACTACTTGGTTCTGGCTGAGGAACAGGCTAGTAGATCAGCGGAATAGATTAGGTATGTGAGACATAGCAGTCAACAACTATAGTAATCTACTGTTTGATAAACCCAAAGACCCCAGCTTCTGGGATAATAACTCCCTATTTGACAAAAACCGCTACGAAAATTAGAAAATAGTATGGGAGAAACTAGGCACAGACCAATATCTTACACTGTATACCAAAATGAAGTCTAACTGGGTTCACAAACTAGATATAAAGGCTGATACTGTAATCAATCTGGAAAAACAAGGAATTACTTTACCTGTCAGATTTAGGGGGAAGGGAAGAATTTATGACCAAACAAGAGACAGAAAGCATTATGAAATGCAAAATGGTTTCTTTTAATGATTACATTAAACTGAAAAATTTTGTACAAACAAAGCCAATTTGTAACCAAGGTTAGGAGGGAAGTGGAAAATTGGGAAATAATTTTAAAAATCTGAGTCTCTGATAAAGGCTTCATTTCTAAAAATATACAGAGAACTGAATGAAATTTATAAGAATACAAATAATACCCCAGTTGATAAATGCTCAAAGGATATGAATAGGTAGTTTTCAGAGGAAGAAATTAAAGATATCTATAAGCATATGAAAAAATACTCTAAATGACTATTGATTAGAGGAAGGCAAATCAAAACAATTGAGGTACCATATCTTACCAGTCAGATTGGCTAACATGACAAAACAGGAAAATGATAAATGCTGGAGAAGATATGGGAAAAGTGGAACACTAATGCATTCTTGGTGGAGCTGTGAACTGATACAACCATTCTGGAGAGCAATCTGGAACTATGCCCAAAGGGTTATAAATAATTGCATACCTCCCAGTAATACCACTTCTGGGGTTATATCCCAAAGAGATCATAAAAGTGGGAGGAAGACCCATATGTACAAAAATATTTATTGCAGTTCTCTTTGTGGTGGCAAAAAACTGGAAATTAAGGGAATGCCCATCAACTCGGAAATGGCTAAACAAGTTGACGTATGTGAATGTAACAGAATACTATTGTGTTATAAGAAATGAGGAGCAGACAAACTTTTTAAATGCTGGAGAGGATGCAGAAAAATCAGAACACTAATGCATTGTTGGCAGAGTTGTGAACTGATCCCACCATTCTGGAGAGCAATTTGGAACTATGCTCAAAGGGTTAAAAAAATGTGCATACCCTTTGACCCAGAAATACCACTATTAGGGCTGTACCCCAGAGAGATCATACAAATGGGAAAAGGGCCTGTATGCACGAAAATATTTATAGCAGCTCTTTTTATGGTGGCAAATGTAACAGCAATCAATTTAAGTAAGCAGATACTTAGCCCTTAGTAACTTAGGGCTAAGTATGGAAGGTGTGAGCTCTGTATGGAAGGCGTGAACTCTGTTTCCTGTTGAGAGGATGTGAATTCCCCTCTCAATGATGTGGCAGAAGGGGGTTGGCTGAGACAGGAGGCCAGTGTGTGTATATACACTCAAAAATTCCAGAGACAGAGAGACAGAATTGGGTATCTTCCTCCTGGTGGCTCCCACTGGAGGAAGCAGGATTGTCTCAGCATCTGGGAGCTGGGCTGTTGGACTGAAGAAGTGAGCTGGAGTTTTCTTGACAGAGACAGAGTTTCTCTGAGACCAGAAATCTGGTGAAGACTGCCTGCAAGGCCAAGAGTCTCCTTGGTCCTAGGGCCAGCTGAACTGCTGGAGAACTGCAGAAGTATGACTGAGATAAGACTTTGTTGGTTTGTGGCCTGGCTGATCCTTGAGTTCTAGGCAAAAGAAGTGGTGATGGGTCTGAGATGTGCCAGATCCTGTGAAATTCACTGTATACCAGGGATTGCCTGGAGGACTGGACAGATTGCCTGTGAGCTATCTGCCTCTGAATCCAGGTGACTGTTTAGTGGATTCAGGAGGGATCTGGGACCATGGAAGGAGATCCAGGGAATCAGAGAAACCACCATGAGTCAAGATGAAGGAAAGGCCTACCCTTGGATGAAACTGAGGTTTGCTGGACACCAGGGGGTAGAGGATTTGTGTGGTTTTCTAATGACTATATTTAATGACTGACTGAGTTGATGTATGATTGCCCCATGAGTGAAAGATTGATTATTGCATTATGAATTGTTTGAATGATTATGTATTGATTTTCCCCATGAGTGGAAGACTGATTATTGTATTGTGAATTGATTGAATGATTGAGTATTGATTACTGTATTCTGAATTGCTTGAATGCTTCATTCTAAATATTGTGGCCACGGTAGTGAAAACTGTGTGGCCATTCTAATGTTAAGCTGTTATGAACACTATGTGGTGATTTTCTGTGATAAGATGTAATGTGAATATTATATTGTGATATATTATGAATGTTTGCCTTAATTTATAATGGAATAAACAGAGTGTTCACTATACTGTGTAATCTGAACCATAAAAGCCGTTCACAGTAGCATTCTTTTGGGAATGGGCTGGTGCATGGCATAACAGCAAAGAATTGGAAAACAAGGGGATGCCCATCAATTGTGGAATGGCTAAACAAGTTGTGATATACGAATGTAACAGAATACTATTGTGCTATAAGAAATGAAGAGCAGAAAAACAATAACCTGGAGAGATTTTTATAAACTGATGCTGAGTGAGGAGAGCAGAACCAGAAGAACTCTGTACACAATTACATACACACTGTATCTATGATGACTAACTCTGATAGACTGGGCTCCTCTCAGCAATGCAAGGTTATAAGAGAAACTCCAAGACTCATGATGGAAAGGGCTATCCACATCCAGAGAAAGAACCACAGAGTCTGAATGCAGATTCAAGCAAACTACTTGCTCTCGCTTTTTTGTTTTCTTTTGTACTTTCTTGTTGTTCACTTCATTTGTTAAAATACTTCTTTACAACCTGACTAATATTTAATGTGAAGGTATTTGTAGAACCTATAGTGGACTGTCGTATGTAACCATGGGGGAGGGGGGAGAGGAGTGTAAAGGGGAAAAAATTAGGAACTGAAGGGATTGTGGAACTGAATGTTGTAAATTAAAAGTGAATAAAT
This sequence comes from Pseudocheirus occidentalis, assembly GCA_028646575.1. Taxonomy (NCBI): domain Eukaryota; kingdom Metazoa; phylum Chordata; class Mammalia; order Diprotodontia; family Pseudocheiridae; genus Pseudocheirus; species Pseudocheirus occidentalis. The sequence continues at coordinate 153,921,335 of CM053595.1, forward strand.
GACTTTTTTGAAAAAATAAAGATAATACACAATTTTAATTCTTTATAGACTGATACTCCAGCCACTACAAATACCCATAAAAATGACTCTAAACAAATTTTAGGGCTACAAAACTCACAAAAACACAGAAAACACATCTCTTGCTGAAGGCAGCTCAGCACAAAGGGCTCATTGCAGCAGGCTGGGAGCCGAAACCAGCCCAGCCTGGAACTGTGGCCTGGCCCCAGGGTGGTCAGGAGGAGCCACAGCTGAAGTCTTCAGGAGAGTGGATCAGCAGCAGCTGCGGAAATTTCCAGATTTACCAAGCCAGAAGAAATAAGAACTACGAGAAAGGTCAGTGGAATTCAGCTAAATTTGGGAGAGAAAAAAGTCCTCTGCCTAACTGCCCCAGGGTAAAGAAGCAGTGAAAGTGGCAGTAGTTGCAGTAGTGGCAGCCTCCTCCAGCAGGTTGCTTTAGAGCTCCTGGCCTGCAGACTGCAGGGGGGTGCCAAGCAATTGTTCAGAGGACAAGTGTTCTTGCACTGAGTGGCCTGGATCTGGCTTGTGGTCTAGGAGTGTGTTTTCAGTGAGCCAAAACTGGTGGGAGCTGCAACACCCACACAATAGCTCTGGCAGCTGTGAAAACCCTAGGAATTTGGGACAGAGCTTTCTCCCCTGGAAGAAGAATTCCACAGAGCTAAAAAATCAAGCAATCAATTGAATGGTCAATATGAAAAGGAAAAGGAAGCAAAGTAAGAACAGTAACTGAACTAGAAAATCCTTTTTTGGGGACAAAAAGGATCAAAGCATGGAACAGGAAGAAGACAACACAGTCAGAATTCCCACACCAAATGCTTCCAAGAAACGTAAAGATTGCCTACAAGCCACAAACTGGCTTAAAAAGGACTTTGAAAACCAAATAAGAGAAGTAGAAGAAAAATTGGGAAGAGAAATGAGAATGATGCAAGAAAATCATGAAAAGAGAGTCAACAACCTGACTAAAGAAAGTAACACATTAAAAAATAAATTAACTCAAATGGCAAAAGAGACCCAAAAAGCCAACGAGGAGAAGAATACCTTAAAAAATCAAATTTGCCAGATGGAAAAAGAATTTCAAAAGCTTTCTGAAGAGAATAATTCCTTCAGAATTAGACTGGAGCAAATGGAAGCAAATGACTTTATGAGAAATCAAGATACTATTAAACAAATACAAACAAATGAAAAAACAGAACGCAATGAGAAACATCTCCTTGAAAAAGCCACTGACCTGGAAAATAGATCCAGGAGAGACAATTTAAAAATTATTGGACTACCTGAAAGCCATGATCAAAAAAAGAACTTAGAAAGCATCCTTCAAGAAATTCTCAAGGAAAATTGCCCAGATATTTTATAACCAGAGGGCAAAATTGAACTTGAAAGAAGTCACTAATCACCTCTTAAAAAAGATCCCCAAAAGAAAACTCCTAGAAATGTTATAGCTAGGCACCGGAGTTCCCAGATTAAGGAGAAAATATTACAGGCTGCCAAGAGAAAGCAATCTGAATACTGTGGCAACACATTTAGGATAATTCAGGACCTGGCACCTTCTATATTAAGGGATCAAAGGGCCTAGAATATGATATTCTGGAGATCAAGGGAGCGAGGATTAAAATCAAGAATCACCTACCCAGGAAAATTGAGTATAATGTTCCAGGGGAAAATATGGTCATTCTTTGAGGTGGTGGACTTTCAAGCATTCTTGCTGAAAAAAACAGGACTGAACAGAAAATTTGACATTCAAACACAAGAAGCATGAGAAGGTAAACATGGGAAAGAAATCATAAGGAACTTATCAAAGTTGAACTATTTACATGCCAATATGGAAA
>CM053595.1:153923678-153942027 GCA_028646575.1 Pseudocheirus occidentalis
AGCTGATTCTTCTCTTGTTCCTTGTTCCTTTCTGTAATAAGATATAATATTGAGACTTTCCTTGTTCTGAAGATTGTATATAATATTGTGAATTGTTGAAACTGTGAACATTGTACTGAATCTGATTTTGTAATGGAATAAACAGAGTGTTCACTAATACTGTGTAATCGAATCTTAAAGGCTGTTCACAGTAGCATTCTCTCAGCAATCTACTGCTGATTGGCTTTACATTGGGAAATGGCTAAACAAGTTGTGGTATAGGAATGTAATGGAATACTATTGTGCTATAAGAAATGTGGAGGAGATGGACTTCATATTTACCTGGAGAGGCTTATACAAACTGATCCTAAGTGAAAAGAGCAGAACCAGGAAAAATTTGTACACAATTATAGATACAATATATGTGTGATGACCAACTTTGATAAAGTGGACTCATCTCAGCAACGCACAGGTATAAGCCAATTCTATAAGTCTCAGGTGGAAGGTAATGTCTACATTCAGAGAAAGATCTAGAAAGAACAGAGTTTAAATGGAGACTGAAGCAATCTACATGCTATGTTCTTTTTCATGTTTGGTTTTGTTTCTTCTTTCCCATTGTTCTCTCCATTGGTTACAACCCTTCTATACAAGCAGACTAATGTCCAAAGTGAAAGTATTTGCAGATCCTACACTTGATTGCATGCCCGCATGGGGGGAGGGGGTCTTCAGGGAGGGAAGAAAATTTGAAACTCAAGGGATTGTGGAACTGAATCTTGTAAACTAAAAGTAAATACACAAATCAATTAAAAAAAAGAAACAGGGTGGGTAAGCGCACACAACTACAATCCGTCACCTCCTTTCCCTTTCCCTTTCCCTTTTCCTCCCAGTGTCTCCGCCTGGGTCCCTCAAGCCCTGCTCCAATTTCAAGTTCTGCCCCATCGCCTCAGGAAGTTCTAATTGCTTTCCGCTGAGCAGAACACGTAGCTCCACCCTCTATGGGGCAGGTCCATATTCTGGGCATGCTCCGTAGCCAGATTGAAGCCACCGCCCCCTAGGCGGAAGTGAGAATGCCCTTCCTCTAATCATTCTGCTTTTCCCAGAGTTCCCTGAGTCGCTGTCATGGACGCTCCCAGGGAAGGTTTTTAGCACATGGGCCTGGAGCATACAGGCATAGGGGATCAGTGTGGCGGCCAGAAGGGATAGTGGACTGAGTTAGCGTCTGGACGACGCCCCGGGTTGTTTTCTTCGACCCACCGGATTAGTCCCCACAGAACCCCTTGCTGGTGCCCGGCTCCGGCGCTGCCATGTGGCCCCCGGAGCTGGCGGTGCTGCGGGGCTACACCACCCAAGTGGAGCGGCAGCAGTGGAAACAGGTGGACGTGACCAGCGCAGGTGAGACTAGAGCACAAGGCTGCTTCGGGGGCCACCAGCCCTGGCGTCTCTATCGCCACGTTTCTGGAGGCAACCCCCTCCTCCATTCGCGGAGCCACCACCTTCGTTTTTGGTCTTCCTCTCCTTACATCCCGGTCACGGCTAACAAACGCTTACTATGAACCAGGCATCGGTCTCCCTTACTCTAAACCATCCATCAGCTCCCGAACTGATTTTCCTGACACGTGGGTCTGATCGTATCACCCCTCTGTTGAGTGAATTCTAGTGACCTGGAGTTTTTATTTGAGCCTAGAGATTAATAGCCATTGGAACTCTTTGAACTGAGGAGTGACATGCTCAGCATTGGGAATATCAGTTTTGTAGTTACGTTAAGGATGGATTGGAGATTGGAGAAACTTAAGGCAATGAGTTTATTGCAATACATACCTCAGGCAAGAGATTACTGTTATTCTAGGATCAAATAAAGCTGCCTCTCTGGCATTTCTCTTAACCTGGGTCTCTCCCTCTTTTCCAGTCTTCTTACACATTACTTACTACCTTCCATGAATTCTATAATCTACTCCAATTTGCTTGTTCTGAAACCTGGGTATGCTACTGCCCAGCTCTCTTCTCTTTGCCATAGATGTCCCCCAGTCCTGGAATGCATTCTGTTCTCTACACTCCTCAGAGTCCTTGTTTTCCTTTAAGACTCAGCTCAAGCTACCTACATGAAGCCTTTCTGGGTCTTAATTAACAGTGCATTTTCTCTCCAAACTACCCCCTATACATTTTGTATATATAATTTACATATGCCCATCTCCTTGATAATAATGTAAGCTCCTTCCAAGTGAGAACTGTTTCACTTTTGTTTTTTCACCTGGTACTTAGTGAAATCTCATAATAGGTTCTTAATAAGTGCTTGTCCTTTGGTTGATGGGGGTGACTAAGGGACGAACAGAAACAGGGGAATTATCCAGCACCAAGGCAGAGACCTGGCCCTTTTCTCTTTCTGGTCCCTGGAGTCTGATGGAGATAGTAAGCCACTTGTGTGCTTCTGGTACTGTTGGCTTTCTTTTTAGGGGAGGTGGAGGAAAAGTTAGGTTTGATTCTGTTTCAGTGTTTCCTCTCCAGTATAAAAGGATTTTGAGGGTGGAATGCTTTGGGATGTACCAGGAAAAGAAGTATAAGCACTTGTAATTTAGCTACTGTTCCTTGATTATTGTAGGTGAAGTATGGAAGATGGAAAGGTTCAATTCAACAATCATTTATTGAGCAACTACTAAGTGACAGACATTGTGTTGGGCACTGGGAATACGACAACAAAAGGGAGGTGTGTGTGTGTGTGTGTGTGTGTGTGTGTGTGTAGAAAATCATGTACACATGTAGCTAAATGCATGATAAACTCAAAATCTTTTTTGTAGGGATGGGGGCAATATTAGCACAGGGGAGGGGATCAGGAAAGTTTACATCTAGGAAGTGGCATTTGAATTGAGTCTTGAAGGGAGCTAAAGATTCTAAGAGGCAGTAGTTATAGATGACAGCTTGTGCAAAGGCATGGAGGTGGGAGATGGAACATCTTGGATAGGGAATAGCAAGTATTCCAGTTTAGCTTAAATGTGCATGAAGTAGAGTGCCAAAAAGAGGTTTTATTTAAACCTAGAGGCACTAGGGAGTATTGGAACTCTTTGAGCAGGGAGTGATATGGTCAGCATTGGGAAAATCATTTTGGTAGCTATGTTGAAGATGGATTGGAAAGCAGAGAGACATAAGGCAGTGAATCAAATTAAGGAGATATTTACAATATCAGATGATTAGGGCCTGAACTAAGGTGGGTGATGGTGTGAGAGTAGAGAGGGATATGGATGTAAGAGTGGTGATGATGGTAAAATTGACAAAACTTGGGCTAGATCTGAGGCTAGAGGAGATAGTGGTGATCCAAATAGACTCCATTGTCTTTCAAATCTGGAAGGATGATGGTGCCTTAAATAGAAAGTTAAAAAGAAAGAGTAATGGATTTGGGGCAAAAAAAAAATGCTTGACTTGTAGTCTTGAATTTCTAAGTGCTTATTAGACATTGTACAACTGGATGTCCCATAGACATCAACAGGTCTCAAGTCCAAAACTGTACTCATTTTTCCCCCCCAAACCTCCACTTTTTCCTAACTTCCTTACTGTTGAGCGTGCCATTATCTTCCTGGTTACCTAGAATTGTAACCTAGGTGTTATCCTCAATTCCTCCTGCTATCTGTTGCCAAAGCTTGTTGAGTTTACCTTTGTAACATCTCTTGCATTTGTTCCTTTCTTTCCTCTGACACTGAAACCTCCTTGGTGCAGTTTCTCATCATATCATTCCTGGACTATTTTTTTTTCTTCATGCAGCCCCTGAGAGGGCAGGAAAAGATTTTAATGCGGTGTGAGGTCACCAGATTAAGAAAAGTCACAAGGAATGTAAGAGCAGAAGAAATCAAGGACAAGCCGAGGGGTGGGGGCACTGACTGGCAGGGGCAACGACTAGGGAAGGATTCACCACCTCTAGCATGGGCAGCAATGGACCCCCAGGAGGTGGTCTACAATTCGGAAAGATGGAGCAAGAACCTGCCTCTGTTCCAGGCTCCAGCTACCGAGGGCTTCTAGGCACAATTAGGGACTGTCTTAGCACACTTTGCCCCTACTTCAAGCTATCTTAAGACAGCAGTCTCTCAGGAAGATCTCAGAAAGCCAAGAAGCAGCCCCCATGGCCTCTGAGGGGATCCTGGGGAGAAAGGGAAAGAAAGAAGCATATTCTGAACCTCCCTTCCCTGCACATCTGGGGGGAGGAGAGGAGGGAAAGGAAAGCCACAGTCACCTTTTGGCTCCAGGCCCACGCAGACCCACAGCGACCAGTAAAACAACTGGAGGTGGTTATATTGGTTTAAAAAAAGACAAAAGGTTACAGTGTCCTACAAGCACAGAGTTTTAAATTTCAAGACATTAAAAAAAACCTGTCCCAGCCCAGGGGACTGAACATTGATGGCCAGGCTGACCCATTGGGTGTGGCCTTGCAGGTCTACTGCTGTTTTCTTTCCAATAGCAAGCTCTCCAGCCAGTGCTCTGCATCCCCAAGCCCTGTCCCTCCCCTTGCCCCTGGCTTCTTCGGAGCTCCAGCAGGGCAGCTTTGCAGAGAGAGGAGAGGAGAAGAGGGAGCAGCCAGAGATCCAGTCATATGCTCTAAAAATTCTTGAGGAACTCCTCTGCCACAATACAAGCCCAAGCATTGATGGACAGCTTCATTTCACTGATCTCCTTATCAGTCTCCTCCATGAAGTGGATCACAAAGTCCGCCAGTTTGTGTTTATACATTTGTTCCGTGTGGAAGTTTGTAATCAGGAAACTGATATCATAACCCTCCACAGGCTTCCTATGTTGGATGAAGAAGTTCTCTGCTCTCATCATCATGAAGTGCATGAATTTGTGGCAGAGGATCTTCTCAATCTCATCAGCCTGTTGCACAGCGATGCTGACTCTGACAGAGTTGATGGAGCTCTCGATCAGAACCTTTTCCTTCTCATTCCTGCTGATGGTCACAGGTTGTAACAGGAGATCTTTGCTACTCCTGACTTCTACCTCTGGCTTGTTGTGTCTCTCCACAACCTGGGAGGAGAAATTCTCTAGGCAAAGTGCAGCCTGCAGCATGGCGCAAACGGCACTCAGGTAGGGGCAGAGAGTGGCAGTCTTTGCTGGGGCTGGCTAGGCTGGAAAGCCCATTCCTGGACTATTGCAATAACCCAGGGTGGTCTCCATGTCTCATTTTTTCTCCACTCAATCTTTACTCAACTTTCAAATTGACCTCACAATATTCGTTTGACCTTACCACCTCTGTTCTCAGTAAACTTCAGTGGCTCCCTATTATCTCCAGGATCAAATATAAAACTCTTTCTTTTAAAACCCTTTATACGCTGGCCCCTTTCTGCATTTACAGTTTTGTTATACCTCAGTCCCCTCCATGTACTCGACCATCCCGTGACCTCGGCCTCATTGCTGCTCCTTGCATAGGACATTCCAGCTCCCAACACTAGCTCTTTTCCATTCCTGAAATTCTCTCCCTCTTCATCTCTATTTCTGGCTTCCTTGCCTTCCTTTAAATTTCAGGTGAAGTCACACCTGCAAGAAGCCTTTTCCAGTCCCCCTTAATGCTGATAGACTGGGGATGGGGAACCTGCCTCTGGATCCCCAGGTGTGGCCCTTTGACTGAATCAGACTTCAAAGAACAAATCCCCTTAATAAAAGGATTTGTTCTGTGAAGTTTGGATTCAGAGGGCCACACTTGAGGACCTAGTGGATCACATTGGACTTGAGGCCACAGGTTCCCCACCCCTGTGATAGACAACTCCAAATGACCCAGTCAATTGGAAATCAAAATTTGTGCATTATATATTTTTCATCCATTTGAATTTTTCTGTGTGGATTGCTAAAATTGAGTTGTAATGGTCCCTTTGAGTATTGCTTGAAGGAATGGGTATGTTTTGATTCAGTCAGTAAGAATTTTAAGTGTAGACTATATACCAGGCACTGTGTTAGGTGCTGGGGATAGACAATCCTTGCCTTAAAGGAGCTTGTCTTTTATTGACCGAGATGGAGGAGCATTGGGGATAGATTGTTTACAGATGAATATATATAGGATGTATTAAAAAATAGATATTGGGAGTAGGGATGGGGGAACTAATACCTCTCCTGAAGGAGATGTCATTTGAGCTGAGCCTTGAAGAGGAGGGGGCGAAGAGAGAGGCCTCTAAGCCTTTGCCAGAATTGGAGGGGGGTGGAGATTGGGAGGGATTTGCAGACTTGGAGATGGAGATGGAATGTTGTGTACAGGGAAGAACAAATAGTGTAGTTTAACTAGAGTGTAGTTTGCATGAAGAGGAAGGAGTAATCATCCTGGAAAGACTGGCATTCAAAGTCCTTCTCAGTCTGGTTCCAATCTAACCTGGGTTTTTATATTTAGTCTTAGAAACCCCAAAACTTTTTGAGTAGTGGAGTGAAGTGGTGGTCAGACCTGTGGTTTAAGAGCATCAGTTTGACAGCTACATAGAGGTTGGACTGGAGAGGACAGAGAATGGGGGGCAGAATAGATTTCAGGGGTCCACAAATTTGCATAGGGAAAAAACCCTTTATTTCCATATAATTGGTTTCCTTTGTAATCCCAAGTATTTTATTTTATGGATTTAAAACCGTTGTTTTGAGAAGGGGTCCATAAGCTTGACCAAAATGCCAAAGGGGTCTGTGACACAGAAAAGTTTCAAGAACTTATAGTGCCAATGCAATATTTACAGCGCCCACAATCATGATAAAAACCATGACTATAAGTATCGCCTGACGTTGGATCGCAAAATAGTACCAAACTGTCCATATAGAAGACAGAACTGAAGCATTTATGTAGATACCAGAAAAGGAATCCCCAAACCAGCAAGCTGATTCTGTTATAATACCGAAGGTATTCAGAAGCCATAATAATGCTGAGAGCCACAGTATCCTTCAGCCTTTCCACAAACCAATACAAGATCAATATTTACTTACAAACTTCTTTATCTCCTTGCCTAAGCAAGTCTCCTTTCTCTCCCACCCTCTGGCTTGCTCTGAACTGCACCCTTGTGGGCTCTGCTTCCCTTCAGCAAACTCCTCCCACCGCAGGCTCCATGTGACTATATTCAGCCTGTCCGGGGCAGAGTTAACTTTCAAAGGTGGGGGGGAGGTCTTCAGACTCCCCACTAGGTCAGATTTCCATTTCCATTACCAAATCCCAGCTCTAGAAGGAGGGGTTGGTCACCAATGTCAGAAGAGAAGACCGTGTGTGAGACAGGATTACTTCCCTTTTTTCAGTTATTTGAAGAGCCAATGCCATGGAAGAAGGAAGTGGCTTGTTCTGGTTGGCTCCAGAAGGGTAGATGGAAGCAGCTTAGAGGACAATTAAGCTTGATGCAAGAAAAATTTCCTAAGAGAGATGTTCAGAAGTGGAAAAGGCACCCTCTGGAAATAGTGGGTTCCTGCTCACTAACAATTTTCCGACAAAGACTAAATGACCACTTCTCAGTATGCTATAGAGGGGATCCCAATTCAGGTATGAAGTTGCATTAAGTTAATATATAAGGAACTTTTCAACTGTGAGGTTCTACAAAAATGAAGACATAAAGATAAATCAAACAAGGTCACTAAACAACTAGATCTTTTTGGATTTAGCCCTTTTATGGTTCTCTAGTGTCATTTTCACTTTAATTTGCTCCCACAGCTTCAGCTGTCATTTCTATGTAATGATTCCACAAATATAACCTACCTCATCTAAAATCTAGCCCAGCATTTTTAACAACCAGGTAATCATCTGGCCCTAAGTATCCCACCTACAGACTTCAGGAGGTGGTGGAAGATAGAAGGGCCTGGTGTGCCATGGGTCTGTGGCAGCGGTTCTCTACCTTCCTAATGCTGTGACCGGTTAATACTCCTATGTGGGCGTATCTGCATGTGGGTGGACCCTCCTGGAGATGGATACAGGAGCCCTGTCTCCATTCCTAAGACCATTGGAAATATGTGTTTGTTTATGTTCTGGTCACCCTGGTTTTGCTGTTTTTCACATGTCCCGGTGCTCCATGCTTGTAATACCCTCCTTTCTCTTCACCTGCTTCTTAAAATTCTTAATTTCCATCATAACTCAGCTTTCAAGCACTGTCTGCTCCGTGAGGCTTTCCTGATTTCTAACCCCTCTTTCCTTTATTTACTTTGTATATATTTCATATATGTACAGGTTTCTATTTTATATCTGGGTCATGACCTTTTTGGGAGTCAAACGACCCTTTCACAGGGGTCACCTAAGACCACCAGAAAACACATATTTCCAGTGGTCTTAAAAACTGAGACACTGTTCCTTTATCCATCTCCAGGAGGGTCCGCCCACATACAGATACTCCCACATACTAGTATTAAAAGGACGTGGCATTAGGAAGGTTGAGAACCACTGGATCTTTTGGCACATAATAGGCACTTGTTAGTTGGTTGCAGTAGACTATATTCTGTTACCAAAATGTCTTGAGTCATTCATTCCTTCATTTATTCATTCATTTAACATTTATTTTTTTTAAATTTTAATTAAAAACTTATTTTCATCCAACACATGAAGCAACTACTGAGTGCAGAACACTGCGTACTTGAGAAGATAGAATGTTAAAGTTTCATGAAATTTAAAAATAGGCAAAAAAGCAAAGATAAATTTAACTAATAATACTGCATGAGTTGCAAACGTTACTTCATGAGGGCTAAGAGAGATCATTGCCAGTTTTGGGTATTGGGGAAGGTTTCATGAAGATGGTGACTTTTGAGTTTGGGTTTAAAGGAGAATAGGAATTTAGCAGGTGAAGAGCAAGAGAAGGGGCCCTTTAGGTTTGGGGAGAATGAACAAAGGCATACGGACAGATAAACATAGTTTGAGGGTCAGGGTGGTCCAAGTTGTCTGTGGCATGGAGATTAGTAATATTCAGTGCTGGATTTGAAGGACCGAGCTTTACTCAGTAGGGAGGCATTGATGAGTGGGAGAGTAGCATGATCCTGTGTATGTCTAATCAAGGTAATTTTGGCACCATTATTTAGGACATATTAGAGAGGGATGAAAATAGAGGTGGGAATACTTTTTAGAAGTCAGTGAGTGCACTCCGTCTCCTGACTTCTGCCCCTTTTCACTGTCCTTTTTCACCCCATGCCTGGAATACTCTTCCTCCTCTCCTCCACCATCTGACTTTCTTCAAGACTCAACTTTAATCCTACCTTTTGCAAGAGGCTTTTGCCTGGTACCCCCTCATTTCCCTTCCCCCTCCCCCAAACTTCCTAGACGTCAGGAGGTAGGACCTTCCTCTAGGCCCAAGAACCTAGGACTCTAGACCCTAGAGTCTTCCCTCTGAGATTACCTGGAGTACATAGTTGTTTGCATTGTACCTGGTAGAAGGGGAAGGGTTTTTTTGTTTGTTTTTTGCTTTTTGGAGGGGGGACGGCTGGGCTATTGGTTTTGAGTGACTTGCCTAAGGTCACACAGCTAGTAAGTGTTACTTGGCTGAGGCTGGATTTGAACTCAGGTCCTCCTGACTCCAAGGCTGGTGCTCTATTTACTGTGCCACCTAGCTGCCCCTGTAGTAGAGGTCTTCAAGGTTTTCAAAAGCTGTTTAGAGTAGCCACAGTAGGGCAACAAGGTTGTTGTGGGACCTTGAGTTCAGTCCATATAAAGATTGGTTGTTGACACTGTTTAGCCTGGAGAAGAGAAGAGTGTGTTGGGGAGGGTGCAGAAAACCTCCAATTTTGGTGTAATGTCAAGAAAAATTTCCTAAAAAATAAAGAGTTATTCAAAAGTGAAGTGTACTTCTTTGGAAAGGTTGGGGACTTGGGAGAGGGGCTCTTTTAAGCCTTTTGATTCCTCTTAACTAGAAATGATAGATATAGCCCTTTCCTCAGAGCTGCTCTAAGTCTGTTTATACCTCTACCTACCATAGTCTTCCTGCTATCAGAAGTCACACATGTTAGCTAGATAGGTTAGAATGTTTTCTACACAAATCATACATGATATCTACGTTACATAGGTAATTTACATAGGTCATCTGCAAATGTAAAGGGATTTGCAAATCTTAAAGCATTGCTGAAATACTAATTATTATTAATTTGTGAACTTGCATTATTCTCCCTGGTATTTTATAAGGTCTTTGAATTCAGAGGCTATATTTTACTTATCTTTATATCTCCTGCAGTTATTAGAGAGAGAGGCAAAATGAGTATGGAGGAATCAGGAAGGATGTGGATTCAAATCCTTCCTATCCTACTTTACTCTGCTTACCTGTGTTGTAAGCTTGAAGGCAGGACTTTTTGTGTATCTGTATCACCATTGCCTGGTGCAAACACAAGAAAATTACTTGATTAAAAATATGGTGAAATGAATTGAATTTTCAGCAGTCCTGCTCCTGATGATAACCATAAGGGGAAGGTAGAGGCTAGGATGGAGAAAGAATATTACAGTTTTTCTCCTAAAAATTGAGAGTGGGTAGTGGTGGTTGAGATAACTTTGATTTGACAAAATATTCCTCTCATGTGGCACATACTGTGTTTCTTTGCAAAATTTATGATTTTTGAGGTAGATCTAGATAAAGAAAAATTGCATGAAAACTTTCCCCTTTAATAGTAATAAAAAGTACTTAGGCCTTAATTCCTAATTTGCAATTTATAGTAGAGATAATGTGGTGATGACTTTGTTACTCTAGGAAATATAGCTCTGGATGATATGAATGTGCCCATAATTTTATGGCTAATGAGTACATATAGAATATAGATTCTTTGATTAACTAATTTTTTAAAATATCAAATGACTGCATCATTTATTCCAGCTTATTTCATTCTTTCTTTGATTTACAGATAGTGAATCCTTTTTACAGTTGCTATTAGAAGGGAACTATGAAGCCATTTTTCTAAATACAGTTACCCAAAATATTTTTACTGCATCCATATTGAAAGAAGAGAAGATTCACAACTACCTGGAAAAGCAGGTTCTTACATTTCTGGACTGTTCAGCAGATTTGTATGAAAATGAAAGGTAGGACTTCTTTTTCTTCTTTTTTTTTTAAATTGCAATTGACATAGTGGAAACAGAATTGTAGTTAACCTATGTAGAAAATTGTTAACATTAATTTCATTCTTCCTCATTTTACTTGGGTCTCTGAGTGCGGCCTAATAATCTCAGTTTGAGATTTCTGCAGCATTTGACCTAGATTTTACTTTGTTTTGCTATATTGGTTCAGGATAAGAGTATTTGGTGCCACAGAACTCAGTCTTCAGGTGTGCATTTTTTGAACAAGTATGTCAGCTTTGTTTTGTCCTTCTGTTGCACTGTGATACAGATTCTATAACAAGTTATAGGAGAAGCCATGTTCCTTTGGATGCATTTAAAAAAACTGATTATGCTGGTGCTCTTGCACCTATTTTCTCTAAAGATTTAAAAAAAAAATCAAAAGTAATTATTTTTAGGCATTTTCTAGCTCACTTCTTTAAAGTAAATAACAAGATCTGGTGCTGCTTCTACTCTCCATAGCCCTCCTCCTTCTGAACAAGGATGTATTTCACCCGTGACATTCCTTTGGAGTTTTTCCCTCCATCCTCAAATGCACTGTTGCTCCACTAGGTTTTTTTTCCTAATAAATTTCCTATATCAAGATTGTTAATTGTTGCCTCTTAGACTTTCCCAGTGTGGGCAGCTGTTACCCCTGGTAGTGAGAATACATACAGCTTTTAACTCTGTTTTTTTGCCGATATTTTCTATAATTGAATTTAGAACTAGAATAAACCAGTCTGAGATGGATAAATTGTGCCCCTCACCAATATAGGATCCACACTAGCTCCAGCTTCCTGTTCTAAAATTACTTTGTGTTACCCCCTAACATGCATTCTGTGTTCCAAACAAATCAGACTATGGCTGTTCCCCAGACTTTACCATTCTATCTGCCACTTCCATGCATTTGTATAGATTCTCTCCCGAGCTTGGACTATATTCCTCTCAGATTCTCTGCCTTAGACTCTCCAGCTTCCAACGAGGAAGGCCCTTCTCAATTGCTAGCCACCTCCCTTTTGAAGCCTTTTCTGATTTCTCTAGTTCTTTCCATCTTGAAGTTATTTTGTATTTATCTATTTATTTATTTGTTTACATGTTCCTTCCCCTACATATCACCCCCTTTAAAATTGAGGCTTCTTGAAGGCAGGTATTTTGGGTTTGCCTTTGTATTCCCAACATAGTGCCTTGCACCTAGTAGGTACTTAAATGTTAAATGTATTAAATTGTATTTAAATGTTAAAATGTATTGAAAACCTCATTGATTTGGAGTTTGTAGTTTTCTTTGCTCTATTTGGAGGGGTTGCCTTCTTTCTAGCCTGTTAGTTCAAGGATATTTTAGAGGATGTCATTTTCTTTTTTATTCCTCTGGCAGATATTTATACTGATGGTGCAGCATGAGAATGCCTTAGGAAAAGAACTCAATAAAGTCTTTTATCTAGGGCTTTCTTTTTGTGTTCAGATTATTATTCAGATGTCTTCAGAAAATGTGAGAGCCACCGACATCAGAAAAGGACATAGGGTCACAGCATCATGGCTCTAGAGCTGGAATGGATTGTAGAGGTCATGTAGTCCAGAATCCTAATTTTGCAGATAAGGAAACTGAGGCCTCTAGAAATTAAGTGAGTGACAGTCACACAGGTCATCATCTACAGAGTTAGGATCTGAACTCCAACCCTACGTGTTTACTTTCGATACTTCAAGTTCAGTGTTCTTTCTCCCATACTATAATACCTCATGTTTGAGATGGGTTTGTTTCAGAACTTTTTTGATAAGAATTCTGGATATTCTCAGCCATTCTGAACTGAGATCAGACCACTACCTGTACCTGTGCCCATAAAAGGGCTTTGCATTTACGTTTTCCACTCTGTCCTTTGCAGACAACAGATGATGTTTCTGCTTGGAGTGAGCAGCTTACAACTCTTTGTTCAGAGCAACTGGACTGGCCCTCCTGTTGACTTACAGCCCCAGGACTTTTTGCCTTCTGTTTTATTACAGCAGTTCAGTGAGGTATGTTGGCTCAAGCTTCCCTTTTGGGTTCTTGCTGTGTATCCCATCTCTGAGAAAAATGTGAATTTTTCTCTGACATGCAACTTCTAGATCATGTTACAGATGAGAATTATTGTTTGTGGGGCATGTGGTTCAGGAAATTGAAGAAAACAGTTATGTTTAAGAATAATAACTGATTATATTGTCCATGGAATCCTGGGCTTTGGATGTAGAAGACACCCTAGATGTCTTTGTTCAGCTCTTACATTTTATAGATGAAGAAACTGAGGTGTTGAGGGTTGAAGTGACATATAGAAGGTGTCACAGGTATCAGACTGATGCTATTGATTGGTTAGTTAACCATTCATCATGTTAAATAGCTGTGCTATGCATGCATAGGACGGTGCTAACCACTGAGAGTGACTTAAAAAAAAAAGAACCAAGAAACAGCAAATATACTGCCCTCACCCCACAAAGAGAAGGGCGTCAGAGCAGTCACATAGATGTTACGAAGTCCATATATAAGGTACCCACAGTTCTAATAATCTTAGTTGTCTGGTTGCCAACCCTGTAATGGAGAGGCATTGCTAAGCTAGAATTTGTAGTGTTCTTAGAGGAAGAGCCTCATAGCAGTGGAGGAGAGAGGCTACAAGCAGTAAGAAGCTATAAGAAGGAGAGGAGATCAGAATTTAAAAACTGCAGTAATTTGGAGCCAGGAAGTATAGGGACAAATTGTCCTGCATAACTCAATAACCTCTGAGGCCATTGATCTTCAGTAATTGATAGTCATGCTTATGCTGAATCATCAAAAAGTTAAATTCAGTGAATGTTTAATGAATTCATTTTAGGATCACAGGGAAATGTGTACTGGGCCATGTGGACAGGAAAATGGCTACTCAGTGCTTTAGGAAGGTTTCATTGAAAATTATCATAGGATTGTAGACCTAGAGCCAGAAGGGACCTTAGAGGTCCTGTAATCCAGTCTACTCATTTTATAGATGAAGATACTCAGTCCTAGGGATATGAAGTTGTTTGCCCAAGGTTACATAAGTAGTAAGTCACAGAGAAAACAGGTCCTGTGACTCTTAAATTCAGCTTTTTTTCATTTTTCATTTTCATTATAACTTCTTTTCAAATATTTAAAAAAACCACAGTACAGAAAACTATGGCACTTTAACTGCTGGAGCTTTACCCTTATAGGACATGTTTACATTATTCAAATGAGATAATGTACATTAAGCTTGTTACAAACCATAAATGTTATATAATTTCAGTTATTACTGTTATTTTTGTTATTTGGAGAACACAAGAAATGCCTTGCATCTTGATAAGAGCCATAGAGACTCATCTTGTGATTTCATTAAACTGCCAGGTGAGGAAATTGTTTCTTCCAGAGCAGGTCAGCACTTTCTGCTGCCATTTAGAAAGTTTTGTAGAGTAAGTTAAGTAACTTGGACTGAGTAACAGCCAGTATGTTTCAGAAGTGGGACTTGAACTCAGGTCTTCCAGGCTCCAAGGCCAGCTTTATTCTCCCCTGCTTTTCCTCTTCATAGTACACTATAAATAAGGTATTAACAAATAAGAAATAATCTTTAGTTTTCAGGAGCTTGTGATGTAGTTCGTAATTTGTGACAAATTCATGAAACAATTAAGTAGTAATGAAAGCAGTATATAATTAAGCTGAGTACAGTTCATAGCTGTTATAGAAGTTCAGAAAATGGAGGGAGCAGTTGTCAACGAAGGCCTCCTGGAGGAGATCCTTAATCTGGGGTCTGACAGGCAGGTATGAATGGTTTGGCAGTAGCTAGGAGAGAACAAGGATATTTCCTAGGTGGGAATATCGGGAGGCCAGGCTTCTGAGGAAAAGAGTATGCCCAAGGAATCTTAGCACCACAGTAGAACTAATCTCTTATGATCCAGCCAATTACTTTCATCAGGATTGTTATTTTAACCTGATTAGCTAACTGGCCACAGACAGCAATGTTAACCGAAGTTTCATCTACAACTGAAGGTCACCTTTACACAGCTGGCTTGATCACTGTTAACTGATCCTCCATTCTTTTTGCTTTTCTCCTATAGATGTTCAGTATCTTTTCATTGCCATATTATTAAAAGTTTATTTTTTTTAAATGCCACATGCTTCACTGTGACTGACTAAATGTTCCTTTAAGCATCATAGTCTTATCATTGCCTTTTAAAAGTTAGATACATAAAACCAGGTATGATGTTGCATTCTTGTAATCCCTGGCTACCAAAGAAGTTGAGGCCAGTGTATCCCTCGATCAGGAATTCCAAGTTGCAGTATTCTGTGCCAGTCAGGTGTCTGCACTAAATTTGGCAGTGATATGGAGAGCCTCTGGGATCAGAGATTAGTTGCTTATGAAGGTGAAAACCAGTTCAAACTTGAAAAGGAGATCAGAGATCCTATGCTGATCATTAGTGGGATTAGGTCTGTGAGTAGCTCTTGTATTTCCAATTCAGGTGAAACCAGTCTTTAAAAAAACATCAGAAAACACAAATAATTCCCTTTTAAAACTAGATTGTTACACAAACCCTTTGGGAGTGCATTTAGAACTCAAATCAGAATACCGTTGCTAATTCATAGGCACAGATGAAATACTTAGCCTCTTTAATTTTCTTGTTTTGAAAAAAAAATGTTTAATTACTACCATATTTCAAGTGCTTTGAGATGAAAATTGAATAAGAAATTAGTCATTTATTGAGCATCAAGCAGAACCCAGATAATTTCCAAGTTAGTCATTAGAGAGCGAAATATTATCTGATTAAATGATGCATGTTTTTGTCTAAACTACATGTCTTATAAATGTGTATTGTGACTCTCTCTCTGATGCTGTTTATAGCCAGTGATTCTGCTTTCAAGAAAATGGTCTGAAATTTCTGCTTAGAGCAGATAAGCTTTGACATCAAGTCAAGTCAAGTGGGTTAAGGATGAGTTTTCTCAATGTTGACTCTTCTCCTGTCACTTTCCATGGTGTCAGTTTAACTTAGCTTTTTTCTTTCTTCCAAGTTCTCTAACTTGAACATTAGGGGATAAAGCTTGTAGATTCTCTACATTATAGTTTCTGTGGATCAAAAAGAGATAACTGATTAGAGATAACTGTGTGTGTTTCACCATGTTAAGAGTGTATCCACTGGATTCCAATATCCTGAATTCTAAAAATATATAGCTTTTATTTATTTAATATATTTATTTATTGCTTGTGGGAAAGAAAATGTAAGGGCTCCAGTACCCTACATCTTTACCTTACTTTAAGAAAAATAAAGTCTGAGGGACATCCTTTATTTTTTGAAAAATACATTTTATTGATGCCTCTTGTCTTTACGTTACAGTTTAAATCCCTGCCTCTGGATTGAAGCCTTCCTTCAGACTAGGAAAAACAATTAAGCAAAGATGTCTTATACAATGATTGCATATGACAGTGTGTATAATAGTCTTTCTTACTGATCCCTTTCCATTCTGCTATGAGGAGGGAGGTCCATTTCATTATTGGATCCCTAGGACCTTCATTGGTTTTCTCATTACTCAGAATTTGACATCCTTTGAACAGTCTTTTCATTTATATGTTGGGAACCATTGTTTCTTTGGTTTGCATATTTTGCTCAATGTAAGTTCATACAGATTTCCTCTTGTTTCTCTGAATTCTTTGTTCATCAGTTTTTCTGTGCAATAATATTCCATTACATTTATGTTATTTTCTCAGACATTTCACAGTCAAGAGAGAACCCTTCTTTGTTAATCCCAATACCTTCGTGCCTAAGTGAATTACAAGAAACATCTTCAGTTCATTCCTTGCTTTCAAAATAATTTTTTTTTCTAAAATAAATAGTAGAATAAACACTGAATTTTGTAGTTTGAGGGTTCTTGCTCAGTATTTGTGTGACTGTGGGCAAATAATTTCCCTTCTTTGGGCCTCAGTTTTTTTATCTGTAAAATGAATAAGTTGAGTTAAATGATCTCTAAAGTCTGTTCTAAATGCTAGGATCCTTTCCTGTAACTTTTATTCATGCATACACCCATTCATTCACAACTGTTTATTTAATGCCTGCTATGTAATGCAATACCCTCTCAACTTCCCCTCAGATTACTTTCTTCCCTGATAAGTAATTCTGCAGTTGAGTGATGGAAAGAAAGCTTTTTTTAAAAAAAGGTAGGAGAGACCTTAGTGCATTCATGATGGAGAGGAAGAGAGCCAGTTGTCTTGAAGAGAAGCTGGAGGGGGTGGCTAAGTGGCGCAGTGAATAGAGCACTGGCCCTGGAGTCAGGAGGACCTGAATTCAAATCTGGCCTCAGGCACAACACAAAACCGGCTGTGTGACCTTGGGCAAGTCACTTAACCCAAATTGCCCCTCCAAAAAAAAAATAAAGAGATGCTGGAGTATGCTGGAGGTTTCTGTGTGTGATGCTCACTGCAGCTGTTTCTTGTGGCTGTTGCACTGCAGAAAGAAATCTTTCATGTGGCAGCCTGCGACACTGGCTGCCTTCTCTTCCACATTTATGGCCCACAGAGCATTTTCCCCCCTTAATGTGATGATAGGGATCCCTAAGGAGGCATGGGAAGGCAGCTAAGGATGACAGATTAGGAAACCATGTCTGAGGTCCAGAAAACAGAACTAGGGGCCACTGCATGGAAGTTGACAGGGAGGCAGATGTTAGCTCACTATGTAAAAGACATTTCTAATTCATTAGAGTCATATGCATTGGGGAAAAAACCAAAGTTGGATGAGTGTCTCTTGAGGAATAGAAGGCATTCCTGCATTGTGTGAGAAGCTGGACTGGATAAAATCAGTGAGGTTCAGAAACTGGGTTCAGATTTCAGCTTTCTCACTTACTACTTGGGTGTCCTTGGCCAAGGACTTTATCTTCTGGGCCTCAGTTTCTTTTTTTTTTTTTGCTTTTTGGACGGCAGTTGGGGTTAAGTGACTTGCCCAAGGTCACACGGCTAGTTTTTTGTGTTAAGTGTCTGAGCCTGGATTTGAACTCAGGTACTCCTGACTCCAGGGCCGGTGCTCTATTCACTGCGCCACCTAGCTGCCCCGGGCTTCAGTTTCTTCATCCATAAATTAGGAGAGATAGGTGAGATGATTTCTAAGGTACTTTCTACCTTTAAATCCATGAGCCTGAATCTGGAACTATGCCCAAAGGGCTATAAATAATAGCATACCCTTTGACCCAGTAATACCACTTTTGGGGTTGTATCCCAAAGAGATCACAGAAGGGGGAAAGGGTCCCATATGTACAAAAGTATTTATTGCAGCTCTCTTTGTGGTGGCAAAAAACTGGAAATTTAAGGGATGCCCATCAATTGGGGAATGGCTGAACAAGTTATGGTATATGAATGTGATGGAATATTATTGTGCTATAAGAAATGGGAAGGAGATTGACTTCATACT
>CM053595.1:153942527-153969765 GCA_028646575.1 Pseudocheirus occidentalis
TAAAACTGTTGCCTTTCCACACAAGGTATGGGATATTATTCTATTTACATTTAAAAATATTTCTTTCTTCCTCTTCAGTGTAGTGGAAATGCCCATAAATCAGTCAGTGGAGTCCCTCCCTAGCATAGGTGTAGAACTGCTTTATTGATCTCTGGGTTTGTCCAGTCATTTCGGATGTCGTCCAGGTGGTTATCAAAATTAACAAGGGTCTCGTAGGACCTGCTGTCCAAGAGAGATGCCGAGATCCTCTGGGCTTCCGCCAGTCTTCACAATAATCATAGTGTGGATCTCTGCACCGCCATTTGTTTTCATGATGTTCATACACATGAATCGTGGGTTCTATGCACTCCATTGTAAACTTTGTGTTGTCTACCTTGATGAGTGCAGTGTCATTGAAGCCCTCAGCAATTTTGGAAGCTACCTTCTCAGCAACCTGGTTCAGACTGGCATCTTTTACACGTTCATTAGCTTGATAATAACCAGCAATCACGTAGCTATTGTCTTTGCACCATGAATCAATCAAGGTAAGGGCCACCTCCAGCATGGAGGCCAGCGCCAGGGTGCCGTGGAGGAGGGGGATGCAGTCTACGAAGAGGATCTGGTGCGGGTTGGGGCCGCCGTGCGCTGGCTGCTCTTTGCGGGGCTTCTGCTTCTCGGCCACCAGGAGCCCGTTGACGGCGCAGTGGGGGTACTTGGCCCGCTGCAGCACCATCTTGCAGTAGGCCTGGGTGGTCAGCTTCACACCGGGCATGGTGAGGCTCGGGCCCGAGGCCCGCAACGATGGCAGCCTCCCAGGCCCGGCGCAGCTCGGTCGGCCCCACAGCATCACTCCGCTCCAGCCCCTCGGCCCCTCAGCATAGACTGACAGGTTCCGCAGCCCGGCCCCCCGAGGCGCCCCGCAGTCTTCTCTAGTCTGCCGGACTCAGCCGGACTGAGGACCGTCGGCTCCCGTCCAGGTGCCCGCAGCTCGCTCTGGAGGCCGAACAGCTGCCTGATGATATTTTATTTAAGAGGGCATACTTGTCCAAATGAGAAGGTGGTAGCTAGGATTCAATCTGGACTCTGTTACTCCTTCCAGATTTTATGGGAACATCATGGAGGAAAACTCAACTGGACTGGTGTTGTATGAAAATGGCAGTTCTTTCTAGATATTTAAGGACTCCTATTCTCTTGGTTGGGCTCTTACTATCCCACTGGGCATTTGCTGTGGGTTTTCCCTCAAGGCTGAGAATCGATTCTTCCTTAACTGCCCCTCTACTTTGAAATATGCTCTTTTGTTTCATTAAAAACAATGGAGGACATTTCTGGGAGGACAATACTAATTAGATTTTTAAAATTGCTATTTTGTAGGGACTTTTATTTCTGATTGTAGAGATCTTACATGTTCTTTCAATTTTACTGGCTTCTGATACTGATTTACTATTATTGAATCACTTAACTTTTGAGCTGTGTTTGCTCAGTTTTCTTTTTTCTAAGTGGCCAGTCCTTTTTTATTCTAAGCCATTAATTCTGCTTTTCAGTTTTTCATTAAGAGCTCTAATATTGATGCATACTGTTGAACTTTGTCAGAAAGCCCTGAATTTCAATCCCAACTCGGCTCAGTGTATGAGTTTGAGCATATAATTTAAGCTCTCAACCTCAATTTTGTCATCTTTGAAACGAGGATAATGAGATTTATGGCATTTACCCTATTGGGTTGATAAGAGGATCAGATGAAATGAAGTGCTTTGCAAACCTACACTGATTTTTAAGTGCCAGTAGTTGTTATTGTCATGATTGTTCAGTTCTTTCTTTAGACCTTCTAACTATGTGGCCAGTCAGTTTTCCAGTGTACTCTTGGAAAGAGCACTGATTTTGGGGTCTGAGAGGTTGGTTTCAGATCTCAGCTCTGTTAATTGTGTGACTTTAGTCAGCCAGTAAACATTTATTAAGTGCCTACCATGTGTCAGGCACTATTCTAAGCTATGAAGATACAAAACCAGGCAAGAATATTCACTACTCTTAAGGAACTCATAGTCTAATGGGGGAGACATAAACAAGCTGTATACAGAATGGATAGGAAAAATTAACAGAGGGAAGGTACTAGCATTAAGAGGGTGAGTCGCTGAACCTCTATGGCCTCAGTTTCCTGATCCATAAAGTGATGATATTGGCTCAGGTATGACTTCATAGGTCCTCTCTAGTGCTAAATCTCTATTTTTGGGATCTATGATCCTATTCTTTTCTCTTGGAGTTTTGTTCTGGATTTCTCATACAGTGTAGTCTTTTTTTTTTTTTCATCATATCAAGAATGTTTCGTTTACTCATTTCCCTAATTTTTCTGTTAGTGTTTCCCCCCATTACCTCACAGAGGCAAGCTAATCCTTGCTCCCCCTAATAGCCTTTCAACTATTTAAAGATAAATATTTCCCCTAAATCTTTTCTTCTCCAGACTAAACATCCCTAATTCCTTCAGTTGAGCTTTAATAAGGCATACACTAGAGACGCTTAAACATTCTAATTACCTTCCTCTGGACACTTGCTAGTTTATGGTTTCTTAACCTGGAATCCACCAAAGTAGATAGATTTCAACAGGTCCATGAATGTGTATGGGAAGAAAATTAAAGCTTTTGAAAAATCTTTTATTTTTACCCAGGACTGAAGTTTATAATTTCCTTTATTATTTAAAAATATTATTCTTAGAAGGAGGTCCATAGACTTAGCAGATTGCTCACGGGGTCTGTAGTACATAGAAGGATAAGAATCTCAGCTATAGCTTATCAGTGAAATTCCCAGTGTGGGTCATCTTAACCACAGATTGAGTCTCATTAGGACATAGTGCAGTATAGCTGTTAACCAGATGGCACAGTGATAGTCTTGGACCTGGAGTCTAGAAGACCTGGGTTCAGATATGTCCTCAAACATTAGCTGTGTGACTCTGCCTCTCGTAACTGCCTGCCTCGGTTTTCTCAGTTGTAAAATGGTGATGATACTAGCACCCACCTACCAGGGTTGTTATGAGGATCAAATGAGATCATATTTGTAAAGTGCTTAGCGTAGTGCCTGGCACATAGTAGGTGCTATATAAATGTTAGTAGTTATCATTATTATTATTAATCATTACTGTAGCAATGCAGAGGGATTTTGTATAAGGAATTTTATTGATGATGGTATTCTCTTTTCTGGTTGTGTTATTCTACAACTTCTACCAATAAAATTATGAGCGATTTTTTTAAAGCTTAGTTTTATATATAAACACATATATTATACTTATAGAATTTAAAAACACATTTTTTACATCTTGTTATTATGAACAAAACATAGAAAACATTGAACAATGTTTTTTTGAGTGTAAAGTAAATTTGGTATGTTAGTTGCAAAACTATTCTACTTGTCTGTTTCCCAGACAACCTCCTTCTGTTCCCTTTTGTGCATTAAAAAAAAATACTTTGATGGCACTCTTATTTATTTTATTTGGGGGGGGGTTTGCTCTGTCTCACCCTCAATAGGTGTGCCATCCCTCCCTCAAACCTTTATACGTAACAAGTAAGCATAATGAAGCAAAATGAATTCACACACTAATCTTGTCCCCAAATATATGTCATTCTGCACCTCTAGTCCATTACATCTCTTTCAATAGGTGGGAAGCATATTAGGTTGTGGTTCCTCATGGTTAATTATTGCATTGATCAGAGTTCTTAAGTCTTTCAAAGTTGTTTTTCTTTATAGTGTCATAATCACTGTGTACATTTTTCTTCTGATTCTCATTTCCCTTCATATCCATTGAAAAAAAATCCTTTCACTTTTTTCTGAACTTGTCCCTTTTGTGATTTCTTAGGGAATGTCATGTGTCTTATTAACTTCATGTATCATAATATGCCCAGCCATTCCATAGTCATTAAGGTACTCCCTTAGTCTAATTCTTTGCTATAAAAAAATGTTGCTGGGAATATTTTTGTGAATATAGATCCTTTCCCTCTTATTTCTTGTGCTATCATTAGTCACTTTTTAGGTATAGTTCCAAGTAGATTTTCAGAATGGCTTAAGCATTTCTCAGGCCACTGTCCATTATGTGTTGGTGAATAGTTCATTTCTTTTTTTTCTTCTCCCCCCACACTTAATAGCATTTAGTTTTCAGCATTCCCTTTCATAAGATTTTGAATTCCAAATTTTTTATCTCCCTTTCCACAAGACAGCATGCAGTCTGATATACGCTATACATGTACAATCATATTAAACATATTTCCATATTAGTCATGTTGTAAAAGAAAAGTCAAAACAAAAGGGAAGAACCATAAGAAAGGAAAAAACGAAAAAATAGTATGCTTCAATCTGCATTTAAACTCTGTAGTTCTTTCTCTGGATGTGGATGTTATTTTCTATCATGAGTCTCTTGGAATTGTATTGTATTCATCACTTTTGAGAACTAAATCTATCAAAGTTATAATTGCACAGTGTTGCTGTTATTGTATACAATGGCCTCCTAGTTCTTCTCACTTCACTCAGCATCAGTTCATGTAAATCTTTGCAGGTTTTTATGAAATCTGCTTGCTTATCATTTCTTATAGAACAGTAGTATTCCAAACCATTCGTATACCACAATTGTTCAGCTGTTCTGCAATTGATGGGCATCTCTTCAGTTTTTAATTATTTGCCACCAGAAAAAGAGCTTCTATAAGTATTTTTATACATGTGGGTCCTTTCCCCTTTTTTTATGATCTCTTTGGGATACAGACCTAGCAGTGGTATTGATGCGTCAAAGGGTATGCACAGTTTTATAACCCTTTGAGCATAGTTCCAAATTGCTCTCCAGAATGGTTGGATCAGTCCACAACCCTATCAACAATGCATTAATGTTCCAATTTTCCCACATTTTCTGCAATCTGTATCGTTTTCCTTTTTTGTCACATTAGCCAGTTGGATAGGTGTGAGGTGATACCTCAGAATTTTTTAAATTTGCATTTCTCTAATCAGTGGTGATTTAGAACATTTTTTCATTTGACTGTAGATAATTTTAATTCATCTGAAAACTGCCTTTTCATATCCTTTGACCTTTATCCTTTATCAGTTGGAGAATGACTTATGTGAATTGTTTCTTTCATAGAATTTCCTATCCCATAGGGATCTTGCAAGACCATCTTGTCCATTCCCTCTCCCCTGCCACTCCGCACCCCATTTTTACAAGTGAAAACACTGAGGCCTCAATAATTTCATTTCATTGATTTAATACAAGATAGGTGTAGATAGCTGTGATTTGTTTTGTAGAAAGGAATAGCTAAATTGAAAAGACGGGAAATCCATTGTTGTTTTGGGATATAATAAATAACATATTTCAGAAAGGACACTGTAGAAATTAAATTTCCTTGCCCATTTTTGTAAGTATTTTGGAATATTTATTTGATCAGAGACTCTTGTTTCTTAGAATGTAAGGCTTTCTGTCTCCCTGTGTCATTTGTGGTTTCTTCTTCTAGCAGCTATGGCCTTTTTCAGTTTCTGGGTAGAAGAAACAACTGTAAGGGATTTCTAAATATCAAAGCTTGTGGACTTTTTTGTTCTGATTTCTTAGGGAATTTATTTTTCATAACCATTTACTACCATTTGAAACAAGTTGTAGCATATATGAAAGAAGGCATGAGTATCTTTTCATTTTGGGAAGGAACCTCTCTCTAGCTGGTGTTTGTTGAATGCATGGTTGTTGTATGACAGGTGACCTACAACATTGTTATCAGTCCTTCTGATTGTACTAATGTAGGAAAGTGTTGTATAATCTTTGATGTAAGGATGGGATTTGTAGCTTGGAGGGAATCTTGAGGAAGTTCAGAGGAGTAACTGTTGTTTACCTTCCCCATGTATTCTGTTGAGTAGTTTATTTGAATATGAAGTATAGCAAACTTTAAATGTTCTTGGGGGCATATCATTTGCTGGGGGCCATAAATAAGGCTAAAGAATATGGAAATAGCACTTAGGAAAGTTGTGATGGTCAACTGACCACAGAAGAAGTGTGTGAGGGAGGTGATTGAACTTTGAAAGCATTCAGGGATGAATTGTCAAGATAAATAATGGGAGGAACCAAGCAGTTGGGTAAAAAAAGAGAAGAAATGGTGATTGTAGACCTCTAGTGAGGGGGAAAAAATCTTCTGACAATTACACATTCAAAAGTGGAGTGACTGAAATAAGTTTTTGTAGACCATGGAATAAAGAGCTAATAATACAGTGAGTACAAGCAAAAGATACAGACCTGAAAGGAGCCTTAATAATGACAGCTTGAATAATGAGTTGATTGAAGAACACATTATAGAAACAACGACTGTGAAAGAGAATGAAAAGGAGACATAACAAAATTTCTGGAATGTGGGTAAAGTGGCCTTCAGGGGAAATCTTATATCCTTGAGAAAATTAACAAAAAGAAAAACAAAGGACTAATGACCTGAAAACATGCAGTTATTTAAAAAAAAAAATCAATCCCAAATGGCAGATAGAGCCCTGGACTTTGAGTCAGAAAGATCCAAGTGTGAATCCTGCCTCAGATACTTGCTAGCAGTACATCTTTGAGCAGGTCGCTTAATCTCTGTCAGCCTGTTTCTTCATCTGTAAAACAGGATAATACTAGCACCTACTTCACAGGGTTTCTGTGAACATCAAGTGTTGTGAGATATGTAAAGTGCTTTATGAATCTTAAGGTATCTTTAAATTGTTAGCTATTCTACTTATTGGTGTGTTCTTGTAGCTCTTTAAGTAAAGGCTAAACAATCACTTTTCAGGTCTGATGTAGAGTGGATTCTTGTTTAGGTATGGGTTGGATTATAGGTGTATTTTGGCCTTTGAGGTATTTTCCAAGTAAGATTCTGTGATTCTTTTATTCTTATTGTATAATTATTTATGGTATCTAACTTCTTGGAGATAAACACACACACACACACACACACGTCCACACCCCTTTTTTCAAACCCTTTCAACCCCTTTTTATTTTGTTTTCAAGAGTCTAGACTAGTAGTTCTCAACCTGTCGCCTAAGACCTTGGGAAAATGCATATTTCTGATGGTCTTAGGAACTGAGACACGGCTCCTCTATCCATCTCCAAGAGGGTCCACCCACATGCAGATACGCCCACATACAAGTATTAAAGGGTCATGGCATTAGGAAGGTAGAGAACCACTGGTCTAGTCAAATACCATCTTATAAATCTTCATGTACATTTCTGGCCAGAAAACTATCATTTCTGAATTTTGAGGTGTGTTCCAGCAATACAAACCAGTTTTTAGACTCGATCCTGTTAACCTGAATTGTTCACTTTCCAAGCCTTCCATTTAGAATAGATTCTTTGTCCTTTGTTCTCAATTTGAAGCACTTTTATTGGTATTTTGTCAAAGAACAATTCATTTCCCCCCCCTCTCTTTTTTTTTGCTTTTTGGAGAGGGGAGGGCAGAGCAATTGGGGTTAAGTGACTTGCCCAAGCTCACATGGCTAGTAAGTATTAAATATCTGAGGCCGGATTTGAACTCAGGTCCTCCTGACTCCAGGGTCAGTGCTCTATTTACTGCACCACTTAGCTGCCCCAATTTATTTTCTTAAACAGAAAAGTAGATAGGTATTCTTCCAACTCTTTTAACTTTTCTTATAATAGAGAGACCACCTTACCTTTTTGCAAACACAGCTTTTGATTCCATCCTAGCAGAAACAAGAACGTAACCTTCAAGCTTTTGTTATCTTTTGCCCATACTAGAGCAATGTCCTCCTAGCTAGTGTCCCTTCTTAAATTTTTTGCTTTTCCAGTCAAATTGTTATTCCTACAGCACAGGTCATACTTCCTACTCAAAATGCTTCAGTTGCCCCTTGGATGAAATACAGTTTACTTTGTTTGACATTTAAAGCCTTTCAGAATCTGGCTCCAGCTCACTAATTTTTATCCAACATAATCAGAAAACCTTTATTAGATGCTTACTAAGTCCTGCACATGCAGAGATAACAGCTCTTAAAGATTCCCATTTTTGAATAAGACCTAAGGATTCATCTAGACCATCCTCCAGCTCTGTCCACTGTCTGTCTACTTTTTGCCTCAAACCTCTAGTGAAGAAGAACATCTCCCAGGGTATTTCTTCCAGATAAAGTTTAAGGAAATTGTCTTTATCTGGAAGAAGATGTGGACTCACCCTTTGTCTAAGTCCTGACAGTTTTGGTTGAAAGGGGGAGTGCTAAACCCCTGTAATAGGGGTATTTGGTTTTATTGAATGCTATGCTACTATCTTCATTTATTTCTTAGTCTTGCTTACTTAATCTTTTCCATTGTTTACCTTTTTTATTTTTTAAATTAATACCAATGAGTTATGCTTACTACCTTATAGTATAGTTTGAGATCCGGTACTATTGTCTAGTCTTTCTTACCAGGCTACTTTTATATCATTCCCCATCATTCCCTTTACTTTCCTTTCAAACTGTCTTACTTACTCTTCCCCATCTATATCATTCTATCTCCTTCCATTGTACCTTTGTCTAAGTAGTCCTCTTTGACTTGCTGTGTTGTTCTTCACCTCTGTTTCTTTAATTTCCTAGATCCATTCAAAACTCAGCTCAAGTAGTACCTCTTTCAGTAGACCTTTCTTTGTCTCACCAATTGTTAGTATTTCTTATTATTCTTCCCCCATATCCCCAAGGCTCACTATTTTGTGTGCACACACATACACATATATACACAGTATTCACCTTTCTGTGACATATTTTGCCCTTCCACTCCTCTGGGGTGGAGATGGAGAATTCTAGAAAGCCTGAAGTGGAGGTGACTGAGAGGTCTCTAAAGACCATTCCTGTCTAAATCTGTGTACCAATGGGCTAATGAAATAATACAAGTTAGATATTATCTTTTCCTAGTAACATGTGCTTATTCTGATGAGAAGGGAAAATTAGTATTATCTTCACTGTTATCTAAGCTATTACTTTTTAAAATGAGTACTACTTTTAATGTTTAGTTTTGGAGTTGTCAGTTTCAGATTTATAGTTTTGCTGGTGCCCCAAATTGCTCTGTAATCTTGGTCAAATAATTTAACTCTCCTCAGATTGTAATATTCATCAGTAATACTGGACGATTGATACATCACTTATACACTTACATATGGCTTAAATTTTTAGAGCACTTGACAGTTTACAAAGTATTTTTACTTGTATTTTCTTAGTGAGGTAGGCAGGTATTGCATGTATTTATTATTCCTATTTTATTGATAAGGGTTGGAGAAATTAAGTGACTTGCCCAAACTAACCTAACCTCGTAATTTTGTAGCTGGAACTGGAACAGAGAGCTTATGTGTCCAAATTGAGGGCTCTTTACATGATATATTGCTATCCCAAATCAAAAACACTTGACTGCTGTAAAACATTTATATAAATGAATAAAGATTGTTTTGTATTTCCTGCTTTATATTAGTTTGCAAATTTAGTACTCATATTGGTATTTACGCTTAGTTGAACAAGACCCAGTTTTCAGTTTGGATATGAAGCTGGGTAATGTTATATGTTTCCCAGTCAACACAGAAACAAATTTAGTGCCAAAAAGTTGTTTCTTAACAAAATCACGTCAGGATTATTGGGATATAAATTTGAAGCTTTCAACTAACTCCTCTGCTTTCAAAATAGAAGTGCTGAAATGGAAATTAGATCTTATAATATGCTGGTTGATTTAGGTGGAGATAATTCATTTACATATCCAAGTGGTGTTAATTTCTCATGTACTTGTCTTCATATTTTCAGACTCCGCCTGTATATATCCTGGCCTCTTGCCAGACTGCTTCAGCAGAATCCAATTAATGTGGCTGCCTTTCATTTGATCATTGAATATTTGAATGTGTGTTGTTCGTACTGTCCACAATAGAATTTAAGAAAGGACAGTTAAAATATATATTTTTTTAAAAGAAACTTTTATTTTTAGAAAAAAATAAAGTCTAGTTGGACATTTTCCACAAGCGTTTACCCAACTCCTTATTAAATTCTTTCTTCTAAATTTACCAAAAGTCATGACCCAATCAGATTTCATCTGATGGATAGGAATTTGTTCTGAGAAACCTTTCTTAGTTGAATAACATTGAGTGTTTTAATGAATTTGTAAGAAGCAGTGTTTTTCAAGAAGCACATAATTTCATCTTTTCTTTAGATGCACTTACTGCTTTGTTATTTGAGTTTTGCTGCCTGTAAGGCTTATGTTGTAAGATGACCTAAATTTTACTTCACTTCTGCACAACTCTGTTTGGCAGTCATTTTATCAGAAAGGAAGGATCCTCTCCATCATGTTGAAATCATGGTCTTTTAATGTCAGGCTCAAATTTCAGAACCCAGTTATGCATTTGTCTTATTATATGTGGTTAGGTGCAGAGGAAAATTTGAAATAAGGCAGGTCTGCTTGTATAAGAGCCTTTTATAAAGTTCTTTTGTTTATTAATAATGGTTCTGTCATAAGTACTTTACCCCTAGTGCTTGAAGTTGTCACAAAGATTCATCATATTCTGTGTTCTCCATTTCCACGTTATACACTGAAGCAGAAACACCCAGCAACAAACTGAAAGAAAGCACAGAGAAAAGCAAGCATGGTACAGTAGGAAAACAGAAACCCAAACCACTGGATTTGGAGTCAGAGGACCTGAGTTTAAATCTTGGCTCTGCTCTTTTCATTTATTGAGGCAAATCATCTAATATCTGTGGGTCTCGCTTTTCTCTTTAGGTAGGTCATTAATGACTTGTCCAGTTTCTTTTTCTAAGATGGGGTTATTTGGGTATTCTATTTCCTCATCTGCTAATCTGGGTAATTTATGTTATTTTTGTAAATATTCATTGATTTTGCTCAGATTGTCAGATTTATTGGCATATAATTGGGGAAAATATTTCCTAGTGATGCTTTAATTTATTCTTCTTTGGTGATGATTTTACTCTTTTTTTTTTTTGATGCATGGATATTTGGTTTTCTTCTCTCCTTTTAAAAATCAAATTACCCAGTGTCTTATATGTCTTATTGATTTTTTTCACAAAGTCAGCTCCTATTTTTACTTATTAGCTCAATAGCTTTCTTACTTTCAGTTTTATTAATTTTACCTTTTGTTTTCAGAATTTCCAATTTGGTGCTCAATTGGTTATTTTTATTTTTTTTCTAATTTTTAAAAAGTTGCATGCCCAATTCTTTAATCTGCTTTTTCTCTATTCTCTTGATGTAATAATTTAGAGAAATCAGTTTTCCCCTACAGTACTTTGGCTACATCCCATAAATTTTGGTATCTTCTTGTTATTATCTTTAATGAAGTTATTGTTCCAGTGATTTGTCTTTTAACCCCCTTATTCTTTAGGATTAGATGATTTAGTTTCCAATTAATTTTTAATCTGTTTTTCTACTGTCCTTTATTGAATGTAATTTTTATTGTTTTATCATCTAAAAAGGTTATATTTAGTATTTCTACCTTTCTACAGCTGATTTTTGAGGTTTTTATGCCCTAATATGTAGTCAGTTTTTGTGTAGGTACCATGTACTTCTGAAGAAAAAAAAGTATATTCCTTTTTGTTACCACTCAGTTTTCTCTAAAGCAATGTTTCTCAACCTTCCTAATGCCATGATCCTTTAATACTTGTATGTGGATGTATCTGCATGTGGGTGGACCTGCTGTTGGTCTTAGATGACCCCTGTGACCCCTATGAAAGCTGCCCCCAAAGGAGTCATGACCCACAGGTTGAGAACTGCTGCTCTAAAGGTCTGCCATATCTACCCTTTCTAATATTTTATTCACCTCCTTAGTTTCTTTCTTATTTTTTGATTGGATTTATCAAGTTCTGAGAGAGGACAGTTGAGGTCCCCTGCTAGTATAGTTTTGCTGTCTGTTTCTTTCTGTAGCTCACTTCTTTAAGAATTTGGATTCTATTTAAAAAAAATTTTTTTTAGTTTTACCATTCACTTCTATAAAATTTTGAGTTATAAATTTTCTCTCCATCCCTTTCCTTCCCCACTCCAAGACAGCATGTAGTCTGATACAGGCTCTACATTTATATTCATATTTAACATATTTTTACATTAGTCATGTTGTAAAGAAGAATTAGAACCAATGGGAGAAACCACTAGAAAGAAGAAACAAACAAACAAAAAAGAGAGCAAATAGTGTGCTTTGTTCTGCCTTGAGACTCCATCGTTCTTTTTCTGAATGCAGTTTCCTTCCTTATTTCTTTTAATTAGGTCTATTTTTGCTTTGTCTGAGATCAGAATTATTTCAGCTGAAGTATAATAGATTCTGCTCTAATCCCTTACCTTCAGTCTGTGGTATCTCTCTGCTTTACGTGCATTTTTTTTTAAACAGCTGTAGTGCCAACACTATATTCACAGCACCTATTATGGCTATGAATATGCTGGTGTAAATCTGAATCACAAAATATAACACTCTCCACATGGAACACAGAACTGAAACATTTATTCAAGCACCAGAATGCCAAATCTCAACACAAGAAAGCCAAGTCCATCATAGCAACAAAGAAAGCTATACACAATAACAGAGCTGAAGGCACCACCATCCCCAAGTCTTCCCCTTCCTAGGGCCTTCCAACAAATTAACACTCACAATCCTAGCTGTCTGCTAGGTGCATTGCAGATGGGGGTGAGGGTTGAAAGTCGAGTCTTCTTGAGTTCATAAATTGTAGACACCGCTTGTCTATCTTTTTTCTTTCATTCTCAGAAGCAGTTTTTCCGTTTCCTTTCAAAATATTTGTATTGTAATACTTCTGACTGTGTAGTATTCTATGATTTGTAGCTATATAGAATACACTGTAGATTTTGTTGTTCTTTGTTTTTTTGGACTGGATCAGTAATTGAAGCAGGGAACTCCCACAAAGAAATTCCCTGAAGATCAGAAACTTCTGTATTTTGTTTTCTTGAGGGTGTACCCCGGGATACTAAAAGGTTTAAGTGATTTGTTTAGGGTCTCAGTATGTGTCAGGCCGAACTTTCTAGGTCTTTCTGATTTTATCTGCCACTATTTTATCCATGTTATCTACCACTCAGAACCACAGTGGCTCTCAGTGGATAGAATATTGCCTGAAAAATATTTGGCTTTTGTAACAGTAAGCAGTTTGGGATGATTGAAAGCTCAGTGCATCTTTCCAAATGTGAACCATCCTAATTTACGAAAACCCTACTCATTTGCCTAGTTATCATTACTGTGATCCTGAGTTTTTCAAGGCTTTGCACAGAAGGTCAATGGAGGAAGGTTCTACTGATCTGGAAAGTAGGAGACTGTTTGTGGTTGTTGCTTACAGGTTATTCCAGCTTCCCATGTGAACATTCCTTACCAGAAGTTTGACTTCAAGGTGGTGACTTTTTGGGAGGAAAAGAAAGGCAATAACCATCTAAAAAATGGACAAAGCCATAAAATGGCCTTCAGTCTTGTATAACCTCTTTCTTCAGGGATTTTTAGGATTTAGTTAAAAATGTAATTGTTATTTAATAATCATATATGAGGAGTAATTTTTCAGTTGTTTAATTTTAATGTTCTTTGAAAAAATTACTATAATGTTTGTTTCTCTATTAAGGTCAGACCACATCAAGGCTATAATCTGTTTAAACCTAGGTGTTACTTTCTAAGAGCAGCATGGGTAACTTATAATATACACAAGAGATTGGCTGGGATAGTGGGGAATCCAAAAGCATGTCATGATTAATGGTTGGGGGAACTGGGGCTGTCTGGTTTCAAGAAAAAAAAATTTGGAGGAACTTGATTATTATTGTCATATGGAAATAGAGAAAGGTTTTTTTTTTTTTTTAATTCCAGAGACCAAAACCAAGACTTAATAGATTGAGGCAGATGTCCACTCAACATAAAAAAGAACATTCTAACAGTTAGAGCTATCTGGCAATGGAACAGGATTACCTTAGGAATTAGCAGGCTTATTTTCAGCTAGAAGCTGAAAGATCACTTGTTGGTAGTGCTAGAGAATGGACTTGTGACTATAAGAGCCTTTCACGTAATAATCATTTGTTATTTAATAAATGCTTCTTGTTTGTTCAGTTATGTAGAAAGTCCTGATAGACAACCTTTTATATTACTTAGGGCTCTTAAGTGTCCATGATTCTTATATTTGTGTGTGTGTGTGTGTGTGTGTGTGTATGTATTATATTTTGTAATAAATAAATTTAAAGTATATTGTTTGTTTTATTTAACTACAAAGACCTATAGTTATAATTTAATATGTAATATATAATATAATATATAATTTAATATATAATTTACATGCTTTGCTGGGTCACTATTTTTATACTCCATCAATGTTTTATTTAAAACTTTTTCCTGAACCATAATTTTTTTTCTCATCTTCTTTTCCTGCCACATTGTAATAAACAGGAAAATAAAACCCTTTGTAACAAATATACATGCATAGTTTTTTTTTTCTGAGTTACTGTTTTCCTGTTCTCCGCTCTTTTTAGTGGAATAGAGATCATCTCTATTATTTAGATCCTACGAACTCTTCAAAATCCCATGTCTATAAAATCTGCCCTGAGATCACCTGCAATTTATTTTCTATGTTTCTGGAGCTTCTTTTCATTGGAACTCCTTCCCTGGGACTAAGCTATCCTAGTAGGTGTGTGCGTCAGCAAGTTCACGTCACATAGCTACGTGTTCTTTCTATTTTCATGTTCTTTCTAGTCATCAGCTTTGGCCATTTTCTTGCCATCCACCCGGTTATATGTGTTCTCTTGTCCCTCCACACATCTTCCTACAACCTCCATTTTCCACTTCATGGTCTAGGAACCTTGGTCAAATCTGTACTAACATTGTTTATGAAAATGACCACTCTGGCTCTTTTCTCTGTACCTATGACTTCTTCTTTTGTCTTTGTATCCTCAGGGCTTAGAAGAGTTCCTGGCACATAGTAAGGGTTTAATAAATACTTGTTTACTCATTCATCAGGCAGCTAGGTGGTACAATGGATAGTGCACTGTGTTTGGAGTCAGGAAAACTCATATTTCTGAATTCAAATCCAGCCTCAGACACTCACTAGATGTGTGACCCTGGGAAAGTCACTTACCCCTGTTTGCCTCAGTTTCCTCATCTGCAAAATGACCTGGAGAAGACAGTGGCATAGTACTCCAGTATCTTTGCCAAGAAACCCCCCAAATGGGATCACAGAGTCGGACATAACTGAAAATGACTGAACAGCAAGAAAAACTCAGCAAAATCATGTCTAATGATATTCTTTATTTTCTCTGCATTTTCAGCACACACTTCCCAACAAACAGCTCTTCCTACAAAGCATGTTCCTTGAAAACAGCTAATTGGCTGTTAAGAGGAAGGGGGGATTTCTGTCTTTTATCCTTAACAGTATGTTAGGACCAGTTAGTTTTGATGCAGAATGGAAGGGCAAATTTTCCTTCATTTGTTGTCATTTGTAGCTTTTGCTGGCTTTATGGGCTGTTGTTGCATGGCCTCCCTTCATTCCGTCAGCTGTTGCCTCTTCTTCTTTTCCCTTTGTCTACCAACCCAGTCCTTGGCAGCATGCGGAGACAGCTTTGGTTCCTCCCGAGGGAGAGTCTGGGGATCAGTCCATGGCAGTGACTGTAAATGATGATTGGAACAACTGCAGAAGTCCTAGCATTTTCTTTGAGATCTCTCTTATGCAGTCTTTTTTTATTTCCTTCCATATTGGCCAATGAGGGACCTTGTGTGGTTATGGCTCAGTACATTCTTCTGGGCTATTTTACTCTATCATATAGTCCCAGGAGCAACGCTGGTACTCACCTATACCCTGAGTCCTTTCATGGAGACTCATGCAGGCAGTGGGAGCACATTGTAGCTATATCAGAGGTATCTTAAAATGCCTTTTCCCTAACTGTCCCTCTGAACCCAAATTACTATAACTTTCTCCTCTTCATCTTTGATTAGGGGCATCAGCTGGTACTTTGCTGAATTTTCTATCTTAGTCCTGGAGGAAGAGCTTGTGCCCATGTCTGGGTTAGCTGTGCCTCTGGGCCATGGTGAGAGCTGGAGAGCAAGCAGCAGTGACAGCAGTAGTAGAATCTAACTAGCAGAGGTCAGAGTGTATTTCTCTTTTTTCCTATCAGTGCCAGGCATGTACTAGGAGCTTAATAAATTGTTGTTGATTTATCGATGGGGAACTGTAGCAGCTGCTGGATCCCTTGTTGTCAGCTCTATTCGTTGTTTTACCTCTGATTTTGGCCACAGTTCTGTAGTTTTTATTGGGGATTGATGATAGGTTTTCTTGCCTTGTGAGTCCAATAATATCTTTGCAGGATATAATTTCTTAATGTCTTTTCTTGTCTTACAGTGATGAAACTAGAAAATCTGTTGACCAAGGAGACATGTGGATACCTGAATGTGCAATTCCATCTTGAATGTGCACATACATATTTGTATTATTATGAATATGCAAAAGCAAAAGACCAGTTCAACATTGCTAAAGATATAACCAAACTGAAAATTGATTTGACAGGTAAAAATCTCTTCTTCTTCTTTTTAAAAAATTTATGACCAATTCATGTATTCAAGTTTTAAAATTAAGGTTAATATATCTTTGTTTTATGGTTGTTGAGTACTTTAGCAGACTTCTTTGCCATGCTTTCTATTTCGTCTCTTCTCTTGCCTTTTCTGTAACAGATTTTAAAATTTTATTTGAATTTTTTGACAAATATGCCCAGTTTAAATATGTACACTCAAATTATTAATGTCAATAAGATGGTTTTATTATTCAGTTCTATTTGAGAAACTTTCTTAAGTTCCTGCTATGTGTAATGTACTGTGTTAGGTCTTGGGGGATACTATAAAGTCACATACATATAAAGTCAAAAATGAAAAACTTCTTGTAAGAGCTTGCATTTTTAAAAATTTTAACATTTTAATAATTTTTATTGATAATCCATTTTTTACATCACTGTAGTATGCCATATGTCCCTCCTTTTACCCCTTCTAGATAGGCATCTCACGTAACAAATATTGTTTTTTTAGAGAAGAAAAAAAAGAGGCAGCACAACTGATTGATACATTGAACAAGTTCAAAAAATGTGCATTTTATAATGCCTGTGGATTTCCCACCTTCACAAATGGGAGGTTTAGGGATGTCTTATTATATTTTTTTGATCTTCATAATCTTTATAATATAATATTATATATATATAATATAATTTATAATCTTGATCTTTATAATTTTGTTATATTTACTTTTGGTTTCTTTAGTGTTTAGTTTTCCCCCCATTTATATTTTCTTTTTTCCTTCTCCCCCTCCCCATCCACTTATTTATTTTTAGTTTGCAGCATTCCTTGCCATAAGTTTTAAATTTTCTCTGCTTTTCTGCTTTTCCCCGTCCCCAACACAGCATGCAATCCAACATAGGCTCTACATATATATTCTGATTAAACATTTTCACATTAGTCATGTTGTATAGAAGAATTGGAATATATGGGAGGAACCATGAGAAAGGAAAAACAAAACAGAACAAGAGAACAAAGAGTATGCTTCGATCTGCATCCAGACTCCATATTTCTTTGAATGTGGATGGCATGTACATCATGAGTCTTTTGAAGTTGTTTTAGGTCCTTGCATTGTTGAGAAGGGCTAAGTCTGTCAAAGTCATTCATTGCACAGTGTGGCTGTTGCTATGTACAATGTTCTCCTGGTTCTGCTCACTTCACTCAGCATCAGTTCATATAAGTCTTTACAGGTTTTTCTGAAATCTGTCTTCTCATCATTTCTTATAGCACAGTAGTATTCCATTATAGTCATATACCATAGCTTGTTCAGCCATTCCCCAGTTGATGGACACCCCCTCAATTTCCAGTTCTTGGCCACCACAAAAAGAGCTGCTGTAAATATTTTTGAACCTGTGAGTCCTTTCCTCATTTTTATGATCTCTTTGGGATACAGTCCTAGAAGTGGTATTGCTGGGTCCTGGGGGTTGCACCTTTTTATAGCCCTTTGGGCAGAGTTCCAAATTGCTCTCCAGAATGGTTGCCAGGTGCTGGGCTAAATACTTTACAGATAACATCTTGTTTGATCTTCACTACAACCCTGTGGGTAGGTGTAACCATCATTCCCATTTAACAACTTAAGAAAGTGAGGCAGAGAGAATTTTGTAAGATTTTTACAGGATATTGAATGCAAGGATTTATTTTTTTCCAGGATGGGAAAGTACAATCTAGGACTCTGGGGTGTATAGTAGATGTAAGATGTGAGCAGTGCCTCTCAGGTACACTTGAGGGCAACCATAGCAACCCTCAGCCCTCTCTCTATTTGCTCCTTATTGATTCTGTCTCTGAGTTCAACGACCATTTACTGGATATGCTCTGGAATATTGTCAGAAATTTGAAAAATTGCCGCAAAGTTCTAATTGGTTTAGCCTCTGCTCTGAAGCAAAACTGGGAAATATCTTCTCAATCAAACCAACTTCCCAGTTTTCTGCTTCTCTCCTAATCTTGGTTGCGTTGGCTTTATTTGTGTAAAACTTTTTCAATTTCATGTAATCAAAATGATCTGTTTTGCCTTTCATATTGTTCTCTGTCTCATGTTTGGTCATAAATTCCTCTGTTCTCCATAACTGACAGGTAAACTATTCCTTGCTCTCCTAAGTTGCTTATAGTATCAGTCTTTATTTGTATATTGTGTTACTATTTGGACCTTATTTTGGTATACAGTGTATGATACTTGTCTATCCCCAGTGTCTACCATACTATTTTCCAGTTTTCCCAGCAGTTTTTGTGAAATAATGAGTTCTTATCCTAGATGCTGGAGTTTTTGGGTTTATCAAACAGTAGATTACTATAGCCATTGACTGAAGTGTTTTGTGTACCTAACCTATTCCACTGATCCATCCCTATTTCTTAGCCAGTGCCAAGTAGTTTTGATGATTGCTGCTTTATAATATAATTTAAGATCTGGTATGACTAGGCCATCTTCCCTAACATTTTTTTAATTCCTTTGATATTTTGGACCTTTTGTTCTTCCAGATGAGTTTTATTATCTTTTTTAGTTCTATAAAATGATATATTGTTTTCTTGACCTTTCTTACTTCATTCTGTTTCTCTGCAGTCCACATACATCATTTCTTCTTTTTTAATTGTATTTTTTCCAATTACATGTAAAGTTGATTTTTAACATTAATTTTTTAGTAAGATTTTGAGTTCCAAATTTTTCCCCCTCTCCTTCCTCTTAGTAATTTGATGTTGATTATATATGTGTAATCATGTAAAACATATTCCCATATTAGTCACATTGTAAAAGAAGAAACAGAACAAAAGGAAAAAAAAACTGTGACAAAAGTAAAAATAGTATGTTTTGATCTGCATTTAGACTCCATCCATTCTTTCTCTGGATGTAGATAGAATTTTCCATCATGAGTCTTTTGGAATTGTCCCTTTGGTCATAGTTTGAAATTGTTCTCCAGAATGGTTGGATAAGTTCATAACTCTACCAAATGCGTGTTAGTGTCCCAATCTTCCCACATCATCTCCAACTTTTTTTTTTGCTTTTTGGCGAGGGGAAGGCAGGGCAGTTGGGGGTAAGTGACTTGCCCAAGGTCACATGGCTAGTAATGTTAAGTGGCTGAGGCTGGATTTGCACTCAAGCCGTCTTGCCTCCAGCGCCCATATCCAACTTCCTATTTGTTAGTCTGATGGATGTGACATGGTAGCTCAGAGTTGTTTTATCTTGATTTATTTATTTATTTAAATTTTTTGGAGGGCAATTGGGATTAAGTGACTTGCCCAAGGTCACACAGCTAGTTTTTTTGTGTTAAGTGTTTGAGGCTGGATTTGAACTCAGGTACTCCTGCCTCCAGGGCCGGTGCTCTCTTCACTGCGCCACCTAGTTGTCCTTATCAGAGTTGTTTTAATTTGCATTTCCCAAATCAGTAGATTTAGAGCATTTTTTTTTCTTATGACCATAGACATACCATTTCTTATATCATGGTAATATCCCATTATATTCATGTACCACCCTTTGTTTAGGGCAGCCAAATAGTCCAGTTGGTAGAGTGCTGGCCCTGGAGTCAGGAGGGCCTGAGTTCATATGTGGCCACAGATACTTAACACAAAACTAGCTGTGTGACCCTGGGCAAGTCACTAATTACCCTGTTTGCTTCAGTTTCCTCATCTGTAGAAAATGACAAACCACTCCAGTATCTTTGCCAAGAAAGCACTCCCCTCCCACCCCGCAAATGGAGTCACAAAGAGTTGGACATGACTAATTAACAAAACCAACACAATTTAACTATTCTCCAATTCAAGAACTTAGCGTTATAAGAAGACAAAGTTTTGCTGTGAGCAGAGTACTTTCCTTATGCTAGTATGTATTTCCCTCTCGTTCTGTGGTGGACTTTGGCCAGGCCCTGCTGCAGCCTTTACTAAGACTTGATTGCTTTCTGTAGAAAAGCACCCTGAACATGGTAGTAATTTAACTCGGTGGCAGCAAGAAAAAAGAGTTGTAAAATAAAGGAAAGGGTAAATGTCAAGGAAAAAAAGGGTTGTAAAATGTATAATAGATATGTCTTAAGTCCTTCACAGTTGTCTGAGAAGCCCTTGAGCTGACGGAGCAACCAGCATTTGGGAATAAAAGCAATCACAGGTTGAAGCTGCCTAAGGTTACAAATAGACCTTGAACTTGAATTGGGTGCTGTGATCAGGTACTGAAATGAGGGGGAGGCTTGGGGAGCTGACCCAGTCACTTACTGCAGTTGTCATTCACTTTGATTTTGTGTAATGCATTCTTTCTCTGTGTCTGAAAACCTTATCAGCTAAGTAAACACACACACACACACACACACACACACATATACACACACACAAACATACAGACACACATATAACACCCTTATTTTAAGTCATCCATTGTTATCATTTTTAACACCTGGTGTTAGAAGGACTGTAACCTTCTACCATATTTTGTTTCTGGCTGATAATATATTAAATTTTATTTTCTAAAATTATCAAGACTTTTTTTTCCTCCTTACCTTTATCCTCCACCAATGGGGAAAAAAAGATATATACTATGATCTATGTAACATAGATTAATAGTCAAGACAAAGAAATTTCCCATGTTGGCTGTCTCGAAAATATGTCTCTCCTTCTACACGTTTAGATTATTTTCACCTTATCAGGAGGTGGGTAGCATTCTTGATCACTGGTCTTCTGGAATCAAGATTGATCATTGGATTTTGCAAATAATGTGTCGGTCAATCAACATTTATTCCATACTTACCATGTGACAGTATATCAGGCACTGAGAATATATGTACAAAAGAATGATACAATCCTTATTTGTGTGGTACTGATCTTCCAGCAGGGGAGGCAGCAAGTATATATATATAAATTATACAGTATAATATGATATGAAGTTTTATGATATAAAATGTTTTATATATATATTTAAAATATATATAGTTTTATATCATAAAACTGTATAATTATACAGTATAATATAATATGAAGTGAATAAACAAAGTAGATTGAAAGGGAGAGTACTACTAGCAGTTTCTATAATAAGAAAATAAGATTCATGCAAAAGTTGGTGATTGAACTGCATCTTAAAGGAAGAAAGGGACTCCCTGAAATGGAAGTGAGGATGGGTAGGTTCCAGGCATCTGGAATGATCAATGCAAAGGCAAGAAGGTGGGAGATGTGGTGTCATGTGAGGAACTGGGAGATGAGCAGCTTTGCTGGATTGCAGATTATGGGAGAGAGAGTAATGTCTGGTAAGACTGGAGAGAGAGTTTGAACCCAGGTTGTGGAGGGCTTTAAAAACTAAACAGATTAGTTTATATTTATCTTAGAGACAATATGAAGCTGCTGGAATTTATTCAGTAGGGGAGCGATACAGACAGATCTGCACTTTGTCAGCGGACTGTATGGAGAGTGGATTGGAGTTAGGAAAGACTAGTCAGGGAGATGAATTAGGAGAAATTAAAGAAATCTGTGCTAGAGATGATAACGGCTTCCACTAAGGTGGTGTCTGTGTGGTCAGAGTGAAGGGATGTTATGGGAAAATGCGGAGGCAGAAATAGCAAGATTTGTCAAATGATTAGGCGTGGCTAATGAAGGAAAGTGAGGAGTCAAGGATAATATCAAGATTGTGAATCTGCGAGACTGCAAGAATGGTGGCACCTTTGACAGAAATAAGGTGATAATTTGGAAGAGGTGATATTTTGGGGAAAATATCAGGAGAGGATGGGATTTAGGGCCCATGCCAAAGTTGGCAAAGTTGTTAGAGATGGGGATGGGGGATGGGGAAGGAATCTGGAGTTGATGTGAAGGTGTTTTGAGATGATGAGACTAGGAAAAGAGGGAGCTTACACTGAAGAGCTCTGAATATCTTAGTACAAATGAGAAGCAGTCTTCAGTTGGGAGTAAGAGTAGAGAGGAGGCAGGGAAGGAAGGCTTGAGGACTGAAGAGAAGGTTTGGAATACCTTCTTTGGGGAGGGAGATACGGCATCAACTGCGAAGGAATAAAAAAACTCTCTTTCTATAATGAGGGTACAGTGGAGACTGGATGACAGATTTGTAATGTACCCAGTCAGTATGAGTGCAAGATAATAAAGACAGATGTGAATCAGAAAGGTGGAGGTCAATAACTTGATTTTTTTCATGTAACTTTTGCTCTTGTTTAATTTCATTTATATGCCAACATGGAAGATACTGGGAAAGATGTGGGTGCTTTTTAACCTTTATTTCTGCATATCCTGTGCTTTAAAACATTTTATTTTGGCAGTTCTACAATGACTTTTGGGAAGACAAGGTCCTTGTCTTGGGTTAGAGCAATAAGGTATTCTCTAACACTGTTAGTAATCCAGGACCAAGGGTTTTGAATCAGCCCAACATAAACAATCAAAAATCTTAGCTTGAGCATACTTTAGCTGGCTTTTGTTGACTCTTCTCTGCTGGGCATCTCTTTTTCCTCTCTGCCACATATTGTATTGTTTTGACTTTAAGGCTTCCTTGTTTTTGCTGTCTTCTCTCTACCATCTTCAGAATTTAAACTCTTCAAGCTCATCTTTTGGGTTCTGGGATCCATATCCTCTATTGACAGGAGGGGGCGGGCAGTTGCTGGAAAGCGTGTCTCTGAGAAAGAGGGTAACAGCTCCTTTTACCTATAGCCAAAACTATAAGCCACCCCACACATTTTATTCATTGAGTACTAGCTGTTGCCCTTCAGCATTTTGAAGTTTCTTTTAAATTATAGATTATAAGTTTT
This sequence comes from Pseudocheirus occidentalis, assembly GCA_028646575.1. Taxonomy (NCBI): domain Eukaryota; kingdom Metazoa; phylum Chordata; class Mammalia; order Diprotodontia; family Pseudocheiridae; genus Pseudocheirus; species Pseudocheirus occidentalis. The sequence continues at coordinate 153,965,707 of CM053595.1, forward strand.
TATTATTTTTTTTTTGTTATACAGTATTTCCACTAGCATGGCTATATATCTTGAATATAGTTTTGTTTTGTACTGAGAGAATCTGTTTTATAATCACAGTTTCTTTTTTTGACACATTAAAATTTATCTCTGCAGTACAATTGAGATAAAATTGCATTCTATTCCATTTTTTATAGCTTGAAAAAGCACCAAACTTTTTGCTAGAACTTATTGTGGTACATGCCATAAGATGTTGCTCTGAATTTATTTACCTGATATTTTGCTATTCTAATTTCCCATTTACTAAATAATGTGTCCTCTTCCCAATTTTTATTTTAAAAATTTTTTCAACCACCAGTCTCTCTTGGTTTATTTGGGTCAAGGACATCCATTCAGTTACAGTGATCTGTTTATTTCTTTCTTTTTTTGACCAGTCCTTGATAATTTTGATAACAGCCTCTACATATAAATTTGGTGTCACCAGATTTTTTTAAAGTGCCTCCTGAGGTTCTAAACAAATAAAAACATTTGGATCTGTCATTTAGAAGATCAGATACAATTTTTTTTGGTTGAAAAGACTGGTCATTACCCAGAACTGACTCTATTGACAAGTCCTCTGAACATCCATAGAATTTGCTTTCCCATATACATTTTGTTGTCATTTTACCTAGGTCAATTAACAAAAAAAACCTAGTGTCACAAACAAATTAGGAACATTCAATTCACTTTATGTTATTAAGCATCCATGATATGCCAGGCACCTAGAAAATACTGTCTGCTGTGGTGAATCATTCTGTATTTTGACTTTGTGAAGGACATATCATGTGGTAGAGAGCAATGGTATCTAATGTTAATTCATATATCTTTTTTACCTTGTTGTGATTGATAGTATTTCTGTCCTCAATAATCTGTGAAATTGAAGTGATGAAGGTGGGTACCTTTGTTTTGTGCCTCTTTTTTGTGAGGATACTTCTACTATATATATTATTCTGACTATATAATTCTGTATATATAATTCTGCTATATAATTCTGACCCTTGGTTTTAAGTTTTAATTAAAGAGAACTATCTCTTCTAGGTCTTCATTGTATTTTAAACATGAATGAATTTTAAGTTTTTTAAAAGACATTTTTTGCATTTATTGATATGATTAGAGAGTATGATGATTGATCATGTCATCAATATTTTTTTTAACTCTGTAAACATTTATTCATTGCTTACTGTGTAAAGAGGACTTCTAGTGACCTGAAGGGTAATAAAGACACACCTGATGGGCATCAGTAGCCTCTAACATATTATCAGTTGATGAACTGCATACAACAAATGGTATTAAAAATTGACATCTGGGAATAAATTAGAAAAAGATTTGGGCTGCTATATATGAAAAGTGGTAGCTTTAGAACTGTTCTGGTTGACCTAGAGCAGTTCTTAACCTTTTTAAAAATTCTAGACCTTTGACAGTCTAGTGAAGCCAGCTTATGATCCTCTTAGAATAGTGATTTTAAATTCATAATATGAGAAACATCGGATTACAAAAGAAATTAATGATAATTATCAAGATACATATTTTTAAAAGTTCAAAGTTTAAAAGTTTAAAAGAATCTCTAATCATGAGGAATGCCTAGTATGGTAGGCAGATCCTTTTGAAGTTTCCTGGGGGAAACAGAGACAACAGTCACAAAGGATTATGACATGACAACATTAGGGGTTGTAATATACACAACTGAGTTGGGTCACTATACCAATGAGATCATGAATCTATCCATTACAACGCTGATATTATCGTAATTAAAACTTTTCTTTTTTTGTTAGCATAATGTGACACTTTTTTTCTTTTAATGTTATTATCCTTGCAGGTCCACTATAAATCCTACTTTATCATGATAGATTATTGTTTTTAATATTTCCATTATGTTAGCTATTATTTTTATTTAGTCTTTTCATTAGGGACATTGGTCTGTGATTTCTTTTTCAGTTTTCTTATTGCCAGCTCTTATAAGCAACACCACATCTGTCTCATGAAAGGTTTTAAGTCACTTTCCATATTTCTCTGTGTTTATTAGATGGCTCAGTGGTTTAGTGGGTAGAATTTTGGACATTGAATCAGGATGATCTTGGTTCAAATCTTACTTCAGATATTTGCTGTCTCTGTGATCCTGAAAAAGTCATTTAACCTTTAAGAATCTCTAATCATGAGGAATGTCTTTAGTATGGTAGCCAGATCCTTTTGAAGTTTTGAGATACCTCAGTTTATATCTCTGAAATGAGGGAGTTGGCCTCAATGTTCTCTTATATCATTGTAATCCAATGAATAATTTCTGTAATACAGCAATAATTTGTTTTCCCTGTGTCTGAACTATATGCATTTAACAATTATTATTAGAGATTTTTGATAGCTGGTTTATTTCTTTGTCAGAATTTGTTCCATTTATTTCCCATTTTGCCAAATTTATATTTTTGTAAATATTAATCCAGTTCATTTACTATCTTCAAGGTTTAATGTATAGATGTATATAATAGTTGCAATAATTTATAACTAAATTAATTTCTTTGGTATTTATTATTCTTGTTTTTCATATTTAATTTTTACTTTAATACATTCTCTTTTTTATTATTTGCTAATGATTTGCCACTTTTGTAGTATTTTTCATGAACCAGCTTTTAGTTTTATTCATCTTTTCATTTTCTATTTCTTTTGGCATAGCTATCTTTTTTTCCTTCACTCTTACTTTTTTCATTTTTCTAATGGATTTATTTTCATACTTAATTCATTTAATCTCTTCTCTCAGTAGGTATACTTAATTCTTGGGTTCTTTGTCATTACGCTTTGAAACTTAACCATTATATGCCTTTGAGCTTTATATTTAGAATTTCTCCACCTTAGAATGCTGTCTATTCTACTTCTTTGCATAATAATTCCTGTTCTTGCTAACTCTGGGAAGTTTTTAAAATTTATTTTCTTAATTTTAATGTTGAGCGATTTTTTTTTTTTCACTTCTATCTGGGGTCTCAACACATCTAAGATTTAGACATCTAATTATATTATTTCACACTGCATTTCTTAGGTTGATCTTTAAGTTTTGTTGTCGTAAGCTTCTTTTTTTACTTTTTTTTATTCATTGATCTTTGTTTGACTGGATATTATTTGCTGCTTCATTTAATGTTCTTAGTTCCTCTGAGTTTCTTTTCCTGCTAATTTCTCTTTACATCTTCCTTTTCTCCATCCTCCAACTAGAACCTTTATTTAATTTCTTTAATGCATTTTCATCCAATTTATTTAATCATTTGATATTTCCTAGATCTCTTATAGTAAGTTTTAATCTGTGTTTCTCAAGAAATTTTATCTTTTGGATATTTTTCATGGTGGGATTGTAAAGAAAAATTGCCACATTTTTTCTTTGATTTGTTTTTTCTCCCATTACAGGGGTCGCAGTGGTAATGGGAATTGGTTTGGCTTTATCCCAGATGACAGCTGTAGCCTTGACACTTGTGGGTAGCATTCTGTTTGAGGTCTTCCTCATGGCAGGGGCTGACCCTTGATGTTGGAGTCTTAAGCTTTGGGTAACATGGCCTGGAAGCTGGAGCTGTAAAAGTAGCCACAGAGATTATGGTGTGATTTGTGACTGTTGGCTGGAGTTATAGATGTGTGTTGTAGCACATGTGAATTGTCTTGCCTGCTACCAGAGACTTGGGGGAAGGGACTGAGGAGGTATTTATCTGGCTTTGGGTGGAAATTTTAACTAGAAGTGATTAAAAAATGCCATTATCTGGTTGGAACTTGGACTTTGGAGATTGGGTCATTGACTATTGGTTATTGATTTTGCAGTGAACTCTATGGACCTTGATTATAGGAATGGGAGATATATGGGTTTGTAGTATTCTGAACCCTTGTTTATCTAGATACTCGAAGTTGTAGAAGTAAGAGCTATATATTGAATTGAAGCTTTGGGCTGTTGTGGTAATCAGCAGGATCTGAGTGCATTATGTGGGAGCAGAGTCAATGTCTGTAGTACTGGAAGTGCTTCCCTCAGCCCCCTAGCGCCATTATTACTCCTTTGGTATTTTTATGTTTTTTTTTTTT
>CM053595.1:153970265-153999508 GCA_028646575.1 Pseudocheirus occidentalis
GCCTTGGCTGATGTGGAGGTGCTGGAGGCTGTAGAACCACTGTAGGCTGGCTTCGGGGCTCAGCTCAGCTCCTTCCCACCACCCCAGGCCTGGCCATGGTCTTGGCTTCCCGCTGTTCCAGCCTTCCCTCGTGGCCATACTGAGTCCCTGCTCCTGAGCTGCCTTCAGCGAGAGATGTGTTCTCTGTATTTTTGTGAGTCTGAGAATCCTAGACTTTCCTAGACTTTGTCTGGGCTCATATTTTCTGGGTGTTTAGGGTGGCGGTGTGGGAGCTGCGGGACCTTGCTGCTTCTACGCGGCCATCTTCATTACATCTGGTATTTTTATGTTGTCGAGGAGGTATTGTGTTACTGTTCTCCTATCACACTTGGCAGTCCAGTGTCTAGCATTTCATTTTAGAAAAGCTAACTGAGACATCCCCTTTAATTGTTTTTAGTAGCCTAGATAAGAGAATATTGTCTTTAGCAGCCTAGGTAAGGCAATAGTTTTTCTGTCTTTGAGACAGAAAAAACTCTAAATCTTCATATTTGTTCTCTTCGTGTATTTTTTATATCCCTTACTTTGGAGAGAAGAAGTAACCTTTCTTTCTGAGGCTGATTCTTTTACTTAAGGCCTCATACTCTCTCATCTGTAAGCTTAAAACCTCAATTATCCTTCCTTTCCAACATATGTAATTTCTTTTCCACTGCCTCCTTCCCTACTGCTTCAAAACCTATTCATGCCTGTTTAGATCTTCATTATTTAAAAAACAAAACAAAACAAAAAAACCCCAAACAAAACCCTTTTACTTGACTCTGCTACTTTCCTTGCCTGTCATCTTGTTACTTTCTTTCCAAATGCTTCTGAGCTTCTTTAAAATGTGGGTTATCTCTATCACTTCTGTCAGTGAATCAGTTGACAAGCATTTATTAAGGACTTTTATGTGTTGGGCATTGTGGTAGGTGCTAGAGATATGAAGATTGAAATAATTCCTACTCTTGAGGAGCTTACTTTCTAGTGGGTGTGACAAGTACGTATATACGTATATTCAGGAAAAATGAAAATAAATACAAAGTAGGCAAATGGAAAGTTGCTAGGGAGGGACTGTACTAGCAATTGGACATCATGAAAGGCTTCATGTAAGAGGTGCTGGTTGGGCTGATTTGAAGGAAGGGGAAATTCTTTGAGGTGATGGTGAAAAAGAGATACATTTCAGGCATAGAGGATTGCTGGAGGTGGGAAATGGAGTGCCAGGGCTGAAGAGCCGAGAGCTATTTTTGTGGGGATGCACAGTGCCAGAGGGGGGTGGTGTACAGTGAGTCTGCATCGTTTGGGTGTCAGGTTGTAAGGGCTTATTTGACATTTCATAAAATTGCGAATTTAATAAGCAACAAATAAAATATGTATTTCCTTTTACAAAATTGAACATTGAAGATGATTATACATGAAATTGCAAATCTCTCTTACATACATCTTGCTTTTCCTTGAAAGTGTATGATAAATTCAACATGCTGTTTTCAAAGCTATCTTGATTATCGGTGTTTCCTTTTGTTTTCTCTTCTGTGTTTGTTGTTATTTGCTTTGCTTTTTTGAAGAGGACCAATGACATCATGGGTGATGTCTTGACTTGTGCATGAATTGGATTTAAGTGAGGCAGAGTTGTACAGAACTGTTAGCCTCACTCTTTCTTGTAGAGTCGTGCAAATCTGGTGGCAGGACAAAAGTCAAGACTATACTAGAGATTGCCCAAGATGCAATGGATGATGTTGGCATCTTCAGTGCTTGACCAAGTTCTAAGTGCTCCATGGTGACTACTTCAGTTGCCTTCATGGCCATTGGAACAAATTATTTTCATCTACTCGTTCCACTGGGCAAAGTCTTCACATGTTTGGAGTAGACATCCCCCTAACTCACTGACAGATTTGAGACCTGTTGGTTACTCTGGTTAACCCTTCTGCTGAGATGGTTCACTGCAGTGCCACTGCTGTGTATATTATAGCTTCCTGGAGCCATAGGTCAGAAGACAGATTGCAAAAGGTTGTGGAAAGGAAATGGAGGCAAGGAGTATGAAGACCGTTTTTTCAAAGAATTTAACTTGAGGGGATGGTAGAGTCTAATGAAGGTTTACTCAAGATAGGGCAGACTTGGGCATATTGGAAGATAATCAGGTAAGGAACCAGATAGAGAGTGATTGAATATTGAGAATGGATGGGGAGAAGATAGATGGAACAATCTCCTGGAAAAGATAGGAAGAGATGGGATCAAGGGCACTAGAGTCTAGGAATAGAGAGTAAGGAATGATATGCAGGGGTCTTGAAGTGAAGACAAGGGGATTAGAATGAGTTCACTGCAAATAGTTTCAATTTTCTCTGTAGACTAAGTGTCAAGATGAGAGAGTTAGGCGAGTGGCAGATTCAGGAAGCTTGAAGAGGCAAGAGATCTGGAACAGTGATTGTGGGAAATGATTAAGGAGAAAATAAAAGGATGGCTTTCTGTGGGGAGGATCTCCTTAAAGCTAGGTGACTTGAATTGATAATGTACTTAGTTGGTCTTGCAAACTTTCAAGTTCCGTCTGTTGTACCTGGGTAGAGTAAAGGAGATGGATGATTGAAAAGGTGTAGGGCAGTGGGGAAGTAGGTGACAATCTAGACATAAATTGATTAATTAGAAGGTCAAAATTGGGCAGGGGAATCAAAGCAGCACATGATGATGGCCCTTGGAAGTACTGAAGACAGAAGGGATTAAAGGTCTCAATGAGGATTTAGTAGTAGTAGGTTTAGGATGGGTGAAGTATAAGGAAAGAGAGAAAGATAAGGAGTTATTTTCTTTCCAAACCTCTTTGCATCCTGACTCCTTCCCCATCTCACTGTACTGCCAGTGCCTTTTGGAGGGTCACTATTGGTTTTTTAATTCCTCCTATCTCCTTGGAATGTAAATGCTTTGGAAACAGGGCCCTTTTTTTTTTTTTTTTAAAGTTTTTGTATTCCTAGTACCTGGGAAAATGCTTTGCAGTTTGTTGGTAACTAGTAAAGGTTTATTAAATTGAGAAGAACTTAAATATTCAAATAAGGACAATTTTTTTCTTTGCTTATGTCTCCCTTTCCTCCCCATTCCTCCTGATACTTTTTTAATCTGGATACTGAAACAGTCTCCTAAAATGTTTCTTCATTCTTTCCCTAGAAGAAAATTTAGAGGCTGATTTGTCTTTAGAACTGAAAGGATTTCTTTATAAAGTGATTATCTTTACAAGATGGTACCATCATAAATGTTTTTGCACTAGTGTTTGTAGTTGTCCAAAAGATCTAGAATCAGTGCTCTGTGGCCCTCTTAGCATGGTGCTCTGTGCGTAGTAAATGCTTAATGTTTGTGATCTCCTGTATAAATTGATGCAAAGTAAATAGAACCAGGAGATCATTGTTCACAGTAACAGCAATATTGTAATGATGATCTACTGTGAAAGACTTTGCTACTTTGATCAGTACAGTGATCCAAGACAATTCCAAAGGACTTATGATGAAAAAAATGCTATTTACCTCCAGAGAGAGAACTGATGAACTCTTGAGTTCAAATTGAAGTATACTTTCCTTGCTTTTTAAATTTTTTTTCCTTTTTTTGGTGATATTGCTAACATAGGAATATATTTTGTATGATTTCACATGGATAATTGATGTCATTTTGCTTTCCTTCATAGTGAGTGGAAGAAGGGCAGATGATATGGAGGGAATTTGGAACTCAGAATTTAAAAAGAAAAAGTTGTTTAAAAAAATTATAAATTTGAAAATAAAAGCTTGAAGTGAGGTGAGTTACTCCTCAAAAAAAAATGTGGTCAGGGGCAACTAGGTGAAGAGAGCACCAGCTCTGGCATCAGGAGGACCCACTTACTATTTGTGTGACCTTGGGCAACTCACTTATCCCTAATTGCCTTGCTTTCTCCCCTCCAAAAATATGTGGTCTCCCTTTTCCCCTACTTTCTCTTTCCTTCCCTCCTTTTCTCTCCTTCTTGTCTCTTTTTCTTTTGTCTCTCTTTCCCTCCTCTCCCTGCCTCCCTCTTTCCTTCATTTATTCTGGCTTGAGTAGTCAAGATAGATTATGAAGGACAAACTAAGAAGCCACAGGACTTAATGGAAAACCTTTTATCCCTTTTTCTCTCTCTCTTTCTCCCTCTTGCTCTGATTGGCACAGGGAAGAAGTTGTGACACAGTGGTAAATAGGAAGAAATAGATTTGGTATTAGAGGACCTGGATTTATGTCCTGGTTCTGCTGCATACTAACCACCTGCGTTATCTTGAGCAGATCCCTTAAACTCTGTGAGCCTCAGTTTTCTCATCTGTAAAATGAGGAAGCCGAAAGTGCTCTTTTCTTCTAAATCTCGTCAGCTGATCATTTGACTCTGAATCTTTTATTTTCTTATATCATTTAAATACTTCATAAGTCTATACTGTAGCCGTATGAGTATGAGATAGACTTGGTGGTTGTTTGGATTTGTTGCCTTGTGTAAATGTTTGTTGAATTAAGTTTGAGAATTACTGGCCTATGGGACAGGTTAGGTAGTGCAGCGATAAAAGCACTGACCCTGTAGTCAGGAAGACCTGAGTTCAAATATGATCTCAGACACTTGACACTTACTAGCTCTGTGACTTTGGGCAAATCCCTTAACTGATTACCTTGCCTTTCCCCCTCCAAAAAAACCCCAAAGAATTATTCGCCTAGAGGATACTTTTACAGCTGTTTAAAGCAAAAAATTTTGATGATCTTTAAATAATTGGGTAGCATGCTCAGCAGCAATTAAATCATTAAATCTTATTTTTAAAATAGGAGCTTTGGGAAAAAGGACTCGGTTTCAGGAAAGTTATGTGGCACAGCTTATTCTAGATGTACGAAGAGGAGAGGACAGCCTTCTGCATGATGAACTTAGCCCAGCACCTACTCCTCTGGAGAATTTAACAAAGGTAAGCTGGGAAGCCAGTTGGTCATAATTGACCTTTCCAAGCTTAACACTCTCAATCACAGAAGGTTGTGCAGAAGAACACTGAATTTGGTAGTGAAAAAATGTAGACCTAGCTTTTACTTTATCTAAGACTTCTGAAAGATCATCTTTTTCTTTAATTCTCTGGCATATTCTATTTGAGAAAGAATGGAGACTGTGGTATTTTATTAACTTCACTGTGGTTTCTAATTAATATAGTGTTACCAATGTAGCCAGATACTTTCTCCCAGGTGGAAACGAATAAAACAAACTAATTACAAACTCATTATGTTCATTATGGTGTTGTCCTTGTCTCCCTTGTACTGGTGACAGTATCCAAAAACTTAAACTTCTTCATTGTTTTCACAAAGTATTTATGGGCTCTTTCACTGATTTTATAATTTGTGTCACATTCCTCTGAGTCATCAGTGGGTAGGTTGCCAAAGATAGCATCTCTAGCCTGGCCCATCAGTTAATCCTTTCTTATATACAGAGTAAATCCTTTTCTTTTTATTGACTTTTAGCGTTTATCTGTCCCATAAAGGCACTCCTCCCTCCCTTTCTTCATGCAGTCTTCCCTTTCCCTTCCACAGTCCTCCATTTCATAGGATTCTAGATGTTGAACTGGAAGGGAATACAGGAATCTTCTATTCCAATCTTTTCATTTTAAGGACAAGGAAAATGTGGCTCAGAGAGTTTTATCTAAGGTCTTAAGGAAATAAATGCCAGTCAGGACTGGAACTTGGTGCCTCTAACTGCAAGTCCTATATTCTTTCCACTAAGGAGCATTACTACCCTATGGAATATATTTGTATGTAAGCTTTATTTATTCCAGAGTCACGAATCTAACATTATATGGGATCTGTTGTTGATTCCTAATGTTGCAAGCCATTTCTTGACATTACTTGACAAAAATGTCAGTGTTCAAATTTGTCGTGAACCACTAGAAGTGTTCTGGAGAGGTCCTTATCGTGACTGATGAGAACTGGCATGGCCTAATGGTAGAATATAGCGTCTGCCGTTGAAAAGAGTCCATGTTTCTGTGATAAAAAGAGAAGGCAGCAGCCATTCCTTTACATGCCTCAGATTAGGTGTCATAGGCCTCTTGCACCCATCCCAGGTGGCATCTTGATTTGGTAAGGTAGATGGAGGAAGAATTGTGTGTAGATGGGCAGATAGGGAAGAGCAAAGAGGAGCAGGGTGCAGCTACTGTGGAGTGTCAGGATGGGTGTCAATTTATTTTAAACTGCGCTGTATTTGATGTAATTTAGGGGATTAAAGACAATATAAAATAACCAGTAAGCATTTAATGAATGAATTAAATGATCTCTTTTCCTCTCTCCTGTTTTTCGCTATAACAGAATCTTGAGCTAACTGATGATACAGTATTGAATGAGATAAAGTTAGCAGATTGTGAACAATATCAGATGCCTGACTTGTGTGCTGAAGAGCTTGCTGTTATCCTTGGAGTCTGGTAAGTTACTTGGAAACCTTTACACTTTAAATAGATTATATATTGTTGTTCTTATGGAACATTTGGCATTTGAGAAGACTAGTATTTAAAAAAAAGACCTAATTGGGGGCGGCTAGGTGGCACAGTCAATAGAACACCGGCCTTGGAGTCAGAAGGACCTGAGTTCAAATCTGGCCTCAAACACTCTACCCAAAAAAACTAGTTGTGTGACCTTGGGCAAGTCACTTAACCCTAACTGCCTTCCAAAAAAAAAAATAAAGATAAAATTAAAAAAATAAAATAAACCTAATTAATTAATTTAAAGTGTTCAGTATTCACTTTTTTTTTGGAGGAGGAAAGGCAGGGCAATTAGAGTTAAGTGATTTGCCCAATGTCACACAGCTAGTAAATGTTAAGTGTCTGAGGCCAGATTTAAACTCAGGTCCTTCTGACTGCAGGACCAGTGCTCTGTTCACTGCACCACCTAGCTGCCCCCAGTATTCACTTTTATAACATTTTGAGTTCTAGAATTTTCACCCTCCTCCCTACCCAAGATAGCATGCAATCTGATATAGGTTATCCATGTACAATCATATTAAATATATTTCCACATTAGTCTTGTTGTGAAAGAAGAATCAGAATAAAAGGGAAAAAACCACAAGTAAGAAAAAACAAAGACAACAAAAAAGAGACAATTGTATGCTTTAGTCTGCATTCAGACTCTGTGGTTCTTTCTCTGGATGTAGATAGCATTTTCCTAATAATGGAAAAACTATTATTAAATAGTAATAATTGGAAGATTGGTTATTTTCAGATCCTTATGAATAGGGGAATCTTTGAATACTTTTAATTTTAAAAAAAAAAGAGTAAGTGAAGTAGCCAAGGAAATATTTGACTAAAGTAAATGACAGAATATCCTCAGTCCTCCATTTCTGAGTCACCAAGAGATGTTTCTTAACCTAAGTGATTCTTTTCTTGGTGGAATATGGGAGGATAAAATGGATTAAAGAAAGAGGAAAAGAACCAAAATGGGCACAAAATATTTTTAGCTTTTTTTTTTTTTGTGGTAGCAAACAACTAGAAACTAAGAGGGCCCATCACTTGGGAAATGACTGAAGAAATTATGGTGTATTAATATAATGGAATACTATTGTTCCCTAAGAAATGATGTAAAGGATGGTTTTGGTGAAACCTGGGAAACCTTGTATGAACTGATGCAGAATGAAGCAGGGAACACTTTATGCAAAAACAGCAACAGTGTTAAAACAGACTTCTTAGAAAGACTTAAGAACCAACCACAGTTCTAGACAGCCAGTGATGAAGCATATTACCTACCTCCTCAAAGAGAAATGGATTCAGGAAACAGAATGAGGCATACATTTTTAGACATGGAATTTGTTTTGCTTGAATATTTGCATCTGCTAGAAGGGTTTTTCTTTTTCTTTTCTTTTTTTTACGGTGGGAGTGTGGAGGTAGAAGGAAGAAAAAATGCATTTTTTCAAATTGATAAAATAAGAAAAACTTTGTTTATTAAAAAACCAACAACAAAGAATTCCATAGTTGGCCAGGATTTCCACTTAGTTCAATCTATACTTTAAAAGGAATCACTTTAATCCTTCCCCCTTTTCACCCCTTCAAGAAGCAGTCATCTGTCTGTTACTCAAGAGACTCCAAGTAATGATCAACTCATTACCTTTTGCTTTTGCCCAATCCATATTTGTATAGCTCTAATTCTTTTTTTTGCATTTTTAAAATTTTTAATTAATTTCTTTATTTACTTTTGGTTTGCAGCATTCAGTTCCACAATCCCAAATTTTTTCCTCCACCCTTCCTCCACCCACCATGGTGCAGCTCTAATTCTTAAGAAGTTTTTATATTATACCAGTATTTGCCTTCATAAAATTTCCACTCATCACTCTCAGTCCTTTCCTCTGAGACCAAAGTCCAGTCTTGTTTTCAGCTGATGGCTCTTCAGGTTTGAGGAGACTTGGTTTTCTTTGTCTATCCTGGCTTATTCATTGGACCTGACAAATATTAGTCTATTAAAGAATAAACTCTGAAATCAGTGCTGTAGCATATTAGCTGTATATACCACTTCTTCATCTTTATGATCAGCTTTATTCCCCCCTTCCCCGTTAGTGACAGTAATACTGAACCTCAACTAACTAGAAATCTCTGTTAACTGGATTACTGCAGTTGTCTTTTAGGAGACTAAACCAGATCATAAGAAAACTCTCAATAACTGCTATTTAACAACAGAACAAAAAACCTTCCATCCTGTATCCTGAGGTCAGTATACACAGTGACCTCAATTTCTTCTACCTTCTATAGCTATGATAATACTAGTCTGTGTTGAGTGATGTCCAGAATCTTTTGACTCCACGTGAAATTTATAATTATTAGGCAAGAAAGCATTGTTACATATTTTAGAAAAATTTGTAACAACAAAATTTAAATAAAAAAAAATTCTGGTTCATTTTGAGGTATTTTTTAAATCTCTCAAACAGGATAGCCATTCCCAGGCATTCTGATTAACAATGTTTTACTGTTTTCATTTTTGTGTTGGGAATGAACTGAAGGTAATTGGAGCATCAATGTACTAAGAAACTTCATTTTAAAAACTATAGTTTATTTTTTTTAAAATAAAGAATTTTGTTCTTAAGATCTCCTTAACAATAAATGTGTAAATTCATGAGACAACTCTTCCATAGTAGACTTAGCTCTGAGGCCCTTTATGCTTGATGTTATCACAAAGTTGTGCTGAAATCTGAGTCAGAGCCAGGTCTCCTGTACTTCAGAGAGAAATAGATCTGTTTTTCTGTATAGATTCATGCACATATATATCTGTACATTTATATATGTGTATATATAAAATATACATGCATATTAATGCCTACATGTTATATATGTATGCATACACACATGCACACACACATATATAATTAAATGTTATTATATTTGTAAAATGCTAAATTCAGCACCTGGTACATAGTAGGCAGTTAGATGATTTGTTTCATCTTCCTCCTTATGTATGCGCATATGCACATTTCTGTGGCATACTGTTTTTGTCTTTTAATCAAACCAGTTCTGTAAATTAGCATTCTTGAAATCAGTGTACTTTTTTTTACAGTACAAATTTCCAGAAGACCAACCCAGTGCATAAGTTAACTGAAGAGGAATTACTGGCATTTACATCAGTATGTAATCTTTTCTTCTTTATTTTTTTTCTTTCTTTGTTAATTGTTTTGCCCTTTCCTTGAGGCATTCTCCCATGGTCAGAGTATGTCAGGAATGGAAGTAATGAGAAATAGAAACAGAGTTGTTATCCAGGCATATTATAGACCACCCTGAAAGAAGGATAAAAGAAATGATGTATTCCAGGAACAGCTCCCATTCTTGACCCAGAGGTGTGATAGAGAAGTGATGGGAGACTTCACTCATTTAGTATTTTGTTGGATTTCTTTTTCTGTGTGTACAGTAGGGCAGTTAACAATTTTTTGGCTTGGTTTAATGATAATTTCATCCTTGAAAAGCTCATTAAAGCAACGAGTACAACCGTTTTTTATTTAATTTTTCACATCAAGAAGCACCTGATTTGCTGCTTTTGAAATGAAAAGGGACTTTGGAGGAAAGTGACCACTTCACCTTACAGTTTTTAATAAAGAAAGAGAGGAAAGTCAGCTGTAGTTTGAAATGCATTCTAGCTTTTGGGATGAGAGATTTCAAAGGATTTAGAAAAGGGACTTTGTGAACTAATGTTTTATAGGGAGGTCAGCCCAGAAAGTCATAAGCGGCAATCCAAAATGAAATTCTGAAGATGCAAAGAGAAGTAATTTTGACGAGCAAATGCAGTATTGGCTAACAGGAGCAACGCAGACTGTACAGAGAACTGATCACCCAAACTTAGATTTTCAAAAAGCACATATAGAAGATGAAGCAATGGCAAGTAATGGAGTATGAGTGCAAAAGTATGGGATGGTCCTATTAGAATCATGTTACAAATAATAGAGCTTTTTAATGAGCTGAGATTGGGAAAGGATATTAATTTTAAAAAAAGATTTATTAGATTTATTTGGGAAAAGGAAGAAAGGAAGAAAAACAAAGAAGGAAAAGAATTACTCCTTGAGTTTTATGAGAGTGACAGCCAAAGATGGGACAAGCCAGAATTTGATTTTTGCTGATTGTTTCTTTGACAAGATGAATTTGTATTTATTGCAGATTTTACAGAAATGGAAATATGAGATAAGTAGGGCAATAGAGCACATGTAGTTGCCTTTGCTGAGTTTAAGCCATCAAACCCAGGTAGAATAGGATTATGGATTTGGAGCTTTTAAGGTCCTTAAAAGTCATCTAGTGCATTCTCCTTATTTAACAGATGGAAGAACTTAGATGAATAGAGATGATGACTTTTTTCAGGGTCCTGTAAGTAGTATGTAGTAGTGCTAGAGTTTAAACCCAGGTCTTCTGATTCAAGAGACTGTGGCCTTTCCACTATCCTTAAAAAATGGGAAGAACTGTTGAATAATTAGGCAACTAGGTGGTGCAGTGGATAGAGCAGCGGTTCTCAATCTGTGGGTTGCAACCCCTTTGGGGGTCGAATGACCCTGTCACAGGAGTCACAGGGGTTGCCTAAGACCATCGGAAAACACATATTTCCGATAGTCTTAGGATCTGAGACACCACTCCTTAGGTCCACCCACATGCAGATACTCTCACATGTGAGTATTAAAGGATCGTGGCATTAGGAAGGTTGAGAACCACTGGGATAGAATGTCAGGTCTGGAGTCAGGAAGACTCATTTTTGTGAGTTCTAATTCGACCTCAGACACCATCTGTATGACCTTGGGCAAGTCACTTTGCCCTGTTTGTCTCAGTTTCCATATCTGTAAAATGAGCTGGAGAAGGAAATGGCAAACCACTCCAGTATCTTTCCAAGAAAACTCTAAATTGTGTCACAAAGGGTCAGATATGACACAACACCATTAATCTCTAATTGGATAGAGTGGATAGAGCATTGGACCTGGAGTCTGGAGGATCTGAGTTTAAATCCTTCTGGTTAGCAGTTCATCTGAAAAGGATCTAGGAGTTTTAATAGACTGTATGTTCCGTATGGCTTAATAGTGTGATATGGCACCCAGCAAAGCTAATGCAATCTTTTGTTGCTATAAGAAAATAATTGTGTCAGGCAGAACATCTTTGAAAGTTTTTTTTATTATATTTGTAAAAGTGAAGGTAAGCTATATGTAATATTCACATTTTCATGTATGGTCATCTTTCTGTTTTTCTTTGTATGTGGAAATTCTAATTTTATTTTTATTTCTTAAATCCAGAAAAAATTAAAAAAGCCCCAACTAACTAAAGGGCGATGCACAGAGCAGTTAATTGTTACTTAAGATGCAAATTGTCTTATACTTACAGTGTTCAACTATTTACCTATCTCTGCAGACTAATCAATAAAATGACAGAACTAGGACAATTTTAAAACCATTTCCTACAAATGGTAAAATGAATTGTTCAGTATTGAAGAAAATAAACTTCCTCATTAGTCATAATTTTTTAGAACAGAAAGTTTTAGTGTCCACATCTAGGGACATGATATCCTGTCTGTGCTCTTCAGGCCAGACCACATCCACAAGACTTTGCTCTATTCCAAGCTCCACATTTTGTGAAGGACTTTGATAAGCTTGCTTATCTCCCCAGAGAGGCAGCCACTGTACCGATGAGGTTTAAACAAATTGAAATGAAGGGATTAGTTTGGCTTACGTTGTGCTAACTTCCTCAACATGATTTAAGATTCCATGTTGTTAGCTTTGAAGTTAGTGGAGTTGTAAGGACAATTCAGGATTAGTCACTCAGGAGAACAGAGAATGGCAGGAGATAACAAAGAGCAAATAAGTGTATTCTGAGCACTGGCCGAGGGAGTATTGTTGGATGGCATTAATTGGGCTGCTCATTAATACAGTTGAAGGAGCATTCTTGGAGTTCGAGGAAGCTAATGTTTGTCTCCCCATTGCAATTCCTTTGTTTGGTAACTAATAACTTTCTAGATGAGTGACTATGTAATGACTCAATCCTATTTACAAAATGCACTTATTCTGTGAGATATTAAATACAAATATGACCTTTATTCTATAGAAACTGAGTCTTAGAGATATTAAGTGATTTGGAGGAAGTCACATAACTTATAAGTTGAAAAGCCAGATCTTCAACTTAGGTCTTATCACTCCAGGAGGTGAAAGATACCTTTTTGACTGTGGAGTTGAGAATATTTTAGATACGGGGTCAGAAGGGATGAAGGTTTTACAACTCCTTTTGTGATCACCAGTCATGATAATATTTCTGAGGCTATAGGGTCTACTTTTGAGCCTAATCTAACCAATTTTTACCTTAAGGCAGATGAGGTACTACAGTCGTCTATTATATAGGCCATTAGAACTTAGGCAGCAGGAATCAAAGATCCCCCTCTTTGGCTGAGCCTTTAATATTTCTGGTAATGAAGAAATCAGACAGCTCCAGTGCTGTGTAAGGTCCAGTGCAGTTCACCTGTTGTGTGTTGAACTGAATCACACTTAGTCTAGCCCATTCTGACCTATGAGTGGTTATGGATATATACCACCTGTTCTTTTTGGAGGAATTTGGCCAAGCACCGTTAAGGGAACATTCTGGGAGGCAGTGACTCATGCTGGGGAAGGGTCTGGTTGCCTCTTTTGCTGATAGCCCCAACGGTCTCCCATCCCCGTGAGCCTTTATTGCCACATGGAGCCTGGAATCAGAACAGCAGCAGAGAATGCAGAGGAGAGTGGGGCTAGTGGTGTATCCCTCTTTTGTTTTCTCATGTGGACTACAGCCTTTTTTTCTCAGTTCATTTCAGATGCTAAAGGGAATACTGCCTTGCGTTTTACTGGGCATGGAGTTTAAAGGTCATCTCATCAGCTTTTAGCCCCCTTGATTAAATTTCCAAAGAGGAGACTGAGACCTAGAAAGGTCACATTCAAGGTCACATAGCTACTTAAGAGTCAGGTTTTATAACTGCAGTGCACTAGAAGAGCAAGTCAGTTTCCTCCCATTCCTGCCTTTGAGCCAGTGGAAAGTAAAGTAGTAGAAGTAATCATCATCATCATCATTACTAACATTTATGTAGAGCTTACTATATGCTGGGCATTGTACTAAGTACCTTACAATCATTATCTCACTTGATCATAATAACAACCCTGAGACGTAGATACTTTTATTATCACCCCCATTTTACAGACGAAGAAACTGAAGCAAACAGGTTAAGTGACATGCCTAGGATCATACAGCTAGTGAGCTTAGGTCTTCCTAACTCCAGGCCCCAGGCTCTGTCTACTGAGCCAGTAGTAGAAAAGAAGCCCTGAGCATCGAGGCCACAGGGCCAAAGGATAGGAAAGAAGAGGTGTAGATCCCAAAGTCTTTTGGTACTTTAGGTTCCAGAAATGGAAGGCACTGGCAGTCTAATGTGAATTATACAATTCTCCTTTCATTCTCTTCTTCCTCTTGTGTACTGGATTGGTTGTCGTTGAAGCAGTTTGGCTTCAGAGTCCAAACCATCCTGCCCTATGAATCTCACTGGTTTTGCTTTCCACTGCTTACATAGAAAGAGAAATACATTGACTGACTCTCTTTAACGTTTTCTTTCTTGAAGATACTCTTCAAATTTAAAAACCCTACTAACCCTGGGTCTTATGTATGCCTTGACATTTTTTCCAAGATACTTTTAACATGCAGCTTTTTTCAGGATTTTTCCTAGACCTTCTCTCCTGTGGTATCTAATTTCATTTATTCTCTTCTCCTCATCCCTCCCTGGCTTCAAAGGCAGAGAGCATATCTTACTATTAGCACCTTCCTTGGAGCATTGTTGTGAGGATGAAATGGAATATTCTGAATAAGCACTTAGCACAGTGCTTGGCCCAGTGTTATAGAAATGCGTTTTCCCACTCTCCCCTCCTTATTCATTTTGGCATACTCACTATGCCTAGCAGAATGCTTGTGCTTGTGTTATGTTAGGTGCTCAGCAAACATTTTAGTTGAATGAATGACTTGCTAATCTTCTATTTATTTATTTACTTTTAGTTTACAAAATTCATTTCCACAATCCCTTGAGCTCCAAATCCCCCAGCCAGGGCAGTATGCAATCTGATATAGGATCTACAAATACCTTCACATTAAACATTAAGAAGACTTATAACCAGTGGAGTGAACTATGAGAAAGAAGGAATGACACAAAACAAAATGTAAAAGAGAGAGAGCAAATGACTTGCTAATCTTCTGTCAAATGGTACAGAATACTTAATTCTTTTATGTAAGATTTTATTAATGTCTTTTTTTTTTACATCAGTGTAGTTTCCCCAGTAGGATCCCCTCTCCCTTTCCAAGAGAGACATCTTAAATAAGAAATAAAAAATTTAAAGACTGAAAATAAAAATAAGAGAAACAAATCAACACAGTTGAACAGTGAATTGAAAAAGTCCCAAAATGTGCAATATTTAGTACTTGTGGACCTCCCACCTCTTTGAAGGACTGGGTTGGGAGTGACCTCTCATATTTGTTTTTTCAGGCCATGCTTGTTCTTTGCAATTTTGTTCTTTTTTGAACAGCATAATCACCCTCTTTTTAAGTGGTAGTTTTAGGAGTACTGAAATTCTGGCATAGTGTGCTGAGCAGTATTAGTGTTTCAATTCAAAAGTGTCAGAAGTCTTTTCTCAAAGAAATACTTTGCTTTTCTTAGACTGTCATTATGATAGGCAGTCCCCCAAATCTTGCAATTACACATTTCAGGAAATAGAATGAGTCATAACAAAAATAACCTATATTGTGCTAGTGGGCCATTTGTGTTATATCAGCTAGATAATTTAAAATTAGCTATGTTATCTACGTTATTTCCTTATAGATGAGCCAAGTTCAGGAGCATTCAATGGTGTTTTTAATTTCCTTTCATTGTGAAAATGAGAACAATCTAGTTTATACATACAGGTGCCTTAAGTTTTCGTTGGCAAAACTTTTGCTTAGGTGTAGATTAATACTGGCAGCTTGCCCTTTCTCTCTCTCTCTCTCTCTCTCTCTCTCTTTTTGGCCTTTGCTTGAAATTCCAAGGTCTTTCTGCAGTTGAATAGATGGAAAAGGACCCTTTCTGCTCTGAATTCCAAATGTATTCTATGAATAGGGTACATGTTTCAAAAAATAATTACATCTTACCAACCATTTCAGAAAATTATGGTTGCTTTTTATTTTTCTTTTGGAGAATTTGGCTCAGCTTTCCTTGTTTTTTTTTCTTTTCATTAAAATTTCTTAGTAAATAGAAACACAAAGTAATAGTAATTTTGCATAAGAGATGCCTATTGTGCTTTAGTAGTTTTTGTTAGCATATGAAGGTGAACAGATGTTTTGCATTATGATGTATATGGAACATATGCCTTGGATTTTAAAATATTTTCTGTCCAGACTTTTTTCTTTATTTCAATTCAGTGCTCATTTGCTAATTTATTTGAGACATGCAAAAATAGAGAGAGTCTTCATTCTTCTTTTACAGTCAGTCAGTCAGCAAGCATTTGTGTAGTGCTCACTGTGTGTCAGACACCAAGCTAGGTGATGGGAATATGAAGACAAAGGTGAACAGTTACTGCCTTCAAGGAGTTTACCAAGGATGATGACAGGCTAGAATCCTGAGCCCCAGACCACCAGCCCAGTTTCCTGACCAGCTGTGTGCTGTCATTCAGGGAATCATCTCTTAAGGAGATGTGACCTGACAATTGGTAGCCCTTAATGCCTCCACAGCCACAGTGGTTGAAGACTTGAAAAGAAGATTTCTTGCCACCATAATCTTTAAGGGAAGAAAATGAAAGCCAACAGCTACCTGGGATTTTTATGTCAAATTTAAGCCAAAGACACAAACATTTTATATGTATAAACTGTGCCTGGTGGCATAGTTCCTAACTTGAAATAGCAAATGGAAAGAGATGATTTAATTCTTTGAATGCTGAAACTAAAAATCTATGTACATCATGAGGGAGCAACTTTATGACAAAGCTTAACTCAGATTGCAAATATATACCAGGACTTGAATATCATATGATATTTACAGTGCCTTTATTTAGGAATTCTCATTTAGTTAATCAAGGATTCAGTGAATTTCTTTTTTGTTGTTCAGTTGTTTTCAGTCCTGTAAAACTCTTTGTGACTCCATTTAGGATTTTCTTGGCAAAGATACTGGAGTAGTTTGTCATTGCTTCTTCCAGCTCATTTTACAGATGAGGAAACCAAGACAAACAAGGTTCAGTGACTTGCCCAGGGTCATTGAGTGTCTGAGACCAGATTAGAACTCAGGAAGATGTCTTCCTGACTCTAGGTCTGATATTTGATCCACTATGCCACCTAGCTACCTGAACTTCATTTTATAAAGGAAACTAATTCCTGATAGTAATATTGATAGCTAATGCACATAGCCTAGTGTTTCCCCCATTATACCATGCTACTTCAAAAAATTCTCATTGAAAGAAATAGTAATAGGCATTATTTAGTAAGAAACCAAGGGAACATTTCTGTTTATTCTGTGTTAGGGCAGAAGGCAAAAAGATGTCCTAGACTATTAAAATGTGCCTTTAGAATTAGGAATCATCAGAGCATTGGAAAGAAGGATTTGATTGATAAATGGAAGAAAATTAAATTTTTGAATGTTGAATTGTCAATAAGGTAGAAAGGAAGTACTAGAGGGAAAATGAGTAAGAAGAATGAGAAAGTGATTTAGACAAGGAAAAAAACTTTAGAATAAAGATCAACCTTAGAAATTTTTAAATGATTAAAAACAGAAGAGAATGGAAGAGCTGAGACTTTAAAAAGGAAGATTCTGTGCCTTCTGCAAGAGAAAGATAACTTCATCCAAAAGTTTGAATCTACTCCTAGACCTCTTTTATTGTGCTATAAAATTTGAGCTGTGACTGTTACTAGATGTGCTGTTTCCTTGGCAGCCCCAGAACCTGTCATATCTCCTCACAGCATCTTTTTTAAGTCCATCTATTTCCTGAGGTTTTATATTTATATATTTTGCCTTTTATCCTATCTACTACCATCTGGAGGATTCATATTGTACACAAAGTGGAAATTCCCCCTGAACATTTCTGTACTGGGCAGCGTGAAGAAAGTTTGGCAGATGAGAAAATCTGGGTGACAGTGTCAGTGGCCCTGTAGTCTAACCTCTTTATAGTTGACAAAACTGAAGTTAAGTGACTTGCCCAAGGTTACATGGGCACCGTGTAAATGTACCATGTCTTCTGACCTCAAAGATTCAGCTTGGTCCCCATACCAGTGGCCTCCCTTGGTTTGGAGTTGTTATCTTTCCTTGTGGGCTTGAAGAAGGATTCTTATTTGTTCCCATTTATTTTATAGGTTTTTGAAAAGTAGCACCCATTCATTCTTAGTAAGTGATTAAGTTATTAAAATGTCTACTTCAGATGTCTACTAAAACATCATTATTTTGAGTACTGCTAATATGGAATTTGTTATAATTTCATTTATGAATTAAACTATTTATCTTTGGCTTTATTGTATCAGAAGCGTTTGTTACTGTTGTGATTAAATTATGACAAAAGGGTAAACTGAGGAAGATCTCTGTGCAAGATAACATTTTTTAATAAGGGCATACTACATGTTTAATGAGTCAGTGACTTGCCTCCATTTATGTCAGAGACCCTGAGCAAAAGGACAGTTTCCCTCATGTAGGTTTTGGGGAGTAGAGAAGCAAGAACAGAACAGGGTAAGGTGACATCATAGAATTAAGGGCAACATGATTGGTTCCAGAGCTGAGGAACAAGGAACAACATAATCGGTTGGAAGTTTAGCAATGGAGGCTAGCAATGACCCTTCTCTCCTTCTTTTCTCTTGAGACTAAGAAGTGCTATTTTAATTCAAATGGGAGATAGTGGCCCAGACTAGGGGTGGGGAACTTCTGGCCCTGAGGCCACATGTAGCTTTCTAGGTCCTTGGGTGTGGCCTTTTAATTGAATCCAAGTTTTACAGAACATATCCTTTTGTTAAGGGGATTTATTCTGGAAATTTGGATTCAATCAAAGGGTCACACTTGAGGACCTAGAAGGCCACATATAGCTGGGAGGTTGCAGGTTCCCCACCCCTGGCCCTAATTTTGGACAGCAAATCAGACATCCTTGAAGAATAGGTTGGTGGAGTAAATATATCAGGCCTAAACTTCCTTTCTTTCTCACATATTCTCCAAGGTTAGTAAGATTCCTTGAGCAAGAGAACTGGACTTTTAAACTTAACCTATTATAGAACAGCTGAACTCTGAACTGCATTCAGAGACAAAGAACCATGACTTAAGCATTACAAGACAAATTCAATTAAATAAATAGGATCAATAAAATAATAGTAAGCCAGTTTTACTTTTCTCATATTGTTGGTGGAGCTGTGAAAGCACTTTGGAATTATGCAAATAAAGTGACTAAAATATCTGTACCCTTTGAACCACAGACTCCGTTACTGGGTTTATATCCCAAAGAAGTCCCCATATACTCCAGAATATTTATAGTACCACTTTTTGTGATAACTAACAATTAGAAACAAGATACCCATCAATTGGGCAATGCCTAAACAAATTGTGGTACATAAATATAATGGAATATTGTTATAGCAGGGTGAAGCTGACAGCAACTACAGCAATGTCAGTGGAAGGAACAACACACCCCAAAACCAGAAGTGAATGTAACAAACTTATAAAGATCAAGCAGAACTTGAATGAAGAGAGATGGGGAGAGTCCTCCAGCTGTCCCCTTCATGGAGATAGGAGGGCCGCCGGTTTTCTCAGTTGCGCATTTTTGAACTTTTCTGATAGTATTAATCAGTTGTGATGATTTTTTCCCCTCAAAAAATACTATTTGTCATATGGGATGATTCTTGGGGAGGGGGATGGGAAGACCATGATGATGTAAGAAGCAGAAAATATCAATAACAAAAAGTTAAGCATTTTAAAAAACAGTAATATGTAAAAATTATAAAGGTAGAATGCCTAGAAAATTGTGAAGGCAAACTATTTTTAATAATGATTATGAAAATAAGAAGTGTTTACATAAGGTTTATAAAACACTTTAAATGTAACTACTTCCCAGGGTTGTTGTGAAGGTCAAGTGAGATAATAATTGTGACTGACACAGTGACTGGCACATAGGCAACACTGTATAAATGTTAGCTGTTATA
Organism: Pseudocheirus occidentalis; assembly: GCA_028646575.1. Lineage (NCBI taxonomy): Eukaryota > Metazoa > Chordata > Mammalia > Diprotodontia > Pseudocheiridae > Pseudocheirus > Pseudocheirus occidentalis. The sequence goes on from CM053595.1 coordinate 153,989,885, forward strand.
TGTTATTATCATTATTTATAGTACTTGATCTTCACAGTAACCCTGGGAAGTGGGTGCTATTTTTACCCCTATTTTGCAGATGAGGAAACTGAGGCTGAGGTCACATGACTTGCCCAGGGCATGCACCTGATTCGTTAGAGTCTATTTGCCACATCAGTAGGAACCACTTGTTATAGTGGGACAAGAATTGGGTTTGTGAGTTCACCTCTCATGGCCTTTGCCCTCCCTCCGATGCTCCTAAGTTTCAGGAACGATGTTGATATGTATTGGTAAAGGAAGATAGTCATTGGGCGCTCCGAACAGATGAAATCACAGATCAGATTAAGGACAGAAGCATAAACAGAAACAAAAACGTGTGGGGCTCCAAATCGGGAAAACTGGCTTAAATCTTGTCTGTGATGCTAGGTGCCTCTGTGACCATGACTCAGGCTCATAGGATGGCACCGTAGAAACCTTGGAGCACAACTTTTAATCTTGTAAACGAGGAAGCTGAATCAGAGAAAAGTTAAATGACTTACCTAAGGCTACGTGTCTACCTTGACAGGATTTGAATCCAGTTCTTCCTGATTGCATGTTCAGTGTCTTATCCATTGCACCATGATGTGTCTCAAAGGCGAGTCAGTGAAACTTTTTCAGCTTCAGTTTTCCTCATGTAAATCAGACATAATTATACAGGGTAGTTTTATGGTATATAAATAGGGACAGCTTTGAAGTCAAGAAAGTCTTGTGTTCAAATATTGTCTTTGACACATTCTTACTATGTGACATAGGCAAGTCACCTTTCTGTGAGCCAGTTGATACCCTAAGACTAAATTATCAAGCACATCTATCTTCCTTTTAGTAGGAGTTCCCACAACAGGAGTCTTACCTGATAAAAACCATTGTTCCTCAGTCCCTCTCCCCCACAAAGTACTTGTATTGCTTTATTCCAGAAGATGAGTCAGTAATTATTTATTAAAGACCTGCTGTATGCAAGACACTGTGCTAAGTGCTGAGTATAATAAAGAAAGGGAAAACAGTCCCTGCTTTCCAGGAATTCAGAGCCTCATGAGAAAGACAACCTGCAAACAACTATGTACAAACAAGGTGTATACAGTGTAAGTTGGAGGTAATCAGCAGAGTAGGGGTTAGTGTTAGAGGGGATGTGAATGCCAATTTGTAGTGTTTATATAAAAATGAAATACTGTTAATGGTTAGTTAGCATTTGTTATTAATTGAAAATAATTTTTATGTATCTGATGTCAAACCTCAACTTTGTCCTTGAAACTAATCATTTTTTTTAAAGATAGGATATCATTATTGCTTTCTGTTTATTTTAATTCCTCTATTAATTCAAATTTTTTCAAATTCAAATTCAAATTCAAAAAATTTTTAATAAGTTTTGTATTAAAACACAAATACTATAAGGGAATAATTCAAGAAATCAGTCCTGTTTTTTCTAGGTGCCAAGCTAGTTTGTGTATGTGTGAGCATCCTTCCTTAATGGGAGATTCCTATGCCAATAAAATCACCTTTTTAGATGAAAAATATATTATGGTAATGGATATACTCAGTTTGAAAGGATGGAGTTCTTTCAGTAACCTAGTTATAAACAATTTGAAAATTTCTTGCGAGTCTTCTCCTCCTGTTTGTCATTATATACTTCCCAGTTTGCCAATGTCAGTAAATCTGTTAAGCTTTATGAAAGGCAGGTTTCTGGGTGGTATACTAGAAAGAGTCCTGTACTCTCAGGACTGCAAGGAAGGACTTGAATTCAAATCCTTCCACTAATACTTGTTACCTGGAATCCCTGTGGACCCCATGTCACTTAACTACTGAGTCTCAGTTTACTAATTCATTAAATGGGAATAATAATATTTGTGGTTCCTTTCTCTTAGGATTGTTTGAGTATTAATAAAGATAATATATTTAAAGCATTAGGTATATATTTGTCAGTTACTGTTATTAGTATTAGACAATACTTGTGCTTTGATTTATAGTTTCTTCATCATCATCATTGTTGTCATTGTCATTACTGTCATCACCATTGTTTTCATTAATGTAATTGATGGTCTCATTTGAAGGAATCATTGGCATTTTGTGTGTATTTTTTTTTCTTGTAAAAGGAAAAAAAAGATTTTAGGAATTCATCATTATCATGCAATAACAAGATGCGCGTGCGTGCCTCTGTGTGTGTGTGTGTGTGTGTGTGTGTGTGTGTGTGTGTGTGTGTGTGTACGCATTTTGGCCAAGGCTCCATAGTCAGGGGCTGAGTAGGTTTTAGCTCCCACATAGCTCCAGCTATCCAGATTAAGTATACAAAACTGTCACTAACTAGAAAGAATTTTGCCATCTTTAGGATTAGTCATAGACTCTTCTACCTCTGGGAGAAAACCTCCAGCAATACAGTTCTTTGGTTTACTTGAATTAGGCATTTAATTTGGAAGAGAAACCAAGTTACTCCTACTTTTCCTTTGAAAACTGGAGAAAAATTGAGACTCTCCACTCTTTCAATGTTACTGGATTCAGGTTGTAAAAGGAATACAAGTTGTAAGTTCTAAACAGTAGGGGCTTGCTTGTGTAGAGAATAGATTCCCATTTTAATGATCTCTCTTTCAGTTTCAAAGGAAAACCAGAAGATGCCTTTGGTTGAATACTTTTATCATATTAGGGTAATCTACTTTTGTGAGGAAGTCAAAGAACTTTTCGAATGCAAACCAAAGTATGTCTTTGGAAAATGTCTTAAAACTAGACCAGATCCTACTGGGAGTGCTGTAAAGGCCCAGTGTATTTTTTTTATGTGATTGATTCTCAGGTCCCTTCAGTGATATTTCTGGTGGATGGCTTGCAAGTTTTTGTTTTGACTATGAGCCAAAATTATCTCATGATAAATATTGTCTTAGTAAAATTTGGTAATCTTCCTCTTTTCCCTCTATCCTTTTAAGCTTTTTCATTCTTTGTATTTTTACATACAAAGGACTTACTGTAGTTTAGAAAGCAGCCAATTGGCTCAGTAGATTGAGTGCTGGGCCTGGTGTCAGGAAGACCTGAGTGCAAATCTGACCTTAGACACTCACTAGCCTGGGCAAATTACTTCACCTCTGTTTTCCTAATGCACCAGAGAAGGAAGTTGTAAACCACTACAATATCTTTGTCAAGAAAACCCCATGGACAATATTGGTGTGCTATGGTCCACTGAGTCACGAAGAGTTAGATGTGACCGAGCAACAGCTGTACTTCAGACTTCTTTTAGTGAGCTACTGGCAGAGCCTGGGCCATCTCTTGTCTACTTGTTCATCCATTCAAGACATATTTTAAGTGCCTTTTCTGAAATGCATTGTGGCAGATGCTGGGAAAATACAAAGATAAATAAATCTTACCCCTGCCCACAAGGAACTTATCACCTAGTGAAATGATAACATGTGGACAGATACGTGTAATTCCAAATAGAATATTATAAATACAAGACTACCTCACCTGTAATTAATATGGAAAGTATTTTCCCTTGAACACAGATTCTTTACTCTGGTTTAGAGACATCTGAGAATATCTTCTGTGATCTCAAGTGATTACATGAAATTATTTTTAGTACAGAATTAATTTTTATTGTTAAAAATATTATCAACCCTTTGGAGGAGAGCTTTTAAAGAGGCAGCAGTTAATATTGAAGGAAAGCTTTGGATTTTGAATTAGATTCAAATTGCAGCTATTATTTACTAGGTGATAAGGGCCAAGTCACCATACTTCTGAGTCTCAAATTCCTCATCTGTATAATGGAGATAATAGTACCAGCAGTACGGTCTATCACAAAGTTAGAAAGTGTTTTGCAAACCCCAGAGCTCTATAAATATAGTCATAAAACCATACACATGTGAGTTGTTATTATTCTTATGCTTAAAGTACTAAACGTAGACTTGAAAGAAAATTAACAATTATTATTATGTTTTCTTCAGTTTTGTCTTGTTGGCTTTTATTTAGCATTCTTTCCACTGAGTTATGTTGGGAGACCTTATAATTGATTTAATATTTTCTAATTACTTGCATTAAATAAATTGCTGAATGGATAAGAATGCATTGAGGTTTTCTGTTCCATAAAAATTAGGATGCATAAACGACTTTACTGTTTTAAGACAATAACTTCTTTTTTTTTTTTTTGCTTTTTGGAGGGCAGTTGGGGTTAAGTGACTTGCCCAAGGTCACACCGCTAGTTTTTTTGTGTTAAGTGTCTGAGGTCGGATTTGAACTCAGGTACTCCTGACTCCAGGGCCGGTGCTCTATTCACTGCGCCACCTAGCCACCCGACAATAACTTCTTTTAAAATTAAAGTTTGTTTTAAAAATTTTCAATAATTGTCTTTCTCTCTCATCTTTTTGTACCCCCCAAAAAACTTAAATATGTATAATCAAGCAAAATATTCTTTTATTCTTCATGTCCAAAATGTATTGATACTTTTTGAATGCTTTGTTTGATAGCATATATTTGTTTAAAAATAAAAGTGAATTAAAATTAATTTTTTACCAAAAGCAGTTTTGTATGGTCACTTGAGATCACAGAAGACTTTCTCAGATGTCATTAAACTAGGGTTGAGAATCTGTCCCAGTGTAAATAGTCTCATTCTGTATATTTAGATTATAACCACTGTCAAAGTTGTTATTTTTATAATGTTGTTACAGTATAAATTGTTCTGGTTCTACTCTCTTCTGTCTGTACCAGTTTATACAAGTCTTTCTATGTACTCTGAAACCATCTCTATCATTTTTATAGCATAGTGGTATCCATTATAATCATATGCTAGAATTTGTTGGCAATAACTTTTAAAATAAGACTAAAGTTAACTTGAAAGATTACCTTAAATAGAAGGTGCAAATTATTTTTATTATTATTGCTGCTGAAGATGATGGGATTTTGGTGGGGTATTGGTTGTTCCATCTTATCCATACAACGCTGTTAAATAAGGATTCTTGTTTTTTAGTTGTTTCAGCCTTTTCTAACTCTTTCTGACCCAATTTGATTTTTTTTTTCCTTTGGGCCAAGATACTGGAGTGGTTTGCTATTTCCTTCTCCAGCTCTTTTTACAGATGAAGAACTGAGGCAAGCAGGGTTAAGTGATTTGCCCAGGGTCACATAGCTAGTAAGTGTCTGAGGTTGGATTTGAATATAGGAAGAGGAGGCTCCCTGACTCCAGGTCTGTAGCTCCATCCATAGTGCCACCTAGCTGCTCCATAAACAAAGATACAGCCATAAAAATAAGTACAGAAATATTTAACTTGAAAATGTCGCAAAAAATTATCTCTGTATTCATTATGATGCTTGTCTGTGTTGCATTCTGAGAACAGGCTATCACTTATTTTTTACAGGATACAGTATGTAGGCATCAGAAATGTGAATGCTTTTTCTTGGTAGTGACAGTGGTTATCTTAGTAACTTCTGAATTAAAGTGAATTTTGAAGATGTATCTTCCTGTCCACCCTCCAGTTTGATTTACTTGTTTCTTTTCTGTACTTTTTAAGTTCTCAACTCAGCAATGTTTGTTTCTATTATTTTCTTCATGCTTTAAATTGTTACTGTGGTTTTTTATTTTCTATGTGGCTGAAATAAGTGAAAATCATCTTTTCATACTTTATTGTCATTACCAAAAAGCACTTGCTGAATTTTCAGCTGCACTGTAGTGCAGCATAATGTTGAATGTTGTTTATACATGGCCTCTACACCCCCTTATCCCTGGGAGCTTATTATTTCTTTTTTTTTCTGGGTTGAAATGAGACCTTTGAAAACTTAAGCACTTGTCAAACCACTGTCACTACCAAGAAAAAACACTCACATTTCTGATGCCTACACACTGTATCCTGTGAAAAATTATAACTTGTAAAAAATAAGTGATAGCCAATTCTCAGACCTGTGTTCAAATTTCCAAAAGAACCACAAATTCTCATTGTTTTTTCTTTTCCCTAATCATGATAGACTCTGATGGATATCATAGTATCATTGAACAATTATCAGAATTATTGAAAATGAGCTTGCCATTTCCATCTTTGTTCGAATGGCCAGGCCATTGGCTTACCTCATTGGTCTTAGTGTATTGGAAAGAATGATAGATTTGGAGTCAGAAAATCTGAGTTAAGTTCTCTCTCTGCCACTCACTAGCTGTGTATCCTCAGTCAGATAACTTGCCTTATTTGAGATTCATCTAAAGTCTTTTCATTATCTAATTATCTTTGAATTTTTGACTTCTCTTTTTACCATTTGTGATCCTGTGCTGTTCAATATATTGTTCAGGTTAGCCATCTCTTATCAGTTATCTTTTCTACATGAACAGCCTAATGTCCTTTCTGTTTTTCCTCAGTCTTTCATCCTTCTCACATTGACCACTCCTGTTGTACTTATTGTATGCCATATGATTATATTAATTTGTATACCTGACTTATATTTGTATTCTCTCAATATCTGTATACTCTCAGTAACTTGTAATTCCATTAAGGGTAGAGTGCATGGCATTTAAAATTTTTGTATCCTTAGTACTCAAATATACTTTATTTTTTAAAAAAATTTTCACATTGGTCATGTTGTAAAGAAGAATTAAAACCAATGGAATGAACCATGAGAAAGAAGAAATGAAACAAAGCAAAAAAGAGAGAGAACAAATAGTATGCTTTGAACTGCATCCAGACTCCGTCATTCTTTCTCTGTATGTGGATAGCATTTTCCATCATGAGCCTTTTGTAGTTGTCTTAGAACTTTGCTTTGCTGAGAAGAGCCAAGTCTGTCAAAATTAGTCATCACACAATGTGGCTGTAACTGTGTGCAATATTCTCCTGGTTCAGCTCACTTCATTCAACATCAGTTCATATTAGTCTTTCCAGGTTTTTCTGCAGTCTGCCTGCACAATAGTATTCCTTTACATTCATATACCACAACTTGGTCAACCATTTCCCAGTTGATGGGCATCCTCTCAATTTCCAATTCTTTGCCGCTACCAAAAGAATTGCTATGAATATTTTTGTACATGTGGGTCTTTTTCCCATCAAATACAATTTATGTTATTGCTATGTAATACTTGTTGAATGATTACATCATAGACTATCTCCAGTATATTTGGGTCTCTTGATCACCTGAGGAAGTCCTCTTCTGCGAAGCGAGCTCAAAAAACATTTTATGTCATTCTTTCCATTTGTATTGCTTGGTGACTGAAACTATGTTCTTTGAACTCTTTTTTTGGACTAGCATCATGGTAGTTACAGAGATTGTTGTAAGTAGCTCTGCAAATTTAACTTTCTATTCCAATTTCTATGCGTGACTCCTTGTTGTTCAATGTTATATGAATGAGGAAGAACAAGCTAAGATAGTATGATGTGCAGCACAGTTTCTCATGATCAGAGACAAAAGATATAAACAGGAATTTGTGCATCTTTTGGAAATTTGAACATAGGTCAATAAATGATTTACAAGTGCTAAAGAAGAGCAAACCTCGCTGGAATCTTGCCATCTATCAGTAAGACTGTTAAAAATAGTATCCCTAATTTATTTTTGTAAAGTGCCTTGTACATGTTAGGTACATAAAATTTTTCTGTTGAATTTGGATTTGTCCCAATTTGGTAAAATTACATGCTAAGGAAAAAATACTAGTAAAAGTGTTTGGTTGATTTTAATTTTTTAAGCCTTAAGGGGGAGAAAAGATGAGCACATTTTTAATTATTTATTTTAAAAGTTTTAAAAAGTCATAAATTATTTTTTGTACTTATGTTTTGCTTTATTTTTCAGTTACTGGATATTAGTGACTTTGAGGATGAAACATCAGTTTTTGTTATATTGAAATATCCCCCTTGGAAATGTGAAAACTGCCATATTAGAGATCCATATAGCTCCTAAAATATATCCTATCTCATCTATGGATTAAGTAATTGACATTAATGGGTCAGGGCCTCTGATCTGGTTAGACCTCTGATCTTGTTTATCAAACATTGTTTTGTAGTAGAACTTTGAAAAATTAAAATAATTAACTTAAAAGAACTTCAGCAATAGCTGTTCTGTTTTGTTTCCTGATTGAATTTTCTTTTTTGAATTAATGTTTCATGGGGAATGGAGGCTAAAGGGAAGGGAGTATGGATAAGAAATATTCTTTTATGTGCCTTTTCTGTTGAATAAAAATTGACCATATTTTAAAAGAATCAGATGCTCATGTTTGTGGCTTAAAGAACAAAATAAATACACAGTATTTTGTCAAACTTTAATGTGTAGTCTGGAATTGTTCACCGAATCTCGGAAAACTAGAATGAGAGAAATCCCATGAAGTTTAAAAGAGGTAGTTTTTAGGGACAAAACGAGAGGAAGTCTAGTACTGCTTTGTACATTGGATAGTAAAATATGGAACTTATCTCAAAGAGGAGGCTGAAAATAAAAATAGCTTCAAAAAGGGTTAAGAAGGATTGATTGAGAATAGATTCATAGTAGATAACTATAGCAATTTAATTATATTTGAGATATATCCCTTTCTTTTGAAGTTGATGTCAGGGACTGATGATATGTGAGTGACTTGGTATGGAATTTCTAATTTTCCTATGCTCTAATTTGATTAAATTATCACATTAGTTCATCAGACTGCACTTTCAAGTTACTATTGTCATACTTTTATCTCCACATACTTTAGAGGTTAGCATGTTTCTTTTTGAAAAGTTGTACTGATATCTTTTGTTTTTACACCATGGTCTCTTATTTCTTCCATACTTCTATTGAATTCTCTCTTGCACCAAAGAAAAGTTGTTAAGCAAAACCATCTGATTCAGAAACCAACCCTGACAGCATATGCAATATTCTGCAACCTTTAGTCCTCTCCTTTCCTATGTAATGTGTTTCATCAATTAGTTGGTTTTGAAACCTTTTTTTTGGGGGGGGAGGAGGGTGTCATATCAGGGACCCAGGAAGAGGAAAGCATAATAAGCTTGTTTATGAAATGATAGTAGAGGCAAATGTAAATAAGATTTATAAGAGAAAAAAAGTCTTATGGACTAAGCAGTAAAGCCTAATATTTAAATATAATTCTTTAATTGTTAGGACTGATGAAAGAGGCTTGATATTGGTGATATTGGTGGCATAGATGATCCCAGAGAATGGCAGTGACTAGTGTGGGATATGACCAGGAGGAATAAAAATCAGATTGCTCTTTTTTTCCCCTTTTTATTAATTTATTTTTAGTTTTCAACATTCATTTCCACAAGATTTTGAGTTCCACATTTCATCCCCATCTCTCCCCTCCTCTCTACCTCCCCCAAGATGATGAAGCTTTCCACCAGTATATCCACCCTTGTATTACTGCTCCCCCCTTCTCTTAACCCTTTCCCTTCTATTTTCCTGTAGGACAAGATAGATTTCTTTACCCCATTGCCTATATATCTTATTTCCCATTTGCATGTAAAAACAATTTTTAACATTCATTTTTAAAACTTTTAGTTCTCTCCCTTCCTCCGTTGCCACCCACCCTCATTGAGAAGGCAAGCAATCCAGTATAGGTTATACATGTGTGGTCATGAAAAACACTTCCTTGTCACTCCTCAAAAGCGTTTGCTTCTGATTACCCCCTCTCTCAATCTACCCTCCCTTCTACTCCCTTCTATTATCCCACCCCTCCATATTCCCCACTCGCCCCCCCCC
>CM053595.1:154000008-154019703 GCA_028646575.1 Pseudocheirus occidentalis
TCCTGGATCTATTTTCCAGGTCAGTGGTTTTTCCAGTGAGATATTTCACATTTTACTTCTATTTTTTCAGTCTTTTGGTTCTGTTTTATAATTCCTTGATTTCTCATGAAGTCATTAGTTTCCATTTGCCCCATTCTAATATTTAAAGAATTATTTTCTTCAGTGAGCTTTTGAACCTCCTTTTCCATTTGACCAATTCTGCTTTTAAAAGCATTCTTCTCATTACCTTTTTGACCTCTTTTGCCACCTGGGTGAGTTTATTTTTTAAACTGTTATTTTCTTTAGCATTTTTTGGGGTTTCCTTTAGCAAGCTATTGACTTGTCTTTCATTATTTTCTTGTGTCATTCTCATTTTTCTTCTTAGTTTTCCCTCTACTTCTCTTACTTTCCATGGCCTGAGACCAATTAATATTTTTCTTTGAAACCTTGGATATAGGAGCTTCGACTTTGTTGTATTTTCTCATTGTATGTTTTTATCTTCCTTGTCACCAAAGTAAGATTCTGTAGTCTGCTTTTTTCCCCTTACTATTTGCTCTTTTCCCCAGCCAATTAATTGATTTTTAACTCTTTGTTAAGGTAGGTCTCTGCTTCTAGTGTGGAGGGTGTACTGTTCCAAGCTTTGGGGGTTTTGTGCAGCTGTTTTCAGAGATACATTTGGGGACTGGTAAGTTTTCAGTTCTTCCAAGGTGGCATGATCTAAGAATAGTGTTTATTCCTTTCCTGGCCTGTCCTCTGGTCTGTGAGCGATCATAAGCACTCTTTCTGCCTTGGAACTGTGAGGATTCCCTCTCCACTACCAGTACAGGCTCTGCCACGCTACTGCTGCTCCTTGCCCCAGGACTGCCACCCAGGACTGTGACCCAGATCCAAGCAGGGCAAAGCAAGGGAATCCTATAGCTCCAGCAAAGAGATTCCTGCAATCCTGTTATAATCAGCCACTTGGAACCCTCCCCCCCGCTCTCCATCCCCCTATTGTGGGCCAAGAGCTCTGGAAGCAGCTGCTGCTACTGCCCCTGCAGCTGTTTCAGCTGCACTCCTCACCCCAGGACTTGGGCTGAACTGTCCTCCTTTCTCCCTCAGGTCCAAGAGACCTTTCTTAATGACCTTCCAAATTGTCTTTGGCGTTTGTGGGATGAGAAGTCTGGAAACCACCACAGCTGCTAGCAGTTCAGTCCCCTGAGACCTGCTCCAGCAACATCTATGTTGACGTGGTCCATGCTGGGCTGTGTTGCTCTCCCAGCCTGGTGCAACATACCTTTTCTGTTGACCTTTTAGGTTGTCTTAGGCTGGAAATTGTTTCATTCTGTCATTTTGTAGGTTTTGCTGTTCTAGAATTTGTTTAGAGTCATATTTTACAGGTATTTGGAGGAGTTTGGGAGAGATCTCAAGCAATTCACTGCTTTTTTTCTGCCATCTTCAAATTGCTCTTTTAAAAAAGATTTTTTTGTTTATTTTCTGCATTTTACTTTTGTCATTATTATTCTGTAGAACAACTAGGCCTTACTTGAAGTCCCAAGTTTTCTGAAATATTTTAACTTCATTTTTACCTTCTTATTAAATTTCATTTTTCTTAAGATATCTGCATTTCTCCTTTTACTGTCCTTATTTGATCTTTGCTAAACACTTTGGACAAATAATGATTTCCAAGTTTGGCTTATTTAGCTAATATGATTTCATTGTACTTTGAGTATTTTGCTTGACATATTAAATCTGCCACCTCTCATTGATAGGCAGTTGTTAATATTTTCCCATTTGAATGGGAGAACTTAAAAACAACAACAACTTTATTTGAGTTTTGGCCATAGAAAATGATTACTGTTACTGTGATGTCTGCTATAAAAGTCTGTTCTTCCAGTGTCAATGGATCAAAGCCAAACCCTACATCTTTAAGTGGAGATAATTAGATTGTTGCCAAGCTGGCAGTGGCAGAGTAAATGGACATACATCTTTGAAAAACCTAGAGTAAATGGTACATTTGGGAGAAGTCATTATTTCTGTTTTATTGCTAGTGAAAATGAAAGCCATTGCCTGTGTGACTGTTAATCAAATAGCTCCATTAAGAAAAAAAAGGAATTTTTCTTTCTTTGGGGTTTTACTGTCGATCAAGACACTATGTAATAAAATCTTAGAATTTAAAATTGGCTTCAGAATTTAAAAATTTCTAAGGTGGTTTTCTGGGTTGAATGAATGAAAATCATTTATTGAGCATTTATATGTCAAGAAATGTGCCGAGGGTTTGGAATACAAACGAAACCAGAGATAGCCCCTTGCCCTCAAAATGATTACATTCTTATTAACGGAGGCAACACAAAGGAAGGTGGTGTCCAGGAGAAGGGTACATTGGTCCCAAAAGTTACAGGGATGGTGAGTGGAGTCATTGAGGGATGGATTTGTAGACCTGTTCTAGGAGCAGTGGCAGAATTTATTTCATCATGATTCTGGAATTGGAGATAGGGAAATGTAGCAGTGAGGCAACTGGGACAGAGATGGTTAGGAACTAAGGAGTAAACAGAATTGTTGTTGAGATCTGTCTGAAATGGGGGGCTTGGTGAAGTACTCACCAATCTGCACAAGTATGGCCTCCTTGCAGAAATTCTGAAGTGGAAAATATGAAGATTTCTTGGACATAGTTAGCTTTCTCTAAACCCTGCACTGTGCTCATCCTCCTCATTGCTCTCCCACTGGAGCTTGCACTCCACTCCTGGGACCTTAGGGCTTATAGATGAAAATAATCTTCCTTCTTTCTTCCCTCCCCTTCTCTTCCTTTTCCTCCTTTTCCCTCTACTCCTTCATCATATGAACAGATAAATATGTACATATTTCTTTGAAAAGGAATAGAACACTAAACAGGAGGGAAAACTAGGATCAAGAAAGGTTTCGTATAGGAGAAGTGCATCCTCTGAGCCTTGAAAGAAGCTAAGGGTTTTAAGAGGTAGAAATGTCTTAGAATATAGGTAGCGATGTAAGAAGTGGTCATATTGGGGATACTTACTCAGAAAGGATGCTGAATTTGGAGTCAGAAGGTCTGCCTAGCTCCTAGCTCTGCTTCTTACCCCCAATGTGAATTAGAGTAGATCCTCTTCCCTGTTTGAACTTCACTTTCATCTTTTGTAAAATGAAGGGGATGGATTGTTTTACATGTAAGGTTCCTTCCAGCTTTCAAGTCCCTAATCTTCTGGCTTCTTGAATAATGTAACTGTGGGGAAATTGTTAAGATTAGACCATATCCCTTTGAGTTTTGAGAAATTTCAAAGGTGAATTTGTGAAATGGATTGTAATATAAGACTTGTCCATAGCTCTGCTTGAATACTAGCATATTGCTAATGAAACTTATTATCATGATATAGGTTTTCAGGGGACCAAATATTTAACTAAATGTTTACTGCAGGGAAAAGACGAGATGACTATGAACTTGTGCTAGGGCAGTGGTTCTCAACCTTCCTAATGCTGCCACCCTTTAATACTTGTATGTGGGCCTATCTGCATGTGGGTGGCCCTGCCTGGAGATGGATAGAGGAGTGGTATCTTAATTCCTAAGACCATTGGAAATATGTGTTTTCCGATGGTCTTAGGCTACCCCTGTGAAAGGGTCATTTGACCCCCAAAGAGGTCGCGGCCCACAGGTTGAGGACTGCTGTGTTAGGGGAAATCATACCTGATCATCCTACTAGTATTCTTTGGGTAGTGGAGGGGATGTATTTAGATGATTAACGACAAGAAGTTTTTGTATAGTGCTGTAAGGTTTGAAATCCGCTTTACAAATATTATCTCATTTTATTGTTATAACAACCCTAGGAGGTAGGTGATATTTTTATCTCCCTTTTACAGATGAAGAAACTGAAGCAGATAGAGATTAAGTGATTTCACCAGTTGTACAGCTAGTAGCTGGGGCACGATTTGAAATAAAAGCGACTCTTGACTCCAGGTCATACTTGTTGCTTCTTATATTTCTGTACATAAGATGATTGATTAGAGATGAGGGGGAACCAATGAGGCTGTAAAACCTTCATAAAAACCTTCAACAAAGTTCAATTTAATTAACACTTAGACTGTTTTAAAAAGTGAGTGATATAGAGAGAACTGACTGGTTCTGGGGAAAACGAGTAGGAAATTTCAAGATGGAAAAGTGAAATTTTGATCCCTCAGTGATTAATATTAGATTCAGATTATTTAATATCTTGTAAACAATTTGAAAGTGAGAGTAGAGAGCAAAGTGATGAAGTTAATAAATGTTATTGTGTATTGAATATTCTTTATTATTTAGCAGCTACAGTGATGACTTTTTTGGGGGGTGGGAGAACAACTATTCCTGTGATTTAATTCTGATGGGGAAATCCTAGCGAGAAAACTTTTTCCACCAATACATATGGGCACCTTCTTTACAATTTACTGAGGATTGCCTAGAATAATGAGGAGTAATCATATTCAAAGATCACAAAGCCAATATGTGTCAGAGACAGAACTGAACTCAGGTCTTTCTAACTTCTAGGCCAGAACCTTGTCCATTACTTTATGCTGCTTCTCATGGCCAAAATAACTTGTCAAAATGTTGAACATCATCATGAGCAATGTTAGAAATAAAAGAGAAACCCTTAACCTTGTGAAAAAAAGTGGAGCTACATTTGAATGCTTTTCATCATTTTGGATACCCCAATAATAATAACAGAAATGATCAAGAGAATTTCAGAGGGCCGGGATGAATGCTGAGATAGTAGTAAGAGAGTGGAGTGGGGATGATATCCTTATGTGGTACATGACTCGATTCAGCCAAGTGGACTACAGTCCTATGTGTGAGATCTTTGACAGGGAAGCAGAGCAAGGACCCAACACCCTGTCATAGGATAGGATTTCTTAGCAATCTTTGAATTTCCCAAATGGTGTCCTAGAAGAATCTCACTGTTATGTTGGTAGATCCTTACATTATTAGGGTTGGAGAGAACTTGTTATCTAAAGCAAGGAATAGAGTCCAGCTCTGTATTCATTCATTTGCTCATTCATTTAATAAATGTTTACTAAGTGCTTACTGTGAACTAGGCACAATTTCAGGTACTAGTGATAAAAATACAACAAAGAAAACAGTGCTTGTCTTTAAGGAACTTACATTCTTTGAGTGGGAAACATGTTATAGATAAGTATATACAGAACATGCAGAATAGATTCAGAATAACTGGGGGAGGGTCTGGAAGGGAGAAATTAGCAATGGGGGTGGGGGTTTGGGGTGGAATTGGGAGAGGTTTCTTGGAAGAAGTCCTTGAGCACAGCTTTGTAGTAGACTATGGATTCTAAGAGGTGGGTGTGAGAAGGAAGGACATTCCAGGCACAGGGGCAGCTTTATGTAATGGGAATTTGAAGATCTTCCCTGCCCCTAGACCCTTTGCTTAAGCGGCTTGGGTCGTTCTGAGAATCTTCCCTGATTTGAAAGTATACTCTGCCCCCTAATAGGCTGAATGTGGTCACGTGGAGCCTATGTGGCAGTAGGCTTGTTTTTCGGGAATGTCCACACCTTGTGTTACCTGTTGGACAGTGGGTCAAGAGGGCTGTGACGTTCTCTGACCCAAGAGAAGGCTATATATACGCCCGGATGTGAGGCTTTGCTTTGGGGGCTCACTTTGAGAAGAGTTGTGTGATTTGGCCAGACGAGACTCTGGGAAGCCGTTGAGCCGCCCCTCCCCCCCCCCCTCCCCACCTTCGAAAAACCCAGATGTTGATGCTTCCCTCTGTGGTAACTTGAATAGATATGGAAGTGATGGTCAGATGGTTGGAAGCCTGTCTGCTGATCTGTTTCTTGGTCTGCTTGTAATGTGTGTTTGTATTCTCTGAAGTTCAGGGTGCTGACTTTTCCCCCTGAACTAGGTAAAGAATATGTGTATGACTGATTAAAGTGAGACTGTTAACCCATTTTGAGTTGCTTTCCTTTTAGAAAATCAGATCTAAGAACCTGTGCTAGCAGCCAAACTCTAGGTATGCTAGGGTGCTTGCTGATACACTTTGCAAAAACGCAAAATGTAGGAGATGGAAGGTGTTGTAGGAGGAATAAAATGTTGGCCAATTTGGCAGCTTAGAAGAGTCATTAGTAAGCCTGGAAGTAAGGTGGAGAGAGATTGAAGGGCTTTAAATGTCTACTAGAAGATCATGCATTTTATCCTAGGAACAGAAGGAAACCACTTGAACATCTTTACAAGGGGAGTGATATGGATAGAATTATGCTTTCAGAACGTCACTTTAGTAGTTGTGTGGAGTTTGGATTGGAGCAGAGAGAAATTTGAGTTAAGGAGAGCAATTATGAGTTTATGGCAATAGTTCTGGTGAGAGATGATGAGAACCTGAAAAAGGTTGGTGGGAATGGAAAAAGTTAAAACATTTGCCTGATTAGTTTTAAACTGTTCAATAATTTGATGCCTTCTTGAACAAGTTGCCTTAAGCCAGATGTGTATACCTAATTTTATTAGCACCATTTTATTCTTGAGGGATAGATTATTGCCTGGTAATATTATGAAGAGCTATTTGATTTCTCCTTGAGGACTTGGCTGCAAGATAGGGGTTTTCATTCAACTATAGGGTTCTCTTTCCTTGGCCATATTCACCTCAAGTCCCTTACTAAAGCCATATTTTTAATTAGGCTTGGCTTTTCTCACTGCTTGGCTTTTTATTTTTTCCACTGGAGTGATGTCATCAACCCTAGAAGTTTACCACAGAATGCATGTTCTCCCTACTTGGAAGGGAAAGAGTTAACTTCACAGCAATAGAATGAAACTTTTCATAGATCCCTATCTGTTTTTTCCTAGTCTCTTTAGTCTGAAAGAGGGATATTTGGTTGCAATATGTCAGGAAACTTGAGTTCATAGGGATTACCACATTCATGTAGACTAATGTACTATTTAGAGTTATCTGGAAGCTTATTAATTTAAAAAAAAATGAGTTGGTGGGAATTCTGGATAGGTATGAAGAAGAAATGGAAAGATAAGAGAAGCCAAATTCAAATGGATTATCTGTTGTCTAAATCAAATAATTGCCTTTTGAAAATAGAATTAAAATAAAAAAGTTCTATTTTAGAATAAAAAAGAACAGTTCTATTATCATTTAACATTATAGGTTAATTCATTTGAATCTAAAGTTGACAGTGGAAATTAGAAATATAGTTTGTATTTCTAATTAGCATTTATATTTCAATAGAGAAATTATCAAGCTAGACCAAAGTGGATCTTTAAAATCTGTTTCTAACTAGACAGTCCCTTGGTACAGATTGATCAGGATGTCTTAGCTTTGTTTTCAAGTTTGAAATTGAGAGATGTGTTTTTAATAGTACCAGTAATACCACTAAGAACTTTTCAGCCCAGCTCTGCTTACAATCATGTAACACCTGTTTGGGAGGAATGTTTCTTAACTATAAGGATTAGTTCTGTGTGTGGCAATACATAACTTTAGTTTCTGGAAAAGGCATTCTGATTATGGAGTTTTAAATCAACTAAGAAATATAAAGTCAGATTATATATAGATTATAATTTTATATATTATACATAATTATAATATAGATTAATAAAGAGATATATGCTGCAGGTCTTCCACTAAACTTGTCGAACTTTGTTGTAAAAGTTTGTTCATTCAGTTACATGTCTCTATGTATGTCATACTAAAAAGCTTACAGGATATAATTTTGTTCCAGTTTGGTGAGGAGATTTAATTCAGCACAGAGAACGTAACTATCTTAAAGAATTTCTCTTGTAGATTACACATGCTTTGACTTACTTTCTAAATGGAGAGAGAGGACTAGCAAAGGCAACACCAGTTAGAATGTAAACTTGTCTGTAAAATGTTACATGGAAGGATGATAGACAATTGTTAGTAAGTTAGATCAGAGGGGAGCAGTGGAGGGTAAAACCAGTTTGTTTTTGTTGTTGTTGTCTGTTCTTCATTTTTGAAGATGACCAGTGACAATCATGGGTGATATCTTGACTTGTGTGTGAATTGGATTTAAGTGAGGCAACGTTGCACAAAGTCTTTAGCCTCATTCTTTCTTCCAGAGTTATTATAATCCAATGGCAGGACAAAGTAAAGCTGACTGGCAATGACCCCCAAATTGGCAAGATATCCAAATAAGCAAAATTATCCAAAAGGGCTTTCAAGGATGAAACTGGAAGGAGGAAATACAGACAGAAGAAAACAGCAAAAGATTTGCTAAAGCTGTTTTCACAAACTATTTCCTCCATCAGGGATAGTGGCACTTCTGTACTTGATCCCTAAAGGTGTAGTTCACATTTTGCTTATAGAGGTGGTACTGTTGAATTGGCACTAAATAGAATTGGGAGGGGGTAGTGGGAGTAGTGGATTGAGCCCTGTATGTGCAATCAGGAAGACCTGCCTTTACTAGCCTGGCAACCCTGGGTAAGTTACTTATATTCTTTGAGCCTCAATTTCCTATTTGCAAAATTAAGGAGGAATGCTTGAGAGGCTCTGTGCTCCTTTCTAGATCTAAATGGATGGTTGTATGATCTTAAGATAAAGGATTTTAGCAGGGGGTGGAGCCAAGATGGGGGAGTAAAAGCATGAACTTGCTTGAGCTCCTGCTCCGATCACCCCTTATACCTATAAAAAAATGACTCTAAATAAATTTTGGAGCTACAGAACCCACAAAGTGACAGAGAGAAACAAACCTCTTGCTGAAGGCAGCCTGGCAGGTTGATGGGAAGGATCTATTGTACGATGCTGGGAGCTGAGCTCAGTCTGTGTGAGCTGCACTGGCCCAAATCCAGGGCGACCCAGACCCATGGCATGGACTGGCTGGAGCAGAGTTCAGAAGAGTGAATCACTGGCAGCTGTGGTGGTTTCTAGACTTCTCAACACATAAACACCAAAGAGAAAGTAGCAGGTCAGTAGGGAACTCTGTTGGAACTGAGTAAGAGTGTGGTTGGATCCCTTCCCCCAGGGCAACAAAGACAGCAGTGCAGTGGCTGCAGCTGCTAATGCATGGCTGCCTCCAAAACTCCTGGACTGCAGATTGTAGGGGGACCAAGCAACCTTTCAGAGGGCAGTCACTCTTGCTTTGACCGGCTTGGATCTGTGTTCCAGTCTTGGGTGGTGGTCCTGGGGTGAGGAATGCTAGTGTGCCAGAGCTTGTGGTGGCTGTAGAGAGGGCACCGTCCTTCTAGATCTGACAACAGCTGCAAAACCCCCAGAAATTTGGGACGCAGCTCTCTCTACTTTGGAAGCAGAGTTCTACCTTGGCAAAGAGCTGAAAAATCAAGTAATTGTCTGGCAGGATGAGCAAACAGAGGAAGTGTAATCAGATGATAGAATCTTTTTTGGGGGGATAAAGAGGATCAAAACATGGAAGCAGAAGTCAACAAACAAAACTCCGGCATCAAAAGCTTCCAAGAGAAATGTGAACTGGTTACAGGACATGGAGGAGCTCAAGAAGAACTTTGAAAATCAAGTCAGAGAAGTGGAGGAAACATTGGGAAGAAAAATGAGAATGATGCAAGAAAATTAGGAAAAGAGAGTCAATATCCTGCTAAAGGAGACCCCAAATAATACTGAAGAAAATAACATTTCAATAAATAGACTAGCTCAAATGGCAAAAGAGGCCCAAAAAGCCAATGAGGAGAAGAATGCCTTTAAAAGCTGAATTGCCCAAGTGGAAAAAGAATTTCAAAAACTCACTGAAGAGAATAATTCCTCGAAAATTAGATTGGAGCAAATGGAAGCTAATGACTTTATGAGAAATCAAGATAATATAAAACAAATGCAAACAAATGAAAAAATAGAAGACAGTGTGAAATATCTCACTGGAAGAACCACTGACCTGGAAAATAGATCCAGGAGAGATAATTTAAAAATTATTGGACTATCTGAAAGCCATGATCAAGAAAAGAACCTAGAAATCATCTTTCAAGAAAGTCTCAAGGAAAATTACCCTCATATTTTAGAACCAGATGGCAAAATAGAACTTGAAAGAATTCACTGATTACCTCTGGAAGAAGATCCCAAAAAGAAAACTCCTAGGAATATTATAGCCAGGTTCTGGAGTTCCCAGATCAAGGAGAAAATATTATAAGCAGCCAAGAAGAAACAGTTTGAATATTGTGGAAACACAATCAGGATAGCACAAGATCTAGCAGCTTCTACATTAAGGGATCGAAGGGCTTAGAATATGATATTCCAGAATTCAAAGGAGCTAGGACTAAAACCAAGAATCACCTACTCAGCAAAACTGAGTATAATGCTTCAGCGGAAAATACGGTCATTCAATGAAATAGAGGACTTTCAGGCATTCTTGAGCTGAACAGAAAATGTGACTTTCAAATTCAAGAAGCAAGAGAAGCATGAGAAGGTAAACAGGAAAAAGAAATTATAAGAAACTTACTAAAGTTTACATTCCTACATTGAAAAATGATAATTGTAACTCATGAGACTTTTCTCGGTATGAGGATAATTGAAGGGAATGTGTGTGTGTGTGTGTGTGTGTACACATACATATGTATGTATGTGAAGGTATATATGTGTATAAATATATATGTGAGTGTGTGTATTTGTGTGTACTTGTATACATAGAGGGCCCAGGATGAGATGAATATGAAGGGATGATATCTAAAAAAAAAATTTAAGAGGTGAGAGAGGAATATAATTAGAGAAGAAGAAAGGGAGAAATAGAATAGGGTAAATTACCTCATATAAAAGAGCATGAGAAAACTGTTACAATGGAAGGGAAGATCAGGAAGGTGAAAGGGAATGGGTTAGTCTTACTCATTGAATTTGGCTTAAGGAGGGAATAACATACACACTCAAGTGGGTATCTTACCCTACTGGAAAGTAGGGGGGAAGGTGATAAGAGGTGGGGATGATAGAAGGGAAGGCAGATTGGGGAGAGTGTTGTTAGAAGCACACACTTTCGAAAAGGGACAGGATCAAAAGAGAAAAGAGAATCGGTGGGGAACGAGATAGGATGGAGGGAAATATAATTTGTCTTTCACAATGTAACTACTATAGAGATGTTTTGCGTAGCTATACATGTACAACCTATATTGAATTGCTTGTCTTCCTGGTGGGGATGGATGAGGAGGGAAGAAAGGAAAGAATCTGTAAATCAAAGTTTTAAAAACAAATGTTAAAAAAACTTTTTTACATGCAACTGGGAAATAAAATACAGACACTGGGGTATAGAAATCCATCTTGCCCTACTAGAAGGTTGGGGGGAATTGGGGGAGGACATAGCAGAGAACAGATTGGGGGAAAGGGTATTCAGTAGGCTCTCTGTCTTGGGGTGGGGAGTAGAAGAGAGACAGGGAGAAAATTTGTAACTCAAAATCTTGTGGAAATGAATGTTGAAAACTAAAAATAAAGAAATAAATAAAGGGGAAAAAGGGATTTCAGCAGAGTTTTGTTATTTTCTTTTTCTTTAAAAGACATACCAGGTTTTATTATTACTATTTTTGATGATAAGGATACTGAGTGCCAGAGAAGTCAATTAAGTTGGCAGAAGTCTCACAACTAATATTGAAAAATTACATTCAAATCAAGATCTTTCGACTAGTGTTTTATTCTTTTTTCAATTCTTTAACATTTTTATTTAACGTTTTAAGCTCAAAATTCTACCCCTCTCTCCATCTCCTCCCCACTTTCTGAGATGGTAAGCAATCAGCTGTAGGTTATATATGTCAGCAAGGAATTTCATGATAGGAAGACCTTATGGTTATGGATATATGGTAAGAGCAGGAGATGATAGGTGGACCTCTAGAATTTTCCTTTGGTACCTTGAGGATATGAGCAAGTGAGAAATGCTGCCTGAAGTTTGGTGGGCCTCCTGTGTTAAACATTTTGGATGACACTGAGAAGAGATGTTCAGGATGTGTTTCTGTGGGTGTGCTACATCTGTGTCTTAGAAGAGCTCTCAAAAATCGATGGCATTTTAGATCCATTTAAGTGTAATATAGTTATGAATGTACCTGCTATTTCCCCTGTTAAGCTTCCTCAGGCCAGGGACTGTCTTATTTTAGTCCATTGCATTGCTTTTCATAGAATCATAGTATTTTAGAACTGTCAAGGTCTAAGTTGCTCATTTTATAGGTGAGTTGACTGGAGTCCAGAGAGATAGAGGGATTTTTTCCAAAGTTCACAAAATTGTTATAGTAGAGCTGAGACTGAAACTTAGATGATCTGATTCCCAGTGGGGGAAAAACCTCATCTCAATTTTTATGTTAAAAAAACCCCTAGTAATGTTGAATTACACTAGAATGTTATTCTAATACTATTAGTTGTAGAATGTAATTCAGTATATTGATCCCCAACCTGTGATCAAATCAGATTGCCAAAGGCTTTATAAAAATTTCTGGCATTTCTTGGAATTAAAAACAAAATTTGGATGCATTTTCCCACTGAAACAATCTTACTGAAAGGGGCTAAGTTTCTTTGGGACTGCTTAAAAAAGCCTATTTATCTTCCCTCATATATCTCAAGAATAGTAATGCTCTCTTCAGTCACTATTTTATAACAATGTTTTTCTTGGAAAATGAATTCTTCTTCTAGCTAGGCAACATTTTCCTTCATAGCATTTGGGACAAGGATGCCTTTCTTTTGGGAGAGGGGATAGATATTCCTGATGGTCAGGTTTTTTTTCCTGTTTCAACCCTCATCGTAGTAGAAGGATACTTCTCTCTTTCTGCTTCTGCATAAAAGAAGACATCTTTTTTCTGACTGACAGCATTAGATGAGGAACCCATTTCTGAGTTGTAGGACAAAAGATGGGGTGAACTGACCTTTGTTTTCTTCTCTGCCTTTTCAGACAGATGAAGGACTTGTAAAGACAATTTGAGCATGGCAATCTGACTTGGACAGTGTCCAATGGACTCTATTTTCAAAGTATTAACATGTCTTGTTAAAATATAGTCTTGTTCACAGCACTGTTCCACAACATGGACCCCAAGGGCAACATAACATTGTGGTTCTAGAATATTTTTACTTTTCCTCTATCAGTGTCCCATCAATGTTATCACTGATGGCAGCTCTTAGAAAACATTTATTTTAAACATGCCCTATCTAAAGTTGACCCCTTCCAGAAAAAAGACTTTGTTAAATGTTTTTTTCCATGGCCAGACTGATCAAAGAGAAACACATTCTTTAGTGATATCATTTCCCAGACTTTTCTTTCTTTGGAGCTTTTCAAATGTCTCTTTTTATCAGATTGCATTTTACTTTTAACTTTCAGTGAGATTATTTTGCTTGCCATGTACACAGCCCTTTCATCTTGCCATGGTGGAAAGAGGCTGCTTTTGCAGTTTTCTGGTGAAAATGTTGGCCCCTTTTGTATGTGTCCTTTTGGGACAACTCTGATTTTGATAGGGTAGCCTTAGGGCTACTGTATGTTTTTTGTCTTGGTAAAAAATAAATGGTGGATTTGGTAGGCTTGACTCGCTATACCTAATTTGATTAGTAAGCAAAGAGAACTGAAAAATGGCTCCTGATGACTTTTTGCTGAGTGTAAGACATGGCATTATAAATGACATAAGGAAAAGACAAGTTGAAGGAAAAAAAATGTGTTTTTCAGCCATTATTTGTAAGGAAATACCCTTTTACACTCTAACATGACTCTCTCTAAATAAGTATCAGAAAGATAGTGTCCTTAAAACATTATTTAAAATGGACTGATTCAATATACACAGGACCTCCTCCAGACCAGTCTTATGATTTTGGCACAAGTTTATAAATGAGTAATCTTCTTTTTGTAAGATGATGCAATGAAGATCTCCCACATTGTGTTTAATGTGATCAGTCTACACTTTTACAGAATGCAAATAAAATTCTTCTCATGAAAAAATTCTTACATTAAACCTTTATAGTCAAATCTTACTTCTTACAAGTACTAAAACCAGAAATCCTAAAGTTGTCCAAGACCTTAGTAGTCATCTAATTCCATCTCACATGTGAGATGTTTTTCTTTTCATGGTTCATTTATGTCTTACCAATAACTTTTTCTTGGACAGGGTTATTTATAGTCTTGATTTGTTATTCTGTTATTATGAAAGTTTTATATTTTTGTAAATATTTGTCCATTTCTGTTAAATTGATGATTTTTTTTGTCTGTAACTGGTCTAAAAGATTTCTAATAATTTTTAGTATCTCCTAGTTTGTTTTGAATTCTCCTTTTTCACTTTTGATACTAGCATTTAGTTTTTCCTTTTTAAAAAATTAGACCAACTAAATGTCTTGTTATTAAAAAGAAAACAACTCTCTGCTATTTTTGTTAATTCAATTTAATTTAGAAAACAATTTGTCATTCTTTTCCTTGATTTTCAGGATTTATATTTTGGTGGTGGGTTCTTTTGATTTGCTGTTTTTCTTGTTTTTAAATTTGCACATCTAGGGAAGTCCCTTGTGGTAACTTGGCGGACAACAGACAGGAAATAGATAGGATGGGCTGTGACCCACAGAGGAACTCTTCATTCAGTGAGATCATAGATATGTTAATGAAGTCTTTTTGGTTTGGTATCTAGTATAGTGCCATGTAGTGTAGCATGAAAGCTTGAGTGAAATAAATGTGCTTCTGTGGGTGATCTAGTTTTTATAGGAAATTTAATTTAGCAGTAGTTAAGATGGAAAATCTTACTAAACTCAGTGGAACTGGAAGAGAGTTTTTAAAAGCCTTATTGCTTGTTATCTGATTTCTGGTTTTAACACAGTTATGTAATGGTTTCTAGCTTTGTATATGTGAGTGAGATTTTGGGGATTAGAATTCTGTGCTATTGAGGGAAGAGAAAATACAGTTATGTTAGGAGGACAGATAGTAGGATTTCATTATAACGTTACTGTTGGTATTTGTGGTCCTCTGTTGAACTACATTTTTGCGTACAGGGAGGATGTAAATTGACCAATAGTAGAAATATATTTAGAGAATAATAAATGTTTTATATAATGAATTTGAACTGTATTTTGTTTTGTTTGGCACATGGATGCTTAGGGAACTAAATTGAATTGAAAATGCAGATCATATTTAAAAACCACAAAGTTCAAATGTGCTTAATAAAGCCATTCCCATGAGCATAAATGCTCTTGTACAGCATGTAGACATTTTAAGGAGAATTTGGATTTTAAAATGAATTTGCAATATATTTGAAAACCCACCTTCCATTTTACAATCTCGGTTAAAAGCAAACAAACAACAACAACACACGTATAAATTATAGTAAGGGAGGGAAGGAGAGAATGGTATTTATTAGCCAAAATATTTTTTGCCATTCAACTTTAGGAAAATCACAAGAAAACAGTAAATTCATGTTACATGTTTTGTCTTTCGCTCCCCTCACACTTCTCATTTCAGCATTTTCTCAGTCTTTAATGTGTTGCTTGATGAGAAAATTATAACAAAAATTGATATTTAGAATGATCACTGAAGTAGTGCAAAATTCTGAATTATGAGAGAAAAATTAGTGATATGTGTTTTTCTCTGGGTTCTACTCTTTACTGTACATCAATTCATATGTCTTTCCATCTTTCACATATTTACTTATAGAACAATAATACTTCATTTCTTTCCTGTACCACATATTTTTCAGTTGATTGATATCCTCTGGTTTCTGTTCTTTTTGGTATTACAAAGTACTGCTCTGAGTATTGATCTTTCACAATTTAGTGAGTATGAGAAAGTCTTAGAGTTATTATAAGTTACATTTTTCTTATTATTTATACTTGTTATCTTTTTTGCCTCTCCATTCAGTGATTTCTGCTGATGGCTAAACGACAGAATCATAGAATTTTAAAAGTTGGAAGGGACCTCAGGGCACCATTTAGTCCGACTGTACCCAAAAGAAATCTCATTATACCGTACCCATTTTGTGTGTGTGTGCCTTTTCACTTATACCTTCTCTTCCAGCCCTCTGAGCATTACCATTCTTTAAGCTCCCATTGCATCTTTCCTAAACCATTGCATAATCTTATTGGTTTCTCTTGATTTAGGCTCTCTGCTACTCTACAGTCTGTCTTATATGCTGCTTCTTGGACTAATCTTAATATGTAGCTTTGGTTATGCTGTTCCACAACTGAAAAGCTTCCAGTGTCTCCCCATTGCTTACTAAATTAAATCAAAACTCCTTAACCTAAGATTCAAAGTCTTCTTTATCCTGGCCCTGTCTTGCCTTTCTGGCTGTACTTCCCACTGCTTGAGCCTACGTATCATTTTTTGAACATGCTTTTGATTTGCCCATCTCTGCATTTTTGTTCATGTTATTATTATGGTTATTATTATTATTCTCCTTTTTTTCTGCTTGGAGGATGCTCTCTACCCCATCATCAGCTTTGGAAGTAATACTTATTATTTAAAATTCAGCTTTTTACTTCCTACTTATAAAATTCTGCGTTGTTTTGTAGTTTTTCCCATATGTCTTACCTCTCTACAATTGGATCATAAAGGCCTCTAAGCAGAGACCTTCTTGTTTAAATTTGTATCCTTGATAATATTTGTAAAACATTTAGCGTAGTGTGAGACACACATTAAATGTCTCTTAATGAATGCTTGTTTCCTTTCTTCCTTCCCTACCTTCTATTGCTCTGCTTTGCCCAGGAATTCAGTAAATATTCATTGTTGATAGTATAATTAGGAAATAGCACATATGCACTGTGGATTTTGCATAAATCAAAATAATTAGCTTCAAAGTTCCTTAGCCATAAGTGCATTATGAATGAAAAACAGGGATTGCTTGTACAACAACATAGGAAATGTACTCACATTTTAGAAAGATAGCAGTAAGGTTTGAAGCAAGTGCATAATCATTGTTCAACCACTCAGGTTCTACTCTGTCTCATCTTGGCATGGGGGTGGCTTGGATTCTTGAAGGCCATGCTGCTATGACAAATTCTGGTAGGTATCTTAGAAGACTCTGGGTATGTTCTTGATGGACCATATGTCTCTTAACTAGACTGGTTGTCAGATAAATGCAGAAGACCTTTAGATGACTGTCCACCACGTGGTGGATGGTTATGGGCCCTCAAATTTGAGGACTTTTGATTTGCTTTGATGGCTAGAGAGGATAGCCACAAAGATGAAGTCATTGAATTTTCAGAATATCAAAGTAAGATGATGTTTTTAATACAACAAATACAGATTTCTGTGTAACCCTAATAAGTAGAAAACTCTATTATCAGTGTTTCAGTTTACAAGCATTTATTAAACACTCACTATTTGGAAGGCATTATTCTAAGTGCTAGGAAAATGAATTCAAGGAGTTTGCACTTGAATGAAGAAAACCGCAAATAAAAGTGAGCTGAAAGGGGATTGGAGTATGGGTGTGAGGGTGAGGGATAGTGAAGTCCTGGTGCATCCTGGGAGAGAAATGGTTCCTGGCTGGCCTGGGCAGCCTTAAGTGGAGGTCCTGAAGTTTCTTATTGGGAGCACAGGAGTGGAGGATTCTTCCGAAGTCTGAATTCCAGGGCTTCCAGGATGAAGAGGTTTCTAGGACATGATAGAAAAAGTCTCTTGTACAGCCTGGAGAGTAATGAGTAGTCTCTTCATGTTCTGTTAGTGACCAAAGTTATCATTTCTTTTCCCACAATATTGATCACATGTCCCTTTCTCTCTACTCATACAGTTCAGGCTCTCATTGCCTCTTTGCTGGACTATTGAAATAGCCTCCTGTTCATTTTACCTGTGTTAAATTTCTCCTCCCCCTAATCTGTCTGTCTTCCACTTCCATGGCCTGTGTGCTTTTCCTAAAGTGTAAATCTGACTACATCAACCCTCTTCCTCCCCCCATAAACTACAAAGGCTCCCTCTTATCTCTAGGATTCAATATAACCTTCTATGGCTTTTAAAACTCTTCCTTATTTGGTCCCCTCCCATCTTTCCCTTCTTTTTATATATTATGACCTTTAAACATTCTCTGGTGTAGTTCTGCTGGCCTACTTTTTGGTCTTCACACACAGTATACAATCTCCTATCTTCATGTCTTTGCACTGGCTATTTCTGGTACCTATAATAGTCTTCCTCTTTACCTTTGCTTTCTTCATGACCCAGCTCAAACATCACCTTATGCAGAAGGCTTATCCCAGTCTTCTGAGCTGCTAGTGTCTTCTCCAAGGTTATCTTTTATCTATTCTGTGTAGTTTATATGTGTAGATATTAGATGATATGCTGTTTGTATGCTATATAGGTATACATGTATGTGTGCATATGCACACATTATACACACACACACACACACACACACACACATTTGAGTACATGTTGTCTTCCCCATTAATATGTGAAATCCTTGAGGGTAAGAACTGCTTTTTCTTTTTCTTTGTACCTTCATCAACCCGCAAAGGTCTGGCACATTGAAAGTACTTAAATGCTTGCTTATTGTTTCAGTAAACTGGGGTTTTAGTTAGTGCAAAATGTGTTTCATTAATATATAAGGCATCTTGAACATAGGGTAGTTTTTTGGAGTGAAATATCAGTCTTGAATATTTGTAAATCTATTGGTTCAGTAGAGGATGTTTTAATAAAATTATAGTACTCAAGGTAATAAACACTCATTAAGCTTCCACATTGAGCACTCTTGTGTTAGGGTCTAGGGCTAGTAACATGAAAAATAGTCCTTGTCCTCCAGGAATTTATACTCTGAGTTAGGGGTAAGATAGAAAAGGAAAAATTATTTTGTTTATTTTCTTGTGTTTATAGAATATGAAATGAAAAAAAAGTTAATTTAATTTTCTTTGGGATCTGGTATGAAAATATTGACCATGTGTCATACTTGAACTCTTATTCCTGCTCCACTTTTCTTCGGTAATTTATTCAGTAGAATTTTATTGACTAGGTCATTTTATGCTTCTCTTTAAAATGTGGAATATTCTAGGAAAATACTTGTAAGAAAATATAATTTTGTTTTCAGTGTAACTCTAATTGTTCTTTCTATCATGTCCCTTTATAGCAGGGATTCTTAACCTGGGTTCTATGTACTTAAAATTTTTTTTTTTTGATAATTGTATTTGAATAGAATTGGTTTCCTTTATAATACTATATAGTTTATTGTGTGCATATTAAAACATTATTCTGAGAAGGAGTCCATGGGGACCATCCCCATTTTGGTCCATAGGCCAAAGGAGTCCATGATACAAAAAAGTTAAGAGCCCCTTATATGAGGGTTTTATACTTTCCTGATAAATGAAGGGTAGGGAAAGAATGAAAATTTTCTTTGTAAGACAAAATCTTCATCTTTTAAAAATGTATAATATAATTGATATATTTTGTTTTTTATCACCTCCATTTCATAATACTCCCCATTCTCTCTGCACCTCCAAAGCCATTCTTTATTAAAAATAATAAAAATAGAGGGGAAAGCAGCCTACCAAAACTAACATATCAGAAAAGACTAACATATGTTTTCCACAGCCATAGTTCCTCCCTACCCCACCTCTGCAAAGAAGATAGAGGGGAAAGGTAATTTTCATATCTTTCTGAGAGGATGAGCTTGTTTTCTGTCATTTCTGAGCTTTCATTTTTTATTTTGTTGTTCTTCCTATTTACATTGTTTTCTTGGTTCTGCTTATTTCAGTTTGTATCAGTTCATGTATATCTTTCCATATTTCTGTGTATTCATCATATTTGTAATTTCTAATAGTACAGTAATAATCCGTTATATTCATATGCCACAGCTTGTGTAGCCATCCTCTAGTTGATGGACATCTGCTTTGTTTCCACTTGTTAGCTATTACAAAAAAATATTACTCTAA
>CM053595.1:154020203-154046741 GCA_028646575.1 Pseudocheirus occidentalis
GAAGCCTGTTGAGGAAGGGTATAGGTGAAACCTATACATCCTGACCCCCCAAAACTGTAGCAGTATATGAAAGCAATAGAATAGTATTTTGCCATAAGAAATGACAAGAGATGGTTTCAGACAAGCCTGGGAAATTTCTACGAACTGATGCAGAGCGAAGCGAGCAGAACCAAAAGAAAAAATTTATACAACACTGTAATGAAAAACAACTTTAAGAAACTTAGTAAGTCAATGTAATGACTAATCACAATTCATGATTCAGGAACTTCAGTAATGAAGCATGACACTATATCCTGAACATGAGGTGATGAACCCAAGAAGTGGAATTTTATATTCACACACACACACACACACACACACACACACACACACACACACACGGTATTGTATATACACACATATAGCATCTATTCTGTTATTTGTCCTTCATTCTTGATGAGGATGATGACGCTGGAAACATGAGGTCATGATCTGCACATATAAATAGATATGAATATATGTGTGTGTGTGTGTGTGTATATGACTACAGATATACATAGATGTAGAGAGACAGATATAGGATATGGTAAATGTGTGGAGTTGTTTTACTACACTTGTTTGTTATAAAGAATGTGCTTTTCCCTTCTTATTTGTGGAAGGGGACTTTAGAAGAAGAAAAGAGTTAAGTGTTGCCAAAAAAACTTTTTTTAAAGGGAGTCAGTGAAGCACCTTAGAAATGTATAGAAAGGGAAAGAAAAGGCAAGCAGGACAACTTGAAAAGTTAAAAGCTGAATTTACTACATACTGCTTTAAAAAGCAAGCTGTATACAGTAGAAATCAGCAGTTCCCATGTAGTCCTTTTTTTTCTGTTCTAAGTTGTAAATAAAAATATTCTTTTTTTGGTGGTCATTAAATTAATTTTTTAAAAAATAAAATGAAGGTCTTGGATTAAATGACTTCTAAGTTATCTTCCAGTTCTACATTAATGATATTAACAAGATCTTTATTCTCAAACAAACTCTCCCTTTGCCCAACCAAGAAAACAGACTATTCTTGCATGATTTATTACATTTTTGGATTGTGGAACAGTACCCAGGAGAGTTTTAAAAGTTACCTTTTCATTTTCATCAGGATTATCACTCTGACCATTGCCATATATTTGTGCATACAATCTCCAGATCTCACCATCATTTGTTACTCTTGAAGTCACTCTGCCAAATAATTCCCGGAGTTTCCCTTTTAGGCCAGTTGCAATATCTCCACTACGATCAGCCATCCCATCAGTGACTGCCCTGACCAGAATTTTCAGGACCTTATGAAAAAATGCATATAAGTAAGCAAATTAGTAAATCATAAAAACATCTTATAATTTTATGTATAATCAGGTTTTAATAAGTTTATTTTTTAAAAGTTCCTTTCTAGAATATACATTAACTGAGGTTGGAAATCAAGCCTTCTATATTCAACAGATTATTATATGCAAAGTTTTAAAGCAGTTTTTATAGAGTATATATATATTGACAAGAGGCCAATGACTGGTTCTTCATGTGGGCGGATGCCAAGGATCTGTCCCCAAGTTTTAGCATCCTGTAGGGCTAAGAGGAACAGAGGAATAATACACACATATGCCTTGATGCAGTATAGATTTCTTGTCTTGAGTCGAGTCTTATGTTGAGGGAGAGAGGAAGCTGGACAAACCATGTTTTTGCAGTCCGATGGAAGGATAGAACTGGTATCAGAAATGTCAGAGAGTAGCCACTGGATATGTGGCCACAGGCAGATCAATTAACCATCTGAGCCTCAGATACATCATTCATAAAATGGGGATGGCAATACCTGTGGTAACTACCTCAGAATGATGTCAAAATGAGTAGGACAACGTACATAAAATATGTGGCAAGTTTTAAAATGCTATTTAAGCATCAGCTGTTACATATTTTTTTCTAATAAATATAAGCTCCTTGAGGGCAAGGGTGATGTTGTGGGACGGAGGGGGTCATTGTATCCCTACGACCTAGTACACTGCCTGGCTCATAGTAGGTATTTAATAATTACGGTACTGAGCTGAATTAAAGAAACCCTTTTAAAATCTTAAAATGCTACAGAAATATGAGCTATTATTAAATCAAATTCCTACACTGTAATATTTAGAGACAAAACTGTACAGATACCCAGTCTCTCTGAAATGGACAGCAAATGTTATGGATCATAGGATTTAAAGCTAGGAAGGACCTCAGAGATCACGTAGTCCAACCTCCCCTTTATATCTGAGGTTAAGTGAAGGCCACACAACTGGCAAAGGCATGCTATTAAAGCACTGTGATTTGATAGCCAGTCACTGGGGTCACTAAAATAACTATGTTGGGGAAAAAAATATTTAGATGTTGGGAAAACTACATACTCCTAATCAAGGGAGCAGAGTAGTACAGGGAAAATACTGCTAATTTGGAGCCAGAGGACCTGGAAACGAATTCATGAATTTAATCTATATTTCCTATTTCTCAATTTAACGTGATTCAGGAAGAATCTGTCAAGGTCCTTGCTTTGGCCTTTAAATAAAAATTAGCCATTGGAAGAAAGGCAACATGGTCTCTGCAAAAGGAAATCACATCTAATCTGCAGAGGGGTAAAAGACTGATCAATCGTGAGGAACTTATATTTCAGTTTCCCCAAAGTGTCTCACAAGGTTCCATACCAGAGGCTATTAAATTAATGTAGCTTTCTTGGAATTGGAAGTACTCTTTTATCAAAAAGAAGGAAGGACTTGGCTTAGAAATAGGGAACAAAGAATAAGAATAAAAGCAAGGTTTCCTGGAGATTGTGCTGGGATCTGTCAATTAACATTCAGAAATCAGAAGGAATGAAAGGTGAAATTTCCAAATTTGAAAAAGACATGAGATTCTTCTAGGTAGTAAAGATGAAGTCCAGTGAAGATATATGCTTGTTGCTTTTGCTCCTGGAGGCCAACCACCCACAGGTCTCCATTTATCACTTGCCATAAAACTCCTGACACTTTGCCCAGGTCTTTAATCATGCTCATATTCCACACAGTCAATGCTCTGTGGCTGCCTTTGCCCATCCCAGTAGATCTGAGTGTTGTTCTGAGTCTTTAGTCTGGCTCATCTCACTGCCCTTCCAAACCCTGACACTAACAGAAATGTAGAATTATAGATTTGATGCTAAAAGGGACGTCAGAGTGAGAGGACTAGAGATTATTTAGTTTAGTTCCATCATTTTACAGACAAGGAAAACAAAGCTCAGAGATGTTCAAATGCATAAAAAAGCAGTTATGTCATGTTCAATTCTCTGATTTTGGTACTATTAGAGCATAATTTAATTTCACCTTTTAATCTCACATCCCCAAAGTAATCATTTTCTTCACTAAAATTGAAAACCCTGGGAAGAAGTAGCCATTCCCAGAGCTTATGATAGGTATAGAGAATAAAGCCAGACACAGTCTGATATACACTCTACACTCTAGATTTTCAGAGGCTAGATCTCAAAAAGTAATAGTAGTACATGCTGACATTTATATAGTACTTTGAAATTTGCACAGTACTTTGCAGTAAGTAGAAGTATGAAGCAATGGATAAAATCCTAGACATAGACTCAGGAAGAGCCAAGTCTGACTCCAGTCCCTCCCTTGATATTTACTATCTGTATGACATTGGGCAAATCACTTAGCCTCTCACAGCCAGTTTCTTTCTCTGTGATATAAAGGAGTTGGCCTGGAAAGCCTCTAAGGTCCCTTCCAGATCCATTATCTTTGCTCCTCATTTGACCCTCACAACTCTCTTCCATGAGGTAGGCATTATTTAACCTCTAATTGCTCTTGCTGAGAAAATTCCCTTTCCCAACTGTTTTTTATCTTACAATGCTAGAGAACTGCCTGGGGTACTTAAGTAGTTAAATGATTTGTCCAGAGCTACAGTCAATATGTGTGAGGCATGAGCCAAGCCAAGGCTGTCCTAATTCCAAGGTGAGGCTTCTATCCTCCACGCCTTGTTGCCTCGCTCTTACAAACATGATTATCTCTACTTTACAGAGGAGGAAACTGAATTCTGAAAGGCTAAGTGATTTAGTGACTTGTCCATGGTCATATAGGTCTCTCCTGACTTCAAATCCAACTCTCTTTTCATTAAATCACAATGCTTATTTGAAAAGTTTGGGAGAAATTGGTAGGACCCCACTTCTTAAAATTCAATAACAGAAGTTGGCCCCAGAGAAATGGCAACTGCTCAAAAGTGATGTTCTAACAACATAAGGACTAATGACTCCAATGAGGAAGAAAAAGGGGAAGGCACATCAAGAGGTCAAAGAGGATCACAGGGAACTCAGTGCCAAACTGAAGATTTTAAAAAGATGCACATAAAAAATGGAAGCCAGGGCATGTGACTGAGG
This sequence comes from Pseudocheirus occidentalis, assembly GCA_028646575.1. Lineage (NCBI taxonomy): Eukaryota > Metazoa > Chordata > Mammalia > Diprotodontia > Pseudocheiridae > Pseudocheirus > Pseudocheirus occidentalis. The sequence goes on from CM053595.1 coordinate 154,024,584, forward strand.
ATGAACACAAGTGATAGATAGGCATGGTCCTGCAAAAACAATGTTAGAGCAGAGCTGGAGGTCAGAATGAACTAAAGTTGATGGTGAATTTTTTTAAAAATATAAATATTGATGGCAAGAGAAAGATTAAATAAGGGATGAGTAAGACTGTCTCAAATTGGATTGTACATACATTGATAATGGCTAATAGGGAAAAGGCAAAACTGCTCAATACTTGTTTAGTTTATGAATTACACCTTAAGACTGGGAAGTATGGAACAAAAATGAATCATAAATTAAAATCTAAGACCAAAAGTACATGGTAAGAAAGGACTGAGATGTCCTCAATAAATTCATGTGAAAGAACTGCCAGGTATGATTGCTAAGCTGCTGTCAATTATCTCTGAAAAACTGTGGAGAGCGGAAGAAATATCACAGGACTGAGGACAAGTAGCCAAAGTTCAGAGTTTCCCCTCCAAATGGAAGTGAATAGTATCTTCACACTTCTGATGAACAAGCCTGACTCTGATTCTTGACAAAAACCTAGATCACATCATTATCAGGAGGTACTGTGATTATTTAGAAAGAGAAAGAATTGCTAAGAGCATGCATAGGCTCGTGAGAATAAGTGCCAAACTAAACTCATTTCCTATTTTGCTGGGGTTGCTAGAGCAATCAGAACAATTTCACTGACAAAATGCTGTATGTGTCAAAGCTTCTCATGCTGTCTTCATGACTAAGATAGGCAGATAGGAGAACATGGAACAGGTTAAAATAACAGCATCCAAAGAGTAGTTATTTAATGGAGGTTACATCAGGAGTTCTCTAGCATTCCAGCTATGGATCGCCGGCCTTATGATATTCATTCTTATCAATGAACTGCATCATGTAACCCATATCAAATGAGGAACACACCAGGTTCAATCACAGGGATATTAATAATAACACAATGTGGCTTCTGCCCCCAAAGCTGTTAATATGAACTTGGCTGACTTTTAGGATATTTTACTTAACTCACTTGGTACAAAGTAAATCACTGAGCACATTAAATATGAACACATTTATTTTTCAAAAAAGAAAAAATGTGAGTGGGACTTGGTCCCAAGTTGACTAACAAAAAAACAAACCAATAACCTCAAAGGAGAAGTCCCAAGCACATGCACTACTTCTTTGGTGAAGACTGTCCCCTCTTGGTCTTGACTCCTCCCCTTCCCTTACCTCCCCCTTCTAGATTCTCCTCAGAGTCTCAACCCACTTTCTTGGTTCTGAAATCTGGCATGGTCCAGACCCTATTCTGCCACTGAGCCACTCACTGCTAGCACTTGAGACCTGCCTGGCCCTGACTTAGGAAGCCCCAAGGATATGAGCAGAGACAGCCGCTGCCCATGTTTTTCATTCTTCTACAAACCTGTGTTTTGTTCTGTTTTTCTCTACATCCTCTGCTTGGTTATCTTTAAGTAAATGCTTTCTGCTTATAGCATTCTGGGAAATAAAGTCCTTTCCTACTGATACCATGTTTGATATCTATAATCTATCTGTATCTCTGTATATGTATGTATATATATCTTTTGTATACATATATACCTATCTTTTGATAGATAGCATGCATACATACATACATACATACACATCTATCCATTAACATGCTCATTAAATTTACAGAAGATACAAAACTGGGAGAGAAAACTAAAAACATCTCAATAGGCTACAATGATGGAACAGAACTAATACGATTTGATTCAACAAGGATGAATATAAAGTCTATGACTTAGAATGAAAAAATAAGTATCTTCATATATAGATGATGGGGGAGGTGTGTCTAGACAACAATGAGTAGAAAAAAGGGCTGGAACTCTTGGGAGTCTAAAAACTCATTAGGAGTCAGCCATATAACATGACAACTCCAAAAGCTAATGGCACCTCAGACTCAGAATAGAGACATAATTTCCAGAGGAAGGATTATACATCTCCTATCTTGATGTCTTTGATCTAGTTGTCTCTCATGGCTGGATGGAGCTTCGTCTTCATTTGATCCTCAGCTAAAGCACCGCTTTCTATAGGAAGCCTGTCCTTCCCAGCATTCCTAATGTCCTCCCTCCCCAACTTCCCTTTATTTATTTATTGGTCCTATTTTGGGGGAGAAGTGGGGAAAAAGCAAGGCAGTTGGGGGTTAAGTGACTTGCCCAAGGTCACACAGCTAATAAGTGTATCAAGTGTCTGAGGCCGCATTTGAACTCAGGTCCTCCTGACTCCAGGACTGGGGCTCTATTCACTGAAACACCTAGCTAATCCAGTTCTATTTTTTTGTATATACATATATATGTATACTTGTTGTCACTTTAATTAAAATGTAAACTCATAAGTAGAGACTTTTTTCTATTTATATTTCTAGTGCCTAGTAGGAGCCAACATATAATAAGCATTTAATAAATGCTTACCAATGGTCCTGAGGTTCTTTGCCCTAATCATACTACCTATTTAGTACCACGTTCACTTTGGGGTATCACATTTTAGGGAGGACATTAATAGACTAGCATGTGAATTATGAGAGACCACAAAACAAAAGGAACCAGAGAAGATGGAGAAGACCTGAAAGTGGCTCCGACAGCTCTCTTCAAGGACTTTGAAGGCTGTTATGCAGAGGATGGATCAGAGTTTGCTTGGCTTGACTCTAGAAGAAAGACCTAGACGCAGACAGTAGAGGCTGCAATGAGGCAAGCTTTGGCTCGGTGTGAGGAAAAACTTGTTAAAATGTAGAGTCGGGAACAATATTACTGGAGGTCATCAAGTAGAGATTGAGGAAACGTGTCATTCTTGGTCAGATCCAGGTTAGATTTACTGTCTTCTAACTATGAACTTCTGAGATACTGCAAAACTGGAAATGTTTACTCCAGCTTTGCAATGAACTATTTAAACATATTGTTTAGCCTGTGAAATGACCTATGGCTCAGATCTAGTACGTGCCCAGTGTTTCAATAACAATATTCCATTACATCAGCATTGTACTACTCTCTTTTATGATGTGGAAGAACGAATTCTGACATAAAGCAATCACTTAATAGAGGTTACTTTTCACAACAGATGTCAGATAAACATCTTATTGACTTGTACTAGCTATGTTATTGCATCTCTGGTCTGCATTTGACAGTTAGAGTCCTTGCTATTTATTATCTGGGGGAATGACTACAGAGAGTAATATACAAGCCAGTGTGTACTGGTTCTTTTCATGCAGTACATAACTTGATAATAAACTATTTCAATGCAATAAGGAAAGGTTTCTCAGACCTTTCCATATTGGAGAGTCTTTCACAGAGGGGTAACCTGAATCCCAGAGTCTTTCTTCAGAGTTACAGTCATCTAGTCTGCACCCTGCACAAGTCCTCATCACCTCACACCGGGGCTACTGTAATACCCTGCTGCTCAGCCTCCCTGCCCCAAGGCTCTCCCCAACTCCAGTCCATCCTGCACTCAGCTATCAAAATGCCCTTTCTAAAGCACAGGTCTGACCATGTAAACTCCAGTGGCTCCCTACTGACTCCAAGAGTCAATATAAAATCCTCTGTCTTTTAAAACCCTTCATAAGCTGGCCTCCTCCTGTCTGTACAGTCTTCTTCTATTTTATTTCTTGCTCCCAAACCCCAGCTTACTCTCCGATCCAATGATACCAGACTGCTTACTGTTTCATGCATGGAGCACTCTGCCAGCTCCATGCTTTTTCATTGGCTCTCCCCCATGCCTGGAATTCTCTCCCCCTTCATTTCCCTTTCCTGGCCACCCTAGCTTCCCTTCAAGTCTCAGTTCAAATCCTATCTTCTATCCTATCCTTTCCTGATCCTACTGCTGCTAAAAATTCCCGATTCCTTTCCTAATTCTAGTACTGCCCCTTTCTTGATTATCTCCAATTTATCCTGCATGTATCTTGTTTGTATATAGTTATTTTCATATTGTCTCCTTCACTGAACCGTGAGTTCCATGACAGCAAAGACTGTCTTTTGCTTTTCTGTCTCTCCAGTGATTAGCATGGGGCCAAGAACACAGAAGCACTTAGTATATGCTTTTGTTAACTTGGTCTCCAACTCAGGCTCAACCCTTCATGGAGGAAGGGGGGAGAAGAGAGGAATGTTGCCCTGGAATCTCTCCACTTTCTCAGGTTCAGAAAGAACATCCTTTTTTTCCTACACCACCTACAGGTCTAATCCGGAGATTAGATAGGACCAGAAAGAGTTCATATATGCAAGGACTGGGAAGAAGTAAAAGAAAACAAGGTTGTACAAGGCATAAGTGCACAGTTTTTAACCCAATGGGATTCTAGCTCATTCCTGCCTTTCTCCTTATTTTAACTTTTGATAGCTTTCTAATTTAGACAAGGTTAACTCAACAAACCTTTACTAAGTGCCTACTATGAACTGGGAACTGTGTTAAGTCCTAGGGATAAAAAGGCAAAAGGTAAAACTAAAATTCCTAGAGCAGTACTCTATTCTTTTTTTTTTTCTTTATGGAGGGCAACTGGGGTTAAGTGACTTGCCCAAAATCATATGGCTAGTAAGTGTGTCAAGTGTCTGAGGCCAGATTTGGACTCAGGTCCTCCTAACTCCAGGGCTGGTGCTCTATTCACTGCACCACCTAGCCACCCCATGCAGTACTCTTTCCAATGTACTACACTTCTTCATCTGAAAGATCAGGAAACTGAGGTCTTAAGCGGGACAGTAGGCTGAACACAGCCATACATGACAGTAATCCTTACAACTGTGGAAGCTGAGGCTAGGGCGAACACAGAAGTGAGAACTGAGTTCAGCCCTGACGAATGAGAGGAAGAGATGGATTAACAGGTAGGAGAAGGAGTTTAAGCGCAGACACCCTTTAATATTCCCAATCACACGTCTGTGACATGAGAGCAGCTGACACTGCCTTCCTACTTTAAAGCCTACAACACATTTTACCCACATTGTCTCATTTAATCTCCACAACTACCTAGTTATGCTATGAGGCAGGTGCTAAAAATTACTTCTCCCCCTTTTCGTTGGATTGGGATCTGTGATTTCAACAATACTGGTAAATCCTTATGTGTAAACTTAGTCTACTTGTACAGATCAGCGGTTAGTCTGTAATTTGTAATCTGAAAGAATCCCTGAGAGATTGGGTTACCTGTTCGTGGTCTCAACTAAAATCTGAGAGGTAAAACTTGAATCTAGGTCTTCCTGACTTTAAGGCTGTCCCTGGCCATGTTACCACTCATATACCCCCATTTTACAGAATACTGAGGCTCAGAAGATTTAGATGCTTAGCCCATGATCACAGAGCTAGTAAATATAACAGAATTTGAACCCAGGTCTCTCCTGATTCCATGTCTAGCATTTTTTGTACCATCCCATCCTAATGAGGAGACTGATCTGGCAGGAGTGGAAGGTTTAGAATGCAAATCAGTTGAAAAAAAAAAAAGGTTTAAGATATTGTGGACATTTTATGGTAGCCTAGAAAAGCAGTCTATAGAATTTAGACTTTGCACTACGGGCAATAAATGTTGCCTGAAAGTTTCTGGGGTTAACTTGGAGAAAAAAGGACAGAGGGAACATTCAATGAACTGTCCTGTAGAGGAGAGAAAACACATTATTTGTTTGATTAAATGAAGTTACAAAGAAGGACACTCAGGATTTCCCACCACCTGGCACTATCCAGAAGTGGCGTGAGCAGGCACTGGAGGTAGAGGGTAACCTATCCTTCCCCCAATGCCACCACCACACACCAAATGTCTTCAAGCAATGGCCAAATGATTGCTTGAGGAGGATACTGCAGTAGAGATTATTGGAACAGACTAGATGAATGCGGTCACTGCTAAGCCCCTTAGAGGAGCTATCTAAATTCTACTAGGCAATTCAACTACAGTCCCGACAGCTGTGATCTACGAGCTAATAGTGCTTATGAGGGTAGAAAAGCCTCAGCGATTGGAGTCCTTCCCCAGATGCTGACCTCCTGGAGCATTTAGTTCATAGTATTATCAGTTATGCCTTTTCTATATGAACATAAAGCACAGGTGGAAACAGTGACATTGTGAAATCCATTTTGATGACCAATAACAAAGAAATTAGTCATAACAATGACAACAGTAAGAATGTCACAAAGATTACTAGATATTTCAATAGTCAAAAACTTTTATGAAAAGGAAAGTCTTCCACATAATTCTATATTCCAACATAGAGAGGGTTTTATGTCTAAGGAACAAGAATGAATACAAGAAAGGAATATATTGGCATACTTGGAGATAACCTCTTGGTTAATAAAGTATGTAACTCTGGGAAGCTATTTAAAAGTGTGATTTCATAATTTCATAATTATTCAAATAACTGAATAATCTTTAAAATTATTTAAATGATGTAATAAAATATAATTATATTTAAATAATTATCTAATGATTATGTAGCTAATACTTTCATTGCATTTTAAGGTTTGAAAAATATACATAATTTCATTTCATCTTCACCTAAACCCTACAAAGTAGGTGTTACTATTATCTCCATTTCTCAGATGAGAAAAATGACTCCAAGAGAGGCTAAATAACTAAGTAGCTTTTGTTTGTCCTTCATTTTCAAAGAGGACCATGACATCAGGAAGGTGATGTCATAACTTTCAAGTGAATTGAATTTAAGTGAGGCAGGGCTGTGCAAAGTCACCAGCCTCACTCTCTCCTCTGGAGCCATCTGGGTCCAGTGGCAAGATAGAGAACAGAAGGACTAGAGATGGCTCTGGATGCAATGAGAGGCCTTGGCCTTTTTAAGCTAAGGTCTTTCCCAAGTCTTAGTTTGTCTGAGGTAATGCCCATTCAATAGATTAAGATTAGGTAACAAATGAGGCAAAGAATGACTTCTTGTAGACTAAGCAACCCAGGTCTTTCTGATTCTAACCTTAGCATTCCATCTACTCCACCCAGCTGTTTCTCTAATCACTAAGGCACCTGAGACAAACTTCACCATCAATTCACCACAATCAATTTGATACTACTATACAGGTGTATAGCTCTTTAGGGTAGGCTAATAAGAGAATGTCTAATCAGCTATCTCTATGGTCAAAGGCCTGAAAGCTTCCTCTAAGCTGAAAAACATCACAATTTAATCCAGGAGGGTCATTTAATTAATTTGTCCAAGACCTCAGTTACCATATATCAAGGGCAGGGCTTGAACCCACATCTTCCTGACTCCAAGGCTGGCCCTCCATCTGCAACACCATACTGCTTCGCAATCATCTATCAAGGTCCCATCTCAAGTGATAGTTTCCAAAAATGTCAGCATTCACAGAAAACTATATTTCTTTATTAGGGTCCCTTGACAAAATGTCTATTTTTCTTCCTTTGAATGCTATGTATTTATTACAGACTAGTTTAATTTCAGAATTCTTTGGAAATATTCTTCCCAAATGAAATTAAAACTCCAATTTGAAAAATGCAGCTGGTCCTGTTATTAAGTGGAGCAGAAGTGGAAGGATAAAGGAAATGTAACTGACCAAGGATTTAAAATATGACCTGGCTTCTTTAGATATTAACTAAATTTCTACTACCTTCTGACCAAAACACATGCAAGTCTGTGTCAGACAGGACACAGGAATAAAAAAATAATAATAAAGACCAACATCTAGGAAGTCATTTAAAGTTTGCAAAAACACTTTTCATACATTAGGTCATTTGGAACTCACAATAACCCTTACTATAAATGCTATGAGTGGGAACCTAAATTCAATTATGTTGCTTATGACTTGCATTCTAAGTCGGTCCCAAGATAGAGCCATAATAAAATTTACCAAAATCCAACATTTGTCTGACATCAGGGAGAAATCATATGAAAAGAACAAAAACAATGCATCATGTCCTGGCTAAAAAATGCCTTCATCTCTAACGTGGAAATATGTTTAACATGATTGTACATGTATAACACATACTTGCTATACTGGGAGGTGGGGGGGTGGAGAAACGAAGAGAGAAAAAGTTGGAATTCAAAATATTATGAAAATGAATTCTGAAAACTCTCTTTACACTTAATTGGAATAAATACTATTAAATGCAAAAAAAGAAATAAAAAAGAAATAAAAAATTCCATAGTCTTTCTCATGTGCACTCAGGACAGGCATGCCAGAGCATAATGAGCCCCTCTATGACAAGGTGTTCTTTACCTTTGTTCAGCAGCACTACTTTCTCTCCTGTAACTCAAACCCAATGTGGAAAGAAATACTTGTTCTTCTCTTCAAACTGATTTCATTCATTCTCCCCTTTGCTTTTTGTAAGGTATGTGCACAGAGTGAGCAATTGTGCACAAAAAAGAGTCCTGGCTTGGGGTTCCCAAAACATTTCTAAGGACCAGTTCTTAGAGGGCCATTGAAGTTCAGACAGTATTCAACACAGCTAAGCCACAATTGAAGTTGGGTCTTTAGTTGTCTCTAGGAGACTAACAATCACAGGCTGTTCCTGCCAAGGCAGTTCTCAAGGGAGTGAAGAGATTCTGCTGCCATCTCTTCTCACACATTTTACAATCCTTGAATGCAGTTCAGTTCTCTACAGCTTTCAAAGAATGATTCCATCCTGATTAGAGCTTATTTCAGTTTCAGGGAGGCTTAGAAACAGGACCCTTACGAAGAGTCTACAATAGATGTAATAACCAGAGTCATGCATACATTCAAATTTAATTCAATTCTTACCTATAATCATTATCTATCACATATTTATGCTGACTTTAATTCTCTCTTGGCATATATATCTCCCAATTGTAAATCAGCAAATAGATTTAGTGTTTAGATTGTCCTAGTTTAAGGGATCAATACATTAATTCCAATAACAAGATTACAATATTAAGGATTTCAAACTGGCTGGTAGTATTAGGGAGAGACTAACCTCTAAATTACAGAATGTTGCCCTTTGTCCCAAAGGCACGTGTACTTGTAGTAACAAGTTATTAGGAGAAATAGATGTAGACAAGAGAAAGATGTGGCACCATGGAGAAAGCGGTGTGCTGGGACTAAGGAAGTCTATTTATTACCTATGTGAGCCTGGATAAGTCACTTAACCTGTTTGCTTCAGTTTCCTCATCTGTAAAATGAGATGAGGAAATCTGAGTTGGAAAACACTAAATGAGGACTTTCTTGATCTCCCTATTGGTGTGCCCTTCCTCCCAGTTTTTAGAACTCTCCCTCCTAACATGAATGAAAAAGTGTTTACTAAGAACCTACCATGTATCATGCACTATGTAAGGCACTGGGGATCCAAAGTAAGCAGTCCCCACCTTCAAGGGACTTGAATTCTAATAAAAGGACATTATAAAACAACAGCAAAGGGAATTTTGATCTGGGGAGTCTAAGAGTGTCTGAATGGAGCCACATAGATCATTATGCCCTTTTTAAGTTGCAATGATAATAATAATTTGATTCCTAGTTCGTAGTAAGACCTGGAAGCTAGTGTAGGGTAGGGAGTGGGAGAGAGGGCAATGCAATGTGAAGGAAGGTAGATGGATGAATGTGAATCATGGTCTGGAGCTTTCTAGAGATAGTGAGCTGAGTGAGTTTGTACTCACTCACCAATCAGCACATCTCATTTCTAGGGCAAAGCTCAGAAATTCCAAAAACGAGTAAATTAACTCTCCCAATGTTTCAGGTAGTCTGGTCTAAAAGATGTTGTTCCAGGTGAGGAGAGATGGAGAAATGGGTTATAACAAATGATAGGATGTTAGGGTAGATGGAAATTACAGTGCATCATTTTGTAAATACTTTATATTCACTTGTTTCCATTGTATCTTCCTCTCTCTACTCCCCACTATATAAGATCTATGAAAATGGCTTTGTTTTTGTCCTTACAGCCACAATACTTTGCACATAGCAGGTGCATAATATATATTGATGGAACAGAATTCTTGAATGGAAAATTAAAGTGTTCTATATAAACCCAGTTCTTTGCAAGTTTTTCAAAGAGATGTCTGAACAGCAATAAAACATATAATATTATTACCTGGATGGATCAATGACTACAGTGACATGAGTCCTTCCTCCTTCTGTGCATACCACATCCCTCTAACATCAGTAAGATTCTTATCAATATCCTTCCAGGAGTTTCTCATAAGGGACATATTAGATGCTCTACAGTAGAGACTTGACTTTGGGCCTTTTGATATTTTATGGACACCAATACAGGTTTGTGGCTTTATATCAGTTATGCCTTCCTCGAACAATGTGACTAGCCAGCCTTCTTCTCATACGTGTCCTTCATGATCTCCTTTTCACCATTTCCTGAACACAAGTGAAGGTAATGATAATACTACAGTAGCATGGCAATGTGTTAGAATCTATACCACCATGAACTTCTCCATTATTCAATGGGTAACCTGATACTTTGAAACTTATGAGATCATGATGTACCATGACTGGTAGCCACAATCACAAGAATAATGGTGTTTAAATGACTGAGCTTTTCAACAGTGAGCAACCTGGGATTATTTAATGTGTTGTATTATTTCTTAAATGCATACAATCCAACTTCCTCTTAACATATTTTGGAAACAGTCCAGGCTCATTTTCCATCTCTTGTCAAATACTCATGCACTAATATAATGCCTGTCTTATTGCATATTATACTCTGGCCAATATTGCATTCTTCACTCCCTGGGTTTTTTCCCTATAAAAAATTACACTGATCTCATTTGAGGCTCTCACTCAGAAATCCTTATACCAGTGGTTCTCAACCTTCCTGATGCCATGACCCTTTAATATAGTTCCTCACGTTGTGGTGACCCTCAACCATAACATTATTTTCGTTGCTACTTTATAACTGTAATTTTGCTACTGTTATGAATCGTAATGTAAATATCTGATATGCAGGATGTATTTTCATTGTTACAAATTGAACACAACCCACAGGTTGAGAACTGCTGCCTTATAGGGTTGATATAATCAGCAAAATATCATTTGTGAAAAGGAGTGTATGGAGAACTTCACTGTCAATAGGAAATCCCTCTTCCACTGAAGGCCACTGAGGGATTTCAATAAGACACTGGTAAACAGCTCTGGCAAAACGTCACTCTACTTTATGTCTTACTTAATGTGGCGTTCAATGACTGAATAATAATAATATTCATAGCTAACATTTATACAGGTTTATGGTATGTCTGGCACTGTGTTAAGTGCTTTACAATTATTATGTCATGTGATCCTCACAACAATCATGGGAGGTAGTGCTATGATTATCCCCATTTTACAAATGAAGAAATTGAAGAAACAGATGTCAAGTGACTTGTCCAGGCTCACCCAGCCAGTGAGGGTCTAAGGTCAGGTGTGAAATTAGGTCTTTATGATTCCAGGACCAGCTCTCTTTCCATTTTGCTCCTATCCAAGATGTTCTGTTATAGAGTGATACAGGCTACATTTAAATTCAACAAATTCATATCTGTTAGGGCAATGCCAATGAGCTCAAGAGGGGCAAGGGAGAAGTGGGTGCTGGATGTGAATGAATAACTGAAAAAATGTATCAGAGAGAGATGGAAAAGTCTATCTATCTTACATGATGGAAAAGGTGATGCGATCATTGTAAATTATTCTAAATTCCTTACCAGCAACCTTTACCCCTTACAGGTCCCTCCTTTTCCAGCTTCCCTTCATATATTTTCTTCCCTCATTAGAAGTTCTGAGGTTGGAACTGTCTTGTTTGCTTATATTGTATGTTCACAACTTAGCACAGTGTTTGCACAGTGAGTTCTTAATAAATGCTTCATTTCTCTCTCCTCTCTTCCTTTTTCCTCTCTTCTGCTTTCTCTCTCTCCTTTTGAACAAGTTGCATGACCCTCCCCCATTCATGGAAATGTTTTCCCTCCTGTCTTTTGCAACAAGCTTCTCAAGATGAAGGCCTCATTTCTCAAACACATAGGGCACTGAGCCAGATTTATAAAATAAGAGTCATTCTCAAACTGATAAATGATCAAAGGTTATGAGCAGGCACTTTTCAGAAGAAATCAAAACTATCAACATTAAAAAAAAAAAGCTCTAAACCACTACAGATTAGAGAAATGCAAAATAAAGCAACTCTGAGGCACCACCTCATCACTATCAGATTGTCTAACATGGGAGAAAAGGAAAATGATAAATTTGGGGGGTGGGGGAAAAGGTGTAGAAAACCAGGTACACTAATGCACTGCTGGTAAACTTCTGAACCGATGCATCCATTCTGAAGAACAATTCTGAACCACAGACTATAAAACTGCACATACCCTTTAATCCAGCAGAGATAAAGCCAGTTTGGCTAATCATTAGTAATCCTCAGGAAAATAGGGGTGGGGGCGGGAGGGACACTAAGGTATATGAAAATTACCTGAGAGGAAAAAGAAGCAGAAAACCCAAACTTATGTCAATGAGTAAAGACCAACAAACTGGCATAATCAGTTTGGTCTGGTTAAACTAACTGGTGATCTGCATGTGAGGAAGCAGTTTCCAAGGCAGCACAGAGAAACACCACCAGAGAGGTCCAGATGATTCCTATTTTCTGTTCTTCATAGGCAGGAAAGAAGGCTAAAAGAGAGGAGAAGCTGCCCTCAGCTGACTCAGCAGAACACAGAGCCTCTGCCTTCAGAAGAGAAAGCGGGTCAAGCTTCATGTTTCTATCAGACAATGAATTCTCCTGGAGAGGCTGTGACTCAGCAACAGGTGACTACCTTCTGAGGGTAGTTTCTCAGACTGCAAGTGGACAATTCCAGAAGAACTATTAGACTTTAAGGGAAGCTTTGAAATTTCTAAAAGCCAAAGCAGTTCCATCTATTACAGTTAAAGCTACTAGCCTTAAAGGACAAACTGTGAGTAGTCACAATCATGATTATGAAAAGACAAGTCAAGTAATGATGTAAGCACACATAAGTGATTTAGGAACCGAGATATTATCACAGATAACAATGTAGAGGTTGTTTTTTTTTTTTAAAAAAAATTCATGTGCCTTTTATATTTTTTTAGGTTATCCTTTCTTAAATATACACAAGTGACTAATTCATTAGTAATAAGTAAAAAATACTTCAATACAATGTTGATTAATGAAATGTTTTCCTAAACAAGTAATTGTATTATTAGTTAACTGTTAGCCTATTTAGTATCCATGTTAGACAGAGCTTTCCAATTAGTATATAACCTAACAAAGCAACCAACTCAAATTGTAGATGATGTTCCCAGATGGTGCTTTTGTTTGAACCTGACCTATGATTTCATTGGCATAAAATACTCTCAGGAGACACCCTCTACCAATGGAGATAGGCACACAAAAGGGAGGAAAATTTCAAAGGGTATTTCAAGATACTATTCAATTGGCTAGGCGTATAATTTTTTTAAAATTATTTTTACAGCAATGGAATATAAATCAGGAACTGTGATCTCTAGTCTTGGCTGTGTCACTTGCTAGCTATGTGACTAGCCAAATCACTTCATCACTGGATTCCAGCTTCCTCGGTGTAAAATGAAGGAATTCAACATCATCGTTTCTCAGGTCACTGAGTTCTATCATTCTGTTACTCAGTTTGATTATGACAATAACTCACAAAAACATTTCACATTTATTTAGGGTTTTTCTCACAACAAACCTGGAAGGTAAGCAATGCTATTGTTCAGTCATGTCTGACTCTTCATGACCCCATTTCAGGTTTTCTTAGCAAAGATACAGAAACAGTTTGCCGTTTCCTTCTCCAACTCATTTTACAGATAACACTGAGACAAACGGGGTTAAATGACTTGCCCACAGTCACACAGCTAGTAAGTGTCTGAGGCCAGATTTGAACTCAGAAAGATGAGCCTTCCTGATTCTAAGCCCAGTATTCTATCCACTGTACCACCCAGCTGTCCCACAGTAAGCAATGAAAATATCATTATCCTGATTTTACACATTAGAAACTAAGAATTAGTGATGAAGAAGTGACTTGTCTATGGCCACATAGTGAGAAACTTCCAGAGAGCCTGGATTAGTGCTCTGGTCTCCTGACTTCCAGTTCAGCATTCTTTTTGCTCAATCACAGATTCCCCTCCCAGAGTCCAGTTAGAGATCTCCAATGTAATAGCAACAGGAATACCATTTTGTGTAGGTTCTGTACCATGAATGCATATCAATTTTCATGCCACTGATTCAGAGGCCTATGCAAAATAGAGATAAAATTCCTGATTTATTATTGCTTTAAAATATCTGGCATTAGGTAGCTAAACTTTAACCTCTAATGACCGGGCTTCTAGGCAGCTAGGTGGCACTGTAGTGGATAGAGTGCCAGGCCTGGAGTCAGGAAGACTCGTCTTCCTGAGTTGAAATCTGGCCTCAGACACTTATAAGCCATGTGACTCTGGGCAAGTCACTTTACCCTATTTGGCTCACTTTCATCACCTATTTGCTACCATTCTAGTATCTTTTCCAAGAAAACCCCACATGAAGTCATGAACAATCATCCAAGATTGAAAACAACTGAACAACAATCATGCCCATATGTCTAACATCTCTTATGTACATTGTGCGTGTTTATATGTGTGTGTGTGTATGTGTCTGTGTGTGTGTGAAGAAGGGAGGGTAACATTATAGGTGTTTCATAAATGTTTGTCAAAATTAAATCTGTTGAATTTAACTTCAGAAGGTAAAAAAATAAAATTAATAAAATTAAATAACTAAAATAAAATAAAATATCTGGCATTATAGTACCAGGGAAAAGAGAAACAAGCTTCCTAGTTTGGAGGATATTTCCTCAGGAAGAATTACTTTTTACTTTTCCCTTATGAAATACAACAAGTTTCATTTAAATCAAATTTAAAAGAATTTTATATTATTACATTATAGTTTGTTAGCTAAACTTTAGGTAGCTAAACTTTAACCTGAACATTGACAAAATTTTAGGAAGGAAATTGATGAGCTGGAGATCATGCCACGTATGGGTCATCTGGAACAACTAGGGATGTTTATCATCAAAAAGAGAAGATTAGGAGGGTGAGGTGGAACTGGGGGCCAGGATAACCATCTTCAAGTATTTGAAGGATGGTGCTATAGATGCTACTCATTGCACCTACCTAATTCTGCTCTCTTGGGCTCAAAAGAACACTTCCTGCACACTTAAATATACAGAGATATCCACCACTCTATGACAGTAACCTGTCCATTATGTTAGGTATTATATTGTTATTATATTATTATGCATTATCATGTTACATTATATTGTATATTTTAGAATCAATTTCACCTGCAGAATTGAATGAGACAATCTCTCTCTTACCTGAACATCTTTGTATTTATCTCGTAAATCCATGAGTCGATGATAAGCTTTAATGGCTTCTGAAAATTCACCAACATCAGTGCTGGTGAGAATATAGTTTTCCCAGATCTGCCAATGCTCATAATTACATTTAAGAGCTTCCTGCAGTGTTCGAAAAGCTTTGATTCTGTGGAAGGTGAAATAAAGAAAGGGATACACATAAACATAAGAATATATATACCTACATGATATTATATAAGCTGTTAGTTAAAATGAGTAGAAAATTCAAGTTTCAGAATAAGATATACATTTTTGGACATGTAGGAAAGTAAGATTCTTTTTTTTTTTTTTTGCTTAATTAAGCATATTTGTTACAATAGTTTGTTTTTGGTTTTCAGTTGGAAGGTAGAAGAAAAAGGGCAATAGTGATAGGGTAGCCAAAAAGAAAAAAATAAAGAAATGAAAAAGAGGGAAACTGAAGTATTTTTTAAATGAACAAAATAGCAAAAATCCCATAAGGACTCAGTCACATAAGACAATTTTGAAAGCTGCATGTTGAATTCAACATACAAAGTATTCCAAAAGCCTCACAGCAGTTTTAAGCCATTAGAGCTTTTGTATCACCCCACATATTTCAAAAGAAAAGCTAGTTTTACATAATAAAGATGTGTAGATTTAAGTATAATAAAATTAGTCAAAAACTCTGTATATAAAATGAGTTCAATAAGTTAGGATTATATTAGACACTGACAAGTCTTGATAAAAGCTCACATGAGCTAAAACACTGAGCATTTCAAAAATCATTTGTAGATGAGTTTGAAATTCACTGGGCACACTCAAATATACAGAGATATCTACCACTCTATGACAGTAACCTGGGATCCAGGATGGCAATAGCAGTAGTAGTTTTATAAATACTAGAAGGCTATATAGTAAATAAGTTCATAATTCAGAAGTCACTTTCAAATTACTTTGTAAAAAATCCATGGCTATTTTATATCAGAGTCTCAAAGTTAGAAAGGACTTTGGAGGGCACCTAGTCTAATAAATAGTCGACCATTTTTTGCTTCAAGAACTCCACTGAAGGAAAACCTACTATATTCTAAGGTTACCCCCTAGCCCCACAGCTTTTACATGTCAGATTGTTTGGAAGTTTCCCTTACATCAAGCCCAAATTTGTTTCTCTTCAATTTCTACTCATTTCATCTACCTAATTCTGCTCTCTTAGGCTCAAAAGAACAAGCCTAACCCCTCATCTATAGCACCAACGTTGAAATATTTAAAGATGGTTATCCTGGCCCTGAGTTCCACCTCACCCTCCAAATCTTCTCTTTTTGATGATAAACATCCCTAGTTGTTCCAGATGACCCATACATGGCATGATCTCCAGCTCATCAATTTCCTTCCTAAAATTTTGTCAATAACAGAATATGGTCTAAAGAATACCAAGGAATTATTGCATTCCAAGTCCTGTACAGCCTGATCCTCTCAATATAGCTCTGTTAAGCCATATTGAATATCCAGCTCATTAAAACCTTAGATCTTTTACAGAAGGACTGTTAAGAGTTGTGTTCACCTACTTTGTTGTTGGTAGAGCTGAGTTGGTTTTTTTTACCCCAAATGCAAAACTTGACATTTATTCCTATCATTTTTCATCACCTTAAATTCAGTTTCATGTTCTAGTCTGTCAGGATCATTTTAAATCCTGACTCTGCCATCTACAGCACTGGCTATGTCTCTCAAATCTCTTCCAGTTGCAAAAGTGATAATGATGACATCTATGGCTTTACTGAAGTCATTAATAAAACTGTTAAAACAAAAATTTTGGAAAATCCCTACAAACTATTTAGATATAATGAGTAGGAACTGAAGACAAACAAATTTAGAATTAACATAAGGGAAAATTTCAAATAATTAGGCACATCCAAAAGCTGACAGGACAGCAGGTTCAGCAGAGATCTGTGAAGGACCCCACTAGAGTTATTCTTTATAATATGACATTATCTCCTCTATTAGGATATATAGGACATTATATCCTACCATAAGATATAATACGACATTAAAAGAAATATAACAACAACAAAATGGAAGATAAAAAAAAGCTCTTTGTTCAAAGTCTCAGGGTTGGCAGAAAAAACTGCTATATATAAGTGTAATGGAATATCTTTGTTCCATTCAAAAGGATGAATATGAAATATATAAAGAATTTCATTAAGACATACAAAAACGACATAAAGCTTAAAAAGCAGAAACAAAGCAGCCTGCCTATGCACTGTGACAGAAGAAACAAATATTTTTCAAGTGCCTACTTATGTGCCAAGAACTGTGCTTAAAAAGCACTTTACAACTATAATTTCACTTGATCCTCACAATAATCCTGGGAGGCAGGTGCTATTATTATCCCCTTTTTACAACTGAAGAAACTGAGGCAAACAAAGATTAAGTGACTTATCCAAAGTCACACAGTGTGTATGGCTAGATTTCAACTCAAGTCTTTGTGACTCTAGGCCCTGTGCTCTATCCACTGCACTACCTATCTGTCTATACAAAAGCCAACAATGAAACTACGGATAAATTATGTTTTTATACACACACACGTATATATATATATATATATATATATATATATATATATATATACATATATGTGTGTGTGTGTATATATACACACATACATATAATATGATAACTATTTTTGTTATATGTCTTTTTTTAAAGGAAAAAACAATAAATCCAGTTCCAGTTCAAATTGGACCCCTAGTTTTTAATTTAGCTATTTCTCAGTTGAAAAAAGTAAGGTTGTTTCAGTTTTAGCAAGTTAGTAGAATTCACTACAGATTTCACTACCTAATTCTGCTCTCTTGGGCTCAAAAGAACAAGCCTAACCCCTCATCTATAGCACCAACCTTCAAATACTTAAAGATGGTTATCCTGGCCCTCAGGTTCAATTTGATTTAAAGATCTTCTAGTTATAATGAAATTACTTTAAATGTGTTCAGAAAACCAAGTTTATATTTTGTTTAAGATAAAAGCAATATAAGTTCTATCAGGAAAATAAAAATTTTAAAAACTTGCACAAGTTATAGCTATTACTAGGAAATCATTATATTTAAATCTGAACACCTACACAGTTGATACTACCAAAATGTCTGTTGGAAAGGAAGCTGTTTTCCTCTTTAAAGGCAGAAGTTTACTCCTAATCACTGTGATGGAAAAGGGTGGGGTGGGCTACCAGGGCTTTGGTGATTTCAAGGTAGAGATCCCTTTATATGGTCCTTTTGTTCTCTTCCTTAGATTGCATGGAGGAGAACAAACACTAGGGGGAATATGCCTCAAATGATTATAAAGAAGCCTGAAACCAGTGGAAATAGTCTTTCAGTTCTATTATAGTCAGTGGCTATGAAAAGCTGGAAAAAGTACTTTGTGCTGTACAGCAGAATACTTAAAGACAAATCATTGGAAAGGACTTTTGATCTTCAGTTGAAATATCCAGCATATATCAGTCCTAAGTTGAGAATTACTCTTAAGAGGGAATCCTCTGTGAATTAGAATATGTGGTTTCACAGAAATTAAGGAGGATATTACCACTGGTAGCAATGTACTCCTGGGGAAAAAAAAACAGCTAACAATTATAGACCATTTTAATATCTGCAGGATGTTTGACATACCCCACAAACCCTATGGAGTAGATTCTGTACCTATTCTGAGGATGAAGAAAATGAGATTTACAGAGATCTAGAGGCCTATCCAAGGTCACACAGCCAAGAGTCTAGCAAAGCCAAGGCTAGAACCCAAGGACCTTGATTCCTCTGGTATATGCTTCCCATTACAAATGATATTGTTAAGCTTGCCTTTAAAATGGGATGGAGAAACATTTATTAAATACTTCCTTTGTGCCAAGCACTGTGCTTGGGGATACAAGTAAAGAAGTGAGACAGTCTCTCCTCTCAAAGATAATACACAAAAAGGGGTTAAGTTCATAGTAAAGGTCAGGAAGTACTTAGCAGAGAAAACAGCAAGGTCAGAAGGAACTAAGCTCAGAGATGCCTCTAGCAGAGGTGAGCACTGGGAGTTGGGCATGGGGGAAAAAGTCAGCCAATCAGCTGAGAGTGGGCTGGGTAGGGGAAGGGAAAGGCCCATGGTTCTCTCTGTCCAGAGGTCTAGTCACTGGCCTGCCCATTGGCAGGCAGGAGTGGGAAAGGAAAAGATATTTGCAATTGCTTTACATGTATTAAAGAAATATAAAATAATACCTTCTTGTGCTCAGTCACTGGTAACATAAGATTGGTGGGGGGAGGGAGAGGTGTCAGTGTTTTGATGTCTATCTTTTTTTTCTGTATTAGGAATATGCCAAGGCACAGCACAGATGTTTTCAACATAAGATGAAATTATCCCCAGTATATGTGAAACTGTGACCTACTTAACTTCCTCACAGTTTTGAGATTTCCTCAACCTACTGACTTAAATATTGATCACAAGTCAGCAGCTCCTCCATCACAATCACCCAGAAGCCCTTGAGTAGATCCCTGTAGAAAAGTAGCAAGAATGGTAGGCCCCATCACTTGCTGACCAAGTTAGTGAAGCCCAGATTTGTAGTAGAGACACTTCCTCACCATAAACACACACTAGCCTTGTGCCTCACTGCTTATTAAGCCAGAGGGCATACCAATGGCTCTCTGTACCTTGTCATTTCAAATTCCAAGGGTGCATACATAGGAAGGAGGGTATGACAGTTAATTTTGCCTGCTCTGCAGCACACACACACAACATGCCCTTCTTTTAAATCCATTTCCCCTTTTCCCTTCCCTCTGCTACCATCATAGTACTAAAATATGGGCTGAAATGACATCTCACCTGAATTTCACAGTAGTTTCCTAACTTGTTTCCCTAACTCCAGTCTCTTGAATCTTTCTTATCCATCACAGTTACAGTATGAATACGATGATCATGTCACTGCCCTCTTCAAAAATTAGCAGTGGCTCCCCACTGTCAATTACATAAAGATCAAAATCCTTAGCTTTGAATTTAAGGTTTTCTGTAATCTTCAAACTGACTGACTCACTGATCCCATGAGTTGTTCCACTCTTTCCAATTCCTAGTAATCTCTCATCTTTGGGAGGTCACTAGACACACACTATTTCCTAGCAATCTCCAATATTATCTTTTTTTTTTTTTGCTTTTTTTTTTGGAGGGCAGTTGGGGTTAAGTGACTTGCCCAAGGTCACACAGATAGTTTTTGTGTTAAGTGTCTGAGGCCAGATTTGAACTCAGGTCCTCCTGACTCCAGGGCCGGCACTCCATGCACCTCGCCACCTAGCCGCCCCTCCAATATTATCTTTTTAAAATTCCATCTATCCTTCCAGACCCTGCTCAAATGCTGTGTGCATCGTGGAGCCTTTCCTGGTTCTCCTAGCCAGAAGTAACCTCTCTCTGTTCAGATCTCTCCCAGTATCATTTCTCTCTGTCTTATTACCTTGTACATCAATATTTCATCTGCCAGATTTTCAACTCACAGAGGACATGAGCTGTGTCTTATTCACCTGATTCATATCCCCAACAGTGTAGCACTTTGCTATGCACACAGTAGGTACAAAATGCTTACTGGATGCCATATAAACTCCCTGGAATAAAATGCAAACTCCTAAGCTTAGCTTTTAAAGCCATCCACAATCTGGCTCCAACCTGCCTCTCCTGACCCATTTCATTATTCTTGACGCACTTCATGTCACAGTCAAATAGGCTTACTTTCTTTCCTTCAAGGCTCAGTTCAGGCCCTATCCCTACAGGTCTTTCTTGGTCTTTTGTTAAAGCTCTCTCCCTCCTCAAACTCCCTTAAATTGACCATTCTGTTTATGTGCTATATTTCCCAGTGGAACATAAGTTTCCTGAGGGTAGACTTCTTGTTTTCAGTCTTTGTATTCCCAGTACCTAGCACAGAGAAAGTAAAGTGCTTAATGAATGGTTTAAATGAAGTGAATCACAACGCTGAAAGACCTGAGAATTCAGATTAAAGTGATGACCAATCATGATTCCAGAGAATCAATGAAGAAAGATGTGATCCATTTCCTGACAGAGAGATCATAAATAGACTAAGGGTGTAGAAGGAGAAAGGTATTTTTAGACATGATCAGTGTGGGAATTTGTTTTTCTTGAGAAGCAGACTTATTACAAGGGTTTGGTTTAGTTTTATATTTTTCCCTCATTCAGGATGAGGTGGGAGCAAGAGAAAATGAATTCACTTCAATTTCAAAAAAAAAGAAATGAAGTGAATTGCTATGAGAAGGCTGAGCATTTCTAACCCAGATTTTATAAGTACATAGCCAGAGGTTAAAAAGAAAAAGTAGTTATAATCAAGATTATGAAAGTCCATTGGCCCTAAAGAAAATTATAACTAGGATATGAATGGAGTAAAATGCAAACATTCTCTGGAACTAAACAAGATAAAAATGAGACCCAATTTTCTTTCAGTGAATTCCTCTTCAAACCAAAACCATCCCTCAGGGACAATAATGTAAAATCTTTACTCTAACTTAAATTTTAATTCTATGATATAAAGGATGCTTTCCAGCTCCTCAATGGAGATTTCTACTAAACCTATGATTTTCTTTTCTTGTCTTTTTTTTCCCCCTGAGCATGGAGTCAGAAAAATATTTGTATTGCCAAGTTTAAAAAAAAATCTAAAGAATAGGGGTCAATTTCAGGGGTAATTATCACCTCCAATTCAGGCACTATGCTTAGCCATGATTGATGTCTGTAAAAGAGAATTAAGGCTTATGGGGGAAGGAAGGAGAAGGGAAGAAACAGAATAACACAGTGTCTGGGCAGCTAACAAACAAGCATGAATCAGAATGCTTGAGAAGGAATCTAAAGAATTATTGACCCCTAAACAGCAATGAAGGAATCCCCAACAGACTTTCAATAAAGAGTAAACCCAGCCTTCTCTCTTTTCTCTCGGCCCGGACGG
>CM053595.1:154047241-154095949 GCA_028646575.1 Pseudocheirus occidentalis
CCTAAAGGATTATCCTAAGTTTTGCTGGGTAGGTTATTTTTGGTTGTATTCCTAGCTCATTTTCCTTCTGGAATATCATATTCTAAGCCTTTCACTAAATTAATTTGAAAGTCACTAAATTTTGTGTTATCCTGACTGTGGCTCCATGATATTTGAATTGTTTCCTTCTGACTGCTTGAAGTATTTTCTCTTTGACCTGGGAGCTCTGGAATTTGGCTATACTATCCTGTTAATTTTCATCTTGGGATTTCTTTTAGGAGATGATGAGTGTATTCTTTGAATTTCTATTTTACCTTCTGGATCTAAGATATTTGGACAGTTTTCTTTGATAATTTCTTCGAACTATGATGTTTCTTTGATCATGACTTTCAGTTCAATAATTCTTAAATTATCTCTCCTGCATCTGTTTTCCAAGTCAGTTGTTTCTCTGATGAGATATTTCCCATTTTCTTCTATTTTTTTTTACATTCTTTTGCATTTGTTTTATTATTTCTTGATGCCTCATGGAGTTATTAGCTTTCACTTGCCCAATTCTAAATTTTGTGGAATTATTTTTTTTAGTCAAATTTTATATGTCTTTTTCTTTTTGACCAGGTCTGCTTTTTAAGGAGTTCTTTTATCCATTGAATTTTAGTACTTTGTTTTCCATTTGGCCAATTCTAGTTTTAAAGAGTTCTTCAGTGAATTTTTGTGCCTCTTTTGCCATTAGACCAATTCTGTTTTTTAAGGTACTATTTTCTTCAGGATTTTTTTTTTGGTGCCTCTTTTACCGTGCTGTTAATTCTCTTTTCATAATTGTCTTGCATCTCTCTCATTTCTTTTCTGAATTTTCTTTTTATCACCATTGTCTCTTTAACTCTTCTAGGAATTTTTGTTGGACTTAGTTCTAGCATTTTTCTTTGAGGCTTTTTTTGTAGCTCTTTTCTCATTAATGCCTTCTTCTGAGTTTATGTCCTGGTCTTCCATACCACAATAGTAGTGTTTTATGGTCAACTTCTTTTTTCGTTGTTTGCTTATTTTTCCAGCCTATTTCTTGACTTTGAAGTGTCTGTTAAAGTTGGGCATTGTCCCAAGCTTCAGGCTTTTTTGTGTTGCTATTTTCAGAGCTAGTTCTCAGATCTAGAAGTTTTTGGTGTTTCCAAGGTGCTATGATCTTGGGAGAGATATGGCCAATGTTTTCCTGGTCTGCACTCCACTCTTTACCTTAGGAAGGACGCTCACTCCCCTATGACTGCACATGCTAGCACTCTTCTCTGCTTTGGAACTGTGATCAGGATCCCTGCTCCATTGTGGAACCACTAGCATTCCTCTCTGCCCTGGAACTGTGACCCAGAGCTATGTATCGGCACTTTGCCAATCAGTATCAGCTGTACTCAGTGCCTGCAAAGGGCTCTCTCTAATCTCTTTCTGAGCAGTTATCCAACCCCCTCACCTTCTCTGGGTTCTGAACTCCCTAAGCTGCTGCTGCTGCTCTAGACAGACCCCCCACTAGACCTCCACCCTCATGTTACAGACCTCTGCCAACATCTTAAGTTTTCTTAGGACAGAAAAGTATCTGACCCCAACTTTTTGTTGGCTCTGTTGCCCCAAAATTTGATTTGAGGCATTTTTTAAAAAGTGTTTGGAAGGGAAAGTGGGAGAGTTCACCTGAGTGGCTGCCTCTCATCTGTTCTTGTAGTGTTAAAGCTTTTTTTTCAGATGTTTCATGCTGTTTTTTATGGAATATATAGAGAGATGTTGGCTATATGACTACAATTAGATGGATTTGGACTTGGATTTGGTGCTGGACTCAGAATAGTCATTAACAGTTTGATTTCATCTTGACAGAAGATCTTCAGGTATCTGTGCTATTTGAAAAAAAATGGGGGAAGGGGGTGACATGGATAAAGGGACAAATCTCATGCTTATGGAAAAGAAGGAGCCACCACACTGTAGGCTGAAGTCAGGGTACAAAAATATCTTGACAGGATAGTGCATTTGGGCTGAATCTAATAAGATAAAATTCGGTAGAGATAAAAATAATCTTGCACTTAGGTTCAAAAAAATCAGCTTGACAAGTACAAGATGGAGGAGGCTTGGTGGTTAAAAATGGATCTGTGATCTCATTGGTGAGGGGACAAGTTGAAACACTCCCTAAATCCTGTAGGATTTGTGTCTCTATCCTTCCACAAATCTCCCACAGAGAATACACCCTATGTCTTAAAGGCTTTCCTCAGGTTCTATGGTTATCTCAAGAAAACCATGATGGCTTCCAGGCTATGCAACTATTCATATTGGATTTTGCTATGGTTTCATTTCCAGGCATATGCCAGTCATTGCTGGTATATGCAAAAGTTAGTAGCAACTAATTTTGAACTATTTTTAGAAATGCCTAACTGAAAGAGTATTTACTCAAAAAAAAATTCTTTAAAGATGTACGAATGACATCCTGAAAATATAATGATATTGGTGGCATTTATACTTCTCTCCATTTCTGAACCTTAAAATTAGGCTTACAGTGGAATTAATTCAGCAAGCATTTATTAAGTGATTACTACATGCAGGGTATTACTGTTAGGTGCTGGTGATAGGAAACAAAGCAAAATAATACCTGACTTCCAAGAGTTTACATTCTATTGGAGAGATACAGTTTATATGCATAAAAGCCAAGAATACACAAAGCAATACCAAGCAATTAAATGAGAGAGTTTCTAGGGGAAAGACGAGGAGAGACTGTGTTAGGAGGTGGCACCTGAGTGGAAGGTGACTTGTAATCCAGATGGGGGGACAGCCCCAGGCAAAGGCACAGCATGTGGGAAATAGCTAGTAAAAAAGTTTCACTTTCACCTTCTGTAAATGCTATCTCACGCCTGGATAAAGTGAGGGGGAGTGGGATAAGTATAACATATAAATTGTAACAGTATTCATCAAAGCACAATTAGTCCAGATCTCTTCCCATCGTTTCTTCACATCGATCCATATCAGTTGATGCATCTGTTCATTTGGACCATTTCATACAAACGTCAATAAATATCTTTAGCTTTAGAGCTAATGGAACCAAATCAGATTTAGGGATTGTGAGGGCATTAAAGGGCAGCTAGGTGGTGCAGTAGATGACTCATCTTTCAGAATTCAAATCAAACTCAGACACTTGCTAACTGTGTGACCCTGGGAAAGTCACTTAACCCTGTTTGCCTCAGTTTCTTCATCTATAAAATGATCTGGAGAAGGAAATGGCAAATCTCTCCAGTATCTTTGCCAAGAAAACTCCAAAGAGTTGGACACGACTAAAAATGAATCAACAAAGGAATTAGAGTTTTAAAAAACACCTTGAGCCAGTTGAGATAGAACAGGTATTTTTAGTAAATGCATTACTTAGGGTTTGACTCAGAGATCCCCAGGGCTGGAAGGGACTTTAGAGATTATTTAGTCAAAGTCTCTTGTTTCAACAGGTTTTGAAGCCTCCTTCTTGACCTTACCATATTTCAGTGAGTTGTAATTACATAGTCTCAGCATAATGGACGGAAAAGGAAAGAAAAAAAGCACTGAGCTGAGGCCGACCAAAGACCTTGGTTCAAGGCCAGTCTCTGCCACTATTTTGTGGTGTGGCTTTGGACTTCTTAATTTACTTTTATCAGTTTCCTCATCTGCAAAATGAGCTGGAGAAGGAAATGGCAAACCACTCCAGTATCTTTGCCAAGAAAACCCCAAATGGGGTCATGAAGAGTCAGACACGACTAAAAATGAGTGAACAGCAATCTGTCAAAACGAGGAATTTTGACTAAATGATGCCCTAAGGTCCCTTCCAAACTTAGAATTCTCTGATTCAAACCCTAAGTAATGAATTTACTAATACTTGTTATGTCTGAATTGTTTCAAATTGTTTTTAAGACTTGTGATTCCCCTTATAGTGCCCAAAACAGATTGGTCCCTTTGGCTATGAAGCCCAGGATTTCCATAGAAGCCAACAGATTTGTTGTATAAACATATATAATGGTGTATAAAACAACTGTATACAATTGTTTTTCCTCAGCATAGAGTCAGTAAGAAAATTAACAGTGTATAATGAAATAAAATGTCTAGCAAAGGAGCTGAATCCACCACCTTCTTAAACCTTAAAACCTCTACCTCTCCAAATGATACAGAAGTTATGTTGACCCAGAAGTTTTAGGAAATGTGTAGTTTGAGCTGGGTGAGTTACTTCCCCATGGGCAAGGGCATCCCTTTAATCTCAACCCATATATCCAATAAAGTCAATCTTTAAATGCCAGTATAGAAATTCTAGAGACATTCAGCACAAGGGGACTTGGGATCTGGGTGGACTCAGGAGAAAGAAGTTCCAATGGCTAGTGTGAACTGGATTTCAGGAGGATTGGTGCTCATGGATTCTTACGACTACCATTATCTCGTCACAGAAAAATGTGAGTAGACTTGGCAGCCAACTCTGCTACCACAAGTGTGCCCTCATGTCATGTCCCCTTTCTACACCTGAACACTGGTATCTCTGCTACAGCAAAGCTGCTGCTGTAACACAAAGGAGTGAAGGATGTTTCACGTCTAAGTAAAAACATAAAATATAGAATAATAGAAAGCAATGGAAAAGAGAGTACTTTTAAAAATACATGGATATCTTAAATCATTGAAAGAAAATTTTGATGGGACCCCTGAGTATTGGGGGACCAAATTAACACCATTATGTAGTCTAGAATATTAAAGCTTTGTCTGCATTTTGTTCCATTTTTGTGAGATGTGGTTTGACCTCTAGTATGATCAAAGATTGGTGAAGTAATGGAAAGAGTTTTGGTCTTGGAGTACAAAGACCTGGATATTGTGAATCTCAGCTCTGCAACTAATTCTTTGTGTGACTTAACTTGTGATGCTAATTTTCCCTACAGTGCATTTGCTACAGAGAGTATTGCTTTAGAGTATTGAGTTAGATCAGGGATTCTTAGCCGTGTGTGTGTGTGTGTGTGTGTGTGTGTGTGTGTGTGTGTGTGAGTGTGAGTGTGAGTGAGAGATGGATCCTTTGGCAGTCTGGTAATGCCTATAGATCCATTCTCATAATAATGTTTGAAAGTAATTGAATTGCTAAATTTCAGTTAGAGATGAGTAAAAAAATAAAGATGCAATTTTTTCCCCTAAACAAGTTCACAGATGCCCCAAAATCTATCCACAGACTACTTGGGGGACCATGGATCTCAGGTTAATAACCCCTTAATAAGGTGTAACCTAACTGTGTTCCAGTGATTTTGTGAATCTGTGTGATAATGAGGTTATCTAACAGACTTATTTACTGAAGTTTCTACTTACACAAGCATGTTGTTCTTGTGTTAAAAAAATGGATAGGGAAGCAAATTCAGTAAGTACTTCCTGTCAGGAACTGCCTAACTCTCCACTCCCTGTCCCAGCACTGTTCATCCACTTGCCCTGACCCTCGGGCTCAAACTTTCTAACACTCTGGACTATGTGTAGTTCATACCCTTAGCAAAAAGCATAGAAGGACACCTGATTGTCCTGGCCTTTGGTGTAGAAACAAGCTCCTTTCTCGCTGCTGATGCCTTGTGCGGTCTTCCTTCGACCCCTCCCCGCAATGCTCACCTTCCTGAACACCTCACACACTACTTGGGTTTGGCCCTCAGGGTTTACTATACTTGTTCCAGTCTGGGCTATATTCTGGCCCCCACTCTGTTGTCCGCACCGGCTTTCACATCAGGCTAACTCACATGTTTGGCCCACGTCTGGCTCCCTCCACCTTGAGTCAGATATCCTGTCTCTGGCTTTTCACTCCATACTTCCAAACCCTCAAGCCATTTCTTAATTATTACTGTGTAAAAAGTAACAAAGATGTAACAGTGAGAAATCCAGAATATTTTTAGTTAAAGATGATCTTTGGCACAATGTTAATACACATTTAGAGGAGCCAACATTCCCAACTTTGGTTTTGTTACTGTGTATTATATGATTTTAAAAAGTTAAATGTCATCTTGATTTTTCAAATTTTTCATTGTTCATTTTTTAACAATAATAACAGCTTTAAGGTTTCCCGAGTGCTTTACAGATATCACATTTTGTCCTCAGAACAACCCCAGGAGGTAGATACTATTATAATCCTTGTTTTATGAACGAGGAAGCCGAAGCAAACAGAGGTCAAGTGACCTGCCCAGGGTCAAACAGCTATTAGGTATCTGAGGCTAGATTTGAACTTAGGTCTTGCTGATTAGGGCTGGGACTCTACCCACTATGCATGTAGCTGCCTGTGGTTATACAGTGTTTAAATGTAAAATATAGTCAAACTCACACTGTAGTGTTGGAATAGACTTCTGGGAGTCTGGAGAGACCTCTGATTCTTATATTCACTGCCATGTGACCACAGGCAAGTTCCTTGGCCTCTCTCAGTCTCAATTTCCTCTTCTATAAAATGGAGATAATAATAATTTGTATCTCACAGGATTATTGTGAGAGTTAAATGCAATAATGTACGTGAAATGCCTCACTAGCCTTGAAGTGCTATATAAAGTCAACTTTTGTTCTTATCACCATCATAGAAATAATAGACAATAGAACTGGGCCACATGGAGGACTGTGTGACCTTGGGTATGTCCTTGAAGTCTCCGTAATGCCATGCACAAGCAGATTCCCAAAAGAATGCTACTGTGAACAGCTTTTAAGGTTCAGATTACACAATAATAGTGAACACTCTGTTTATTCCATTACAAATGAAGGCAAACATTCACGATATAATATTCACAACATTACATCTTATCACAGAAAATCACAATATAGTGTTCATAACAGCTTAACATTAGAATGGCCACGCAGTTTTTGCTACAGTGGCCACAATTTTTAGAACAAGAAACAAAAGAATAATCATCTGGTTTCCCTGAGGGGGAGACCCTTCTCACTTAATCATTCGTTCAGTCAATTCACAATATCTCAATCTTCCACTCATGGGGCAACCATTAACTTAATCAGTCACTCATCTAGCAGTCAGTCACTAAGCTAGATTCCCAATTACTAAATATCATTGGTCACTAATACCGTCATTAGAAAAGCACACAAACTCTCCACCCCTTGGTGTCCAGCAAACCTCAGTTTCATCCAAGGGGAGGCCTTTTATTCATTTTGACTCTGGATGGTCTCTCTGATTCCCTGGATCCCCTTCCATGGTCCCAGCTCCCTCCTGAATCCACCAAACAGTCACCTGGATTCAGAAGCAGACAGCTGCCAGGTTCTCGTCAAGTCCTCAGAGGTAGATGGCTCCGAGGTCCTTGTCCAGTCCTCAGGGCAATCACTGGCACACACTGAAGTTCACAGGGTCCAGCACACCTCAAACCCTTCACCACTTCTCTTGCCTGGAAGTCGAGGACAGCCAGGCCATGAACAAACAAAGTCTTATCCTGGTCATGCTGCTTCAGTCCTGCAGCAGTTCAGCTGGCCCTAGGACCCAGAAGGAATATCAGCCTTCTGGGTAGCTTTCACCGGATTCTGGTCTCAGGAAAACTCCATCTCAGGTCTCAGTCAGCTTCCAGATGCTGGGACAGAAATTCTCTCAAGAAAACTCCAACTCACTTCTTCAGCTCCCAGATGCTGAGACAATCCTGCTTCCTCCAGCTGGAAAATTCCAATTCTGTCTCTCTGTCTCTAGAATTCTTCTTTATATACAGCACTGGCCTGCTGTCTCAGCCAATAGCCTTCTTCCACGTCAACAGGGAAGTTCATCCCTTCTCAACAGTGGACAGGGCTCACACCTTCCATTCTTAGCCCTAAGTTACTAAGTGCTACTTAGCCCTAAGTTCCTAAGTGCTAAGTCTCTGCTAAACTTGATTGCTATTACACTCTCCAAGGTCGTCAGAGAAGGTGCCAGTCAGAGAAGGTGCCAATCTTTGGAAGAAGAGGGCTTCCTACGCTCATGAAATCAGTGTGCCAATAAAAAGGGATCATGTCGCCCTTATGAGGGAATGAATGCCAGAACTGCTGCCATAAGAATAATGATAATAAAAATAATGCCTGATGTTCATGTAGTACTTTAAGCTTTGCAGAGGAATTCACTTTTATTAACTCATTTAGTCTTTCATAAAAACCCTGGAGATAAGTAGCTTAGATATTATTGTCTTCACTTTACAGAGGAGGAAACTGAAGCTCAGACACCCCATGGTCACAGTGTCTGAGGAAAGAATTAAACTTAGGGCTCCTCAACTCCGAAGCTCACTGTCACATGCTCCTGGAACCACTGGAACATGGTCACAGATTTAGACCTGCAACAGACCTCAAAGATCATCTAGTCCAAGACTCTATTTTTTACAAGTGAGGAAACTGAGGCCCATAGAGATGAAGTGATTATCCAGGTAGTAAGTAGAGGAGCCATGATTTGAACCCAGATTTTCAGGCTCCTAAACCAACCTTCTTTCTACATGAGTTGCAGGACTACCCCTGTTGCAGAAGCTGGACCTGCCAGATCTTCCCCTCTAGTCAATGGACCCTCCTTGGGATACTGTTCCTATTACTTTTCTATTTCTGTCAGAGTGGATCTTAGAGCTCCTACAATAGCTCCTAGGGCCTCTCCTAGAGAAGTATAAGCAGGGACTCTTATCAGAAGAAAAAGCTTCTGTTTTCACTGCTGTACGAGCAGAAAGATTCCTTGTCCTTCAGTAGAGAGTTGTGTATCTCCCTGAGATGTATGTGAAAGGCACAATGTTATGCTTTTGAAATACAAAGATGAAAGATGATGTAGTCCCTGGTCTGAAGGAACTTACAGTTTGTAGTGGGAGACACCATATGCAAAAAATATATATAAAGCAAGTTAAATTGAAAAATATATGAGCAGTCAAGCAGAGAGGGATAAAAATTTGAGAGGAGAAGGGATCTTTAACTGAGAAGATTAGTTTTAGCTTCCCCTAACAGTGTCTTGCATGTCGTAGCTACTTAAAAATGCTTGTTGATGACGTACTAAACATTGTCCCAGAAAAGAGTTGAGAAGATGAACCTCCTGCTCTTGTGAAACGTTACATATACACTCATGGAATGTTGATGTTATTGGTCAGTTCTGCAGAATTCCTGTTTTCCCTTTTAACATTTTTTTTGTTTTGTTACAAAAGAAGGCCCACAGATTAACAGATGGACAAATGCTTAAGTGGAGGTGGTACAAAAAGAAGATAATAGTTGGAAATTTATGTAATAAGTATGATCAAAGGACATTGCCATCTCTTCTCCACACCCACCCCCTTTGGCTCTGACTGGAGCAAGTTACAGGGAAGATGCCTGAAACCGAGTCCTTTCTAGTCTCATATATAATGTCTTTGGAGCTGGGACCTTGATAAAAGATATGCACAACCAGAGATTTCTGGTTGTATTCTATAGGCTGCCCTCCTTCATTGTCACCCTGATGCCCTCCTTCTGAAGAGGAGCTGCCTACCTAGTAGACCTTAAAAAGAAGGACACTAGCCTTTGATTCTCTCTTTTCTTTCCTTTTTCTGGAGTGAATGGTGGGTCATTGTGTCCCTCTTAGACTTCCCATAAAGGATGGGGAAAGGAATTTCTTTGTTTCTTCCCCCACTTTGGATATTAAGGTGACATGTCCTGTTTAAGTAAGCCTAATCCTGGACCTCCAGCCTTAGATGAGTTTTTGACTTTGTATTTCTTTCCCTAAGCATGGAGGACCAAACAGCAATCATGAGAGATGGACTTTTGAGAGAATTTGTGCATGGTTTCCTCAGTCACTTCTGACTATTCTTCTGTAGGGGTCCCTACAACTCCTACAATTCTTCTTGGAGGAAGAATGACAAGAATCAGAAGGGTGACCCCAATCCCTAGCCTGTCATTCCAGAAGACCTGATGGACCTAAAGGTAGTTGTTTGGATACTGCAGAGCTTAGGTGAAGGTGACATGCCTATTGGATAGTCCTTCCACACTCTTTATTTTAATGTTTTAAGTGTCAGTCTCCCAGAAACAAAATAAGAATTATTCATCATGCTTTAAATCTTTGTCTAAGCAAAGTTGTGAATCTTTTATGTTTTAAGCATTCCATTTCTGGGAGGAAATAAATAGCTGTCCTATACATAATCTACATTATACATTCCATAGCTTTTAATTCACTGTTTTGGGGAGACTATGAACATGGATCAAACCTAGGGTTTAAGTAGTTTACTTTTTTTTTCCAGGGCTCCAACGTGAATGTGTTAAGAGTCAGAGAGTTCATGAAAAAGAGCCTGATCAGGGGTGGCTAGGTGGTGCTGTTAATAGAGCACCAACCCTAAAGTCAGGAGGACCCGAGTTCAAATCCAGCCTCAGACATTTGATAGACTTACTAGCTGTGTGACCTTGGACAAGTCACTTAACCCCAATTGCCCTGCCTTTCCCCCTCCAAAAAAAAAAAAAAAGAGCCTTCTCAGGACTCCTTAAGAGAGCAGGATGAATTTCCCAGCCTTCCTAAGCCCTGCAGCAGCTTTGTGTTATTACACCAAAAACAATATAAATTCTTATTGAACTGAAGTCTTCACAGAGGAAGGTGGTGACTAGGATAAGCCTTGAAAGGAGGGAAACATTGAGTATGCATCAATGTGAAAGAAGTCTGTTCTGAAGAGGATGGCTGGTGTGGCCAAAAGCAATGAGTTGATAAAAGTTGGACAACATCAAGGAACAAGAAACAATCTAATGTGATTGGCATGTTGAATATATGATGGGAAGGGACAGGATAAAATAGGAAACAGAAACAGACTGAGTCAAGCTTCATGGAGGGCCTTCAATGCCAGAGAAGGGAATTTATTTCATCCTGGTAAGGAGTCGCTGAAGGTATTTGAGGAAAAGTAACACAATCAGACGTGTGTTAGGCAGGTTACCTTGGCAATGTTGTAAAGAATGAATTGGATGAATGAACTGGAGAAAGGTGGAAATAGCAGCCAGGAGATCAGGTGAGTGACTATTATAATCGTATAGGCAGGATAGAATGAGGTGGATGAGGAAAAAAAGGAAACATTTTTGGAGGTGTTGTAGAAGCTTTAAAAAAAAAACGAAAGAAGGAATGTTTTATTGAAAAAAATCAAAGAAAACAGTTAAAATTGTAGACAAACAGTTGCTCTCTAGGAAGCAGTTTGCTCCCTCAAAACAACTTTCAGTCCAAAATTGGCATCTTCCTCTCCTTGGTCCTTCCAAAGGGTGTGGTCAGACCTGGGGGTTCCTGCTTTTTCTTGTGAGCTCCTCCTGTGATTCTACATTGCAGTTAGTGGGCTGTGCCAAGCATTGTTTTGGGGCAGATTGAAAAGCTCTTTGCTGGAACAATTCTCTGGGTTTCTGGGTAGAGTATCTGTCCCTGTGAAAGTGAAGGCTTCCCCTCCCCGGGTTTCCCCTGTTTTCCTGTGTTCTTGCTCTGGTGATATAGCACCAGAAAAGGGGCTTGCTCCCAAGGACACCATTCCCCGTTGGCATTACTGCTGACTTCCAGCCTCTAGAAAGCTCACCAAGGGACAAGGCATCTTTTTCTCTCTCTTTGACCAGCTTCAGGTTCAGAAAGGACGATGACAAAACATAATGTCCTTTCTCTGTTAGATCCCTAGGATATGTATTTCCTGTCCAAGAGAGCCCTCCTTTCTTTTTGGGGTGCTGAGAAAGCTCCCCAAGATCTCCCTAATTATCAAATAAGGAGTAATTTTTTCAAAAGTGTTTATTTTTTATTCCAAACTTAAACACCAGAGAAAACAAGCATTTCATAAACAAAACAAAACAAAGAAGATTGTACATGAAATCACATATCTATTGCATACAAATTGCCTTTCCTTTTAAATATATGATAAATTCAACGTGTAATTTTCAAAACTATTCTGCTTCTTTGTATTTTGTTCTGGACTTTCTGTTCTCTTCCATGCCTTTAAAAATGTTTCAAAGACCTTCTATTCCTTTTTTCCTTTTTCTTTTTTTGGTCAGCCCTATCTATAGCCTATCTCTTCCTCTCAACTTCTCCCAATTGAAAAAGAAAGAAAAAAAAAAAAGAAAATCCTAGTAACAAATATGCAGAGTTAAGCCAAACAATTTCCTACATTAGGCATGTCTGAAAATATTATTTCCTTTCTTGTTCCTCTAATTTGTCTATGACATGATCTTTTATACTGAAGTCACGTATCCCTGGGAGCCTTGTCTTGGTCTATATAGCCTTGTCTAAACCCAGTTTCTCCCAGCTGCTTTTTAATTTTTCCAGCCATTTTTGTGGAATATTGAGTCTTTACCCCGGGAGTTGGAGGTCTTTGAGTTTATTCAATACTATATTGCTTGGTTCATTTGTTTCTATATGTAGTCAGCCAGTTAATAAACATTTTTAAGCGCCTTCTTTGTTGCAGGCATTATCTTAAGGCCTATAATATATACGTTATACCAGATGACTGAGTGACTTGTTTCATTGATGGATATCTCTGTTGTTTTAACTAGTACTAAATAGTTCTATTAATTGCTTTGTTGTGTGGTTTGAGATCTGGGACTGATAGTCACTTCCTGCTTTTTATTTCCCTTGAGATTCTTGACTTAGTGTTTGTCCAGATTAATTTTGGTTGTTTTTTTCCTTTTAGTTCTATAAAGAAATCACTTGGTAGTTTGATTGGTATGACATTGAATAAATTCATTAATTAAAATATTTTTAGATTGGCACAACCCAACTATGAGTACTTAATGTGTCTCCATGTATTTAGGTCTGTATTTATTTCTATAAAGACTGGTTCATCGTCGTATTCATGTAGTTCCTGTGTATGCTTTGACATATGGACTCCTAAGTATTTTGTACATTTTGTAGTTAATTTGAATGGAATTTCTCTCTCTCTTCCTGCTGGGTTTTATTGGTAATATATAAAAAAGGCTGATGATTTCTGTGGGTTTAGGACATAGCCTGCCATTTGCTGATGTCATTGATATTTTTCAATTACTTTTTAGACATCTGTGAGTTTAGGGTTCTCTGAGTCTTATCATCTGCAAAAAATAAAAACACTGTTTCATCTTCATCTAGGGTTATTCTCTTTATTTCTTTTTCTCTTCCCATTGTTATAACTGGCATTTCTGGCATTGTATCAAATAGAAATGATCATGAATTTTGCTTCATACCTGAAAACACTTTTTTTAAAAAAAAATATCCATTACATATAATAATATAATGCAGCTGGGTGTTGCAATGGACAGAGCACAGGACTTGGAGTCAAGATGAACTGAGTTCAAATCCTGATTGAGATTCCTAGAAGCTATGTGACCCTGAGCAAGTCATTTGCATTTAGTTTCCTCACACGTAAAATAGAGATAATCATAGCACCTATATAATAGCAACATTAATAGCAATAATACCACATGGTTGTGGTAAGGGTCAGATGAAATAATGTTTGTAAAATACTTTGCAAATCTGCACTATGTTAATGATACTATTATTATTACAATGTTGGCTCTTGGTTTTAAACGGATATTATTTATCATATTAAGGAAAGATCAATTTATTTCTATCTGGTGTTTTTATAAAGGATGTTTTAGATGGTCAGAATTTTTGTGTGACAATATAATTATGAAATCCTTATTCTTTTAATTATTAATATGGTCTGTGTTCATTTTGTTCCTAATTTTGAACCAACCTTGCATTCCTTTTATAAATCTAACCTGGATTGTGATCCTTCTGATGTGTTACTATAACCTCTTTGTTCATATTTTATTTAAAATGTTTGCTTCAATCTTCATTAGGAATATTGTTTTACAATTTATATTTTTTAACTTATGAATCTATATAATTATATATTTAGGTATCTCTGATTTGGTTTCTTTCCTCCCTGATTTAGATATCAAGACTGTATTTGTAGTGTAGAAGGAATTTGATAAGTTTTTTCCCCCAATTTTTCAAACAGTTTATATAATATATATCTATATATATACTTTTTTTTTTTTGCTTTTTGGAGGGCAATTGGGGTTAAGTGATTAGCAGTGAATAGAGCACTGGCCCTGGAGTCAGGAGAACCTGAGTTCAAATCTGACCTCAGACACTTAACACTTACTAGCCATGTGACCTTGGGCAAGTCACTTAACCCCAATTGCCCTACCTTTCCCCCTCCAAAAAGAAAAAAAAATTTAAAAATTTAATAAAACAAAATTAGGGACAGCTAGGTGGCACAGTTTATCTAATATTGATGTGCTGGAGCCAACCTGAAGCAGATCTAGAGAGCTGTTATTAAATTTTCTTTATGAACATTTATATCTCAGAAATAGGAATATGCAACAGATCTCAGCTTGGTGTATTGTTTGTTGACTGGTTATACTTAAGAAAGTCATGGGTAGCTATGTGGCAAAGAGGATAAAATCTTGTACCTGGAGTCAGGAAGATTTATCTGTCCTCAGACATTTACTAGCTGTGTGACCTTGGGCACGTCACTTAACCCTGTTTGCTTTAGTTCCTCATCTGTAAAATGAGCTGGAAAAGGAAATGGCAAAGCACTCCAGCACCTTTGCCAAGAAAACCCGAAATGGGGTCATGGATAGTTGGACACGACCAAAAATGACTGAATAAGAAAGTTATGGAGAAATGTTAATAATGCAGACCACATTTTAAAGTGTTTCATGCATATACTTTTTCTTCCCTAGAGAGCTGGTTGTTAAACATTTATGAGTTTACTCCTAAAAGTAATTGTTCTTTGAGTGTTTGAAAGAATTAATTTATAAATTCATATAGTTCTGACTCTTTCCTTACCCCCAACTTTAAGAGTTTATGATTGATTCAGTTTATTATTCTGAGACTTGGCTTATTTAAATTCTCTTTCTTGTTCTGCTAGTCTAGATCAGTGGTTCTCAACCTTTCTAATGCCACAACCCTTTAATACAGTTTCTCATGTTGTGGTGACCCCCAACCATAAAATTATTTTCATTGCTACTTCATAACTGTAATTTTGCTACTGCTTTAGAATCTGATATGCAGGATGTATTTTCATTGTTACAAATTTAACATAACTCACAGGTTGAGAACTGCTGGTCTAGATCTTTTGTATTTTTGCAAATATTGATCCATTTTTATAAGTTGTCAGTTTTGTTGGCATGTAATTGGGCAAAATTAGAGGCAGTAGGTGGTAAAATAGATAAAGCGCTGAACCTGGAATAAGGAAGACCTAAATTAAAATGTGACCTCAGATATGTGTGACCTTGGGCAAGTCACTTAACCCTGTTTACCTCAGTTTCCTATCTGTAAAATGGGAATAATATAACACCTACCTCCCAGAGTTATTGTGAAGATCAAATGAGATAATAATCATAAAGCACTTAGCATAGTTCCTGGTACACAGTAAGTGTTATATAAATGTTAGCTAACGTGATGATGATGATGATGATGATGACGATGATGAGGATGATGAGGTATTTTTTTAGTTGCATACTCAATTCATTCTTTCTCTTTTTAAATTGTTGTGATGAAAATAGATAAAGGCCTATACAACCCTGAGAGAGAGAGAGACAGAGAGAGAGAGAGAGAGAGAGAGAGAAGGAGAGAGAGAGAGAGAGAGAGAGAGAAAGAGAGAGAGACACACAGAGAGAGACAGAGACGGAGAGAGAGACACAGAGAGAGAGAGGGAGAGAGAGACACACACACAGAGAGAGGGAGAGAGAGAGAGAGGGAGAGAGAGAAAGAGAGAGAAAGAGAGAGAGAGGGAGAGAGGGAGAGAGAGAAACAGAGAGAGAGAGAGAGAGACAGAGAGAGACAGAGAGACAGAGAGAGTACCAGATGGAGACAGTGAAGGAGCAAAGAAGAGAAAGAAAAAATAGCAGAAAAGTGAATAATAAAAGATCTTACAGAGTTGATTTGATTTTACATATTTCAAGGAACATCCTGGAGACAACTTAAAGATCATAGTAAGTATAAATTTATTACCAGTATCCAGTAAGTCAATCTCGGATGCTTAAGATGGGATGTGCTGCCAGTACTGGAGCAGTGGAACAGCCTCATGTTTCCAGCATTAAATATAGCCACAATAAGTTGTTCCGATCACAATTACCTTTCCATTAAGTAAGGACCCCTTCCCTTGGTCTTTGCCCTTTAGTCTCTACAAAGAAATATCTCAAAATTGTATAACATCTTATCTTAGGAGGAGGTCATTGAGGATTCAGCTCTCTCTTAATGAAATATGTATACATGTCTTTTTTTAATGGTTTGACCAAATATAGTTTGGGACTAGGAATCAGATCTTTAAATTTTAACATCAAATTGTAAGAGTATGACTATAAGAACTTAGCTGTATCTTTAATGCTGAGCTATATTATGAATTATAGAGCACTTGTCTAGATGTTTAAAAAAATGAGTGGAGAGTAATGCAAAGACTCTATCCTAAACCCAGGCCAAAAACAGAGCAGGGTTAGTTTAGGTTCACAATGTAGAGGTTTTAAATCGAAAGCTTTCCCCAAAAGTAAATTCTATTGTTCCATTTAAGTATAGTACAATAATTCATTTGTATTATGGATTAGTCTTTTGTAGGCTAATCTGAGAACCTAATCACCATCTGTAACTATAAGGGAAAATATATTCAGAAGCCCAAATGATTTTGGAAGTTCATCTTTTGAAACATCATCTGTTTGTAGTTTCCATTCAGTTCAATTCAGCAAGCATTTATGCCAGGGGACTGTGCTAGGTGCTGACGATACAAAATGAAGAGTCCTTGCCCCCAAGAGTAGACATTCTGCTGGGAAGAAACCACACACACACACACACACACACACACACACACACACACACACACACAGATTAGAAAATGCAAAATATGTGCAAAGTAAATCCAAAGTGATTTCCAGAGGGATCAGGGGAGGAGAGAGGAGGAACTGCTAATAACTAATATCAGGAAAGACTTCGTCATATACACAACGGCAATTGAGCTAAGACAAGGCTCTGACCGGAGCCACTGGGATTAAACTTCCTCTGGTTGGTTTGTGAAGAGGAAGCCAGACTTGCTAGGGAATGGTAATGGAGATGGAACAAAGAAGTCCATCTTGGGGTCGGGGGTGGGGGCTTGGGGGGTTGGGAGGGGTGGTCCAGGGCTCAGGATTCCCAAGCTACATGAGTAGGAAATACTGACCCTCATCCCTCTCTCACCTTCCCTCTTTCTTTCCTAGACTTTCTTTTTTCTTTCTTTTTCTTTCCTCTCACCGTTTTCTTCTTTATAAAGAATTTTCTTTGTAAATTGCAAAAATGAGAAACTGATCAATAATAATACCTAGCACTTATATAGCACTTTTTAAGGTTTGCAGAATGCTTTACAAATATTAACTCATTTGATCCTCACAAACCTTGGTGGGTGCTATTATTATTCCTACATTAGAAAAATGAGGCAGAAAGAGATTAAGTGACTTGCCTAAGGTCACACAACTAGAAATACCTGAGGGTAGATTTGAACTCAAGTCTTCCTGACTCCAAGGCTAGTGCTCTAACCATTGGATCATCTGTTTGCTAAGTTTTATGTTCTTAATTTATGTGAAGATCACAATAATTTAAAGGAAAATAACTTTGAAAGACTTGA
The DNA here is from genome assembly GCA_028646575.1 of Pseudocheirus occidentalis. Classification (NCBI taxonomy): domain Eukaryota; kingdom Metazoa; phylum Chordata; class Mammalia; order Diprotodontia; family Pseudocheiridae; genus Pseudocheirus; species Pseudocheirus occidentalis. The sequence continues at coordinate 154,064,716 of CM053595.1, forward strand.
GATCTGTGATACAAGGAGTAACCAATCAGGACTTGGAAGGGTGATGATGAAGCATGTCTTCTACTTCTTGGCTGGAAGCTGATAAACTCTTTAAAAATTCTTTTAAAAATTTATTTTGTTAAATATTTCCCAATTACAAGTAAAAAAATTAATATTCACTTGAAAAAATCTTGAATTCCACATTCTGTTCCTTCCTTGCACCCCTTACCCACCAATTGAGAAGGCAAGCAATATGTTATTGATTACATACATGAAGTCATACAAAATATATTTTATATTAGCAGTGTTGTAAAAGAAAACACACATGCGAAAAAAGAAAGTAAAAAAAAATATGCTTCAATCTGCACTCAGTGTTCATCAGTTCCCGCTCTGAGGGGGGATAGCATTTTTCATCATGGGTCCTTTGGCATTGTCTTGAGTTACTGTCTTGATCAGAGTGAGTTGGTAGACTCTTGAGGTGCAGACTGAAGCCCTCGTTTTCAGACATAGCCAATGTGTTCATTTATTTTGCTTGGTTTTATTTACTTCGTACAAGGGGAAGCTTCTACAGGTGGGAGTAGGACAGAGGTGAGAGTAGGACGGAGGAGGAGCAGTTTATGAGTCGTATTAGAGACCCCAAAAGAAAGACCATCCATAAAGTATGAGAAATATATAGAAGAAAACAAAAAAACTCCAGAAAGTGATATAAACAGGGTAATTTTGTTACTACCATGTTAAACTTAATATACACTTAAAAAACAAAACTGTACATAAAAGAACTATTTGGTTTCTATACTGTCCCTTTGTTCTGTACATATAGAAGTGTTTGTTGATGCTCATTAAATTCATAATAATTAAGAAATCTTTTATAAAGTTTATGTTCCATATTCCTAATTTTAAAAGCAATCAAGTTAAAAATTTTTATTTTTCTCCTCCCCATCCCTAAAATTTGCTTTCTACTTGAATGTAGTCTTTGATTAAAATTGTTTTTCTTCCTGAGTCTGGGCCCACTATAATAGAAAAAGGGATTTCCCCTCCCCCATTATAAAATACATATACCCTCTTTTGAAAACAAATACCTTTCACAGAGCCTTCCTGTCTCAGAGAGCCCTTTCACACCAGCTGTGTGCAGTACAGCTAACAATGTCTGTTCAAACAGCTGTATCTCATTTAGCATTGGGTCTTTGGTGCCTAATAATGACATGGTTAAATACTTGGTATTTCCAAGCACCACGTGCCTGTAAGCCTTATCCTAGTTTTCCAGTGCTTATGTTTTGTTTGAAAAACAACTCTGAAGAAATGAGCAATTTCTCAGTTGGGAAACCGAGGCACTAAGGGATTAAGAGACCACTTCTTCACCATCATTTTATAGCTGTTGCTAAGTGACCTTTCCCTGTCCCTCACCCCACTTGTCCTATCAGTTGCCAAGACTTGTTGAGTCTTTTCTCACGAGCTTTCTTGGATCTGTCCCCTTCCCTCTTTGCTCTGCTCACTCAACCACCACCTAGTTCAAACCCTTGGGATGACGTCTTGCTTTTGATTATTACATTAACTTCCTAACTTGTCCCTCTCCCTCAACTCTCCCTTTTCTGATCCATTTTTAAAAGAAAGATCTGACCATGTTTTTTTTTTTCCTGACTCAAAAACTCCAATGGCTCTGGAGCTATTGCCTTTAGGATACACCAATCTTTAGGATAGGATAAAACTAACAAAAACTACACAATTTCAGCCTAGCGTTTAAAGACCTTCACAAAGGCTCTTGCCTAACCCACTTCCCTTTCTAGTCTCATTTTATACTGTGCCCCTTCTTACACTACTGCAGTCAGACTGACCGTTCTCTCTACAGCCTCCTTTTCTTTTTCTTTTTAATTTTTAAAATATATTTTTAATTTATGGAACAAAACAAACATTTCTATAACATAGCATAATACAGTGGTTCTCAACCTGTGGGTCATGACCCCTTTGTGGGTCGAATGACCCTTTCACAGGGGTCGCCTAAGACCATTGGAAAACATATTTCTGATGGTCTTAGGAACCAAGATACCACTCCTCTATCCCTCTCCAGGAAAGTCCACCCACATGCAGATACTCTCACATATGAGGATTAAAGGGACCTGACATTAGGAAGGTTGAGAACCACTGACAAAATAAAAAAGATGATTGCACCAAAACTGCATGTCTATTATATATAATTTGCTATTCCTTTAAAATGTATAATAATAATGTAAATCTCTGTTTTTTTCTTTTTTTTTCCTCCTCCACTCCCTACCCTAGATTTGGCTACCAATAGACATGCCTTTTTTTTTTTTTTCAGATTCCATGATTAGAATGTCCCCCTCCTTACCTCTGCCACAGAATCCCTAGCTTGCTTCAAAGCCCACCTTGGGTGCCATCACCCATAAAAGGCCTTTCTTAATGTCCCCAGTTATGTACACTTTCTCCCTCTTGAAATTACTATGTGTAGGCTTTTTACTTACTTGTCTCTGCATATGTTATATTCCCTGATAAAATAATCTCTTTGCAGGCAGGGATTCTTTTATATTTGTCCGTGTATCCCATGCACCTCTCCCAGTGCCTTACACATTTTTGTTTTTCAATCATTTCAGTCCTGTTTGCCTCTTTGTGAACCCATTTGGGGTTTTCTTGGAAAAGATACTGGAGTGGTGTTTCATTTCCTTCTCCAGCTCATTTCACAGATGAGGAAACTGAGGCAGAGTTAAGTGACGTGCCCAGGGTCCCATAGCTAATAGGTATTCTGAGTTGAGATTTGAACTCAAGAAGATGAGTCTTTCTCACTCCAGGCTTAGCACTTTATCCACTGGGCTATCTAGATGCCTACTTTGCACAGAATAAGTGTTTAATAAATATTTGTTGAAAAGACAGTTGGTGGCCCAGCGGGTAAAGTGCCTGACCTGGAATAAGAAAGACCTGATTTCAAATTAAATTGGATTGAATGTTTATAGTATGAACATCATATAAAGACTTAAATTATAGAGATATTTATGGGCCTGTTGACAGCTAGACAGAACTATAACAGGTCATTTGATTCAAATCCTGATTCCACTTTGGCTGTCCAAGGCAATTGAGATTCCACTGTCCCTTGGTAGGCAAATGCTTTGGTCTGCTTTGTTTCCCAGATCTTTAAAAATCTATGTATTCCTAGCTACTCTTTTGAATGTCCTTGTAGCTTTATCAAGTTAGTCAATTTTCACACTGAGGCTTCCAGGTACAAGTAGGACTCTAGTATATAGAGACTTTGAAAAAATAAGGAATCTCTTGTCTCCACCCAAATCACTGAAGAAATAGAAAATGAATCTGTACTAGCAGGAGGGTCAGATGAGGAGATGTAGTGGTTAGAGGTCCTTGCCAAGCTCTTCACTACTGAATCCCTTATGGGATTTGATGTGTCCTTCAATGGCTCTGCCTTTGCACAGGGAAGTTTTAGGACCATGGAAGAGAGGGTCTGCCTTGGTTGCTAGGAAGCCATGATTGATAGCATAATGATTTCTGCGTAATAAGCATACTGACATGGCATTTCAAAGTAGAAATGAGAACAAGAATTCATGACAATAACTTGATGTTTCTGTAGCCCATTCTATAGATTTAGAGCTGGAACTGTGAGGTCATTCACTCTAACTTCCTCCTTTTATAGATGAGAAAATAAAGGTCCAGAGGTGTTTGACATACACAGTCACACAGGGAATGAGCAGCAGGGCATAGATTTAGACTTGGGTTTCTGCCTCCAAATCCAGCTCTCTTTTCCCTCCATCACAATTACTTCCCTCTCCCCATTCTCCACTCTCATCTTACAGATAAGGAAACTGAGGCAGAGAAAGGTTGAGTGCTTCCTGCCTAGGGTCACAGAGCTAGTAAATGCCAGAACGAAGATACAAACCTATGTCCAGTGATTCTATGCCTATGCAATAAATATGTGCCTTTTAAACTTAAGAAATTCAGACATTTGAGTGTTTAATACAAATGACTGATTTGCAGCATTTGTAGCAATTTGACCAATACTGGGTCAATGCCTACAGTTAGAATTGTGGAAAAAACAATTTTTTCCATCTCTTTTTAGAGTTTTTTAACGTCCAAATGACTTCCAACCACTGCTTAGGGACTTAACTCTTGGTTTATTGGCCAAATGTGAGGAATAAAATCCACACTTCCTCTTGTTTCCCTCACTGAGTGGGGCCTCAAATGAATAGGGCAAAGGACCCTTTGCTGGCATGGTGGAAGGCAAGCACAATAACACAGATGGATATTTCACAGCATACATAAGTGCTTATAAATAGATAGGTTTCAATCGACAAGTAGCTTATTTAGGCATGTGCTCAAATATAGTAGTGACATTCATTAGCCAAACATTTCTACTAATCCCTGGGCTATACTAATAAAAGAGTAATCCCTTATGGGTCAAAGGTAACTCTGGTTTGCTTTTAACCATGAAAGTCCTTCACAGACCAAGGCCTAATCATAACTGGGGCTGTGTTGGGGTTTCCCCATGCAAGGAGCTTAAAAAACTGAGCTGATCTTAATATTTTTCTTTTCTTAATGGAATTAAGTTAATGGACAAAGAAGCAGTTTGAGCCTCCACTGGGCCTTATGTGGTAGAGCCAATTTAAGAAAGGTGTGGGGTTTTCCCAGCTGCATCCTTTGACTGGCCATAATGGGCCTTCCTGCTTTCCAAGGTTTAGTCTTTTGGAAGCATTGACTGAAACGGGTTTCATCTTTCTCCTTGCTTACAGCCCCACTGCAATTCCTATCGTAAAACCCGGTTGTGGAATTTGGGGTATCAGAAGACCCTAGCCATTGTTAATGGCATTTCCCATGACTGTGCTTTCTGCTTCAGTTGGAGGGGAGAACAATGCCCTGTCTCTTTCCACATTATCCAGAGCTGGGTAATTAGTCTGCTCAGCACACACCAGGGTGGGTTTTTTTTTCCCCTTCACTCACCAATGATGTCAGAGCTCCCTTCCTCTTTATTATTCCTTCTTCTCATAAACTGCAATGACCTGTGAGTCAACCACAGCATCTCTTGGCCCCACACCAGCATTATGATCTATGAAGGGGGAAGCTAGCCAAGAGCCTTGAAGGAGAAAACTGATATTATTAAAGTGCTCTTCTGCACAGTAAGTTTAAATTGGTGGTGCATCTTTGTAGACAGAATGAAAAAGGCAAAAGATAAATTGTGCTAATTATTTTAAAGCGTTAACTGTTGGACTGCTATTCTTTTCCAAACTATTTCAATCTGGACATGAAATAATGAAATGTAGAGCCTGGAAGGGACATTAGAGATCCTCTAGAATCCAGGGATTCCTAATTTGGGGTCTGTGAACTTGGGGTGTGTGTGTGTGTGTGTGTGTGTGTGTATACACACACACATATTGGTCACTATGTTGTTGAGTCATGTCCAACTCTTTGTGACCTCATTTGGTATTTTCTTGGCAGAGATGCTAGAGCTATTTGCCATTTCCTTCCCCAGCTCATTTTGCAGATGACAAAACTGAGGCAGAGTTAAGTGCCCAGGGTCACACTAGTAAGTGGTAAGTGTCTGAGGTCAGATTTGAACTCAGGTCTTCTTGACTCCAGGGCCAGTGCTCTATCCACTATGCCTCCCAGCTGCCCTTTTGATAACTATATTTTTATACCTAGGTATTTTTAAACTAAATAGACTGATAACTGTATTTCTATATAATTGGTTTCCTTTAGACTCTTACATTGTTTTATGCATTTAAAGAGCATTATTCAGAGAAGAGGTATATAGGTTTCATGATAGCATCCATGATAGAAAAACAAAATTGAGGAGTTAACTGTTGGACTGCTAATTGTTAATTGTTAACAACAATGAATGCCTGATCAAATCAAATAATCTTTATTAGGCATCTAGCGTATTGTCTGGCACATAGTAGGTTCTTAAAAAATATTGATCAATTGATCAATAAGTGCTTGCTCCCTTCCCTCCTCTTCTAGACCCACCTTTTTATTTAATGAATGAGAACATTGAGATCCAGAGAAAGAAATGAATTGCTGTCACTCAGAATGAAGTTCCCTGACTTCTGTAAGGAAATATTTTTTCAACTATTTTACATGGCTGCATCTCATATGTATACAGGCAGGGGTTAACTGGAACCAAGCCAAACCTGTTCCTGAGAGCCACTGAACATTTTAAAGTGAGCATTTGTTGTTCAGTTATTTTTTTCAGTCATGTCTGACTCTTCATGACTTCATTTGGGGTTTTCTTGGCAAACATACTGTAGATACTGTCTACAAAAGATCCACAACTACTTTGCCATTTCTTTCTCTAACTCATTTTACAGATGAGGAAACTGAGGCAAACAGGGTTAAGTGACTTGCCCAGGGTCACACAGCTACTGTCTGAGGCCAGATTTGAACTTCCTTACTCCAGGTCTTGCCACCTACCTGTGTTTATAGCTCAGAAATTGTTCAGTGTTACAAATTGGGGTTTGACTTATTGTCTTGTTGATTGACTAGATTTAAGAAGTAATAGAGAAAATGGTAGTAGTGCAGATTAAACTTAAAAGTGTGTCTGAGAACATTTGGTTATTAAGCATTTACCAGCACATTTCTGTATAGGTATAGAAACATCAAGATTAGATGGGAATTCATGCTAATTGTTGTTCAGTTTTTCAGTCACATCTGACTCATTGTAAACCGGTATGGGGCTTTCTTAGCAAAGATACTGGAGGGGTTTGCCATTTCCTTTTCCAGCTCCCTTTGCAGAAGAGTAAACTCAGGCAGACAGGTTAAGCGAGTTGCCCAGGACCACACAGTAGATATCTGAAGCCAGATTTTAACTCAGAAAAATGAGTCTTCCTGATTCCCAGCCCAGTACTCCAGGCATTGCACCACCTCTCCACCCAACCTGTTTGTCAACAACTGTTTATACAGCACAATGGACCAGCTATGGTGCTTAAGCCTTGAGGATTCAAAGACAAAAGGAGAAACAATTCCTGCCCCTCAAAGAGCTTATAGTCTATCAGGGGAGATCATATGCACATTAGTAAATATGATATGCAAAATTTTATTCAAATTATATAAATTATCTACAGATTATGCACAAAATAAAAAAGGCAAGTGTGGTAGAGAGACCATTAAGAACTGGGAATGGGCAGAGTGAGAAAGGCTTCTTGTAGGAAATATGGATTGAATTTATCTTAATGGAAATTAGATTCTAAGAGGTGGAAATAAGCATTTCAACCAGTGCAAAGGTTGGGAGATGATGGGAGTACCTTGTGGGAGGAGCACTGCCATGGAACTTTGTCATGTAGAATCTAGGTTCAGGTTTGATCCTACAACTTTTTAGTGGCATAACCTTGGGGAAATAAACTTTTCATTTGTAGAAAGGGTTGTTTTTTTAAAGGTAAGCTGGAGTTAATTATCCACATAGAAAAAAAGAAGTATGTTACAAATTCTGCTGCCTAAGCTATGAAACATGGTTGAGTGGACAACATTTCCATGCATGTGTGGTGAACAGGTTTTATAAATGGGACAATGAGGTGGGCTCACACTTGAATGGGAAGAAGAGAGCGATCTGCATTGCCTTTGGGAAAGAATGCAGTTCTTTTAATTATTCCAATCTTCTTACAGAAGCAAGTGGCCGCCTAAAACACACATACATACATGAACACACATCCACGTGCACACATATTCCACCAGTGTCATAGGATACTCATCTGCAAAAAACTGAAAATGAGTCACCCAAAAGGCAATGCAAAAGCTTGTGGTGGTCATGGACAGGTTATAACACCTATGGACAGGAAAATGCAAAGAAGTGGTGTAAAGCATGTCATCAAAGAAACACGTAACGGTAAAAGAAGATGGACTGGCTAGCCAGCTAACAAGACTAATGGATAAATAATGGATAGCCACATACCTCATTGGCATAGTCACAATGCCAAGAGAAAACAAGGAAGATCCTCACCACTTCAGGATGAAATGGTGACTAGATGGTATAGTTCATAGAGTGTCAGGCCCCAGAGTCAGCTAGACCTGTGTTCAAATCTTCCCTTAAACTCTTCCTAGCAGCATGACTTTGGGCAAGTCCCTTAACCTCTGTCTGACTCTGTTTCCTGGACTGTAAAATGAAGACAATAATAGGATCAAATGAGGTAATTTTTATAAAACAGCAGAGTGTCTTACACATGGCAGACACTATAGAAATGTTGGGTATTATTTGTAATGATTAGATTAAAAGTCCCATATTTTCATCACTGGGGGATTATTCATATCAAGAAGATTACAGCTCCACTTGAGTCAAATGAGAATAATAATAATAGCTCCACTCCTACCTCAGGATTATCATGAGGAAAGTATTTTTTTAAACCAAGAAATGCTGTAGAAATGTCATTTTAAGGGGGCGGCTAGATGGCACAGTGAATAGAGCACTAGTCCCGGAGTCAGGAGGACCTGAGTTCAAATCTAGCCTCAGACTGTTAACACTAGCCGTGTGACCTTGGGTAAGTCATTTAACCCCAATTGCCCTGCCTCTCCCTTTCAAAAAGAAGAAAAGAAATGTCACCTAAAAATAGTAAAGAGCACTAAATTTGGAGTGTGAGTATCTGGGTTCAGATTCTGTTTCTCATACTTCTTGTTCAACATTGACCAAGTAAATTAAGCTTTTTTGGGCTTCAGTTTTCATATCATAATTTTCATAAGATTATTTTAGTCACATCTGACTCTTCATGACCCCATTTGGAGTTTTCTTGGCAAAGATAATACTAGAGTAGTTTGCAGTTTCCTTCTCCAACTCATTTTGTAAATGAGGAACTGAAACAAAAAGGGTTAGGTGACTTGCTCAGGGTCACACAGCTAGTTAAGTGTCTGAAGGCAGATTTGAACTCAGGTCTTTCTGATTCTGGGGCTGGTGCTCTATCCACTGAGCCACCTGGCTACCTTTACTAGAGGGTACCTTCTTAATTCCTTGTGGGCGCCATAGCTAAGCTTTATTTGAAATGTTTTATCTGGGACTGTGGGAATGGAAGCATAATGAATTAGGGAGGATTAGGGAAAGTTTTATTCCTTTTCTCCGGGGTTAGACTACTCTAAGACAGAACCTGGTCTACCTGAAACCGGAACAGGAGCTTTTTGTGGACCAGGGGCACCTTTCTGTGGCATGTGGAATTTATACTCCTTTAGAAAAAAAAGACTTAAACTTTTTGATCATACAAACACTATTTTCTCATCACCCCCATTTGGGGCCTTATATTTAGTCTTCAGAAAAATTACGCTGACGCATTGTGATTCTCAGACAGTGTTATTCTTGGTGCAGGTCCTGACTCTACCTCACCTCAGTGCTGGAAAAAGTGTGACAAATTTCTGTGATACGTAGGAGGAAACGTCTCGCTAAGGAGGGGCCAAGTAGGAAGCAAGGCGAGAACGAAGGATGATATAGAGGATAGAAGATGGTGAAGGAGAAAAGAAGGAGGGTGAACATTATTGTTAATTCCAATTGCAGGAAACTGTGATGACCTCCATCCAATTATCCAAGCTTCAAGTCCCTGATCCTCACTGAGATTATGGCTTTTTGTGGTATGGGAAACCATGTTCTCGTGGATGGAATATGATGGTTCTCAGTTGCTCTCTGCCCCCATTACTTCTCTCCACAGAGAAGCCGTTTCAGAATCATAGAATCCTAAAGCTTTAAATTTTTCTCTTTCTAACCCCCTCAATTTACAGTTACGGAAACTCAGGTCTAGCAATGGTAAGTAGACTGCTTGTGGTCATATGGTTGGGACTAGATCCTGGTCTCCTGACTCCTAAATCAGTGCTCTTGCTCCTCAGGCAGATGCCTTCCCTATGTTTGGTCTGTGTGACATCTTGTAACCTGGCTAAGGAAGGAATAAACTCTAGCAGTCAAATGCAGTTTCATTGTTTTAATAGTTGCCTAGCTAGAGCAACTATGATATGGAGTAAGATGCCAGAATTTCACAATTTAAAATTTATAGCAGGGAACATAGCATGTTTTTCTTCATATAATACGATGGCTCCCCTGAGCCTCTGCATGTACTCTGGGTTGTTTTTCTGCTCGTACAAGTGGGTTTACTCAACTGAAGTCCTCTTATAGCAGGGAGGTGATACAGAGTTCTCAAAGGCTAGGCCAGCATAGGGTAGACTTGGTGGCTGCTACCAGTGGACAAGCTTTGAATGTTAGCAAAGACAAAGATCATTCATTGACGACAACTTGCCTTTATAGAAAACCCAAAGGTTTAGATGGTGGCAGTTAGGTGACTCAGTGCAGAGTGCTGTACTGAAGTTGGGGAGACTCATCTTCCTGAGTTCAAATCTGGCCTCAGACACTTACCAGCTGCATGACTCTGGGCGAGCTGTTTCCCTCAGTTTCCCTGTCTGTAAAACGAACTGAAGAAGGAAACGACAAACCACTCCAGTATCTTTGCCAAAAAAAACCCCAAAAGGGGTCACAGTCAGACATGACTGAAAAAAAGATGGCAAAAGTTTGTATATAGCACTTTCCTTATAAGAATTCCATGAAATAGATAAACAAAGTTGTTATACTCTCAACCCATCAATTGATTAATCTGTAAGTATTCAGTAAGCACCTAATATAGACCAGGCACTGGGGATACAAAGATAGAAATGAAATGGTCCCTGCACTCCAGGACTTTATATTCTATCAGAAAATACAACATGCCCACAAGTAATAATATAGTCAGTACATGCCAAATAAAAATTTGTGAGAGAGGAACTAGTATCAGAGGATAGATAATCAAGAAAGGCCCCGAGGAGGAGGAGGAGGAGGAGGATTTTGAATGGGTCTTTGAAGGAAACGAAGTATTCTGAGAGGTAGAAATAGTATTTAAGGAGGGAGTATATTCTAGATAAGAAAGTGGATTATCATGAATAGAAAGGCAAGAAGGTGAGGTTGGTGGGACCACAGAGTGTGTGAAAGGAAGGAAAAAGGAATAAACTCTAGAAAGATAGGCTGGCACCAGATTATGAAGGGTTAAAATGCCAAAGAGAGGATATTGTATTAGATCCTAGAAATACTTGGCAATTATTGGAATTTGCTAAGCAGGGAAGTGACACAGTCAGACTTATGCTTTAGGGTTATCACCTGTCTGCAGGACAGATTAGAGGAGAGAGAGGTTTAAGGAATGGAGACCAATTGGGATCAGGCTAGTCTGATAGTCCTAGTGAGAAATGAGATTGGCCTAAATGAGACTGGTGGTCATTTGGGTAGAGAAACAGAGAGAGATATTGTGGAGGTAGACTTAAGACTTGGTTGCTGATAGGATTTGTGAGTGATGGAGAGTGAAGAGGGGAGGCTGACTCCAGAACTGTGAACCTTTCTGTATAGATGACAACTTGTAATTTTAGAGATGGTATAACAGTCCCAGAGTCACCCAGCTATGTCAGAGCTTGGATCTGAACATAGATCTCCTAACACAGCTCTTTCAGCTACGCTATCCTTGAGTTTTTAGGCAATAATACTGAAGTTATTGTTTTTTAATCCCCTTGGGAGCTTCCAGGAAGATCATTGAGAGCCCATTTCCTCAACATCCTCTTCAGAAAATAGTCATGGAAAAGTCCTAAAGAAGCAAAGTTACCAAAAACCTTCCAAATAATTTTTTTTAGGAAAAAATTACTCAAAGAAGTAAGGAAGCCTGACTTCTTTATAGGAAGAATTCTAACACAATAAAAAATTATTATAGAAATAAAGGAGCCAAGGTAAAAAACACCAGGAAAAAAATATATTCAAACACTCAGAAGAGCACTGGAAACAGAAACAGAATTGTCCCAAGAAATAATTAAATGACTGAAAACACACTCACACACACTGACGGAATTTTAAAAAGAAATAAAATTAATGATAATGAGATTAAATAAGTCAGCATAGCCTATTTGAAGTTTGGGGGATGCTGAGACCAACTCCCACTCACATTGACAGATTAGATCCCCTCCTTCTCAATGTTTCAGGGGAACCTTTTGTTACCTTTTGGATGTATTAGAGTATCCTCTACTACTTGAGAGTATTCTTCCCAATATCAATTGCCAGAGATCGTTGGCCTAGTATTAGTGCCCCAAATAATATCAATTAGCTTTTACAAAAGGACATTTTCTGTGACATTATGGCAAGAACTCAGAAGTATGAACATTACACACACTGTTGTTACAACATTTGGATTAGATCTTACAAATGTTGCAGTTTAAACCCAGGGATGCCAAAAACTGTTAGGGGTGGAGGGGAGAGGGCCTCTGCCCACCCCAAAACTGTTGGGATTTCATGATGTGTTGTGGTGGAACCATCTCAAAGAATTCAGTGTCAGACCACCTCTAATCCAAGCACAGACATTTATTGAGATTGATGCCTCTCCTGAAGCGGGCTAAATTCCAAGAGGAACTCGCAGCTCCACAGAAAGCAAGATGGATTTTTATAGGGTAAAGATGCAATTATGTAACAGAAGTCATGAATATTAAAAAGGCAAGAGGAATTTGTTAAGGGATTAAGTAATGGAGTAGGGGTCCCATCTATAATTTAGTGGTTAAACATTCTGGTTGTACTGCCCTCCAACTGGCCAGCTATTGTGGTCCTGTCTGGTCAAGATGGATTGTTAGGTATTGTGGTCCTGTCTTGGGGCTAGATTGGTGATGTGATTGTGTTTGAGTACAAGAACACAACTGTTTCTGTGGGAATGGGTCTGGGGGCAGAGGCTAGGTAGAGGCAGTAGCTGGGTTCCTATCACATGAACATACCTACTGTCTCTGTGGGAACTAAGAGTTCAGGGACACACCTATTGTTCTAGTGAGGCATATAGGAAGAAGTTAGGATATTGGGGGGGGGACACAGGCAGGGATAGGTAGGTACAGTGGGGTCTATAATGAAGTTAGAATATTGGGGCTGAGGGCAGCCCCAGTTATTAGGATTCCATTACAAAGAAATATTGACTTGAGAGGTATCCCTCAATCTTGCTGGATTGCACCCCTGATTCCCCACACTGTCTGGGAGGTGAGACTTCCTGTGACTGAGGTTGAGGCTACTTCCCAGTCCAGCTGCCCCTAGGGCTTGCTGCTTGCTGTTTCAGTGGAGCTAGCCTGGAGTGTTTACACTTTATTCCTGAGAACCTCTGTCCTGGGATTTTTCTTCAGACCTTCTCTGGTTGTCCTAGGAAGACCAATGTTCTGCCCCATCTCTTATTTATTTCTATTTTGTCTTGTTTGTAGAGAAAATCTGGAGAGGTTGGAACTTTCTGACCTACTTTGCCTTCTCAAAATCCTCCCCCAAAGTGATATTTAAGGAGCAAATAAAGATGAAGAAACCTCAGAATTATTGGAGTCTCAGAAAAACTGCAGGTACAAATAATTGAATCATATTTCATAAAAATTATTCAAGAATATTTTTGAATATGTTTTTAAAGGTAACAATCAACAAATTTAAAAAATCCATAAAATTATAACAAGGAGCAATTTCAAGTCAAATCAAGCCTAAGATTTTGGTTGGAATACTACTCTGCCCATTTTTACTTATGTGGTCTTAGGCAAGGGCCTTCACCTCTCTAGGCCTCAAATTCCTCATCTATGAAATGATGAAGTTAAATTAAGATTCTTTCTAGCTCTGACATTAGGATTCTGTTCTAACCCACTGGGTAGTATGGAATTCTTAAACTGAAGAGAACTAACTACTTCTCTCTGGCCTCTATCTTCCTGTGGGCAGTTAATCTTTTCCAACTTCTCTCTAAGGGTGTGACTTGAACCTGTCTGGGAAGGAGACAATAGGGAGGGAAGTTGCCTGAGGTTACTACCTCCTAACAAGTAAGTTCAACTCTACTTAACAAATCTCTTTTCCAACAGCATGCTGCTGGCTCAGGTATGCCTAATTTTCTTTTTGATCTGAATTTGAATTTTGGATTCATTAATTCTTTCCCTTCAAGTTATAAGCTGTGTATCAATTAAATCTATAAAAATATATATGTGTGTGTTTGTGTGTGTGTATATATATATATATTATGTATATATGTACATGTGTATATATGATTTCTTTTATTCTACTCAAGCCTTCAGCTGAAGGAAAACTCCATGGTTAAGGAAGAGAATCTCTTTTTTTCTTTATCACCTTATCCCTTTACTACTACAATAGCCTGCTGGTGGGTCTGTTTGCCTCAAGTCTCTCCTTACTGCAGTGGTTCTCAACCTTCCTAATGCCATGACCCTTTAATACTCATAAGTGGATGTATCTGCATGTGGGCGGACCCTCCTGGAGACGGATAGAGGAGCTGTGTCTCGGTTCCTAAGACCATTGGAAATATGTGTTTTCTGTTGGTCTTAGGCGACCCCTGTAACCCCTGTGAAAAGGTCGTTCAACCCCCAAAGGGGTCGCAAACCACAGGTTGAGAACCACTGTCCTACTACATTCTATCTTCCATTCACTCACCCAAGTTGATTTTCTTAAAGCACATGTTCAACCATGTCACCCTCCTACTTAATAAACTCCAGTGGCTCCTTATTGCCTCCTTAGTAGAATACAATATTCTCTGTGCAACACACAAAACCCTTCATTACATAGCCCCATCCTACCTTTCCACTCTTCTTATACCTGCCATGACAGGTACTCTTTGGTCCAGTAACATTGCCCTTTTGGCTGTTCCTCAAACAAAATATTCCTTCTGTTTCAGGTATTTTTTCTAGCTGGAACACTCCATATCTGGAATACTCTCCTTCCTTCGCTACAACTAATGACATCTCTGGCTTCTTTTAAGTCTCAACTAAATCCCATCTTTTGTAGGGAGTCTTTCCCAACCTCTTTCAATTTTAGTGCCTTCTCTCTTACTCATTTCTTGTTTATCCTATACGTAGCTTTTTTTGTACATATCTGTTTGCTTGTTGTTTCCGTTGTAAGATTGTGAGCTCCTTGAAGACAAGTGAAATTTTTGCCCTTAAAAAAAAATTCCCAGCACTTGACAGAATGCTTGGCACATGGTAGCTATTCAATGCATATTTGTTTATTACTCGACTCTCTTCTGTCCTCAGGTGTCCTTAGGTTCTCATCCACCCATTCCACCAGGAGAAGTCTTCACATGCTTGGGGTAGACATCTCCCTAACTCATTGACAGGTTGAAGTCCTGCAGGTTCAACCTGATTTAACCTGTTTGCTGAGATAGTTTACCTGGTGTGTTTGCTATGCATGCTACAGCTTCTTGGAACCACAGGTGAGAGCTGGGTGAAAGGTGGACAGCAGAGGTGGATGAGAAGCCCCCAAAGGGCTCAGCAAATCCTCAGATGTTAGTTTAACCAGAGTTGTTAGTCCTTCTGAACACCCCCTACACCCTACAGAGTAGTAGACTAAGCGTGGGAGGACTTAAAATTTAAACGAACTATATTCTCTGCCTTCATGAAATTTATAGTTTAATGGGGGATGATACATATATATGCAGAAAACTACTAAACAAGGTAACATGATAGCTATCTTAGAGTGATACTCAGCAAAGTACTTTTCAAAGTCCAAGGCATAAAAAGTTGCACTAGTTAGGGGAATCAGGAAAGAGTTCATTGAGTCTCTGAGGAAGATATTTCAGAAGAAGTGAATGTCACGTATGAGGGCATGGAGGCAGTCAATACTTGGATGAAATACTGATTATCTAGTTGTAGGTGGTATAAGTCTGGAAAGGTAAAGTGGCACCAATTTGTAGGAGGCCTTGAATGCCAAAGAAGTTTGACTGTGACTCTATAAGAAATAAGGCAGCACTGGGGATTTTTGAGCAGAGGAGTGACATGTTTGATCTATGTAAATGAAATATTTTCACAGTGGACAGGACAGTGCTTCTTAAACTGTGGGTTGAGATCCCAAGTTTTAAAAGTGCTGAAGTGGATAGTGAGTGGAAAAAGTTTAAGAAGCCCTGGTGTAAACAATGGATTGGAATGGAGAGAGAGTAGAAATGGAAAGACCTTTTGGGGGTTTATTACTAGATTGAGGCAATGGGAATAGGAGAGAGAAGGAGTGGTTGGGTGAGATTATGGAGGCAGAATGAATTTAAGTCAATGTATATCAGGTTCAAATTTCAAAATTGATGAAAAAGAAAAAATATTTCAAGTAGGTGAAAGAAAGAGATCACAACGAAAAAAATTCATTTTTCAGTACTTTTTTTCTACCAAAATCAGATATGATCAAAGAAGTTGGACCACAACATTTGGAAAACTGAAAAACATGAATCTTGATGCCAGACTAACTTTCCTAGGATCATAGATTTATAGCTAGAAGGGACCTTGGAGGCTACCAGGTCTACCCCTCTGCTTTTTTTTTCTTTTTGAGAAAAAACCCATATACATACATATATATATATATTTTCCAATGAACAGAAATCTATTTTCTTCCCTCCTGCCTCTCCACCACTGGAAAAAAAAAGAAAAATATAACCCCATTACAAACATTCGTAGTCAGGCAAAACAAATTCATTGACCATGTCTCTCCACCCCCCCCCCCCAACCCCAGAATATGTTGTAGTTTTCACTCTTAGTCCATCCCTTCTTTGTAAAGAGATGGGTAGCATGTTCAACATGATTCCTCTTAAATTTCAGTTGACCATTTTGTTGATCAGAGTTCTGAAAAGTCTTTCCAAGTTGTTCATCTTTACAATGCTGTCATTGTATGCATTTTCCCTGGTTTTCCTCACATCATTCTGCATTAGTTCACACAAGTCTTTCCAGGTTTCAATGAAACCATCCCCTTCATCATTTCATACAGCACAGTAGTATACTGTCTGTTCACATACCATACCATATTCATATGCCATAACTCGTTCAGCCATTCCCCAATTGACAGGCGCCCCCTCTATTTCCAGCTCTTGGCTACCACAAAAGGAGCTGCCATAAATATTTTTGTACATGTGGGCCCTTTTCCTCTTTTTTTCTTAGCTCTCTTTGGGCTATAGGCCAAATATTACTGGATCAAAGGGTATTCACAGTTTAGTAACTTTTTGGTCATAGTTCCAAATTGCTTTTCCAGAATGACTGGACTAATACACAGATCTACCAAGAGTATATCATTATTCCTGTTTTCCTGCAGTAATTCTATTTGTTATTTTCTATTTTTAGGGGTCAACTTTGCCAGTCAGATGGGCATGGTAACTGCTTTAATTTGCAGTTTTCTAATTAATCCTGATTTGAAACATTTTCCTTCTCTGGCTTGGATTTTATCCATAGAAAATTACCTGTTCATATTTTTGACCATTTGTCAAAGTTGGAAATTTGTACTTATTCTTAAAAATTTACATAGGTTCCTTAATATATCTTGGATCTTACATATCTTAACAGAGAAATACTGCAAAGATTTTTTTTTCAAACTACCTACTTTTCTAGTCAGTTAGGTGGCACAGTGAATAGAAGGCTGGCCTTATTATCAGGAGGACCTGAGGTCAAATCCAGCCTCAGATATTTACTAACTTTGTGACCATGGGCAGGTCACTTAACCCTGTTTCCCTTGGATCCTCATCTGTAAAACGAGCTGGAGAAGGAAATGGCGAACCACTCTATCATCTTTTTCAAGAAATCCCCAAATGGGGTCACAAAGAGTTAGACATTACTAATTGACTAAGTAACAACAAAAACTTTCCTTCTAATTTCAAGTACATTGGTTTTATACATACAAAAACTTAATTTTACAAGATCAAAATTGTCCATATTACATAATCCATTGTCCATGAGTTCATCTCTTGTTAGTTTGGAAAGATAATTTCTTCCTTGTTACTCTAACTTATTTATGATTTCAACTTTTTATAGATCTACTTGGAGCTTATCTTGGTATTCAGTGTGAGAAGTTGGTCTATTCCTAGTTTCTGCCAGACTGCTTTCCATTTTTCCCAGAAGTTTTCATCAAAGAGTGAGTTCCTACCTCTGTACCTAGGGTCTTTGGATTTATTAAGCACTAGCCATTGTGTTCATTTTCTTCTATAGGGTGTGTGAGTGTGTGTCTGTGTGTGTGTATGTGTCTCTGATCTGTTCCACTGATCAACCTCTATTTCTCAACCAGTACCAAATCATTTAGAGCAGTGGTTCTTAACCTTCCTAATGCCGCAACTCTTTAATACTCGTATATGTGGATGTATCTGCATGTGGGCAGACCTGCCTGGAGACAGATAAAGTAACAGTGTCTTGGTTCCTAAGACCATCAGAAATGTGTGTTTTCTGATGGTCTTAGGTGACCCCCAAAGGGGTTACAACCCACAGGTTGAGAACCGCTGATTTAGATGATTACTACTTTGTAGCACAGTTTGATATCTGGTACTTCTTTCCCACTTTTTTTTTTCATAATTTCCCTAGAGATTCTTGACCTTTTGTTCCAGATGAATTTCATTATTTTTTCTAGTTTTATAAGTAATTCTTTGGTAGTTTGGTTGGTTTGGCTCTGAGTAGATTAATTTAGCTATTTTTGTCATTTTTTTGTCATATTAGTTTGGCCTATCCATGAGTGATTAGTATTTCTCCAGTTATTTAGGCGTGTCTATAATTCTGTAGAGTGTTTTGCAATTTCATTCATATAGTTCCTATGTATGTCTTAGGAGGTAGACTCTGGAGTATTTTATGTATACTATAGTTATTGTATTGTAATTTTTCTTTATCTTCTTGCAAGTTTTTTTTTTGCAATATGCAGAAATGTTGATGATGTGTAGATTTATTTTAAATCTTATAACTTTACTGGCTATTATTTTAATTAATGTTTTATTTGATTTGGGTTCTCTGAGTAAATCATATCATCTGCAAAAACTGGTAATTTTATTTTTTCTTTGACTTATCCTGCTGTAATGGTAATTACCCCTTTTTTATTGGCAAGTAAGCAGGTACTTAGCACCTTGTTTCAAGTTAAGCAAAGGTAGCAGGTACTTAGCAGTTAGTAATTGATCAAGCCACTGGGGAAACAGAAGGTATGAACTCTTGTCTCCTGTTATTGGCTTAGCAGGAACGGGTTGGCTGAAACAGGAAGCTAATGCTGTGTGTATATAAGAAAAGCCCCAGAGAGGCACAGTCAGATTTTCTTCTGACAAAAATTTGGTGGCAGAAGTTGTTCTGCTGGGGAGAGACAGAGAGTTTCTCTCAGCAGCATCTGGAGGCTGGGCTGCTACTGCTGGATGGAGAACTGAGTCAGAATTTTCTTCAGACAAGTATCGTGGAGACTGAAGTTGCTGCCGCCAGGAAGGCTGAAGAAGAAAGCCCCCCTAGGTTGGAGAAAATGATTTTGATTTTGAAAACTTGGGAGGAGTGATTTTGATTCTGAGAGCCAGCTGAGATTTCTTCTGGGTCCTAGGGCCAGCCAAACTGCCAGAGGACTGAGGAAGCATGGCTGTGGTGCCGGTAGCCTGTCTGTCTGTTTTGATGTTGTTTTGGCAGATTTGTCTGCTGGTGAAGGACAGTGTGGTTGTTGCAGAGGTCCTGGAACCTTGCTGTTGGCTCAGAAGCCCTGAAGAAGGATTTTCTTGTTGTATGTTTACAGAAATCCAGGAAGAGGGTCTTGCTGATGTTTTCAGAGGTCCTGAGGCTTTTCTGCAGCCAGAGAGTGAATTGATGAGGACACTGGCAATGAATATTGTGGCTTTGTTAAGCTTTGTCTCCCCAGGAACAGAGATTGCTGAGAACTTGCCTCAGGTCAAGATGAAGAGAAGACCTCTCCTTGGGTATTGAATGCTGTGATGATAATGTGGTTTACTAGTGACCTAGGGGTGGAAGGTTTGTATATTTTCTAATGATTGTACTTGGTGATTAATGATGCTTAGTAATTGTGAATCTGAATAAGTGACTGATTGAGTTAACTGGTGCAGGATTTGTGTATTTTCTAATGATTGTGTTTAGTGATTAGTGATACTTAGTAACTGATTGCTAAAGAAGTGACTGATTAAGTCAACCTAGTTGCCCCATGAGTGGAAGACTGAGTTGTAGTCTGAGACAATTTAATGACTAAGTAAGGAGGCAAATCTCCTTAAGGATACCAGATGATTGTTCTTTTGTTCTTTGTTCTAAATACTGTGACCACTTTGGTGAAAACTATGTGGCCATTTTAATGATAAGCTGTTGTGAACAATATTTTGTGATTTTCTGTGATAAGATGTAATGCTGTGAATACTGTATCTTGATTTGTTGTGAATGTTTTCCTTTGATCTGTTCTTGAATAAATAGAGCATTCACTATACTGTGAGAAGGAAGTATATACTATTACTGTGTAATCAGAACCTTAAAAGCTGTTCACAGTAGCATTCTTTTGGAAAGCTGCTTGTGTATGGTGTTATACCTGCTTCTTTTGGAAATGATGTAACTGAGGCACAGGGCAGTTAAGTGAGTCACAGAAAGGTTATGTGATTTATTTAGGGTGACATTTGCAGTAAATATCTGAGGTAGGATTTGGTCCCAGATCTTCCTCTCCACTATTCCGTGCTACTCTGGAATTAATAGAAAATTTAAGCACTCTATCTGAAGGCAAAAGAAGACATACTCAAGAGAATTCATGGAAAAAAAATGCCACACTTCCAATGAATTTTTGGAACTGTGAAGATAGAGCTATAGCTAGAATAATAAGTACTATTATACTGCTGTTAACTCAATTTATCTTAATATAAGAACTTCTATAGAGTGAGAAGAGTAATTTTGGGGGGGAACAATAGCACGACAAAATAATTTTATATACACATATTATATATGCACACATGCATACAAGTATGTATGTACACATGTAATATAATAATATGTATGTATGTGTATTTAAGAGGGCATTGCAGATAAAGAGGAAAAAGGTCAGAGAAATTAACCCTGTAATCCAGTGACACTGGCCTCCTTGCTGTTCTTCGCTGTTCCTCAAACAAGGTATTCCATCTTCATACTTTGAGCATTTTCACTGGCTGTCCGCCATGCCTGGAATGAGCTCTCTTCTTTGTCTCTGTCTCCCTTATTTCTGCTTCCTGGCTTCCTTAACTTTTTTTCAAGTCTGAGCTAAACACTTCATCTTCTACAAGAAACCTCTCCAAATTCCACTTAATCTTAGTGATTTCCCTCAGTGATTATCTCCAATTTATCCTTTGTGTATCCAATTTATTCCAATTGTAGGTATTTATCCACATGCTCTCTCTTCCATTAGACTGTGAGTTCTTCAAGAGCAAGGGCTGTTTTTTGCTTTTCTTTATATCCTTGGTGCTTAGCACAGTGCTGGGCACACAGTAGGAGCTCAATAAATGCTTATAGATGTGGCCTTTGATTTTATAGGAACCCTCTGGAGGGCTTCTTCCCTTGGGACTCTTCTTCTTGGATGCTCTTATTTGAAGGTATCCACTGGAGAACATTTTTCATTTTTCTCTTTTGTTTATGTTTTATGTTATTGTTTTATTTTATCATTTTATTTTGTTATTTTATTATATAATTTTTAATTTTTTATAATTTAAAATTTATAATATATACAATATATAATATATAAATTTAATTTATAATTTATAATTTTTTATTTTTATAGTTTATATCATTTTATTATTTTATTTTATTTTATGTTTTATTAAAAAGGCAGCATTCCCTAGTGCTGATAACTATTGCTCACCCCTAATATCTATTGTACATTGCTAATATCTATCTGTATATTGATGAGTGTGCTAATTGCAGCATGTTTAAATATACTTCTGTTTATTTATCTGGATATGCTAATTTGCTTTGTATTCATAATCTGCTTATTTTGTAGCTATTTTGCCTAGTTTTTCTGTTAGTTCTGTGCACATAGCATTTGCTAGTTTGCTTATCTTATTGTTTTGTAGACTTACTGTTATTGCTTAAGTTTGTTATTATGCAATGTGTTCTGCTTGTAATTTAGACTTGTAGTTACTGAAGCAACCTACCAAGGGAGGCCTTGCATTATGTTTATGTCCATTGTGCGGGTGGTTGATGGGTATTTGCCATGGATGGTGATGTAAAGTGTTAACCTGGGATGCTGGGTTAGTCATCCTTGTTATGTATGGGCTGAGGTATATTTGATTCTGTGCTGTTAATTCCAGATGCCAAGTGTGCCACAGCTGATTTTGCAATCAACTGGAGAGTCTCTGAGGAATTTTCCAGGCAGAGCTGTTTGGTTTCTCATTTGAAGGGTGACCGAGTTGATTCTAGCTGACTCCAACTCTCTAATCCCTATGGAGAGATGTCAATGTGTTTGGGAAGCTAGGTTGAGATTAGAGTGTCTTTCTCTGGAAAGGAAGCTTAGTTTTCCTTTTCTCTATTTTTTTACTTTTGCTAGCTTTGCTAGAATAAATCAAATTTATTCTAATTTGAATTTTTTGGTAATTTTTAGTTAGCTCCATATCTGTAAGTTGGGATAGGCCCCTTTTCAATACAGTAAATGATAACCTCTGAGGAGCTTTGTAAAATGTTCTTTGTCTGTTGAATTTGGACAATTCTGAAATTGAAAAGTTGATTATGATTTCTCCTTGTAATATGTGTGCCACATGAACTTAGTACACGCATTTGGTTAAGGCATTTGAAAAGGACAATGATTAAGGCTCCTCAGCACCCCAGAAAATTGTTCTGGATTAAGAATATGAGCAAATTAAAAATGCACCTCAGCCGATTTACTGAGGGCAGCAAGTGTTTCAACTAGGGCAAGAGGGGTAGCACTCTTCAGTGGTGTTCTCCTTAGGGCATTAAAGTCATATTCGTAGACTCCCTCCTTTTCTCCCCCATACATCTTGGGAGCATGCCCATATATTCTCTGCCTGCCTCCAGGGGACTTCATAGTAACCTGAACATGTGCAGATACCCTCTGTTTTCTCTGGTTATGTAGAATTCATTGCTGGGTTCTGTCCCTCTGATTGATTGCTGAGCCAGAAAATCATAGATGAAATGAGTTGCCTCACAGAATAGAAGAAGAGATGGCATCCAGGAGGCAGCCCTCCTGGCTTCCACATTCCAGGAATTAAGACATGATTTCAGTGGAAGGTAGAGGAGTGTGAATCTGTTTTGGCATAATAGTGCTATGGGCTGCTTCTCCTCTCTCTCCCCCCCCCTGCCCATTTTGAAGGGGAGATTTAACTTGCTAGGCTTGTACCAAGGTGACCAACTGCTTTTCTGGGGAAGCATATTACAAACCTCTATTTAAGTCAAATTAAATATTAAGAAAAATGTTTTTTCTCTAAAACCTTTTCTAGGCTTTTGGGATAAGCCCCTTGGAAAGGTAGGTGATAGGTCAAGAACAAAAAGGCTTTTCTTGAGGAAAAAAGGATGGAAACTAACCTATTAACAAAGAGTAACTGTATTTACATTATTGCCTTTCCTACTGGGAAGTGATTGGCTAAGGACCAGCTCTTCTCTGTTGGGAGAGGATTAAGTTATTAGTTTAAAAAAAAAAGGAAGTCCCTTTAATCCAGAAATGTGGGGAGTAGTGCAGGAGGGAATGGGATAATAATTTTATTACTCAAATATTCAAGAATATTGGCCCCAAACTGTGTTTTACACACTGTGATCTCTCTTGTTCAAGATCCCTATAAATATTACCTTACATTGTCTTGGAGGTAGAGAATCACATCAGAGGGCATGACAGAACTATGTTGATTTGGGTATTGCTTTTTCTGGACCAATGGATTAATATTAAATCGAATAAGTTGTTTCTGGCAGACTTGTGCCTAAAATGCAATATTAATTTTTTTCTTTGATAGCCTCTTTTCTGTGTTTTTTTTTGCTTTTGAATATACTTTGGCATCACCATTGTGTGTATTGAAGAGTTCTAGAAATATCAGAAAGTCCTACAAGAAGTGTATATATTGGTGAGAATTAAAAGGGGCTACCAGACCATTTAAAGGTATGACAACAGAAGAGGTAGACTAGCAGTAAGTAAAAGGCTGTCATCAAAAAGAAAACTCAGCCATTTGAAATAGCATACTTGGTATTTTGCTGGACTCTGCTCAGCAGAAGTGAAATGCGTGTTTTGCTAAGTAGCAGATTTGCTACAAAACTGTGTCCCAATGAGGCTTGAATTGTACTAGTAGTGAAACGTTACTAGATTTTGTTCTCTAATCATTCTGTGATTGTTACTTAGCCATTCTATTTTCTATGTAGGAATAAACAGTCTGTACTATACCTGATTTGTTACATACACAGTATATAACTGTGTATCTATGTATATGTATGTACGTGTATATATGTCTATATATACACATATGTAGTATGTGTGTACACACACACTCTTACGTGACTGACCCAGAGTAACACAGTTAACTGTCTGAGGCCACATTTGAACGATAAGGATGTCTCCCTGATCCCAAGCCCAGGGCTCGATCCATTGTGCCACCTAGCTGCCTTAGCTATAGAGGTGACTTTTCTCCAAACTGAGATGGAAGTTCTTTTCCTCTCAGTTTAACTGGTTCTTTTCCTAGGGAGAGCAAATATATTCAGAAAGCAACTGACGTGCTCCCATAGAAGGTTAGCACTTACTCCAACAATGACAATTTCCATGAAATCTCCCCATAACTCTACTGGTGATGATAATTCAAAGACCCCCAGCTTAAAAAAAAAGATTTTAAAAGGGGCTTTGAAGCCTTTCAGTGCACCTGGCAAGATTCCAGAGATGCATATTTGGAGGGAATGTCTCAGTGGTTTTATAGGAAACCCCCTAAATAAACTAGTGATCTCAAGATCAAAGATATTGTATTTTATTAGCAGTTTCTTGATCCAGGCAATTCTGCTCCAGATATTCCAATCACACCAATAAACTCTTCCCCTGCCTGTCTCTTCTTTGCTCCTATAAGGGATTTTTAGTATCACCAATAGGCCCTGACAACATTTGGTTTCTCATTCTCAGGAATGTAACTGGTACATTCTTTAAATGAAAGCAGCGATACCAGGAAGGGGCACAGGCTGGAGAGAATGAAAGGTATCTTATTTCATTCAAGGAGAACAAAAGAATGCCTTGGCCTGCCCAGTGTTTCAGCGAGGTAAGGGCTTGAACGAGAATGTTTTGGCTGGGGTCTAGTCCTGAGGACAGATGTGAAGTACGGAGGAAAATGTGGCTTACTGAAATAAGACGGATCACTTTTCCTCTTTCCAATAATGTTCGTACAAAAGCCCCCAGATTCCTATCTCTAAGGGAGCAGCAATTGATGTGGAATTATTTCTATAAAACTGGAATCTAAAAAACCCATTCAAGTCTGAAGAGCGGTTCTGTCTAGCATTTTAAATGAGGATAGAACATATGTGGCTCCTCACAAGGTGGCCTGTCTCCAGAACTGCGCTTGGTCATCAAACAGAGTTGGCCAGAGATGACAGCCATAGCCCAAGCAGGGGAAGGGGAGGGAAGGATAGGAGGAAATAAGCCTTCATAAAACACCTACTATGTGTCAGACACTGTACTAAGCACTTTATGAATATTATCTCACTTGATTCTCACAACAACCCTAAAAGGTAGGGGCTGTTATTATTCCCATTTTACAGATGAAGAAACTGAGGCAAGTAGACGTCAAGGGACTTGTCCAAGGTTGCACAGTGAATGTCTGAGGCCAGATTTGAACTCAGGTATTTCTAACTCCAGGCCCAGCTTTCTATCCACTGTGCCACCTAGCTGCCTCAATGACCATGTCATAATAAATAACCCATAAGAGGCCCCTTCCTTGCTTGTTATTATCCATGTGGTATACTTTTCAGCATAAATAAGGAATGAATAATGATTTATTAGTGTCTAACTGTAACTGACTGTCAGGATCCTAGAGCCTGCTCCTCTCTGTCTCTCTCTGTCTCTCTCTGTCTCTCTCTCGCTCTCTGTTTTTGTCTCTCTCTCGCTCTCTGTCTTTGTCTCTCTGTCTCTCTCTCTGTTTCTCTCTGTCTGTCTCTGTCTCTCTCTGTCTCTGTCTCTGTCTCTCTCTCAAACACACACACGCATACACACACACACACACACACAAATCTAAGTTAATAGAGAAGGGCATATGGGGGTAGTTCCAAGGGTATAGCTGTCATTAACCTTGTATATATAGACATATACACATAGGTACATTAACTTATGCAGTCAACTTTTTGCTGTACACTCTGCCTAATATTTCCGGTGGTTACAGTGTAGTCCAATACATAATACTTTTCCTAGGAATAGGGATTCTCAACCGGGGCCTACAAACTTGCTTTAAAACATAGTCTGATAAACTGTATTTTAATTTAATTGATTTTCTTTATAATCTTGTACACTTTATTTTATGCATTTAAAATTTATTCTAAGAAGAAATCTATAGGATTTACCAGACCACCAAAGGTGTCGATGACACAGAAATAGTTAAGAACCCCTGCACTAGGGAAAGACACAGCACAGAGGGACATAAACACCAACTCTCAGCAGAGGGAAAGCTATGCAAGTCACACAGCTTCTTAGGGCTGCACTACTATAACAAAAAAGAATTCTCAGCTGGTGGGTCAGCATGGCGTAGTGGCTAAGACTGCAGGTCTCAGCATCAAAATGACCCAGGTTCATATTCTACCTCTAACACTTGCTAGCCATGTGACCTTAGGCAAATCACTTTGATTCTATGAGCCTTTGTTTCTTCATTCATTTATTTATATTTTCTAGGGCACTCACTCTCATAATGGACTCTACCACCATGAAAAGCTAATACCAGTTTCAAGGTATTCTGTGGGCCTGTGTCCACTTCAAAACCTTAGCTCAAAAGCCCCCTTAAGCATGTTTACTTTTACTAGTTAACCAGAGGATGCAATTAATTCAAGGTAAAGGAATTTAATGAAATAGGATAGTTAAAAAAATAGCAATCAAATATTCCCCACATAAACCTAGGGCATAGTATCCCACAGCCACCCATACCATTAGTGGGAAGAGTGGGCAGACATAGGAAACACATGACCAGCACAGACATAGAAGGCCAGTTCACGCTTCCAAAGCCAGAGGACCATCATTATCTTCAGGTGATGTCATCGTGCTGGACCTAGTCACTACAGGGTACTGGACATCTACTCTTAGTTGCCTCTAAAAAGAATTGTAATTAGCCATTTTGGCATCAGAGGGTATGGGAAAATAGCTTATTATTTATCATTTATTAACATTCTTTGAATCTAACTTTATGTGACTAGAAATGATCTAACCCAAAATTTAATGCAGACGTTAGGGACCTCCAGGGAAGCCAGATGGCTGAAAGGAGTGTCTAGATCACACTTAGTGCTTGTTTTGGGTACACTTTGGTTTTATTTTGGGCCTAGCCAAAGCTTGGGTTTCGGGTTCCCCAAATAAGAATGATTTATCTGTTGATGTGCATCTCAAACTGCCCTTCTCTAGAGACTACCTACTGTCTATGTGTGCCTAATGAGGAAAATAGCTTAATGCCTTTCTCTGAACTCTGTATAGCCCTCTACCAAATGACTAAATATATTTCTTTCTAAAAGGTTTGGGGGCTCATTTTCCTGACTAAAAGAGGTAAATAGCATGAAATACTTTAGAGAAAAGTAGAACAACCTTTGCCTTCAAATCAAGTTTGCAATTCATGATGTGAAAATAATACAAGCATAGTTAAGATCAATTCATTTGAGAAGGAATTGGTTAATATGATGCCTTCTCTGCTGCTAGAGTATTTCACCCTCTAAATTTCAATGTCCTGGGAGGGAGCCTGGTTACTTTACCCTATTTATGGCTCTGCCTAAAGGTCAGAGGAAAACATTATGTTTTCTATTTAGGAAGCATACATTTTCTTTTTAATTATATGTTGCATGTAATAAAATATAACAAGAGCTGTCTTAACTAATCCATAGTGAATAAAAAAGTACGTTAGTGTTTATCTTTTGAAAATTTTCAAAGATATTATTCCTTAAACCCACCAAAAATCCATCAACAAACAGTCTCAGCAAGAAGAGGCAGATGGGAGGTGAGAGATTTCTTAATATTTTAGTCCAGGGTTCTGTGTTTGGTGACTGTTGGAGGATGCTAGTTGACACCTCGCTAATCAGCAAAGGACCTCTATCTGCCTGTTGAATTCCTTTTCATTCTTTGACTCAAATAAAATGCCACTTCTTATATTAAGCCTTCACTGATTCATGGGCTTAGAAATGACTTTCATGCCTTGGAACTCTTAGAACACTTTACTTATATCTCACTCATGCATTTATCATGTTCTATTTTGAACTGCGGTTATTTATGCGTGTGTATTTAATCATCTGCTACTTTGTAAGCATAAAGAGACCACAAAGAGAACAGGCTGTAATTTGTTAGGTGGGGATATAGGACAAAGTTTGCCTAACTTCTCCAACAAGTCCATCCCTTGTGATTTGCATAAACCAAAGGAACATAATAGTGGTGATGGTCAGTTAGTATATTAATGTTTAGTAAGTGCTATGTGCCAAGTACCCTGTTAAGTGCCTGGGGTACACAGAATTGTAAAAGATGGTCACTACCCTGAAGGAGCTTACAGTCTAATCCAGTGGTTCTCAACCTTTCTAATGCCGTGACCCTTTAATACAGTTCCTCATGTTGTAGTGACCCCTAACCATAAAATTATTTTCATTGTTACTTCGTAACTATAATTTTGCTACTGTTATGAATTGTAATGTAAATATCTGATATGCAAGATATATTTAAATTGAACATAACCCATAGGTTGAGAACTGCTGGTCTAATTGGAGAGATGACATGCAAATGACCACATACAAATAACTGTATTAATCAATAGAGAGAAGGCACTGGCTTGAAGGGGCCTCAAAAAAGTCATCTTGCAGAAGGTAGGATTTTAGCTGAGACTTGAAGGAAGTCAGGAAAGCCAAGACGTGGAGAGAAAGAGGGAGACAATTCTAGGTATAGGGGACGGCCAATGGAAATGCCTAGAGTCAGAAGATGGACCGTCTTATTGGAGGAGCAGAGGGAGGCCAATGTCACTGGATTGTAGGATATATGGAGGGATTGTGTGTGGTATAAGGTATAAGAAGACTGGAGGTAGGAAGGGTCTTTGAAAACTAAACAGAAGCTTTTATATTTAATTTTGGAGGTGATGGGGGCGACTGGAGTAATTGAGTAGAGGGTGATATATGGTCAGACTCACAGTTTAGGAAGATACTTTTACAGATGGGTGGATGTAATGATACTGAGATTTAAAGATCTTCCATGCCCCTTGAACTTGTTGACGTAGCAGGAAGGGGTGGAGCAAGAGAACACCGGAACCAAGCTATCATCCATGCTGGTGACTGGAAGCAGCGGCAGCAGCAGTGGCAGCAGTGGCGAACTCCTTTTTCTTTGAGCCAGTCAGAATCTCTGCTAAGGACTCTTGCTGAGGACTGCCAGGGAGGAGAACTGCGGAGGAGTCAGAACTTCTGGGCACAAGGGTGCCTGGACGCTGAGTAGTTGCTGTGAGTGAGGAGAGGAGGACCTTTGTCTGAGATTGCCTGTCCTGTTTTGAAGGCTTGAGAATGTGGGTATTTACTACTTTAACTACATGTGCCAACTTCATAACTATTGTGTTGGCTTTGACTTTCTGGGTAGGGAGAGACTTGGAAGGTTTTGGGAGAAAGATAACGAGTTCATTTGTGGACACAGTGAGTTTCAAATGTCTACATAACATGCAGTTTGAGATGTCCAATAAATAGTTAGAGATGTTAGAATGGAGAATGTGCAAACAGATCTGAGAATCATCAGCATAGAAATGATAATTGAATCTATGGGAAGTGATGAGTTTGCCAAGTGAAATAGTATTGAAGAAGAAGAAGACACAGGATAGTGTCCTGGGGGATGTTCACTGTTCCCAGGGATGGACTGAATGAAGTTCCACCAAAGAAGACTGAAAAGGAATAGTCAGATAGGTAGGTATAAGGACAGCCAGAAGAAAATAGTCATGAAATTTCTGTTGTTTTTCAGTCTTGTCTGACTCTTTGTAACCCCATTTGGGGTTGTCTTGGCAAAGATACTTGAGTGGTATGCCATTTTCTCTTCCAGACTATTTTATAGATGAGGAAATTGAGACAAACTAGGTTAAGTGACTTGCCCAAGGTCATTCATCTAGTAAGCATCTGAAGCCAGATTTGAACTCAGGAAGATGAGCCGTCCTGACTCTAGGCCCAGCTCTCTCTCCACCGTGCCACCTAACTATCTATAGTCATACATAGAGAGAAAAAGAATATCAGAAGAAGTTGATCGATAGTATCAAAGGCTACAGAGAGGTCAAGAAGGATGAGGACTGAGAAAAGGCCATTGGATTTGTCAATTAAGAGATGATTGGGAGTGGGGGGCAGAGTCAAGATGGCAGCTTAGAAGCAGGAGAATTCCACAGTTCTCCCCATAACCCCCTCAAACAACTAAATGAATTTTAGAGCTCCAGAACCCACAAAATTACAGAAAAACATATCTCCCACTGAAGGTATCCCGGCAGGTGGATGGGAAGGGCTCATGGCAGCACGTTGGGAGCCAAGACTGGCTGTAGCCTGAGGGTGGCCAGGACAATCCACAGCTAGAGCATTGCTGGATCACTGGCAGCTGTGGCAGTTTCCAGAATTACCAACCCATAAGAACCAAGGAAAAAGTGCATGGTTGGTGGAACTTGGCTAAATTTGGGGGAGAGAAGCGGGTCTGGTCGCCGGCCCCAAGGGCAAGAAAGCAGCAGAAGCGGCCCCTGTAGCTGCCTCCACATGGCTGCTTCAGAGCTTGAAGCCTACAGATTGCAGGGGGGGCAAGTGATCATTCAGAGGTTAAGTGCTCTTGCCTTAAGCTGCCTGGATTGAGATTGGGGTCTTGGGTTGTGGTCCTGAACTGTGTGACCAATGAGCCAAAGCTGGTGGGGACTGCAGAGAGGACGGCCTGCTAATAGCTCTGGCAGCTACAAAAACCTCAGCGATTTGGGCAAAGCTCTCCCCCTGGGAAGCAGAGATCTACTGTGGCTCAAAAATCAAGTTAATTGGCTGGTAATATGAGGAGACAAAGAAAGCAAACCAAGCTCAGCAATCCAATTTTAGATTCCTCTTTTGGGGACAAAAAGGATCAAAGCATGGAATGGGAGGAAGACAACACAGTCAGAACTCCCACATGAAAAGCTTCCAAGAAAAATGTAAACTGGTTACAAGCCACAGAGGAGCTTAAGAAGGATTTTGAAAACCAAATAAGAGAAGTGGAGGAAAAATTGATAAGAGAAATGAGAATGATTCAAGAAAATCATGAAAAGAGAGTCAACAACCTGACTGAAGAAAATAATACCTAAAAAAATAGATGAACTCAAATGGTAAAAGAGGCCCAAAAAGCCAATGAGGAGAAGAATGCCTTAAAAAGTCAAATTTGTCAGATGGAAAAAGAATCTCAAAAGCTTACTGAAGAGAATAA